>JAWNMZ010000138.1:6535000-7253750 GCA_035043445.1 Drosophila silvestris
GATAAAATTATAACCGAACGAAAAAAAGATGAGTAAAAATAAATAAATAAAATAAAACTGATAAACTGACATTTGAATTGGCTTTATAAAGGAAGGAAGTAACAACTTTTATTCTTATGCCAAATTTCATCTCTCAAATAAAATCATCTTTAGTTCCTTTATGTTTTCGACTTAATAAAGGAACCTTTACAATTTAATACGTGTCTGTACATTGCTATTAAACTCTGATTTTTTTTGTTATGAAAACTAACGATAATAACTTCTCCTCAGATGCATTTATGACGAAAGGTTGTTTAATGGATACTTTCACTTCAGTTTTCTCAGCAGTTGTAGTTTTTCCTGCATTTATAAAAAAATGTAAGCTTAATGACCTGGCCTGAATTTTTGTTTTATTTTCTGCTTTTCTAATACAATTAAAATTTGTTTCAATATTTTCGCACCTCTTCCTCTGAGTGCATCGCATCTTTTGTTTTATTTAAATCTTTTATAAACTGCAAAGCAACAGAAATAAGAGGACCGAATACCTGCAGCAAAAATAAATAAGCGAATGTGTTTGATAGTGTTAGTTTTGGGCCATGGACAGAGGCTGTGGCAGGCTGGAGGGCATGTTCGGGGCCGGGTGGATGGGTGGATGGGTTGGTAGTTCAAAGTTCAGGTTGTTTGGGTCGCATCACGATAACGCTTTGTAAATACTTTTGCTGCACTTTGGCTGCTGTTGGTTTTAGTTTCTGTATTTTACTTATATTTTTTTTGTCGTTTCCTTTAGCTTGGCATGGCAAATTTTTATCTCCATTTGCGCGTTGCGCTTTTCTTTTTTGGAGCTTAACTGTAAAAATCACGAACAGGAAAAACACAACGAGAGCAGGACAGCATGCTACATTGGCGTTAGATTTTGCTGTTGCTGCTGCTGCTGCTGCTGCTGCTGATGCGCTTTTGTTTTTCGGCGTTAGGAAACGGCAAAAGGATATTATTAAGCGTGGATGTCAACGTTATCGCCCCAGAGTTGGACAAAAGCAAGCGCTAAGTGCACTGGTGC
Organism: Drosophila silvestris; assembly: GCA_035043445.1. Classification (NCBI taxonomy): domain Eukaryota; kingdom Metazoa; phylum Arthropoda; class Insecta; order Diptera; family Drosophilidae; genus Drosophila; species Drosophila silvestris. The sequence goes on from JAWNMZ010000138.1 coordinate 6,536,037, forward strand.
AGGGCAGAAGCGAGGAAATGAAAGGAGACTATTGGGAAGATCCCTGGTGCTGTTTGGAAAGCTCTTTGCCAAATTAAATATTAAAACCATGTGCACTTATGCAACTTTAATGCAATTTTGGCCAAGTAAACGAGCTAAAATGTTTGGTGGCATCAAATAAGACAATTTCGCGAGCATATACCACGTATACTTAATTTTTTGTGTATCTTTCTGTGTGTGTGTATGTGTATATTTGGCAGCTGAACTTCGACTGTGTCTGCGGTATTGTGCGCATATAAAAAAGGATTAATACACTTAAAAGGCACTGTGAAGGGAAACTGAATGGCTGGCAAACGAAGGGTGGAGAAGGGAAGGGTTCCCAATTACATGGCATCGCTAAGCGCACATTTACGTGAAAGCCAAATGAAGCCGCAGGAAAACAGGCGCAACTACAACAGCAATGGCAACAGAAACAGTGGGAGTAACAACAACAGCAGCAGCAGCAGCAGGCTGGCCAATAAAGCGAGACCGCCTTTATTTAGAGGCAGGCCAAGTTTATGTCGCGCAATGGGCATGAAATATTCAACAGCAGCAGCAAACGCTGACAACAAACCTGAACAGAAAGGAAGGAGGAGGTAGTTGTCGAATAGGTAGGCAGGACTGGCAGGAGTGGCAGGCGCAGGCAGCCGCAGGAGTTGCTGCTGCTTGGTTAAAATGCCAAAATGTCACAGTCGCTGTTCGAGTTGTTGTTTTTGCAACTTGAATCACATCCTTCCCATACAACTTAACATGTGATTTTCGGTCAGACAATGCACAAGCAGCAGCACCAGCAGCAGCACATATGTACATGTATTTAATATATATACTACTAGTACTACTACTACTATGCATACGTATGGGCTTAGAGCTGTGGAACAAATGGAGCACCACTTGCACTTTGCTGCTGTCTTGGCATGTTACGTGCGCCCCTTTATGTATCCAACAGTTGCACTCTTGTTGCAGTTGTTGCCCTTGTTATTTGTTTTTTTTTTTCTGTTTTTAGTTTTGTTCTGTTGTTTTTTGTTGTCGCGTTATTCCGCTGAAACAAAGTCGTGTTCCCCGCCTGTCCCCTGCAGCTGTTTTTCACTCTTTGCTCGTTTTTTTGCAGCACCACACAAAACTACATTTTACTGCATGACAATTTATTGAGTTCTTTTTTGGGAGCCTCTACTATACTGCTCTACTCTCCTTTGCTCGCCACTGCGCATTTGCCGCTTCGTGTGGTTTCTGGCTTTGGTTTTTGTGGGTATGGGTTTTGTTTGCCAGTCGTATTCGGTTGTCGGTTAGTCTTGGTTGCTCGAACATTTTTATTGTTCGTCTTGCGCTATGGCGAAAATGCCTCACGATTTCTTGTATTTCCACCCGATAGAATGTATTTTATTTGCCCACGCTAACTGGAAAATTCAAAGGCTCTAGGGTGGGGCAGATGCCCTAACTAACATATCGAGCAGAGAACACAGCTCATACAAAGTTGACTGCAACCAGCCAGAGATAGCCTTACAGCCAATGAAGTAGCTCAGTTTACAGTTTATGGCCATTACCTGACTGTTTATTGCAGTTACTTTTGCTCAGATGACTTATGATACATCAACTGCACTTTGATTGTATAAAAGAGTCTAGACCGATTGTAAAAAAGTTCATTTTGTGAATGTATTGCAAAACATTTCACAATTGTTTTTGGTATAAAAAACATAAAAATATTTTTATGTTAACTCCCTTCGTAAAAAAAACTCAGTTTCAAAACTACTTTATATAAATCCAACTAAATATTTGTTTTCAAAATATCCACTACTAAATGTGCCCACAATTTCATTAGAGCATTTATTATTCGTTGCAGCCCTAATAAAAGTTTTTTTATTTCAATTGCTTTTATTCTTTTTATTTACATTTTTGTTGTTGCTGTTGTTTTTGCTATATTTTATTATTTTTGGTTGTTGTTTTATTTATGCAAAGTGTAGTAAATAGCGCACTTGCTGTTGCTTGCTTTAGTTTTATGTTTGTGCGCTTTTATTTGTTGCTGCCTCTGTTTGTTTTTACTGCTGCTACTGCTGCTATTGTGTGGTGTGTGTTCGTATCTTTGTGGCCAGCTACGTGGACACACACACACACACTTACACACGGTTACCACACACATACGATTTATTTACATTTTTCATATATTTTCATTGAATTGCCGCAGTTTGAACGCAAATATCAGAGACATAAAAGCACACACACACAGAAAACTAACACAGTCAATCTGTTTAGCATGCGAAATTAACTTGAGACTCTGATTGTGCGAATAACACTTTGGCATATTTATGAGCTGGCCACAGCTCAACTGGCAACTAAACTCTATTCATAACTCGGCAGCAAAGGCAATCAAAGCCACAAAAATTGTTCATGGCTCGACACCTGCAACGCACACACTTACACACACACACACACACATACACACAAATTGGGCCATGGCTGTCAGCTGTGGGCGCATAAAAAATGCAAAACTCTACACCCCTCGCCAGGCGACCAGTAAGCCGTGCAGTGGCGCAGCTGCCCAGGCATTGACCAGGCACACACATTAAATATGACCAACATGACCGCCGTCTGCCGTCTGTCAGGGCTGACTTTATATCCGGGGCGGGACACACAACAGCTGTGTGTGAATTTACACACATTGCAATTTGCAGTTGCTTCAACTGCCGATGCTGGGTGCCGCTACTTCTCCTGGCTGCTTTTGTTGCTGCGGTCATTTGGCGGTTAGCCGCCTTGTTCGCGTCCCTGGCGAGCACATCTTCGATTTCGTAGGCTCCACTTGCCCTTGAGTGCTGTTCCGGGCCTGGCCCTGCCGTCTCTCGACTATTAAAACAGTAAAAAAAATTCATAAAGCAAACTTTATGCCCATATGCACACGATGTTGTCCAGCGCCTGGCCACAGCAACAAAACCAACAAGTGTTGTTGCTACTGCTTCTGCTTTTGTAGTGTCAGGGTTGATGCTGCTCCTGCTGCTGGTGCTGCTGGTGCTGCTACACCTGGCTGCACTTGCGGACAACATGTGGTATGCGTTATATTTTATATGGCGCATGCCTTTAATATTTATGAAAAAAATGTTTTGTTCGCATTTCGGCGCTGGCCACGATGCTGTGGCATTACTTTCGCCTCATTTCGTGGCCATGGGCGTGGCTAATGTGTCCGTGTGCGTGTGCTTAAGTATTACCATTGACTCGTTCAACTAATTTGAAATTAATGAAATTCCTTGAATAATTGAATTTGAATCGTTGGCATCTGTGCAATTAGTCGCTGCTGTCAAAACGCAAACACACACACACACACACACACACACACGCGCGCGACACGCACACATAGGCAGACCCAGATAGCTATAATAAGCGGCGACGTTAACTGTGCACCTCATTATATGTCATGTGATCTCATTATGTTCCGGCAGGACAGCACAGACCAGACCTGGCCAGCCAAAATACCGACGCTGGCTTCAACTTGTAACTGTCTCTATATATACATATATATTATATATGCACTATGTACAGCCATAAGCTCTATATATGCCCATTTGTGTGTGTGTCTGTGTGTGTGTGTGTGTGATTATGGCATGTGGATTTACACTGACGTTATTTAGTGCATGACAGTTAAATGAGTTGTGGCCAGCTCTTCGTATCTGTAGCTAGATTTTGGGCGCATTTAATCAAATAAGTTTGCTTTGGGCCATGTTGCAATCAAAATTTAAGCGACCGTTTCTATCATATTTAAATTACAGTTACCTAAATAACCAGAAGGGCTTAGCCTATTAGGCAAAGTGAGAATTTTGTAAATTTCACTTTACATCTACAGCAAAATGCAGCTTTTAATGATTGACAAAACAACCAAGCTGAGCTTGCAGCTAAATATAAACCAATTAAAATTGCAGCCAATCTCAATATTCATAAAGTTGCTTAAGCTGATTTCGTTTAGAATTAACTTTAAATGATCGAGTCGAAAGCCTGGCTAGTAAAATTCATATTAACTGCTTGTAAAGAAAATGTTTGAAAGTAATTCACAAGTGTGCCGCATAATCCATTGCATATTTTTGCCGACTATTAAATTGCATTCATTTTGCAAAATTCTTACTACAACTCGTATTCATAATAGAAAGCAGTTAGCCTCATTGCGTGGCAAGTTTCTTTTGCCCCGATTAGTGCCACACATTATGCATTCCCACAGTTGATGGGGGCAGCAAGGGTTCAGCACAGCACATAAATCTATAGGTTAGCTATCCCAAGGCACACATAATGCGGCGCGTTTGCTCCAGCGTTACACATATTACGCACCCACCCCTATTCGCCCATTTTACCCCAGACGTTTGCTATCTGCCAGAGCAATCAACATTTCTCATATTTAAAACTGCAAGTGCTACACACACACACACACACTCACACACGTACAGGCACACACACATATAAAATCAGGCAGACATGCACGCAACTCATATACACCTTTAATCGACTTCATTTGCTCATTAGGTAGATAGTTTTGCGTGTAGCTTTGGTGTCCTTGCGGCTGTCTCTGCATTGCAACATTTCTAATGCGATTTTCCAGCGCTTCCATTGCCAGCGACAGCTGCAACGCGTAATTGTTTCCTTGTTAGTTGCATTTGCGGCACGTTCACCTGGTCTGCCACCATCGGGCCACAAGAGCGACACGTTAAATGCATTTATGAATGGGCTGCGACTCCGACCACGCTACCATCGTCAATTGTAATTACTTGCAAGCACTCTTGCATTCGCACTTGCACTCCCCGAATGAGTGTGTGTGTGTTTGTGTGTCTGTTGCTGCATTTAGGCATTCGAGAGCATGGTCCGGTATTCATTTGCCAGACACAAGGACGGCGCATTAATACCGCTTTTGTTACATTTGCAAGGCTCGACCCCAACTCAGCTGCTCCCATTACGCATACGCCGCATGGAACACTGGACGCAATACTCTGTTCGCTATCCGCTGATGGCTTGCTATTAATTTAGTGGCTCAGTTCGGGGATGTAATTGCATTTATTTTGGCAGTAGCCGTTGCTGTTGCTGTTGCTGCTGTTTGTTGCTTTAGCTGTTGTTGTTATTTTGGTTTAATTGGTTTTTGTGTGTTTTAAGCGCTGGAATCTATTGGCCTTAATTAAAACGCAACAGTGCGTATGTGCAATGCAACAAAAAGTCACTGAGCACACACATACGCAAGCACAACTGGAAAGGGCCTAAATAAAAGGCAAAAAACAAAACAAGAACAAGGAAAATAAATAACAGGCAATCCAAAATGTTTGTCCTGCACCTGAGTTGCACTTTTATGACATTGTCACTGGGCACAGAGAAGTAAAATAACTGCAAAATGTTGACAGTCAACGTTTCCAGGACTGAGCAACTTTTTATTGACAGCAGAATGGCATGATTGCTGCTGACCCGAAAAACCAGATAGCTAATAAAAAAACAATTTACAGAAAGCAGTGCGAAAAAGGGTAACAGGGGCTGCCTGTCAACACTTCAAAGTAAAAAAAAAAAAATATATATACAATAAACGTTGGTCAACTGTTCAACTGCCTTCGTTTTGCTTTTATAATTTACATTGTTTGCGGTGGCAACGCTGGCGGTTATTCAGTCGTGTGGAAAGGGAAACAATATTCGTAGCTTCGAAGCTGGTTCATTCTTGAAAATGCCAAATGAATGTGTGTACTAAAAAAATGTTGAAAACGGGTCTCTCTGCACACTTTCATATGTGCAAACACGTCCAATCGTAACACACAAAGTTCAATATTACTTTTCTTGCCTGATGAGTTTGAGTTCTGAGTTGGATTTTGTATAGCATAAATTGTTTAAAGAAAAGAAACTTTGTTATCTAACAAATGCGGAATATTTCAGTTCTCTTCTAAATAAGCTGCAAACTAATTTGTATTAGTCAGAATCAAGTAAATAGTATGCATCAAATTCCAGCATAGAAATAAAACTAGACACAAAAGTTGATTTTAAATTTAGCCAATTATCGTTTAAATTTCAATCCACTCATGCATTCCATTTCGAATGGTATATCTAAATCGGAAAATGCTTATACCCTCTAGCAGTCTATGCACGTATATCAACTGTGCTGCTTGCCCACAGTCCATGTCCGCTGATTGCAGTGACAACTGCTGGGACGTATCAGCAGGCAGGACGAGCCGGATGGCAGCGGGTGGGTCAGTTTGAAGTGATTGATGGTTCATGGGCATGTCAATTGCTTGACCGTTTGTTGTACACACTCTACACTACCGAAACCACTCTGCATTCTCTTTGCCGTTGATGCCGTTGATGCCGCTGCTGCTGCTACTGCTATTGCAGTTTAAACAGATTAGAGCCACTTTTCCGCTGCCATTTTGTAGCTTGGCGAGCGCGTTTTTTGCCGCTTGTTGTGCACGTTGTTCAATTTGAAGCGACACCTGGCCAAGCACAATCAGCAGCTGCAGCGGCAGGAGTGGCAATAACTAGTTAAAAATAACAACATGGGCAACAACAATTGTTAACTGGCAACTGCTTTACATGCTGTCCACAGTGTTTCTTTATTTTTATTTGCCCTGCAATTTAAAATCCAACCCATTTTGTTTAATTAAAACGAAAAAAAAACAAAAAAAAACATGTATTTCATATTTTTGTGAAATGTGGCTTGGAAAACTTTGCTGTATATCACAATGCAATTGAATTAACGAGCGTAAAAAATCATGCGACAGCACATTGCAAAATATATTTATATTTTTGCTCCGTCATTGCAAAATATCTCGACGTAGTTCACATTTGAAGTCAGAATTTAATTCAATTTTATTAAATTGCCAATTTTAAAGTAGAAATATTTGTATAAAAAACGTTACTTGTTTAATTCAATTTATGAAAAACATAACTGTAACCTTATACAAAAGTAAAGAAAGCATGCAGCAGCATTTCCACCTGAAAGGTAATTAAAAATGTAATGGATTGAATTGCAGGACAAGAGAAGCCTTTGCTGTAATTGGAAGTACTGATAGAAATTAGAAATTAGAAAAAGAACGCAATTTAATCAAAAACTACTTTGTATATGCTCTTGAGTTTCTTGGAGTTTTGACCAAATTACGGTTTTGTCTACTATGATATCAAATTTTTTAGATATAGCTGCAACGAAAGATAATTTGGTTTCTCGCCCAAAAGATCTACGATAATTCATGGTTATTCGGGCAAGAGCCCCTGCTGTACATTAAGCAAACTTTTGCCTATAATCATTACCCATATCAAAATAAAAACCTCAAACCGCAGACAAACTTTTCGCATATGACGCCAAGTTTTCCTTCTGCCTTTATCTTTTTCTTTTTCTTCCTTTTCTCCTTTTTTTTATTTTTGTTTGCCTGTGAGTTTGGCTACTTAACTGCAGCTGCAAACTGCAAAGCTGCTAAGGCAACAACAAACGTGACGAGTGCAGCAAATGCCAAATGATAAAATTGAAAGAAGAAAAAAAGATCCACACATACATAGAGAAGAGAAAGAACTGGTAAAATAAAATGGCAGTCGAGGCTGGCGAAAAGGAAGGAAAATTTCTAATGAAGTTTTTAACTCGGATGAGAAGAGCACAAAAGTAAATTGATTGCAATTGGAATCAGTAGCAGAAACTCGTAACGTCAATCAAATTGAATTCACACAGACGCCACCAGATGCTCTACAGCTGCTCTGCGTAGGAGTATTAAGCTAAATAGGAGGAGGAGGAGGAGGCGGGCATGGACGGGTCGTGGCAAATGATACGCACAAGCATCTCAAAGGCAGCAAAAGGCATATATCATCACATATGAAACTTTGTTAATGAAATAGGTGTGGGTGTGAGTATGAGGATGTATTTCTGTGTGTGTTTGAGCAATGCAATAAAACTTGAATGAGCTCAACTCAAGTAAAACTGCTTGCCGCTGCTGATATCGGAGAGCTGCAACTGCTGCTGATTAAAAACGTCAATAAAATTCGACTGCACAGCAGAATTGAAGTTGAATGCAAACGTTCATTGAATGACAAATGAGTGCATCTAATGTGAAATGAAATGCGATGCATTATCTAATGAATTGTGAAGATACGTACAAAATGTGCGGCAAGAGTTCAACTTGAGTAACTCAATGCACATAATCAACGCCAGCAGTTCTGCAAATACTATTTAATTTGTAAGGATTGTTGCGGAGGTGGGTAAAGTTTGCCTTAACCACAATCCACTCACAATTCAGAACGAAGCTAAAGCAAATTGTGAAGTTATGAAACAGTTTCTGGGAAATTCACTCAAAGTTCAAGTGACGCCCACTTACCACACCTTCATTTTGATAATGTCATTGAAATGTAAAAGTTTTAACGCTTGCAAAAAAAAAAAAAAAACAAGCCCAGAGACCCAGTCAGTTGAAGACCAAAACGCAAAGAGCTGCCACACGATGACGTTTGGATTAAAACAAATGTCAGTTTGGGGGCGTTGGCGGCGCTTATCACTCACAGTCATGAGTAGCAGCATTAAAAACTGTAGCATGCTTTTCAGCGCAAATATAACTGTGACGCCGACTGCGACTGCGACGGCAACAGCGACAGCGACAGCGTGGGCGAGAGCGTGGGCGAGAGCGACGTCGAGGTCAACGTCAGGTTGCTGCTGCTCATTTTGGCGTCGACTGCAACATTTGTCAACATGCCAAGCGTTTAAGGCTGCCGCACGTGTCGCTCACTTTCTCGCTCTTACTATGTGTGTGCGAGTGTGAGGGTCTATGTGTGTGTGTGTGTGTGTGTGTGTGTTTCTGTGTGTGAGCGCTGCACGCTTGACCTGGCGCTGTTTTAACTGTGGTTAACATATTTTTCAAGCGCTTTTGCGGCTAGCAGTGAGCAGCGGCAACAACTTCATTCTTGCTTTTGTGTGGTTTTTATGGCTGCGGTCTGCCAGCAGTTGCACTTGTTGTTTTTACAGCAAAAAATACTCTTTGTTATTATTGTTGTTGTTGTCGTTGTTGCAGTTGCTGTTCGCCACAAAACTAAAACCAGAAGCTGCGTGTTAATTTTACATTTTTACGCTTTCATGGCCGTCACTTGCGTGCGCCTCGCATTGGAATGCGTTCCTCCACTTCGTCCCCTTTTCCCTCTTTCCCTCGCTGTGACCATCACTCGATATCTTTCTCCCTCTCTCTAGCTCTCTCTTTCTCTCTCTCTCTCGCTGTATGTCCCTCTTGCTCTCTATGAGTTTTAGCGTATTGTTTCGTTAAAATTTAAGCAGTTTAGCCATTTGTTGGTTTTGTAGTTTTTCTGATTTTTTTGTTTTTTATTTTGTTTTGTGTTTTGCTTTGTTGCCAGTGTTAACCTTTATGGCCGCAACAGTTTAAGCTGATGGCTTTTTTATGGCTGACTTTTCGCATGCTAAGCGCAGATTACGCATACGTCGCGTTGAACGCAGTCAGCAGTAAACACCACACGCACCACACACACACACAGACACACACACACCGTGACACCCACACACACACACACACACACATACACAATCACATTCACGCCTTAATCCTTCAGCTGGTTTGAAAATTTATAAAATCAAACAACGATATCAGATTTGTCGCCTGTCTCTCTTTGGCGTGTCGCATTCTATATTTCTGTCTGCGCTTCAACGCTGCAGCTATTTTTTGGCTTTATTTTTAAATTTTCCCGCACAGCATGTGTTGGCTTTTGAGGAGGGGAGGCGTGGCACTCTTGGCACTCTTTTGGCTTTGTCTGCTCTGCTCGCCATTTTTGGGCCATTTAAACGAATTTGAGTGGCATAATCTGCCATTAATTTGAATTATAGCCAAGCCAATCATTTTAGCTTTGCCATTCAACTGGCAATGCAATTTAATTTATATACACATTTATTCTCCAAAAAAGTAATACGATAGCCAAATGCACGCAATGATAATGCTGATAAACGATATTGCCGCAAAATCGTCAGCATTACGTGGTAAAGCAAATGTGCCTGCGGCATGACACACTCTAAAGATTTATTCAACAAAATCTGCATATGTATATATATACGAGAGACACAATGGTTTGGACAGCAAGACAGCCACAGATGTTTGTCTTTTATTCTTGTTATGCATTCGTAGCCTATAATTGATAATTGAAAATACATATAAGCTAGTTAAACTCTTTAATATTCGCCAAGTCACGAAAAATACTTATTGTATTACAAATTGTAAGATTCTCGCAAATTCAGCGAATTCACGTTGCCTTCTGCAGCTGCCAACACCTTTAAAATGCGAATAAATGCATTTCTGATATTTTGGGTTGCATTTTATTCAACGGCTACAGCCGGTAAACCAACCATCCACCACGCTACCCACGTTCACTGGCCTGGCAGTAAAAGCAAAATACTTTGATCGCCTTACAGCACACGAACATTGCAAATCAAATGATTTCCGCGCTGGCCGACAACAACAACAGCAGCAGCAACAATAATAACTATAGCGCAATGAGAGCAACAAAAACAACTAAACGTAGGCAATGCAGCGACATGGCAGCGGAAGTGTTGCTGCTTTCCTTATGGCAATAGTTACTGCATTTGTTGCTGTTGTTGCTGTTGCTGCTATTGTTGCTATTGTTGCTGTTGCTATGGCAAGCACTTACCTTTCAGCTATTAAACGTTCGTGGTAAATGCACAAAGCGAAATCAAAGTGGCATGAAAGCGCAACGAAGACATTGAAAAACAAGCAAAGTAAGAAACGGAGGCACTCGGGCGATGGCTTAAACCTTTTGCAACACGACTAATGCTATTAAAGAGCATTACACACAGCTAGACAAACACACTCCCACACACACAAGCACGCAAGCACACACAAAAGCAGAGAAACACAAAGTAGAGAGCCACACAAAATTAGAAAAAAATATTATTGTATGCATTGTATTGAGTGGATACGATTCGCAAAGGTGTTGGCACTCTATGTTAAAACGAAATGCCAATGAGAGAGTTTTACGGAGCGGTAGGGAAAGGGTTCAATTTCTGTTGGTCTATCTGGACCGTTACTGCTGCTATTGCTACATCTACTGCTACAGCTACTGCTACATCTACTGCTACTGCTGCCTTATCTGTCCAGATATGCATGGACTTTTTGGCACTTGGATGCTTAACAAGCATTTTGGTTGCTGGGAATGTGGAAATTCACAGACATAGGTGGCTTTTCTTCTTTTTTGTTAGGTGTGGATGATAGTATAAACCAATAGAAAAGCACTAAGTAGAATGCAAGTCCACTTCAGGAATTGAATCTAATTTTCTTCAACCTTTTTTTGAGTTTCGTGTAAAGCTTGTTAAAATCGAATTTCAATTGAAAATGCAAAACGTACCACAGACGATAGCTTAAAACTAGTGAATAGACTAAAGCAGGAAATGGTAAAATGCATAGACAGAAACACAAAGACAGTTTGACAAGCCGCAGACGTACAAATTAGAGGAATGTTTTTAATTGGATGCCATACTGAAAGCAAAGAAATGATTAAGTTAAATAACGAGTTGAAACCTATAAGCAAACATTTAAGGGACTGTTCTTTATTACTAGAAATAAATGTATACTCTGCAAGGTTTGTGAATAATTCAACCACATCTAAGATGCAATTTACTATCTTGTCAATCTTAATGCTTTTAGCTGTTTCTAGTTCAAATTGAACAAGTTAAACTACATATGTATAATATAGAACATCTCTTTTGGAGCTGTCAATCAATAAAACCTATAAAATCTTTTAGTACATTTGTGTATAATTATATTAAAACCAATCTCATTGCAATCTAATGAGGCTAATTGTTTATTTAGCTCAAATTAAAGTAGATTAACCACAGATTCTACCTATTCGTAAACTAAACGATTTTCCAAGTTTTGCTGATAATCATTTATTTTCAATTAAATCGCTGTTGCTTCTATGCGTAATAACACAAATTGATTTTTCCTGTCACCCATCACGCTTTTTATTTTGCATTAGCACTTTTAATTAAACACTTCACTGAGGTGGCAACTGCTGGTAACAACTACCGAGCACCTATCTGATTCTCTGCACTCGGCAATCATTGTAATTAAATCAATGAATGATTCATGTGAGTGCGCGCTGTCTCCGTTTGCCGACTGCCGACTGTCGTCTGCCAACTGCTGATGGTGTTCCTGTTGCTGCATTAATGCAAAATCCGTGTACTTAGTGCAAATGGAAAAACGCAGCAGGCGGCCAAGTGGATAAAAGAGGGTAAAGCAAAAACAAAAAGTTGCAACTAAATCAGCTAAAGTAGCTAACCAGCCAGCCAACAGCAGCAGTTTCGAGCTAATTTTAGTGCCAATTAATTTGATAGCAAACACTTGCAGGCCATTGCCAATTGCAGGCTGCATTACACTTGCAACTGCCACACAGCCACCCGTCCACCCGGCCACCCATTCACCCTGGATCCGCCCTTTAAGTCTGCAATACTCTTAGTCAGGCTTTAATTTTTGTAAAAGGCTTTTAGCATTAACCGTGGCGACAACAAACATGTTGACAGCTCTTATTGTTGCTATTGTTATATTTTTGTTTTTTTTGTTCTTTGTTCTGTTGTTGTTTCTGTTGACTGAGCTCAATGGCGCCTTTTGGCTGGGCGATTGTATGAAAATTAAAATAAATTTGCCATGTTTATTGCAGTCGCGTTGGGTAATTGCTTATTCAATTTAATATGAAATTAAAAGCCACTTTTTTTTTGCATTTAACATTTAAATAGGCTTTTAATTTAAATGAAACGGAAATGCCAAAGGCTACAATCCCTATCCGCATTGTCTCTGTATGTGTGTAAGTGTGTACTGCAGCGTAAGAGCCTTTGGCATAATTAGCTTGCGGACATAAATTGCAAGTCGAGTAAATGTTAATGTGGCAAAATTAATTAGGCATGCCAAAAAATCGTTTCACGTGAATTCAATATAAATGTATGCATAATGAGTTAAGCTGTCCGCAAATCGAAGGCATATCTAAATTAACATTTACTGAAAACAATTTAGCTCACTGACATTTATTCCGCACACTTGAAGCTCCACATATACCTTGAAATGTTAATACGAAATATTCTCATATAAATTTTAAGCCAATCCCTTAATAAGATTGTGAAACTTAAATATCAAGAGTATTTTCTGAGGTCTCATTTTAAATGCATTGTCCTTAGCAGCCATCAAAAATATTTCTCATTTTCTCAGTGGGGATTTGCCAAAGCTCAGCCATCATCGCTATAATCAGATGCACCAAAAGTGCTGCTGCTATTCAGTAACTAACAGTACACATTACTCGCAAACTTTCATATCTATGTAATTTCTTCAAAACATTTCTCTAATCCTCACCTTGCATTTGAAAGCAATTTACGTGGCCACGCAGCTGCGTATCTTTCTGTTTGGCTGTCTGTCTGTTTGTCGGTCTCCGACTCCGACTCCGATTCCGTCGCTAACACGGAATGTGTATTCTTACTGCTGTCATTCAAGTGACGTCGTCTGCTCGTTAGCACACCTTCCTCTTCGTCTCAATCTTCGTATCCATCTGCATCTTCATCTCGTGTTGGCCACCGCACAGTGAGCCAAGACCAGCCAAGCGTCTTCATTTCTAGCTTGTCAACGAAGAGACACATCGCTGTCTATGTCTTTATCGTTGTCGTTGTCGTTCCCAGTATGAATGTGTGTGTGTGTGTGTGTGTGCGTGCTTGTGTATTTGTATCTTGGCGCTCCTTGATGCGGTTTCTAGCTCCTTCAGGAGCAGCTGTAGTTGTTGCAGCCATCATGTCTGTCATTTCTATAACTACTTCTGTTACTTACTAGTTAAATGCGTAACAGACACAACCATCTCACTCACTCACCTCCCATCCCCGTTACAATTTCCACATACGCAACTTTTGCATCCATTTATATCTATGCACACCAACATTCGCATACCCTTCCTGCCCGCTCCCTTAGTCAAGCCCTTCTCTGCAGCACTTTTGCACAATTACATACATTTATAAGTGCATTTGTGAATGCACCTCTGTATCTTGTATTCATAACTACTTTAGGACACGCCCACACAAAATCTGTGAAAGGAAGGATGGGGAGGGAGGCACATGTAGAGTGAGCCTTTATTAAAGTTTTATCGCATTAAAAATTTCTTTGCCACTTGCAAACATCTTTCGTGCAAAAACACCAACAAAAAGCGTGCCAAATACTCAGCCAGGCAAGGACTGGAGATTGGGCCAGAGATTGGCGGGAGACGTGCGGATTGGGATAGAGACAATGATGTCGTTTCATGTACACCTGCTTCAAGTTGTTTTTATTATTGTTCTTGTTGTTGCTTATGCTGCTGCTGTTGTCTCTGCTGTGCATATTTGAATACACTTTTCGTTGGCCGCTTAACTTAAATCTCCACTCGGCTGCAGAAGCCTTCCTTCGCCCATCCCTTGCCCAATGCAAGTTTAAGTGAGGATTTTACCTTTGGCAAGTTTGATGCTGTTTTTATTGTTGTTGCTGTTTTGTTTGGACAGGTAATGACAGTTATGTCAATAAGTTTTCCAACGCAACTTAAGCAGTTCGGGCAAGAGAAAAATATGTTTAAAACAAATCAAATAAGCAAGTTTATGGAAAATCGACAGATATGAACTTTGAATATCCTATAAGTACATAAGAATTATGCTTAGAGTGTCAATAGATAAAACAGAAATATATTGACACATATTCCGAATAGTTTAAGATACGTATGAGCGGAACTCTCATTAAAACCCATTGCTTTGATATCCATTTGCATTTGAAAGCTTTGCCACTAAGTGGAAACTTTTATCAAACTAACAAAAATGTTTGAAATAAAAGAATTTAATTTCTATATATGCGAGCATATAAATTATATGAAAAGGGGCTTTGAGCTTTGTTAACTCAGCACAGCATGCAGGCAACCCATGTACGCCGTTTGCTGGCAACCCTGCACAATTCATAAATTTTTCGCAGCAAGAGCAGCAATATGAGACACATGAAAGGGAGCTAAAAAGTGATGAAGTTTTTTCTGTTTGAATATGTAAATTTTGTAGCCAGCGTTCATTAAATTCAGTTTGCCAGCTGCTTTCACTTGATGGCACTCAACTTTTTCACTTATTTAAGTAGCAAATTTTTATGCTTTTTCAAATATTTGTGCAACGCTTCAGCTTGCCCATGAACAGCAGCCCGGCCCCAATCCAACTGCCAGTTTGTCAGTGAGTCCGTCAGTCAGCTAGTCAGTGAGCTGCTCAACTCAATCCATCAGACAGTTTGTCAGTTTGACTGTCATTCAGGTAGAGCGGCTCGATAAGAAGCAAACGAGCTTGTTTGTTGGCCAACAAATTTGCATCTGTCTTGTTGCCACTGACTTTGCTCTTATCTGACCAGCAAGCCATACCTCTGTAACAAAATTTAAATTTCAAGTGCACTCGCCAAACAATTTCACAAAATTTTCCAGACCTGCAGAGATATATGAACATGTAGATAAGTATATATATTATTTATATATATATATAACTGAAGATTTCTGTAAATTGTATGCATTTTGCCAACTAAATCTATGGTACTTTTGCCCCAATGTTGTTTCTGGGCTCATTGTTGCTGCTGTTGTTGTTGTTGTTTTTGGCCTCCTTACACTCGGTCTATTCACAAAAATTCGTATACAAAAAGCGCAACATTTATGCAATTAAAGCCAAATTAGCAATGAATGCAGCTCGAGTGCTTTTGGCCCGAGCTACAAAAGTTGCCATCAAACTTTTGGCCTTTGTAAAGTTTTTGCTTTTGCTGCCTCAACGAAAGCTACCCTAAGCTGAAACTATCCTCTCACATTCAACCAACCAAGCAACCCCCTCCCCCTCCATTCGGCCACTCCCCACCTCACTGTACCCTAACCGCTTGTTATGGGCAACTGTGCAACTTGCTGCCTCTTTCAGGGAGCATAGTTTGCAGTTAGAACTGCGCAGCTTCCAATTAATTTAATGCCTGCCAGTGTAATGAGCGTTTAAGCTTTTCAATGGCGTCATCGTTGCTTGTAGAAAGCGACAAGACCAGCTGCTGTCGTCGTTGTTACTTCTGTTGCTGCTGCTGTTGTTGTTGTTGTTGTTGTTGCACTGTGAACGTCATTTTATGGCACTCATAAGCAGGCAATCTCTTTTTTCGCTGGCGTCCTTTTGTTTATGAATTGTAAGCTTAAAAGCCGGACCAAACATGAAAGAACCATATGGAATTACTGAGCCAACTGTTATTGGATGTGAACAGTTTAGAAAATCTCCCATATCTGTGGCAGGATTATAACGCCTCACAGCAATCTGCATGACATTGTTATGTTTCAAAATGATCAAGGGCAAGGAATCTTGGACTATCAAGAAGCTTAAGCTGATTTTGCTGTGTTAGTTATTATCAAATTACTTACCTTGTACTACTCTTTAAAGAGGTAAGCTATTTGTTTGTACAGGAAAAGATTGCAGAGAGAGTGGAAATAAATAATACACACTTTATATCTCTTGCCACATTGCTTTCTCAAAACAATTTCCCCCAATTTTAGCCTCTCAAACTATGCTTTGGTTTCTTTCTCTCTCTCTCTCCCTCTCTCTTTGTCTCTCTCTCTTTGCATCTCTTTCACTGCTCAACTATCGATATCTGATATCCCTGAGAATGCCTTTGGCTTGGTAGCAGTATTATGAGCTTAATAAAGCATTTTTCACCTCGTTTTTGCACAGCGTACATATTGTCTCATCATGATAGTTGAAGAACCCACCACACAGCAGCCGCTCACCTTGCTGCTTAGTCATGGGCTATATGTAAGTACTGCTTATCAGATTAAGCCTTCTGTTCTTTCTGCCCCTTTAGCTTTCAACTGCTGGCTATCGTGTGGCTTGCTCCTTGAGCAGAGCTCTTGAAGCACTTAGCCTGCAATATAATCAGCAAAAGCGATTAAAGCACTTGGCCCATTGTTTATTATTACAATATTAGCTGAGCTTTTGTTGTTGTTGTTGTTGTTGTTAAGTTTAGGTTTGGGGTGCCTCAGAGGCCTCAGTTTGCACTCTAAGCAAGCGCTCTATCAACTTAACTTGATGGCTGTTTGGATTTAGTTGGCTTTGGCAGTATTGTTTGCACTCCTGGGTGGCCAGAACATCAAAGGCAGCCCTCTCTCTCTCCCTCTCTGTTTGAGGCGCTGCAGTTGAAGGCACGCGCCAACATTTAGCAGCAGGCAGATCATTCATCAATAATTACATGCTGAAAGGCTAAAAGCGATGCCACAAAAATGTTGTAACTCTGGCTCCCCATCCCTCTGCCGCCGCCCAACTAATTTATGCCAAAATGCTTGCCAGACTAATGACACTTTGCAGCGAAAGACGACAGCGGAGCGGATGGTGATGCAGTGGGTTAAGGGTTGGGGTTAGGACTGGGGGCTAGGGGCTGGAACTGAAACAGAGGCTGTTCCATGGTGGCACGCAAAAGTTTTTGGCATACCGTTAGTTTGTTGGTTCGCCGTTCAATGGATGTTGGTTGGCTGGCTGGTTGGTTGGGCTGGTTGGGCTGGTTGGTTTGCCTGTCATGGCAAGAAATGTAAAACTTGCGCTAAAAATGATAAATACGCTTAGACCTAATTAACTTGCGACTTTAATTAATTTTTAATGAAAAAGTTAATGAGCCGAAAACTAACTGGGCCAATCAGTGGTGCATGTGCTTGGCCAATCGATTCATTCGATCGCGTAGCACAACAAACTTTAAGTGCGGCAAATATGTATATGCGAAGGTAGGACAATGTTTTCAATTATGTAACTCATTTTACTGAAAGTCGTCGATTTTTTCTATCTACCCAAAAAACTTTGTTAATTTTATTTGACAACATCAATAGCTAGCGAGAGGAGGAGGATTAGGCGTAATGAACACAATAGAAATGAAACACTTTGGAATTTAAGGAAGACACCATCAAATATTGATAGATTACAAGTTCAATATAAAAATACAAAGATAATTTTAACCGCGACCTTTGATAAAATCGAGTATATACAATTTTATACTATTATTGCATATTACAAAAGATTCTCAGCATTTTTCTAAAGCCAAAGATAAGTTGATATATTATTATGATGCAAATAAAACTCACCGCACTAAGCACAAACTAAATGTTTTTTTCTTTCGAATTAACTAAGAAGCTAAATTAAAAGCAAAGTAATTTCCAAATGATGAGTTAGCGATATGCTCACCTGCTTTAAATATTTGAATGCTTGCTTTAAATTTCGGATCGATTCGTTTCAATAGCGGTTCGCAGACCTGTTCGCAGACCTCTTCGCAAGTTAGCGAAATGAAACAAAAGGCATTTCTGAACAACAATCTCCGCTAAACAATCTCGACTTTATGACACATGTATGTACATAAATTGTCTGACATTCAATCAGCGCCAACTCACTCCCGCTCGAACTACCCGCCCATGCCATTGAGTCTTGCCCATCTGCCGCAGTCGCTGCCACGCCCACACAATGACAGCAGCTTTAATTGGATTTTCGCTGCTGCGGCCGCAACAAAAATATCAAAAAAAGAAAAAACAAAAAAAAGAGAGAAATGCAATTTTCGACAGGCGTCTGTCGCATGGTTTCATTTTACGTTACTTTACTCCGTCTTTGGTGAGCTTTAGCTGCCTTTTTCCTGGTTTTAATTTTTTTTTTTGGTTGTGTAATGTAGTTGTTGTTGGCCGGCTTTTCTTTGCAATTGGCGCTCAGCTTTTGGCGCTGTTATTTCTCCGTAACAAAGTTTACATTTCACACATTCATCACTTTTGGCAGCTGCAACTAATAGTGTGCAATGTCGAGCAAATGGACGGCCCCGTTTAGCAGCAGTCTGCCTGCCTGCCGACAGCATTCAATGTTGTAGTCGAATAGTAGTCTCTGCCCCTTTTTCTCTGTCTTTCTAGTAATATTCTTCTTTTATTTTGTTGGTCTGGTCATGGGCACACATTTTATTGCACTTCTCGGCAGAGAAGACTTTTGTTGCCAAGAGCTTGTGCCCAGTTGGCTTGCCAAGAACGGATTACGGATTGTCTGCGCGCAGCGAGTCAGAGTCTTATAAATCAATGCTTAAAGATTAAAGCGACTGTGGAGCATTGATGACCCTTCTTGTGACCGGAGGCGTGGCATAATTTTTTCCTCACTTTGCACATTGTTTGTAATGCCTGCCATGCCACAAATGCCATCAAGTGGCAGCTCATGGCTTTATTCCAGCAACGTTACCCCGTTGACAAGACCCTGCCCCTGCCCCTGCGCCTGCTGATGCCGCTGGCTCTGCAACGGCACAATGATGAAGCTGTTGGCTGTTGGCTGTTGGCTTAACACTTTGTGCCCGTGACTCTTGCACGTTGACGTCATAAAGCATCACAATGTGAGTTGATACGTGCCTTCAATCCGGCTGTAACAGCAGCAGTAGCACCAGAGTCATTGATCACTGCGCTGCCTGATACTGATTTATGGAATTCGCATCAATTTTGAATTTGCGCTCGCTGCCATTTCCCAGCTGAACTGAAAGCTGGAGTTGATAGTCTGTCTCCTGGCTTGTGACAGCGTCTTGAGACGTTTCATAATTCATCTTAATTTTAATTTGCAAGTGATGGAGTGGCTGCCAGCCAAACAGTCAACCGACCAAGTAGTCGAGCATCCAAACAGCCAGCCATTCAGCTGGATAACCTTTGGTATTCGGGCATTCAGGCATCCAGGCATTCAGCCATTCAGGCACTCAGGCGGCTCTAAACTGCAGCTTCATTATCTTAATCTACTCCTTTTCTATTAAGCGCAAACTTTGCTGCAGTAAGACCGCACACAAATTTGCGCCCAATTGCACTTTGGTGCAGTTTAATCTGCAAAATTGCTGGCCAGGCCAGCAATTTTCCAAATTGCTTACATTACGTAAATGAAGAGACAGCCAGACAGTTTTCCCAACCAGTTTCTGCAACCCATCTTCCATATCCATCTCCATTTCTATCTACATTGTCATCGTTCAGATCACGATACTGCTGCGCTGCTGCTGCTGGCTGTCCGTTTGTCCTTGTTCGGTGTCCTTTGCCGCTTGTCGCCTTATCGCGGGCCGTCATCAAGGCACTGCCACATTGCTTATACGCAACGTTTGACGATGTTCAAGTGATTGTGTCTAATTGAGCGCACATTTCACGCTCGCACACAAATTGCAAATACAATTAATTTATGACATATTCGCATTGCAATGCATTTACAGCACGTTTCAGTCACATAGCATTATGAGGAAAATTTTAATTAAATATTAGTTTAATGCCGCGTCCAAATTAGTTGCTAGTTTTTGGTTGTTAGTTGTTAGTTGTTCGCGCATACAGCAGGCGCATTATTCATTTGCCACAGAAGACCAACGACAAAGTCGCTTAATTACCAACGCTGCCAGCGACGCTGCCAGCGTCGCATTAACCCATTAATTAAGGTGACGTCAAAGGCAGCGCCAAAAACGATAAAACCATAAAACGATAAAAACAAGCAAAGCCAAAACGCCCTCCACAAAATGTGGGCCACACCAGGAGCTGAACCGAATCCATTGAGAGAAGGCCACACAAAATTTTCAAATACCAGAATTCGCATATTTATGGCCATCTCGGTGAACTGTGCGAAATTGCAAAGAATGCAACCAAAATGAGGCAACCAATCAACAGACACCAATGCAGAAGGCTGTGATATGCATTCCCCCATTCACCACATGCTAACTTTCTCTTTGTCACTACAGTGCAATGGGACCCAACAGAACTTTTAATCTGTTCATGTCAACGAGTCGTTCAACTATGATGTTCAACTATGATTCACTTTTTAAAATGACAGAAGTTATTTTGAACTTTTGGTAACATAAGAAAACAAAATAATGTTAACAAAAATTTAAGTTCAAATATTAAATAAAATTAAATTAATAAACATTATAAAATGAGCATTGAAAAATGTTTGATTTTTGTGTTGCATTTCCTAATTAGTCATAAAAAGCATAAGTATCTAAAAGATCTAAGAAGGCTTTGAAAAAAATGATTGCTATAAGCAAACACATGTTCTATAAAATTTACGCATGAATCCGTTTAGTATTTGCACAGCGTAATTAATTTTGTTCATTATTTGCTTGTTCAAAAGAAATGGATGAAAATTATTTTTAAGAGTGACAAATTGGTTACCATTCGATTGATTAAGTGCCAGCCCAACGATAATTATATCCCTTACGAGTTTATAATAAAAATACTTATCGATTTGTGATCAAATCGTCGAGCTGTGCTTTAATCCACCCCGAATAAACCAGACGTCGTTTCGATAAGGACACTCATTTGTCTAACATGAAAAGTTTTGACCACTTAATAGCCCTCTCCCTGCCGTGACCTGCCCCGCACTGACCCCTTCGTCTGCTCAATGCCAAATGATATAAAATTAGTTTTAGCCTTGCGTTTCAAAATTAAAAGAGTTAAAAATCATTGGTTCTCTTGGCCAGTTCCCCGTCAGCATTGTTGTTGTTGTGGTTGTTGTTTTTGCAGCTCGATCGATTCTCGATGGCATTTGGTGTATGTCAGCCCCAACTGGCAGTTCAATAATGAATAATAACGCGGCCGAGTTAAAAACTCATTGCTCTCTCCCTCTGGCAACAGGAATTGCCTGCTGCTGTTGTCCTGTCTCTTGCACGACTGTGCCTTGTGCACTGCACGCTGTGCTGTCACAACAGCAAAAGCAACAAAAACAACAACAACAACAACAACTACAATGGTGTTACAAAAACTTTGGCAATATATTTGCAACGCATTACGTGGCATGTCAAGCGTTTTATCGCGCGTATTTTTCAATTTCTGCGAGGGGAACTATGGGAAAGGATGTGGTTCAGCTAAGGAGGGGGTCACGAGTGCATTCAGACAGTGGGTGAGACGTAGGAGGGAGTCCTTTACTGGCAATAACATGGTCATACACCAGCGCAATATGCTTGGCAGCAAAAATTAAAAAAACAGCCAGTGTGCAATCGCCTTTTTCTCCTAATGCTCGCTCATGTGGCGCTCTTGGTCACATATATTTTTCTTGGTCGCCTCCAAAAAGATAACGGGGGTACAGCCTTTGCCTGGACCCGCTCCATATGCCAGTCAACTAAGTGTGTGTGCTCCCATATATGTATCTGAGGTGTGTGGACAGCGGTGCAACCTCTTCAAATACTTGCAAGAAAAAGAAAAAAAGAAATAATAATAAAGGCGATGTTGAAGCACGGTGGATAGAAGGCAAGTGAACGCCCATTGAAACACATTTCCGGGGAGGGGTGGTGGGGAGGGGTTTGCGCTCATATCCGCTATTTGAGCGTTGAGCACAAACAGGAAACACATTATAGCAGCTGGTAGACAGACTTATGTGTAGCACTGTTGAAAAATTGTTACTGTCACTGCCAGACGAACATACATACTCCAAACGTCTCCTTCTACTTTTACTCTGCTTGTTGATGTTTTGCTACGTGTTCGTTTCTGTTGTTGTTGTTGTCGCACACAGTTTTTTTTTACATTTGGTAAATAAACTGCAATGTGAGTTATGTCAAGTACCACACACACACACACACGCGTACAGATTGCATAATGGCCGCAATGGCTCATCTATCAAAATACGCGAGCAACAAAAAAAAAGTGCACCATACTTTGCAGCGGACCGTAATGACGGCGAGCGGAAAAAAGTGTTGCCTGCTTAGCTGGGAAAGGAAACAAAAGACAATGGAGTGTGTCGACGACTTACACACATTTGTCAATTCGAGATGCTGTCTCAAGCAAAAAAAAAAAGAAGAAAATTACGTCAAAAAACTGTCGCTCGCTTATGCGGGCAGCTCATTTGGCAGGCTAAACGAACAAGGAACTAAACATTATATAGTCCTTCATATCCGCTTAAGAGTATGCTACAAATTTGTGCTGTTAAGTTATTAGAATCTGAATCTTAGCACCGCTCCCGACAGTTAAATTGGCTAGTGAATAACGAGCTTCAGGCCATCGAAGTTTCGGCTATTTATAAATTATATCGATAGCTATCAAACTATAGTTTGTGTAACTATAACCTAAACCAACCTTGCTTTCCGGAATTTACTGCACAAGCAATAAAATTTGAAACTTAAGCTGAGGCAACTAGCCGAGCTTGGCACACATAAATGGCCCATAAAATTAATTTTTGCAGAGCACTTAGACAAGCCATTGCCTCGTTTAGAAGCTCAGCTCAGTTTCTAATGCATTTTTAGCCAGCGTTTGTAAAATGCGAACATCGAATTTTAGTGTTCATTTACTTGGCAAGTTACTGGCGTCTAAATTTAGCACAAAGAGCATAGGAAAACGAACATGCCCAGCAAATTGCTCATTTATTTGCAACTGTCAATATCAATAACAAATTGGTTGTTGTTATGCCTCACATATACACACAAACAAATACAAACACACACACACACACTCAGATATATCCATACGAAGCATGGAAATGTGCCACACTATCAACATTTGTGAGTGTGTGTGTGTCTGTGTTTTTTTTGTTCTTTTTTTGTGTGTTTGGTTTCTCTTTGGTAACTTTAGCCGGCCCAGCAGAACTGACAGGCAGTAATAAAATAAATGAGCCGCCATTCTTTTAAATTGAGTTTAATAAACGTCACACTTCATCGACAAAAGCACTAACGCCTAACAAGCTGAGCCCCAAAAACCTGAAACCGTAACTGAAACTGTACCACGCTTGGATGACTGGCTTTCGGTTCTTGGTTGTCGGTTCCCGGTCCCTGGTCACATGAACTGGCCCATAGACCTATACAAATGAACTATGAAATGGCCGGGACAACATGCATATTTTGGCACACACACAATCATACTCGCACACACACACACACACACAATGGTTTGAGCACACTTATTTATTATTCCCCAAGCGTTTGACCAACGGCTAAACCCAAAAAAAAAAAGAAAAAAAAACTGGAGAGTGGACCGCATTCAAATGATGTCTTATTTGGTTGCCTGCATTGTGAAATGAATACCCATAGTTATACGAGCCCCAGTACATTTTGTATATGTATCTATCTAGCCAGACTGGCTGCTGCTATATTTTTTTCCATATTTATGTATATGGCCTCAAAGTTGTGCAACAGCATCGCGAAATCGCTTACATGAGATTGTAATTACGATAAACGGGCCAGCGCCATAGCCTTTAAATATAAACATGAATGGGTATGGGTTGGACGAAGGGTAATGCGAAGGGCAGGGCAACAACGCGAACGACGCCTTGTTGGCCATAAACCGCCAAATGAGCCAAATAAATGTTATTTATATAAAAACGTATAAAGCAGACGGCAAAAATTGCAAGTGCTCGAGCTGTTTTTTTCTTCCAGACTTGTGTGCAAGCGAATTGCGATTTATTTATATAAAATTCATGCGATATGAAATCATATAGGTAACTAAATATGCCACACAGACAAACAGACAGCGAGGGAGACAAACAGACAGGCAGACGGCCTGACACACACACAGGCACACAAACAGAGAAACAGACTGAACGCCAGACTGAGCAATTCAGCAATTGGCTTTTGTGCCAGGGCGTTATGTAAACATTCGACAAACGAAATCCCATCACAGAACCTAGAAACGGCAAACGGACAGGAGACGCAGTCAGACGCCTCCACTGCGATTTAGATATATTTGTTAAGCGCCAAAAAAAAAAATTAATAATAATAATTGACAAGAAGTCGATTCGATAAAATATTCACAGATTTGTTATTAAGCTTGAGATAAAGCTCAAAGTAAAATAAAATATTATTCAAGCAGTATTTCAGACTTGACTTAATTATTTACATTAAAGTGGAATTTATTGGCAAGTGTTGTGATAACAAAAAATATTGAAATGCTATCTGTTGGCAGCACCATTACTACTTTAAATTGTTTCAGCCTTAATATAAACAGTTATAATTACACCGATCGTGTAATTGTCGATCGTTTCAACTTTAACTCTTGTTGCAAGATGTTTAGCGGTGGCTTCAAACCTTTGTATTAGCAAAACACACGTGTTGTTAAGAAACCGCTAAGCGTCGGCTTCAAGCTTTAATATCTATTGTTTTTAAACTTCACAGCATTGCTACAATAACTTTGTGCTATTCATTTGAAAATAAAGCTATCAAAAAGCTGATAGCATCAGCACTATCGATTGTTTATTAATTAACAAAATGAAATTAAAACAATATGAAATTTGCATACGAACTGGAATGATATATATGAATTTAAAACGTTTACTCTCAGAATTTCACTAAATTTAGTAGAATTTAAGATTAATGCAGCAAAATACTCAATATTTAATGAGAGTTGATTATGTGATAAATTAAAAATGAATTCATTTTCTTATATCGGTAATGTGTTTACTTTCATTTAAATGAAAGCAGATAATAATTCAACATACATCTGATGTGCTTGAAAAGTCACAAAAGTGCATTAAGTAATTGCTTGCAAAAAGCGAAAAAAGTATCTATGAAAAATGTATGCTTTTAAATCCACTTCAAGCTTTTTGCTTAAAAATGAAAAAAGAGAAACAAACCGAAGTACATATCATACGAAAATGGAATCAATCGTTGTTCGCAGCAAAGCTTCCAATGAAATAACCCCAGGCAAGACAATACCAAATATGCTGCTCGATATGTATTCTGTGTACCGAGTTTTGTGTGTACGCGCGTGTGTGTGTGTGTGTGTGTGTGTGTGGCATATGTAAGCAAATACAAACATACAGATATACCTATGGCAAAATAAACGCGCACATAAATAAAAAGACATTGTCAGAAAAACGCGATGTGCTCGAATGTTTATTTATGGGCCTCGTTCTCGTTGTCGATCTGAGCGAACCCTGAAGTTATAGCCAACAAACACAATAAAAACAACTACAACAACAGCAGCAGCAGCAACAAAAAAGGCAGAATATAATAGAAAAAAGGGGGCTTATAGGGCAGCGCATTTTTAGTTGTTTGATTGCTAATTAAAATGGCAAATCAAAGCGGCTCCAAGCGTTCCAATGTTGACAGTCTACAATGGAGACGATAAGCTTCACACACACACACACACACACACATACATATATTCACACACCCACATATACATGCCATTAATAGAGCGTGAATTTTAGCGCAAACACATGGAGGAGGCGGTGGCGTTTTGTGGTGTGCACATTTGTAGCCCGCAATGTTTTGCCAATCAAACCCCAAAGTCATTTCATTATTGGCTTTGCGTAATCGACGTCAAAGCGTCCCGGGCAAAAGTCAACAAAGCGACGCGACAGCAATCGCGAAGTAAGAAGAAGAAGAAACGGATGAAGCCAGGGGCAGAGGCATGAGAAGCTGTGGCAGTGGCAGAAGAGAAGGTAGAGGCTGTCCTGCAGTCAACGTCAAATCGTGCATGCAGTCAAGCGGATTGAGGCAAATATTTTCACATTGACACGGCAAAAGGATCAGCAGCAGACAGGCTGACGGACGGATGGACGGAGAGACGGACGGACAGAGGACAACGCGTTGAGTTGAGTTGAGTTGCGTCGAGTCGAATTCGAGATTGGAAGCCGACGAGACTTGACAATAAAGTCAAAAGTGTAAATGACACAGTTCGTTAGGCGCCGCAGAGCATGCAATACATACACACAAATACGCATACATATACATAAACATATATATATATATATATATATGTATATAAAGATACACACATATGTTTATATCGAAATACATATACATATCAAAATGGAGCCATAGATACGTTTGTTATGCAAGCTGGGGCGTGGCCCCAAAAAAGGATTGCGGACCAAACATTAATGGAGGCCACAAAACAGCCGCATTGAATGTGCCAACACAGTCAGTCAGTCAGCCAGTCAGCCAGTCAGTCAGTCAGCGCACAAAATTCAATACAGAGCTGCCAGCAGATTTTGGTGTATGACAAATATTTTATGCGCACATCATAAAAGAGCCTCGAGACTGCAGCAAGCACACACACACAACCATACACGCACGTACCACAAAGAGATACACAACAAACGCGGTGGCAGACAACAGATAGCAGATACAATCGCCAGCCGTGAGATACGCAAAGAAAATGCTGTGTGGCAGGCCAACGCATAAAAAGCAACACCAAGGCACTAAATAACAACAAGGAGTCAGGAGAGGACAAAGCTTTGAAGTTGCAGCAGCATGGTAGCCATGCGAAGCTGCCGCCAAAAAGGAACACACAAAACAAGCAACCAGCAACCAAAAAAAAAAAAAAAGAAAGAAAGCAGCACATAAAGAAAGCTAAGAATGCTAAACAACAAAAGGTCCGCCACAAGGAATGGCAAGGTGCAAATAATGTTAAAAAGCGCCCCAAAATGTATGCTACATTTTCGGCAGCAGCAGCCTAAGTACGTGATAGTGTGTGTATCTGCAGCTGTCGATGTGTATTCGCTGTGTGTTTGAGTGTGGTTTGTGTTTTGTGTGTGTGCTTTGCCTGTTGACGTGAAAATTTGCACGTCTTTTGTTGTGCATGCGTGTAAATGTTTCGTGGATTTGATTTCGTTTCGCAAAATTGAAAAACTAAGCATTGAAAACAACAGCAGCAAACAAGCCAAAAGCAAATGTTTTATTTGTCTACCAAACACACACACACCCAAAGCACACACACATCACACACACACACACAACGAGTGCCTAGTGCATTGCGTTTTCTGTGCCAAATTCGTTTTGACGGCATCCAAACAAGAGAAAAGGGTTTTTCTTTTAGTTGTTGTTTTTATAATACAAATAACGAGAATCCCTTCAATATATCTGTGTGTGTGTGTGTGTGTGTGATATATATGTGTATATATGTGTGTGCTTGTGTGTATGTGTGTCTATGTGTATTTGAGGTCGGGTTGATTGCTTAAGTAAACGCACTCGGGGCAAGCCGCGACGAGCTGATGCCTTCAACTTTACTTGCTCAACATTATTTGGCTTCATATTTTCTTTTTATTTCGTTTTTATTTTATTCGCTTTTGGTTTTTTGATTTTTTTTTGCTCGTTTTGCTTTTATTTTTTTTTTTTGCGGCATTTGGCGCTTTCAATGCTGAGCTGGGTTAATTCTTTTGGGTTGGGCACTGATTTTTCTCTTTCTTTTTATTAATAGTCTTTTTGTAAAATGCCAAACAATATTTTACTCAACGACCGGCCGACGGGAAGTGTGCGCTTAAAATTATGTTACACTTTTCAATCAAAAGGGTTCTCAGTTTGGAAGTTTGTATATGTGTGTATGGGTGTATGGGTATGTGTGTGGGTGTCGGTGAGTCCAGCGGCTGTTTATAAAGGATAAGTTGCTATGAAATTTCGTGTATGTTTAATGCGTAAATGGATACGTTGTTATGACGTCTACACAACATAACACAACAAAAAAGAAAATACAAAAATAAAGCACAAGAAAACGAAGGAATACTGAATTTCGTGTTTCTTATTACTTGGGAGAGGTAAATATTGTTGAAATCGTCGTTGGGGAATGGACCTGACCAATATATTTTATAATTCTGTAAATCTCAGCTTAAGGTCAACGTTTAAGCCAGTCCTATACAAATTAACTTTCAAATCATTATGTAAGCAAAAAATCTTTGATTGCTTCCATAACTAAAATACTCACTGAAGTCCAAATTACTTTAAAAATATGCCGTTGGCAGAATATTGGGAAAAATGCAGACATGTCGCACTATATTATTTAAATCTAAGCCAAATTCGTCAAGCTCCCTTTCAACCCAATATATAGAATACTATATTTGCAGAATATATAGAATAATATAGTTTAATATAGTATTGTAAATGTAAAATCGTAGCTTACCTTTTTCCACGCCCAGAATAATGACCAAGTTCTTTGGAAAATCGGATTTACAAGTCAACAAGTTTTACTGTTTCGTTTGTCTCTGCTTACAACTTGAAAAGGCACAATTGCAGCAGGTCATGCACTGTTTGGCATAGTTGTTAGAATTATGATAGATTTGTTTATTTTTTCTTTTTGTTTTTTTGTATTTTTTTTTTGTTTTGCTCTGTTTAGTTTTGTTTAATGATAATATTGTGATATTCGTAGTCTGGGACGCGCACGCGAACACTTTGCACGATTTTACAATAGAATTTAGCACACGGCTGGCCAATTAATGAAAACCTGCTGAAAATTAAAGCGAAACTCAAACAATTTGTATCACCAAAAGAACTGCTGGCATTTGTCCTGTTCCGGTCGCAAAAACCGTAAAGTGCATGACAGAAATGCCGATGCAAATGCCAAGAACAGAAACAAAGCAAATCAAAATGTATGAAATACTTTCACAAAATACAAGCATAAACATCTAAGTATATGTGAGCGAGAGTGTGTGTGTGTGTGTGTGTGTGTGTGCGTGTACGAGTACAACCGCACATGTGGCATGCCTGGCTATGTGTGTGGGTGTGTGTGTATGTCTGTTTGCACTTGAAAAGCATTTAACGTAGCAGGTCCGAGCACGAAGACAAAACGGTTCGAGATAAATGTCAAAGGTTATGGTGTTAATGTCGCATTTATTCAAAACGGATATCAGTCCAAAGCACAGAGAACAAAGGCGAGCAATGTAATAAAAAAATAAATTAAATGGAAAATGCAAGGGGAAAAGCCAACCAATGACACAGTGACGGACAGAGGACAGAGGACAGCAGACAGAGGATAGCAGACAGCGGACAACAGAGTGAAAGAGACACAAGAGAAGCGCGAATGTGTCACGGATTTCATTGCTCATTGAATACGCATTCATTTCATGGGCGCAGGACACAAAAGGCACAAAACTGTGCGAAGGACCTTCCAGGCATTCGGGGCAGCCGCATCGAGTCAGTCAGTCTGCGTACGTAAGCAGCAGAAGGACACACACACAAAAACACCAACACCAACGTATACACACACACACACAGAGACACAGAGACACTGACACACACACACACACACACACACACACAAAGAACTCAAAGGCGCTACGAAAATCAGTGTGTAAAGTAAGCCACAGAGCCACACAGAGAAAATCAAAACTACGCGCACACCAAAAGGCGCTGCCTTCTGTAGAGTCCTCTGTGTGTCAGTATGTCCTGTCATTTGCATGCGCTTGTGTGTGTGTGTGTGTGTGTGTGTATGTGTAAGCTCGCGCGCTTGTGTGTTTGTTGTGTGGCTTTTCTATTTCTTGTTGTAATTGCCATTTGGCAAT
Organism: Drosophila silvestris; assembly: GCA_035043445.1. Taxonomy (NCBI): domain Eukaryota; kingdom Metazoa; phylum Arthropoda; class Insecta; order Diptera; family Drosophilidae; genus Drosophila; species Drosophila silvestris. The sequence continues at coordinate 6,566,215 of JAWNMZ010000138.1, forward strand.
TGCAATTTTCGCATTTTATTGAATTTTACACACACTCACAACCACACACACAAAAGCTTGTCTAACAGATGCGCAAGCACCAACACACACACACACACACACGCACACACACACTCACATGTGCTCCGACACAATAACAACATTCTTTCCGTTTTTTTTTCGTCATAATATTTTCATGTGCTCGAATTTCGCTTTACACGCGCTCACAACTAAATTGATTGTTGCCTTTTTGGCTCATTTCATCTCTTGGCAAACAGTCACGGAATTTGCTAGCGTGTTTCTTCTGTTGTTGTTAAGTATTTTGTGAATTTGTTTTTGATTTGCAACAAATTTTCATACACAGTCACACAAACGCACACTCACACACACACACACACACACACACACACACACACACACGCAGGCACACACACAAAGAGACATTGGCACACACTTAGTAAAAGGCACATACGTAGAGAGAGTAGAGTATTTGGGAGACGCGTCCAAGTTGTGTGCTATGCTGGCTGAGTAGCTGGCCTCTGCCTTGCGGAACCGCCCTAAAACAGTCGGGAGAAAAACTGAAAATGAAAATTTGTGAAAAATTTATCCAAAGCACGCAAACGCATGCCAGGCGAAAGGCAAACGCAAAGCGCAAAGCCAGAAGCTTTTCAAATCTCAGGAAATGTCCCGTTATTATTCATATTTCTTCAACAACAAGTGAGAGAGAACAAGGGAGAGCAAGGACTATTGAGCGTAAGGACGCACAATCAATAAGTCCGCAGACTTTCAAAGCTTTCACACAGAGCAAATTGAGAGAGCGCCGAGAGCGACAGAGTGCAAAAGCACACACAGCAGCCCTTGCCCCGCACCCCCGCGCCAGGCCACATTGCCGTTGCCGTCGCCGTCGCCGTCGCCGTCGCTTTCCCAGCGTCATCGCCAGAGGCAGCACATGCTGCCAGCTCGTCTTGTTTTCGGACTTTGGGCTTTTTCGTGCAATTAACAAGTTGGCAGCAGCCGAATGTGATATGTAAACAGTGCTTAGATAATTAGCGAGCGCCTTCATTTTTTGCTTAGCTTAACACAGCCGTTTTACCGTTTCAACGCGACTTTGCCAGCGGGGGCAAACTTTACAAATTGTTCTCAAACTTTGCACTCAGATTTTTGATTTCTGTTTTTTTTTTCATTTGCTGCCTTGCGCTCAACACGTCTGACTTTCAGCGTCGCCACAACACGAATGTCAGGTGTGCGTGGATTCCGGCTCCATTTTGTCTGCTCCTTGGCTTCTTGTGCCATATCAGACTGCTTGACTGAGCGTATTCTCTATATCTCTCTCCTCTCTCACTCTCTCTCTGAGAGAGTGCGAGAACGAAAGCGCCTGAGCATAAAGTACCATTAACCGTTATTATTTTTGTGACAATGAGTGCTGCCAACTTGCTTGGGGCAACGTGCAGAGTTGCTTACCGCCAGCTGCCAGGACATTTGCAGAGTTGCAAACACTGGCATTTACACTGCGCAAAAGCCAGAAGAGCTTTTTGGCTGGCAAAAATGTAACGGTTGTAATTACGATAGCGGGCTTAAAAAGCCGGCATAAGGATAACGATGATGGTAATCATAAATGCTTCTCAAGTGGCCACACTCATCCTCATGCCCACCCCAAGCCAATCAGGCTTGTCAATCTGTCAACTCCTTGCATAGAAAACGAACATATGGCCACTTAGAATCTGAACAAAGCGCCTGCATGTCGACCAAGACACTCAACTACGCAACAATTGTTCGAGCAGGCTCCTTAAAGGTGAGCAAATTACCGCCGCAGGTCACCGAGTCCTAAACTCATAATTAGACATTATGGGTTAGCCAACAACAAGAGCAGCTGTTGCCGCAAGCGATGCCCGCAGAAAAGCCAAACTCGTTCTGCTGCTGCGAGTGCCGCTATTTGGCCGACCTATGCGGGCTGGCCAGCAAAGGTATGTATATATCCATATCGCTGTTCGTGTCCCGTGCCAAAAGGTGCAAATGCAAGTTGCACGAACTGAGATATCAGTTTACATGCCGAATTTGTATTATTATACTTTTTTGGGAAACCCAATCGCCACAAATTTTTTAATGACTTTGCCCGGCCCCGGCTGACTTTTTGGGCACGCCCGCGTTCCAGTATTCAATAACCCAGCGTTGAGGATGATGATGATGCTGCACCCCCTCGGTTCGAGCTGTCCGTCACATTAAAAGGTAAGGGTAGTTTTTTGTTTCGGCATGATTTTACATAATTCCAACACCCTTCTTGCTGGCCGTGTGTGCATTGAACTTTCGCTCCGTGCAGGACATCTACTAAATACTATATGGCTCTTTTGACGCTTTAAATTGATTCACACCGCTCACGAACACATAGGCCTACGCATCCTGTCGGGGTTTACCCAATTCGGAACTATGCCTATACCCTATAATATTTGCAGCAAGCAATTGTAAAGGGTGGCTCGATCTTAAGACCAAAGCTAACATCATATACCAAATAACTCAACTACTATATTTCAAATTCTTGTTAAATTTCTCAAAATGTAGTGTCATATTTTATATATTTTTTTGTTTTCATTTTAATTCCTACGATTTGTTGGTATTTTAGTTTCAGAATTATAGAAGATGATTCAGTTGTGACAGGAATTTTTAAAAGACTGGGTCTTTTTGATCATGGCTTAACCTCTATATAAATATTACATTCAAAGTTCAAAGAAATTTCTATCAAACTATATATTGAATAAATGTTCTCTTTTCCTTACACGTAAATACTTTGAACTATGCTTCTCCTGCTTTTACAGGATATTTTCGAATCTCAAGTCCTCAACTCCATCGTTCTAAGCTGTTTTCCGTGCTGTCATGCATTTGTATTTGATTAAACATTTTTTACACACTTCCGTTGAGTTCATCATTAGTTGGCCTGTTCGCCTTTTTTTCGGTCCAGCAGCAGCACACCACACCACCCCCGCCTCCAGCCGCACGCACAGCCCCACCCCCAATGAATACGCACCCCTTACTGCCACATTTCCTTCTCGTAGTTTCTGTTGTTGTGTGCTTAGGCGCAACTTGCATCTGTCCATTTCCGCTATCGAAGTTTTGTGTGTGTTTGTTTGGTTATTTGTTTTAGCTGCTTTAGTGCTGCGCCCTGTATAGATCGATGGCCTGTAATGCTTAGTGGCATTTCATTACATCTGCCCGTTATTTATATGCTACTATGCGGCTGCTGCCGATGCCGCTGCGGCTTTGTTTACCCATCGGTTGCACTTACTTTACGAGCCATCAAAAACGGCTATTGAACATGATGAGAAAATTGCCAAGACACAAACATTCAACATAGTTAAAACGCCTCCTTCATCACCATGAATGGACAGAAAACCAATTCCAGCTATCTAGTGGGGGGATTCCTTCATTTCAACCCTCTGAGCAGCCCATTCTCAGACATGTGCATAAGCAGGCTTTATGGTTATGGCCACTTCATATGGGAAGTGTTTACTAGCGCCACAATTATAAAGTGATTACCCACCAGTTTTTAGTGCCGCAAACGGGGCGAAATGTTTGCCTAGCAACCCATATTCAATTTTATAGCATTATAAACTACGCATTAACATGCATATCATAAAGAAAATACATAAAAATATCTCACATATCAGGTTTTTTTTGGTGTTTCGTATTTTATTCAAAAAGTTTGATATAATCAAATTTACAATTTCTTATAATTTCTTAATTTTCTATGTGTAGTATAAAAATACAAATATTACGTATAAAAATATAAATTTGTTTAATTTATTTTGATGTAATCTAATTCGTTTTATTGTAAATGCACTCGCGCAGCAATCAACAGAAAACATCGAGCACAAAACGTTGTAAACTTTAGGCTTAACATTTTAGTATCACAAAATCTCACTTAATAGTTAGATATGCTTATCAGTGATATAATACGTATAACTATAAATAAATATAAGTATATATATATATATATATCTATATGTAATATATGTATAGTTAAATCTATAGATTGAGCGAAGTTTTCCCATTTTCGTTGTACTCTGCGGTTACAACCAATTACATTGCATTCTACAGACTAAGGAACAATAGCGCTGTGATATTGCTCGGATTTTTGCTTATTAGCTAAGAGTTGACTTTTAAGTACACAACCGCCGGTTCTGTTGTTGCCTCTGGCCAAGACTGCTTATATACATATTTGGTGTCTAGAAGTTAAGTTGTACTCTTCAAATACTTTTACTGGTAGTGAAACGCTGGTTGAATGTCCGTTTTTTTTTAACCTAACTAACTGCCTAAACTAAACTAACTAAACTAAATTAAACTGATACTGATACTGAGCTAACGCCTCAAAACTTAGGATTCTACGAAATGACTAGAGTTCACACTCGACTTTTGGAACCAGCACGGGAACTGGATTTCATTGCTTAGTTTAAGTTTTTTGGTTTTTGTTTTGGTTTTTGGTTTGAATGATTTTAAAACTAGTACTGCACAATTTCGCCTGAATTTCGATTTTCGGTATTTGAAATTTGAAAATGATAATTCGAAATTTGAAATAATTGTTTGCCTAAAAGCTAAACTAAAAATGTATATAAATCTTAGTAGAAATTTTTAAAATGAGATTCAAGATAAAGTTGACTAGCTTCTTAGTTATGACTAGATGAATGCATAAATTAGTGACTAGAATGTTTGTATAAATGTAAATTGATGGTAAACGAATTGGAAAATATGCATCTAATGAGATATGTAATTGAGGTGGATAATTGATGATGATGGAAGGACAGTTCAAGATGAGATTGAATTATGATGCGAAAATTTGTATATAGAAGTATTAGATGACAAATATATGCGATGATTGAGTTATAGAAAAAAGTATGTAAAAAATATATAAGAAAGTTTATGGATCTATGGTGATTTTATGTTAAATATATGGGAGTTAATTTAACTGAGACTTGAATTTCTTAACTTAATATTTGGTATATCTTGATGCTTTGGTATAATTTATTGCCATTTTGTTTAAACTTAAGCTGACCCTAGCTAAATGACTAGAATTTTACTGACTATACGAAAAATGCCTGGCCTGGTACGAAAGTCCTTTTGGCTTTAGCAAAATTTCACTGAGATCGTATTGAAGCTGACTAGTGCCAAATATTTGGTTGATTGACTGAATACAAATAAATACTAAACTAGTTGACTAGACTGATTGCCGTCTTTGGTTGGTAATTAGTAAATACTGCTAACTGCTAATACAACAATGGAATGTTGATTGAAGTACAGAGTTGACTAGAATTGAACTCATTTATATAAGAACTAAATGACTAGAAACTTGAGAAATTAACTAGTAACTAAGTGTGTATAACTAAAATTCAATCAAGGTCGAATTATGATAAAAACTAATTTTCTTTGGTCTGTTTCAGCTGCAGTTCTCCTCAAAACAAGAGAGAGATGTAAATTATATACTAAACTTAACAATACGCGACTATAAACAAGAAATGATACAAGTTCGCCAGGTTACCTAAATCCCACACACATCGTACACAATTAATGCGCCATCGTCGTATGTTGAATGACGGAGGCACAGTTCCGTAGATTCGTCAAAGCTGCTGCTGCAATGCTCTCCTCCTCGGTCAGGCCGTGCTCGACAATTTGCAGGCGACCATAGCCCGCGGAGGAGGTGGATGAGCTGCAATCGGACAAGTAGTCCGCCTCGTAATCGTAGTGACTGCTGCTCGCCGCCCCCGCCACATAGACGCCCTCATCCTCATGGGTGCCGGCATAGGAATGCGAACTGCTGCCCGAACTGGAGCTATTTGAATTGTAGACAGCTGTCTGGAAGCTGCCAGTTATCGTTGTTGTGGCCACTGGCTGCTCCTGCTCTGGCTCCGGCTCGATGGTTGCTTGCGCCTTCTTCGCATGCGTCTGCTGATGCTTGCGGAGATAAGCAGCCCGTTTGAATTTCTTGCCACATTCGTTGCACTCGAATGCCAAGTCATCGGCAGGTTTCTTGGAGCTGGTTGGCTGCTCCTGTTGATGACTGGTATTGCGATTCTCCTTTTTCGCAGCCGCCTCCTTCTTGGGCTTGTGCCAGCGGCGATGGGAGGCCAAATTTGCGGGGCAATTGAACTGCTTGCCACACTCGGGGCAACGATACTCAAGCAAGACAATGCAGGCACAGCGATGCCGGGCCAAGCCGAAGGCATCGTCAAACTTGATGCGGCACAGGCGACAGACATAGTCACCAATTACGTTCTTAATGGCCGCCAATTCCGCTTTCGTCTCCTCGGTAATTTCAACAATGTTGTACTTGGGATCTATGTCACCGTTGCTGTACTGCATATTGCCATCGGTGATGTCCTCCAGCGGTCGAATAATTGTGCCCGAAACTGGGGAGCTCGTCTCCTCGTCAAACTTTAATTTGCGCGTCGCTTTATTCCGTGTCGATTTGGCACTCGATGTGGTGGCTTTGGTCGTGCGCGGGGCCGTCTCGGCAACTTTAATGGGTTTGGCGGGTGTAGCATCAACGGGTGGTTGGGTGTCGATGGAGGTGGAGGTGGAGATGGAGGAGGTACAACTCTCGTCTGATTTGACCAATTTGGCAGCTGGCTGTGCAACGCTTTGTTCGCTTGCTTTACGCTTGAGTGGAATATCAATGGGAGCAGCAACTGCAATTGGACTCTGTGGCGGTGTTATGGGTTTCTCGGTAATGACGACCACCTCCTGTGCAACCTCCTGTGGCAGTTCCACAACTGCCGCTGCTGCTACGGCTGCTACTGCTGCTGGTATTGCTGCTGATGCTGGTGGCTCGCTGAGAACCTCAGCAAATGCGGTCGCAATTGGCACATCGCTGCGTGGCACTGGCGATGGCGGTTTCACGGACAGATCCAATGGAATTTCACACTTGGTTTTTATGTTCAGATAGCGGCTGCGATACTTTGGCGGCAGCGAAGCAACTGTGGTCAGCAGCCCCAAACCATGGGGCAACCCGCCAGCCGTTGCATTGTGCAGCAGCTGGATGCTGTGGGTGTGTGGGTGCGGGTGTGGGTGTGGGTGGTGGCTGTGGTTGGATGCTGTCGACTGTGGTGGGCTGGCAACGCTGGCCATTGCACTAGTTCGCGTATCAACGAAATGATGATCAACTAAAACTTGAACGCGCTTTAAGAACTTGTATATCGGAAACGGAATAAAAACGGAAACGGGAGAAAACAAAAAACGGCGAACGATGAATGAATGTGAACTGTGATTGGTATTGAACGGTGAACGATGAACGATGAACGGTGAATGGTGAACGGGAGGAACAAAGTGTTTGAAGAACTAAGCGAAAAACTTAACAACAAATTTGAAACGTTGGCAACGTTGAGCGCTCCTTGTTGGGCTGCTTCCTGTCGGCTCGACGTATTTGCTGCGAATGACTAACAGCATATCCTGCCGCCTCTATTTATGTGTGCCAAAGGAAAGCGAAATTAAAATCATTGTTGTTTTGTGTGTGTCTATATGTTGTTCTTGTTGTTGTTGTTGTTGTTGTTGTGACGGCGTCGCTCTTGGAAATTTCATCCCCCAATTCGAGTCGTTGTCCTTTTAGCCCTCGCTGTTGCTGCAACAGTCGCTGCTGACGCTGACGTTGGCTGCGACGCGTCGCCGCCAAAGCCGGAATCTTTTGTTAGCAATCACACACATTAGTCACCCTTTTTCCATACACGCACACACGCACACACACACACACACACACACAAGCGGAGCCTGGCAAAGGGGAGCAGCAGACAGCAGGCTCGCCGTCAGTGAAAGTCCTTTGCACCATGACTGCCTGCACTTGGAGAAATCATTGTGCAGCAATTCGTTGTTGCAGCTGTGCCTCAGGTTGCCATTGCCACGCACCCAAAATAAAATGAAAAGAACACGCGACAGGAACTGGAACACATGTTCGGGTCTTTGGGCTTGCAAATTCTCTGATTCATGGAAATTTTGCCAGAATATAAAGACCTCAGACTGCTTGCCTGAGTTTCTTGTTAGGCTGCTGCTTTGTAGAGCCTGGCAAACAGCTGATAGCCATGATGCCGTTAATTGTCCGTGTAACCAAAAGGTAAATGCGAAATGTGCACACAAAACAGAAACTCAATGGGCCATGAAGACCTGAAGTAGAACCCACATGATGTTCCCTTCATGTGCAGGCTCTTAAGCAGCTGTACCAGACACGTTTAGATAATGAAAATATTAAATAAGTAATGAAACTTGGAATGAGTTGGAATAGAATGTGATACTTATAATCTTGTACTGGCTAGTAAGCGCAGTGTTCTTTTAAATTCATCTGTAAATTGTCCTTAAAGTGCCAACCACCACATCTGAAAATTGTCTGAAAGCACCTGTCCATCCACATCCATGTTAAAAAACATAAACAAAAAACACTTTTCAAAAGCAAAATAATATGACTGCATTTTAATTTAGATATATATGAACAGCACACGCCAAGATTAAGCGTCTTCACCAGCGACCTCAGAACTGTTCGACGTTAAAATTAATGTGCCACATTTAATGTTATGCATTATCTGCTAAAACCATCCATATGTTTATGTTATATACTTTAAGTTAATGTCATTGTTGGTTACTTGACAAATTATGTTAACCTTTCAACAGGTTGATTAATGTTTAAATTATAAATGCTATTTATAAAAATGATAACAGAAGTATATGTATATTGCATCATTGTTGAAGGTTTTTTTGTCATTTTAACTTAACAATGAAAATCATTCTTTAATCGTTTTGCATATACATTGTTTAATTGATTCAAATATATTTTATTTTTGAGCTTTCACATAATTTAGGTCATTCACATATATTAGTATACCTTTAATATAAATTTAAATGATATATTATTTATCTATTGGTAATATTTAATTTCTCTGCGTGTAGCTTTTGGTGTTGCATTTTCAGGTTTTCGTTTGTCTGCTGTCGACGACTCCAGCTCCGAATTCGTTCTCTCAACGCACAGACGCCGCACACAGATACAGATACAAATACAGCCGTGCTATAAGCTTGTCAAGTTTGCTTTTGGTGGGGTAGGTACACAGCGCACAAATACACACACCAACACACACACACCAACACACACACACATACAGCTCGGTCTGCTCAGCCACCACAAAGCGATTGTCAAAATGCTTGCCAAGTGTGTGTGCGACTGTATGTGTGTGTGTGTGTGTGTGTGAGTGCTTTGCATTAATATAATCGAAATGCGACGCCGTTGCTGTTGCCATCGCTGTCCTCATGGTTGCCATGAAAGGGAATGCACTTTCGATTGGCAGTGAAGGGCTTTTTGGTCGTACCGCTCGCACCAAACACAAATATATATGGCATATTATGTTCAATATGACGCCATTGTTGTTGTTGTTTTTGTTGTTGTTTTAGCCTCTGTTGTTGTATTACGGTAGGCACGTGCGTGGCAACGACGCCAACGACGCTGTCGCCACCCCAATTGGGCTGCCAAAGTATTCCCAGAGCGAGACACAGCGCTCGCCGTTGCTGCAGCTTTTGCGCCGATCATCGCCGATTGGGGTGGTGACCCCTTCGAAACCAAGGAATCAGTGTTTGCCATGCAGCTTAGAATTAATAGCGCACGCACTGAGAGCCGAGAGTAAAACAAGTCACAGAAGTGCGCTAGGCACGCGAGCAACAACCCAGCATCAGCCCAGCATCAGCCCAGTAGCCCAGCAGCCGCCCAGCAAGGACGAAAATTCCAACCCTGTTTGGCAAAGAAATCCCCCTACTCTGACCGAGAACAGCTCATCAGTCAGTCAGTTGGGCTGTCAGCTACAAATGCTGCGTTATTTCCACATCAGGCTCGCACTTTGATTCGGTATATATATACCTTTGACTGCTCGGATTTCAGCGCTTGAAGGCGCGCTTAGCTTAAATTTGCACTCAACAACACCCAGGACACGACCAGAGATGACAGTCGCTTCCATTTCTCCACCTACACCTACCTCTACGCATTTTGTTTGTTGTTTGTTGCTTGCTGTTTGCTGCTCATTGCTAACCCTTAAGTGCATCTTTTTATGGTAATTTCAAGTGCAGGCTCACCCAAGTCCGTCCCATCACTGTCCTTGCCACGTCTGCTATCCTGCAAGGGCTGCCTGGCCCGCCTGGCTGCTTGGCAATAATTAATGTTCGAAAATGCATCGTTTATGTGGCATAATGCATTTGCATTTGTGTGTCTCAAAAGGCTTTTCAGCCGACATGTACTTTTGCTCGGGCAGCTCTTCAAGGATGCTCCACTGTAGCACCACATGTTGCCACTGTCGCCCAACTCAACCTGGGGCTACATTTTCTTTCTCTTAGGGGAGCTGTAATTAAATTTTTACTTTCATAATTTGATGCAATTTTTTTCTCCGCTGCTGCTCCTCGAAAAAATGAACGGAAACTGGCTGGGATTTTGGTTTAATTCATCACCACCCCACCTCCCCTTACCCCATTCATTTTTCTTTTGTACAAAAGTGTGAACTTTTTTAATTGTATTTCGGTTGATTTTACATCTTTTTTCGGCTTTAGAGTGCCATATGCTGTCGATTAGAACAGGATCAGAGCTCGTTCCCATTCATATTGGACCAATTAACAGCAATTTTGTTGGTGCGTAGAATGTATTTTTTGTGAGAACTTTGCTATTTTTGGGGCTTTTATTCTCGGTATCTGTGTGCAAATATTTGTCAAAATGGCATTTTATTTGCATTTTTATTGTTCTTTTTTTTTTGTAAACATTTTCATGTGCTCTCGTTACCAATTGGAAGGACTTTATTTTGATATTTAAATTGATTCAAATGGCTTTGCAATTTGAAAGGATTAAGTGACAACACTTTGTTTGAATTTGGTCTTTTAATTGAATTTCGCTACATGCACAAATAAATGTATTTATGTAAGCAAACAAAAACTCAGACAAGTGATATGTTTTATGTTTGGCTGGCACACGAACTTATTTGTCGAAGCTTATTTGCAAAGTTTAAATGGGTCTCATCCACAAATTGGATTTTATTCTCATTTATTTGTAGAACTTTATTCAAATAAAAGTTTCACACAAAAAAAGTTCCCAGGGCGCAATCTGTAAATTCAATCATATCAAAATATTATTGCTATAATTTGTATTGAATAATTCTGGGGTCTCCCCAACAAAAAGAAAATTTATATGTATATTTCAAGCACAGCAGGGTCATGCCAAAATTTAAGTCTGCCTAGGATTAAGGAATTTGCACTCTAATCCACACGGAAAGTAAACAAAAACTGTATGATGACTAACCCCATTTAAGGGAAAGGCCATGGCACAAATTGCCAACGTGCAAAAAAAAAAGAAAGAAAATGGAAAAGCAGGAAGCCCAATAGCAATAATTATATATTCCCCTTTAAACGCATATACATACGTTTAGTTTGTCAAGGCGCTATTCATATATGAGCACATGCATTAATGTATTTATGCGCCGCAGGACACTCACATATACACACACACACACACGCGCGTTTATAACTCGTCAAAGCGTTTTGCATGAGAGCGCGCGAGTTTGCGAGAAAAGGAAAGCAGCGCAAAAGAAAAAGGAAAAAACAATCACAATTCACAATTCAGTTGGGTGTCGAAGTGCTTCGGGCACGCGACCAGCAACCAACGTTCATTTCTTGTTCATGTTGTTGTTGCTGTTGCTTTTGCTATTGTTGTTGCTAATGTCCTTGCTGTGCACAGTGTCGTTGTCGCATAGTTGCCGGTGCATATCGTCAATGCTACAAAGGGTCATTTTCCACATAGGCACACACACACAGACATTGGCATGTGCCCCATGAAAATCACAATGCAACGCATTGCAACCACCCAGCAACAACACACACAACAAACACACACACACACACACATTCGCATTAGTCGAACGGAATCGAAGCCCAAAAAATGTAGCCAGGTGCATTTGCAAACACTAACCAAAAATGTCGTAGGGCGCACACGAGCCAAACCGAATCCAAAACCTACAACCAGCGAAGGGTATTTTGAGTGGAGGGAGGCAGAAAAGCAGTACAGAATTCAAGCCCCTTGGTTAGATGTGTAGTGAATATAAACCAGAGCTCAAGCGTAGCGCGATTCCGATTCCGATTCTGAGGCTGTTGCTGTTGCTATTGCTGGATTTCAATAGCGCTTTAAAAATGTTTTAGGGCGCCTTTTTAGGGGTGGCTACAACTGCAGCCGCATATTCAGACTCATATATCCGCCATGTCAGTCACAGTGCACACACAGAGCGCTCGATGGAGGGTTCGCACTGGGGTTCGGGGCGTTGCAGGGCGCATATATGTATAAAATATATTTCATTTTTTTAACCCCGCACTGTTTGTCTACTAAAATTCCAATTGGACGCGTATACCGCAAAGCAAAAAAGAAAAAAATACAAAAAACGAAAAAGAAAAGAGAAAAAGGGGCGAGTCTTTTCAATTCTGCTTTTTTTTCTTTTTTGTTTTTATAAATTATTATTGTTAGCCGCCTCGCTAGCAAAGATCCTGTGCAGGATTTGCTGTCGACATCGTCGTCGCAATCGCTGTCAACGTCGACAGCGGCTGTGTGAAAATTGCACAAGTTGCGCTTCTGCTTTTGACAATAGCCTCACATTAACTAGTTTCCGTTGCAATTCCAATTTCATTCTCATCGCGACGCGGCTCGCCGCTTTTAATGAGTAACTGTAGACGAGAACTGGCAACTGGGAAAGTGCCAACTGCCAACTGTGAACTTCATTACAAAAGCACCCCATTTACTTTGGCCTGTGCTGCTCAGCAGCACTGCTGCTGCGCCGCTTCCTGTTTGGTTTTGTTTCAATTAAATCGCATGGTGCGGCCCATAAGCAGTGCGAGGACATCGCCAGGACATTGCTGGGCACATGGCTCATCTGTTACTTAATCATGGCATTGCCATGGATACTTTTACCTCATTGAGGGTGTGCATACACTCACACATCCCAACTCACACACACACACACTCGCCCACTCGCTAGTTCCTGTGACATTCACAAAGTTTAAAGCAGCTGCTCGCAAATGATATTCCCTTATTTCATTTCATTTCCCTTTAGAAATATAAATTTCCAAAATTCGATGGATTCAAAACATGACAAAACAAAAGATGTCTAAAGCCTCTGGCAATTATTTCCTGCTGTTTAAAGCAAGTCAACTTGCAAAGCCATGTAAAAATGTAAATCTGAAATCTTAGCTTTTACACCGCACAAGCAGATTTTACGGAAGAAATATTTACTCTAAATTATTGCTTAGGATTTATTGGATTACTGTGGAATACTTGTATATTATATTTTTTTATATTACTAAGTAATACTGATAAGTAGTTGCATAGATATAATTAGTGTAGGTTGCTTTTAAGATACAACTTTTGAGATATATAGCAGTGTTTTAGATTAAATATTTAAGTATAAGTATAACATATTTGCTTATCGTTCGCTCGCATTTCTCAATACTCAATTCACTTAATAAAATCCATAATTGTAGTCATAGTCATAATTGGGTAGAGTCTCATTACTCCAACCCAGCTGATAACGCAAAGTTGCATCCCAGTTGTTGACATCCACGCCCAAAGTGCGCAATCGGTTAGCCAGTGCGACGGCCTGTGGTGCGGCCAAGAAGCGCTCATAGGTTGGCTTCAGGGCCACCACTCGACGCCAGAATTCAGCAAAGACGGGACTCTGTTCGGCACTGCTCTCCAGCAGCTTACGGATCGCTGCGACTGGATATATATAGCTGAATTCTTGCTCGAAGCCATTTATGCCATTCACCGACTGCGCCCAGTGGGGATGCTTATTCAGCACTTTAATCTCCAGTTCCAGTTCCTCGAACACTTTTAGGATCCACCTGCCAAGATCAGCTGCTGTGACGTCCACTGCAGCAATTGACGAAACTCTGGCTGATTAAGCAGCTGGAGTCCCAGGCGATATGTGGTCAGTGAATTGATCTCCCGAACGACTGCTTGGAATTCCGCATCGTTAAGCAGATAGGCCTGCACCAGATGCTCGATCTGTTTCTGGGGCACATTACGCAATATGCTCTTCAAATCCAAATAGAAATTGCTGGCAGGTATTGCTCCTGCTGGAACTCTTGTTGTTGCCGACAGTCCCGTGCCCAGGCAACAAATTGCGATCAGAGTAAGTGTGGTGCAATGCATCCTGTTCTATGTTTCACTACTTTGTGGGATTTGCAGCAGATGTTACTGCTTTATATAGGTAGTTGCTTATCTGGTAAGTGTCGTATTCTGTTTTGATTTGGCTACTTGTGCATATTTGTTGTAAGAATTCTGATTTACATCGCTGCTTTTATCAGAAGCTTATCAAAAGTTTGTTTTGCCAAAGCTTCAGATTTACCCGTACGTAAAAACAGGTAGTGCGAATAGACAAAGTATATTTGCCTGTCATCAAATGACAAGATAAACCGATTCATAGTCTTAGTCATCTTCTATAAGCAACTGTCTTATGAAATGTTGCCGGCTGGTGGGAAAAAACAACTGAATTGTGCGAAAATTCCAGGTGTTGAATGTTTCCTAACACTTAAATTACACTATAGGTAAATAGATAAGTTACACAATAGTAAAAAAGATGTCGGTCATCTGAAGACCCTTACTCAATATGGTTTGCATTAAATATGTTACTTGGTGACCATGAGAGTTTCGAAGCTGCAATTTTCTTTTAGGTTACAGTTCAGCACTAAGATGGGAATTTGGATAGCTTTACCTTAGAATAAGGTGGAACCTGTTTGTTCCTCATGGGATCACCATATTCACAAATTTATATGAAACTTCTTGGAACCCTGCACTTGAAGTTATTTGTTTTTACTGGGTGGAATATTAGGTATAAGGTTGAGCGGATAAAGTTCACTTTTCGACCATGTTTTGCTAGTAACCCAAAATATTTAAAATTGAACCTGGGTTGAGTTGAGATATATACACATACAGGCATATACTAAATGGTCAAATCTATTTATATCCGTAGAATTGAATATTTAAAGAAATATTTAAATGAAAGCTAAATCTGCACTAATTGGCTTTCAATTCCCTGCACTCCTCGTGCAGTTTAAGTTTGGAAACCTAATATACAAAATGTTATACAAATTCGTTACAATTTATACGCTCGCACAGCGACGATACCTATATATGTATGTAGACCAGTTTTCATTAGTTCCACTCGAAGAGACTTGTCGACTAAAGAGTTCATTGCGCTCGCCCATTAAAAATCTAGCATATGAGCAACTGGAACTAACCCAATTCATACAGCCGGCAACCACTGCACCACTGAACGACCAACAATACACAGATGCACAGATGCCAATTAGGGAAACTGGAAACGGGGTGTTTCCACTAGCAGTAATTAGAATTAGGTGCTGGCTGCAATTGTAACAGCGGCAGATTTTAGTATGGGTTGGTTAATCGGTGATGCGCGTATCTGGACTCGAACATTTTGAATTTCATGCAATTTATGTGCATTAAGCAACAACAACTAAATAAGTGAGCTGTGCTGTGCTAATAGCTTGTACTGAGCACACACACACACACACACACACACACACATGTAGATAAGAAGCCACCCCAAATGTTGTTTTGGGCCGACAAACAGAGGGTTGATTTTTGGACTTTGTCGGGCAACATATAGCATAAGCATTTTTCGGCCAAGGGCGATCTCAGCCCAAAAATGCCAAAGGGGGCAGCAAAAAGCAACGGCAGCTGCAACACTCACACACACTCGCACACACTCGCACACACATATACATTGCTTGGATAAATCATGTGTAAAGGTATTTTGATTTTTTTTCTATTTACGATAAGCGAATTGCGACAGCTGCCTCACAATGTTGTCGATGCGGGCAACAACAATGCAACATCTAAAAGAAAATGCATTTATAAAAAAAATTTTAAAATAAAAATTAAACCAGAAAGAAAAGTATTTATGTTGCTATGCAAACGGTTGCCTGAAGCAATGCCAAACAAGTAAAGTGTAGTTTTTTTTTCTTTTAATTGATTTGGCATGCCTCAATTTAACGCTTGGCTGCCACTTCCTTTTTGTGTTTGAGTCCTTCTTTTGCATATGCACTCGTGTCCTGTAATTGTCAGGTTTTTACTTTTCTGTAAAATTTTCATATAATATACGAGATTATATATGTTTCTGTGTAAAACGAAGCACGAGGAAAATGCAGCCCCTTGCTTTTGGCAGTCGTTTCCGCTACAGGACACGCCAAATGACTCACAGGACACGAAACTTAGACGGCGGAACTGCAAGGCGACGACGTTGACGGCGGACTGACGATAACGTAATGAACGTCAGTCAAATCCTTCTCCAGCTACAGGTACGTCTAGGTCTACGTCTCAGCCTTATACCCGTTCTCATTCTCAGTTGCTGCCCTGGCACGCGTCAGAGCTCAAGGAAACCCCTCGAAGCGTTTGTCTCGTTTTTAGGGGTTGTTTGCTAGTTGCAAGCCAGTGAGTGTCGCAAGAAATCCTAATAAGAAACATTCCTTTGCCCAAAGGAAGCGAAGCAACACGTTCAAGACATTGTTGAGTCACCGCAGCCCCTTTTTTTTAAATTTTTTTGCGAAGGCATTTATGTGCTTCACTGGCGACCCTTCTCAGTTTGCAGAGTCGCCTTTTCTTATCGGAACTGTTAGGTGCCCGGGCTGGCTGGCTTGCTTTGCCCTTTTGGGTTTTCATTCAACTCTCGTCACTTAATTGAGTTGCGGCGTCGCAGAAAAAGCAAAAAAAAAATGAAAAGGGGACAATTCCTTTGGCTGGAAAGTGGCAATTGTAGGTTTCACTTTAGGCAGCTACAAATTGAAATGCCCACAGCCATTCATTCATTCATTCCCTGGTGTTGACTTTTTATACATGCCACAATAATATTGCCTGTCTTTGTCTTCCATACCTTGAGTGTAGCTCCTTTTTATGGTCTTCTTGCTGTGCATCAGGGAAGCCATTAAATTGATTATAAAATGTCGTCTTGAAATGTGTGTAAACACTGCTCATGCCAGACAGCCTGTCGCCAGATGCAAGGACTGCCCCTTTTTAAGGAACCGACTCGACTGTTCGCGCTCTGGAATACTACTAATTACATGGGCGTTGCAGAGAGCAACCAACAAGAAGATCAAGGAGCTGAAGAGGGGCTCGCCTTGAGTTTGTGACTTGGGTTTCAAGCAGGCGAATGATTCCGACAATTTGTGCACACACAATGACAGCCTACTTAAGGATTTGTCAATGGCAATAATGGAAATAGTAAACGCTTAAGTGGTGGGCGTGCCATGCTCCGTATTGAAGCAGCTCCTTCAGGAAGAACGACATTAAATTGTTTAAAAAAATGCAATGCAAATTCTCCTCTCAACAAATTGATGGGTGGCAAATAGGATAACGAAAATGACAGAGATAATATTTAAGACCTGAAGGAGGTCACGCTATCTTTGTTCTTAGTCAGTTATTTGTTTAAGGTATTTTAATATTGAATTTTATTCTATCAATATTTCTGAGAGTTTGAGATTTTTCAAATATATTAAAATATATATATATATATGAATATCAAAATTCAAATCAATATTTTAAAGATGCTTTTTATTGTAAAAATCCTAAATTTATTATGGACTTAAGGTGTTGCTTAAATCATAATAATATACAGATCAAAGGACCGACCACTGATTCAATTCGAGACTTCAAAGGCTTTCCATACTCTTATCGAAATACAATACACAATAATCAAGAGAATTTTTGATCAAACTTTAAGTTTAGTAATAGACCGCAAATAGAGTCTGGCGGAAAATTAACCCCTTTTCAGACCTTAGTTATTTATCTATGCAACCTGACAGCTGCTGAATTTCAATTGCTGTCACGTGGCATGCAACTGATAACAATCCGTCATGAAAATCTGTCACGCTGTTCGGTTCATGTCTAGGACCACTTTTAAATACCACTATGCTCTAGGCCCTCAAAGGCATTTGCATGTTCACGGCTTGTTGGCCGGCACACGTGTTCAATTTCTACTTATTTGCACGAGGCAGTGAAACGAACGAGTAGATAAAGCTCGGTGACAACTGTGTGTTCTAATCAACAAAAAAGTTTTACCTCTCGTAGCATTCTAGATATTTATTTATTTATGCAAATATGGAAATTAGCTGGCGCTGCGCAAGCGCACCAACTGAGTTAGGGGCGCAGGGCACGTTCCAGGACACGTTCCAAAAGGCAACCCTCGCTTAGATAGCGGCACACAAATGGTCATAAATGTGTTACACATTTTACATAACATTAACAACTCGACTGGGTTTTTACTGCCAGCTGCCGTTGCTTTGCCAAAAACGAGTTTATCCTTATATCCTCCAAAAGGTGCGGTCCATAGGTGAGGCTCGCGTGCCACCAGGCCCTCCCCTTTTGTGCTGCAGTTTCAGCTCATTTCGATGCTCATAAATAACAACAATAGCGAAGCGGATGCAACAAGAACAACGAACAACAAACAAGAACAGCTCAACAACATCCCCAGGTATTTTTCACGTGTTTGGCACGTTTCGCTCGATTTTCCGGTTTTCGATTCTCCAATTCGTATTTGTTACAATGCTCTATCTCTCTAATCCTTAGAGGCGGACCCGGCACGCGGCACACAGCCGACAAGACGACTTTGTGATAAATTGGGCTTTAAAGCAGGGGTCTTCAATTGAACCGAACCATCCGACCGACTCCTTTTGACAATGGCCAAAGCTGTGCCAATGGACAGCTAAACTTTTGGTCTGTATTTCTTATGTGTCCCTGTCTAAAATCTATTGCCTCTTGTTTTTCACTGCATGGCAACATGCAATTGTTTACTTCGTTGTCAAATAAATCTTAGTTCCAGCTATATGAGTCTCTTGTTTTATTTACAAAGTCGAGCAATTACATTAAGTTCATTGATACGCCTATATCATTTATCAATGTCGCATCGGGGGTTTTGTTGAGCTTATTGTTTGATATCACTTATATAGACTTTGTACTAGTTAAATATTTATTTATTTCTATTCACATCAAAATTCTTGTATATCTTTATCTAATAAATTGCTTTAATCTATAACCCATAAATATTTACTTCTTTTTAACTCAAACATATAAATGTTTATTTTGAAGAGTTTATTTTTTCCTACGTTGGAATCTTATCTAATTCAGTCATACGATATTTTTTATATGTAGAATAATAACAACTTAATTTTTAATTTATCCATTTATACTTTAAGAATTCGGTTAAAATTACGTTATTATTATAATACAATATTATTATATAATCTCTATTTATAAGTAAATCTTTATTAAAAAGATGAGACTCATATTTGTTTATTGAGCTCGGAAACCATATTAAAGCTTTCTCATTGAATTATCAATTTATTTATTCATTGTCAGAGATTTGTTCATCCCAAATTTTCAGCTTTTCCTTCATCTGTTCCTCGCTCAAGCGTGGAGGCAGCGAACTCAGTGTTTTTGGTAGATCAGCGACTTGCAGATGATATAGAAAAAACTCATACATATCGTAGTCATGCATTTTGGTATAATGAAAACTTATTAACGAATCGGAGCAGCAATCGTTAGTCTATAAAAATAAAATCGATTAAAAATATACACATCCATCATATAAATTAAAGAGTAACGACTTACATTCGGCTTAAAGAAATAGTATTTTTCCAGCCAAGTGCCGTACTGGATGTTTGGCATCAAATGGCGTGGATTCAATGGCAAAAAGCGCTCTCGACCCAGTTCATCCCTTGAGTCGCCTGCCACCACGCCCACATTAAGCAAACAGTGTCCAATTTGTCTGTCCTCCGCCTGTGTGTTAAG
The DNA here is from genome assembly GCA_035043445.1 of Drosophila silvestris. NCBI lineage: Eukaryota > Metazoa > Arthropoda > Insecta > Diptera > Drosophilidae > Drosophila > Drosophila silvestris. The sequence continues at coordinate 6,586,025 of JAWNMZ010000138.1, forward strand.
TGGACAAAACTTCGTGTTATTCAGGGCGAACAGATTCAAGCGACGCAGTGCATCGCGACTGAGGACATAGCCAGCACCACCAGACATATAGCCATGTGGATAACTGGTGCGAAAGCGATGGCCAAAGAAGACAGCCGCCTCCGGATCGTACGGATAGAGGAACAGTCTCAAATTCTCCATTACCACATAGCTAAAGAGACAAATGGCGAATATTAGTTCAATTGGAAGCAGTATATGAAATCTTAGGCTTACGTGTCATCGTCCGCCTTGAGAAACCAGTCGTAATCCTCCAAATAATGCTGATAGGCGTAGGCCAGACCCGCACGCACCTTGGCATACAGATTCTCACGTCGCTCCGTCACATTGAGATTCACTGCGCCCAGTGCGTCATCATCTTCGCTGCTCATAAAGATCAGCTTGTTGCAGCGAGCACCCCAAGTAGACTTTACCTTTGCGGCTTTTGTCTTGTGCTGCGTTGGCATCGTCAGCACCAGGCAAAGCACACGTGTCTCATGGTAAAGACGATCCGCTAGAGATGGCCCATCCAGCGCTGTGGACGCTGCTGTATCCGCTGCAATCACTGTGCTCTCATATTCATCACTTATAAGCGTCATATAATCCCATAGTTCCGTCAGCTGTATGCCCACAATCAGGCCCAGCACCAAGCACAGCACATTCCGTAACATTCCAATCCAAAATCAAATCCAAAGTCAAAAATCATTAAACTATTCGAAACTTTGCATACATTTTGCAAACCGATACTGCATTCAGATGTTGCACGACTGTTTCAGAGCTTGTGGAGACTCTAATTGCAATTAAGAGAGTAAGTATTCCACAGTTAGCTGGGCTTAAAACGAGTTTTGTTGTGTTACGTTTCGCATAACAAATGAATCACAACTCGCCGAAGACGTTGTCAGACTGAAGTCAACAAATATTTTTTAAAAAAAAGATTCGCTGCTATTGCTGTAATACACTTTCCAATTGAAGGCATGTTTGCTTACCCATACAGTTTGGAAACCATTAAGCTGTGAGCTACTTCGTTGCAGAATAAAACATTCAAAACCAATCAAAACATTCAGTATTACAAAATTAGAGTATTAAAGGTTTTATAGTAGATAACCTAAATTAATATTCAGGTTTCTTCTCGGATAGAGCATTCGGCTTGTGTCTTGTCGGAATTCAACTGGCAATTTACTCTTTCATTTTTGGAGAACCGGTTTTGAGTGTCTTCAGTTATTTGTCGTGATGGTTTTGACCTACACGTGAATAGGCTTGGCGACTCTCTCAGTTGGCTCCTTTCACTTTCCACCCTTTTCATAACAAACAAAGAGTATTTTTGGTAATGGTATTATTTATTTTATTGCTAGTTAATTTTCATTTTCGTTTTCGGTTGATGTATCATATTACAAATTATGTAGGTTTACATTTAGCTTTAATTAGTACAACTTTTTTCAATTCGTTTGTTTCTGCTTTAGACTAAATGAGGACTACGTTTTTACGGTTTGTTGTTGATTTTTGTTTTATTTTTTTGTTTTTTTTTTCTTTTTTTGTATCAATTTCGTTGAGAAAACGTCATTGAATTTTTTTTTATTCGTTCCGTTTTCGTTTTCTTTTTTGTTTTGAGTTTGTATATTCAAAATTGCTTCTTCTTCTTGTTCTCCTATTTCTCCCTTTTCTTTTGTATTAGAAAATTATTACAAAACATTTTAAGTTTAACTTTAGTTCTTACGATGTTTTTTTGTATTTTTTTTAGTTTTCTAGTTTAATGTTTACTTAAAGTTGTTTTTTTTTCTTGTATGTATAGATCTTATTTGTTTATCTTCGTATCTTTGATTATACATTTAGTAAGTGCACTTGCCAATTCTCGTTTATTTTATTTTCATTCCTTCTAGGGTCACAACATTTAACTCGAAAACTGGAAATCATAGTTTGTAAACAAAAATTGTCAGGCAAAATGACAACACAATGATATTAAGATGATGATTCGGCTTAAACATCGATTAATTTGTATTTAGTTAGTTACACAGCCTTAGAAACTACTTTACAACTAAAACATAAATGAAGGCAAACAAATTCGCCGTAGCGCCAAAAGCAAAATTCAAACAGAAGGCAACAAATTTAGCAAAATACACAATTTAAAAAAATATATGTATATATATATATATATATTGAAATGATTAGGTATTAATTTGGAAACTTGTATGATAATAATAATAAAAAAAAAAATGTATAATTGGTTTTGTGGAGTATTCCATTAATATAAGTATTCAACAAATTCTTGACAAAAATGTAAAACTATTACGTCTTTAGTTTCGGTTGCTATTTTATATGCGATGTATGTTGAACATGTTAATTTCGCTTGAAAAAATATATCAATATATGTATGTATGTTTACTTAATTCAAGTGAAAATTACACTCAATTCTCTTTTGTATTTAGTATAAATTTCATTTATATATGTATGTGTATGTATATTTTTTTTTACTTTTCATATGTTGTTAGCTTGGCTTTAAACTACTAGTCCTAGAATTATTGTTTTTGCTTTTGTTTTCCGTTACTTCACTATGCTTCTTAGTTGTATTTTGTTGTTTTGTTTATATATATATATATATATTTTTTTTTTTAATAGACATTAATCGTTCGCTTTATTCATTTTTTGTGTAATTTTCCTCGTATTGTTTAGGAACCTATTTTGTAACTAGCAAAGCACAGACTCTGTAAAATTTCTATAGAAAAAATGTTTTGCTATAATTTGGCTTACAATTAATTCATATAGTGTAACATCAAAATACATCTGCTAATATAATATATAATAATGTATTACAATGCAATCAATTAAATCTATACTTGAATATTTCAATATTTTTGTATTTTTTTCTGTTTTCACAATCGCAATGCGCTTTTACTCGTGTTTCGAAAAGTTTTAAAAAAAAATTCATTCTTTTCAAAACATTACAAAAGAATTGGGGAGTGTTCAGTTGAAGAGAAACTATATAGATATTATTTTCAAATGTGGACTTCGTTAAATTGTAGTCCAAGCTATTTACAGCGCATTTACCTTTGTTATTTTATAGATTTTCCAGTTAATATTTGCAGACATCGTTTATCATAAATATATAAAACTTAATTTAACAAAATTTCGTAACTAATTATTTTAACAATAGTCTCTTGATAAGTCAACGACTACACAAAAGTATCAAAAATTTATTGTTTTAGACACTAACTTCTTTTCATGTTTTTTTTTCTTTTCTTTTTTTTAATTTTTTTTTCTCGAATTTTAACATTGGCACGTTATTAATATTAAATGTGTATATATATTGATATATATATATATGTATATGTGTTAGAAAACAATATGCATGTATATATATATATGTATATGCCTGTAAGTTAAAGCAACTACATATGAAACTAGAAATCTTGATTAGTTGCAGCTGTTAACGAAAAATGAAGCTTGACAAATTAATTTACATAGTTTATAGCATATCCTAAACAAAAAATAATATTTATATTTAGACGTAAGCCAATTTCGCGATTTATCGCAAAAGACATTACAATATCATTATGGATGCAATTAATTTGTGTATATATGTATAATTGTATGGTTTTAAAATGAAATGGGGATCGATCTAAACAACAAACAATAAAATAAACTATGAAATGAACGCGCTTGTATCTTAAATGTGTGTTCATGATTTGTTTTCTGTGTCTTTGTTTGTTGATATCAACTTACAACTTGTACACAAAATAATCCTATGTTTTCCATATGTTTTGCATGTCGTGTATTGTATACAAAAGATTGGTTTTGTTTTATTTTTAAAGCATATTCAAAGCATTTCAAAATATTGTATTATCAACTCGATGCACGGCTGACTGTTTGCTCTGGCGCCTAAATGCATGCTGCATGCCATAAACAATTATAAAAGAAATAGTATTCTACAATTTTAAGACCTATACCTATATACCTATATATGTATCATATATGTATAACTATGTATGTACATATAGAGCTCTAAATGTTTGTCATATCGAAGAGGTCTACAACTATGTATATATATGTATATAATGCACGCGGCTGCTTTAAAAAAAAAATGTTGAGGAAGGAAAATGGGATTTACTGATATTGGCTGTTCAACCAGCAACTAAGTTTACAGTATATGTATATATGCAGTTTTATATGATAATTTGCTCGCTGTTTAGTTAACTCATGCGCTACCTTTGTACACAGATTTCGTTTCAACGAATTGTTGGTTTGTTTGTTTGCTTTCTTGCACAACTAAACTCTTATCAACTTAGGTCTACGGCTAAGGCTTACAACTAAGAGTTTTGTTTATGACTTAAACTTAGACGAACTACTAACACGCATCCACGCACACGCACACACTCACACGTACACACACCCACACACACTTATAAAAACACAGATATACAACTACCATTCACACTTACATGCGCTTTGGACTTTGGGCTTAAACATATTTAAATATAATATAACCGTTAAATTGTATATGCATAGAAAACCAAACAAACTCTAGTTGGCTCCTAGGTTCGTTTTTTTGTTTTTGACAACTTGGTTTCATTTATTATTCGCTGAGTTTGCAACCGATGTGCTGGAGGCAGAACTGGCCGAGGCATGAGCATTGGTGGAGCCCACAGTAGTGCCAGCACCGCCATTGCTCGTCTGCATCTGTGGGAGGGTATCGAAGCGGCGATAGTAGAGTAGATAAGGCACACGCGGCGTGTGCGGCTGCAACACTTGCTTCTCGCCGATCGGCTTCACCGAGCTATCGTCGTAGCGCAGCCAGCTGTTGTAGCCAGTATGAAACACGTCCGTTATATAATGGCCCTTCGACGCCTCCTTGCCATCGTGGTAGACCACAGCAAATAGGCGATAGGCGCGCTGCTTTTGCGAGGTCTTCTTCGATCCTAGTATCTCTGCGAAAAGACAATTCTAATGAAGTCGAGGGAACAAAGCAAGTAACGCTTTACATACTGGCATCGATTTTCAGCTCCACAGGGAATTCAACCTTTTTCAGTATCTTTGTGCAGCCATCGGATCTGTAGTCGAAGTATTTTAAATGCAATATTAGAACGACTGGCAACTTTTCCAGCGTCATTTGCTGCCAGGCAACAACCTCCTGCTTGGTCTTGCTGCCAGTTACGCCCTCCAGCTGATCACGACCAACGAGTATCTCCAGAGCCTCCTTCACCGAAGCCGCTTTCTGCAATCAAACATAGTGTTAACAAACGGATCTCTTAGTTTGACTTGGCCTACTCACCTCAATGTTCAGTTGCAGCGTAAAGAATGGCTGTATAACATCCGTGGAGTGTTCGCCTTCGCGTTGCAGACGCGAACGCAACTCACCGCGAAAGATGTCGCTCAGTGGTGTCCGTCCAAAGTCCGTTTGGCGTGTGACGCTGCCCTTGTTGCGATTGTTGCAGATCATCTGGGAAAAGTTTATGGTTGAGTTGGAATTAAAATCAATACAAGCTATTAATATGTGCCAATTTATTCACCTGCCAAACATCGCCACCATCCTCGGGCTCCTGTTCCTGCTCCTCACCATTCTGCCTGGCATTTGGCTTGGCAATCAGCTTGATAACCTTTCGGAAAAAATACAAAATTTAGCAACGCTCATTGATTGCTTGATTGATTGATGACAAAAACTTACCTCCAGCATCTCATCGTTGAGCTTGTTCAGCACATAGCCCAAGAATTCCTCAGCATCCTCTTGTCGGCCCTCCACGTGCTCCTCGCGGCTGTCATTCCACAGCTTGTATATTTCCGTGGGCTCAAAGGCCAAATCACATTGCAGATCAACGCCGGCAAATTCATCCTTGCCCTTGATCTGGGCCGCTTTGTTATTGCTGAAACGCAACCGTGTACCGCCGGGCAGCGATGAAAAATTGCTCATAAATGACATCCTAAGGGGAGTGCAAAAGATTTGAAATTAGTTTGAAAGCTCTTTGGAAAAACAGAAATATATTGATGTGCGTGCAAGGAGGTTTGCATGAAGCCATCAAAGGGTCATCCATGCGTATATACACAATGCACTTGCATCGGCCTCGACGTTATGCGAAGCTTGCATCCAAAACGGAGGCAAGCAGCGAGCGTTTAAGAGGCCAACGCCAATTGTTATGCCACAGGCGTAACACAGACGCCAGCTGGTTTTGGCGCCGAGACGTCTGTTGACTTGTCTGTGGCATGGTGGCACAATCAGGCTTGCAACTAGGTCAAACGGGGGTCACTTACATGGCATTCACGGTCGGCGTCTTCACCTCACTCATCACCGCCGCCTGTTTGGGTATGGAGCGCAGCAGATTGTAGAATGGGGAGCAGCCAAGCAACGCCTGCAGTATCGAGTTGATATAGCAATAGTTGGAACGATTAGTAAGACCACGCGGTCGCAGGCTGACGGGCGTCAGATTGGTTTTGTGACGTGTCAGAAACTCAGCATATTTGTTCGTCCACTCATCGAGTTGAGCGGCCCGCGATGGCTCCGCTTTCAGCGGCTTGACCGCCAACGAGGTGGGCGGTGCGGTGGCAGCGGGCACAGCCTGTGCCGAGGCAGCGGAATAGGAGAGGGTGCCGGGTGTGATTAGAGGTGCGGTTGGCGCTGGCACTGGCGTCGGTGATTGCAATTGCTGATGCACGCTGGGCAGGCTCTGTGTTGCTGCTGCTGCTGCTGATGTTGCCAGCGGCAATTGTTGATGTTGTTGCTGCTGTTGATGTTGTTGCTGCTGAAGTGCAGGCAATTGCTGTTGCTGTTGTTGTTGCTGCTGTGGTGACACCAATTGCAGCTGTTGTTGCTGATGCTGATTGAGCTGCTGCTGTGACTTGTTGCCATCGTAGGGTGCCACTTTCGCGACGGGCTTCTTGCTCGCAAAGAGACTGGCCCACGACGGTTGTCCACTCTCCGAGCTGCTGCTGCTTTGTGACGCTGGCGGCGCTGGTGGCGCCAAATTGAGAGCGGGCTGCGCTGCCACAGCGGTGGCTGCTGCTGCTGCTGCAGTTGTTGCTACTCCTGCTGCTGTGCTAAAGGATGCTGATGCATCTTGGCTACTGTGGCTTGTGGGCTGTGTGCTGTGTTTGCTTTTGCCAGTATGGCTTAAATGGGGTTTGGCGGCAGCTGGCGCGTACTGATTATGGCCATGTTGCTGCTGTTGCTGCAGCTGGAGCTGCTGCTGTTGTTGTTGTGATGATTGTTGCACTGACGCATTGTTTGTGCTACTGGACTGACTTTCAATGGACGTCTGTTGTTGAAACTGATGCGGCGTTGCTGTTATGCTTGCCGTTGAGGTAGTTGTTGTTGTTGCTGCTGCTGCTGCTGTCGTTGCAATGCTGTTGCTCTGTTGCTGCTGTTGCTGTCCGCTGATCTTACGCTCCAGTGGCGGTGCTGAGCTTGCCACTGGCGATGAGGGCACTTTCATTGTGCCATATGTGCGCATTTGTGGCTGAGTGTTGTTGCTGTTATTGTTGCTGCTGTTGCTGCTATTATTATTGCTGCTACTGTTGTTGTTAATATTGTTGTTGCTGCTGCTGCTGTTATTGTTGTTGTAGCTAGTTTGGTAGTGTTGCTGCTGTTGCTGGTAGTGCTGCTGATTGGTATAGGTCTTAGTGGGATGGCTATAGACGCCAACGCCACCAGTTGACTGCTTATTAAAGCCCACGTTCGGAGTTGCTGCGGTTGTTGCAGCAGTTGCAGCTGCAACAGCAGCAGTCGCTGGAGCAGCGGCAGCCACAGCAACAGTCCCGCCATTATTCACAGTATTTGGCGAGGCAGTAACCGCCACCGATTGCGTGGACTTCTTGTGCTGTGCAGAGTTCGTCCAGGACTTTGTCTTGGTGGTTTGGATGCCAGTATCGCTGCTGCCCTGATGATGATGGTGATGATGATGTGGCTGCTGCTGCTGCTGCTGTTGCTGCTGCTGCTGCTGCTGCTGCTGTTGCTGCTGCTGCTGTTGTTGATGATTGTACTCCGAGGAATATTTGCGACGCACTTGCTGTTGTGAATTGTTGTTGTATTGCTGTTGAGGTGGCTTGCGCTGCTGCTGCTGTTGAGGCGGCTGCTGCTGCTGTTGCTGATGTGTTGCATGTTGCTGTGTGGCTTGCTGCTCATGGTAACTGGGCTTATGTGGAGCTGGCTGCGTTTGTTGTTGTTGCTGTAGTTGCTGCTGCTGCTGAGGCTGAGATTGTGCTTGCTGCATCTGCTGCTGCTGATGCTGCTGCTGCTGCTGTGGCACAACTGGCGAAGTTTGTTGCTGCTGATGTTGCTGCGGTGGCGCTGCGGTTGGCTGCTGCTGCTGTTGTTGTTGGAGTTGCGGCGCTACGGTGGCAATGGAAACCACCAAATTGGTTGGCTGTTGTTGTTTCTCAATTTCTCTCTGCTGTTGTTGTTGCTTCTGCTGTTGCTGTTGCTGCTGTTGCTGCTGTTGCTGCTGCTGCTGCTGCTGCTGCTGTTGCTGCTGCTGTTGCTGCTGCTGCTGTTGCTGCTGTTGTTGCTGATGTTGCTGTTGCTGCTGATGTTGCTGTTGCTGCTGATATTCCAGCTGCTGCTGTTTCTCGCTGCTGGCAATCAGTGTTTCATCCAAAGCCGACTCATTTGTGTTGTTATTGTTATTATTGTTGTTGTTGGTGAGCAGCGTCTTATCAACTGTAACGAAAAAGAGTTTCCGTTGCTGAACATGAATAATACATTAAATGGAAAAGTTTTATCTGTGGGTCAAATGCCGCAAGTTGACCTTTCTAAGAACGTAAGAAAAAAACGGCATAATCAACTAGATACTTAAGATGCCCAATTGGTTCGCAGCATATACAATATAATTTACAATATCATCATAATTGATACCAATTGATGTTGAATGAGATACACATTTTTTAAATGGATCGGATGCTGTTGACAGTGTTTGTTGCTGTTTGCGATGGCTTTTTATCGAAAATTGACCCCTAAAATTTGGGCAACTTATTTCTTTTAATTGATTTGTTTTTGTGGCTCGCAATTGAAGGCTTGAGTTTTCAGTAGCAACCAAAAAGTAGTATTACATAATTTACAATTTCAAGTACTTGAAATGTATCTGATAAAGTAACGAGTCAATATTGAAACAAAACAAACGAGAGAGCTCGACTATGAGATACCCTAAACTGAACTATTAAATGCGTTTGCCATATGAGAAAGTTATAAGTTATATATATAAATAAATGAAGAGGGACAAGCAGACTCGACTGTTGACTGCTGATCAAGAATATATATATTTTATGGGGTTCGTAGATGCGTTCTTCTGCCTGTTACAAACTTTTGCACAACTTCATTATACCCATCATCGTTAATCATTTGAAATAGGTTCAGGTATAATTAGTTCACACAGCGCTAATCAGCCGAGACAATACAGATCCGCCTGACCAACAAAAATAGAGTAAATGCAATGCGAGTGCCGAGTATCAATTGCACTTTAATCGGACACGTTCAACTAAAACAACAAAACTAAATAGATAACTGACGCTAAACAAACAGTTCACAAGTTGTTGCTGTTGTTGTTTGTTTGTTGTTATTGCCCGGGTGATAAGAATACAAATACATATCGCCAACAGTTGCTGCTGTCCAATCAATTTGTCAGCCAATGCATCAAATAGAAATATAAAAGTATATAATCCATGTCAATATGAAGTGTTTGCAAATGATATATGAACAGAGCAGAGATTCAGATAGTTCTATAAACTTCATTTGGACAAACAACAATATTATTACGAGTAAATCACAATCGGCTGCCTTGTAAAGCACCAGGCTCTGTTAGGAGCCGCAAACGATAAATCCCCTTAAAAATTTAATATATTTTCGTTGATAACGTTATCAATAAACAAACACCAAAACAAAGCTACATCAATCTACACACGCTGATGCTGCCTGTTGCTATTTATTTGCCATTGAAAAATGCCCAATTAATAAACACAGCTGATATGCGTATTCGAGAAGTTGCTGCAACGTCGTGGGTCTTGCCCCAAGTACTTACAATTATGCTCTGTAAATATAAACAATTGATGACTGCTTACACTCTCATGGCCATTTGGGCACTGGGGTGTGAATGTGGGACTGGTAGAAATGTGGGTCGATCGGGCTGAAAGTTTGCACAGCTGTTCGAATTGCTCAAGTCACCCAATATTGGGAGCATTAAATGCAAAGATTGCAATCTCATCCAAATAAAAAAAAAAACAAAATGATTAAATCAAATCAGTTTTTCCCATGGGAAACAATTGCGATGTCAGATAAAACAGACAGCGAATGAATTGAGATTATTTCAAAATGAGTGCATATAAATACTTTTACAACTGTTAAATGCCAACAAGATACTTACACACAAAGGAGGGGACACATCCAAATACAACAATTCTCCGATTCTTTTATCACAATATAAATTTCACAGAACCAAACAAAAATACAGTTTTCGGAGCATCCAAAGCTTGACACAATATTCAAATTAATACTGATAAAAGTGCTCAAACAACAACTTTCATTCAACCCGACTTGTGATCCATTTAACTATGTATAGCGGAATGTACTGGTCTCTTCTTGGGGCATTTGGCCACGTGCACACACGTGTGCACCGCAGACGATTAGTAAATACATATTAAATGTACTATTAACAACCATTTGTCGGACCAAAGCTGTTTAAAATTTTATTAGCGACTCTATCATAATGAATGCTCTCAGCGTCTAATTAAAATGTGCTAGTGCTAAATAATACTTAGCCCATAACGTCATATGACAAACAGTTCTCCCCCGCCCCGAATTGGGTTGCGAATCGGAATCGGATTTCCAACCAAGCAAGCCAGCAGCGGCCAACAAAGCAGCGGAATTCAGTATTCAGAATTCAATGTGTTAATTAATTTCAATTAACATCTAACGAGCACACTGCCAATAAATATATGTATATATTCAAAATATGTCATGGAACTCTCACAAAAATCAAATGGAATTTTGTAGAGCAGGCAATATATTAAAATTGCATATGAGAAAAACCGAAAACAATGCTACAAATTATAATCAATAGTCAATAACTCTGTGAAGGGGTGTCAGATTTGAGAGCTACAGTGTCACAAGGTGTTGCCTGGATAATTATCGACTTGAGCGGGCAGATAAACGAAACCAAACAATAACAACAACAACAGCAATCCGAATCAAGCATATTAGTTGCTAATAATAGCAGACAACAAACAAGTTGAGTGCATCAATGCAAACTAGGAAATAATTGTCACGACACGTGAAGCGACAACAACAATCCAACGCGACTGTACTTGATAGCTCTTAGGAGCGATAAAATAGGAACAGATGTGTGCAAGTGGAACTGAGACTGAAACTGGAACTGGAACTGGAGGAATGAATGCATTGCTACTGCAGCTTAACTAACATTCTTCCCACTTGACTGGACAATTTCGCTTTCAATTTCACTACGAAAACTGTACTACACACAACAGCTAGAAGATATACACAAAGAGTATAACAGTTATTAATTACGCAAATGAAATTGCGCTTCTACTCGATACGAATGCGCTTTATGTGAACAACAATCGAGATTTTGTTGTTGTTGTTGTTGTTGGGGCTGTTGTTTATTTGATATTTAATTGATTTTGCTAGCCAGCAAACTGACACAACGGGGTCATCAGCTGGAGAGCACAGCCCCCAAAAGCGGCTTTGCCTCCATCTAGTATATTCTAATGACTATTTCTCTGTTTCTCTCCCTCTTTCTCTATCGCCCTCTCTTTCACTCTGTGTCGTAGGCCTATTGCCGGTCGCATTGTTATTGAACGCGCGATTTTATTCAATTTTTATTAGCCAGCAACAAAAACAACAACACCAACACCAACACCAACACCAACAAATACAATTACGATTGCCGCATTCAAGTAATTTGTGTTTGGCTTACAATTTATCAGCTCTTTTTTAAATGATAGAGTGAGAGAGAGAGATAGAGAATATCTCTTAGAATCTACACGATTTTTAATGGAGACAATTAGCACTTGAAAGATAAACTCAATTCAATCAGACCATAAGAATTATATAATCATTTAAAAAATGAAAGCTGGGCCAATTAAGAAATGAAATTGTACAACTAACATTTTAAATGATTCATTTTGCTATTAATATTTCTAATCAATAAATCAAAATGAGAAACTGATTATATTTTAATCTGTTTTACGTATAAGCTTCTAGATTATTCATTAAACAAAAGTAAACCTAAACCTAAGCTGAAGCAGAAAATATATTGATAAATTACAGCTTAATATTTTTTAAATATCATTTTACCGGAAAAGAGGCATTAAAACATACTTGCCAAAGGGAAGCCATTTTTAGATAGCTATTATAATTTGTATTGTTATTGCCCTAAAATTACCCAGCACAATATAAACAACTATAAATATATGTGATGTGATTCATCAGTAAAACATAATAAGCTTAGTCACTCTATGGTTTGAATCACATTAAAAACCACACAAAGCAAAAAAAAACGCTCAAAGTTCAAAAGAAAGATGACTGATAAAATATATGTTTTTTAATAAAAACATACGGTAAACAAATATTTATACAATTCAAATAATAAATAAATTAAAGCCATAAATGGGAAATAAGCCAGTATGCACTTTCAATCAAAAACAATTTGGTTATTTATCAGCAGCAGCTGGGAAAACTTGAAAGCAAAATGCAATAAACGCATAGAACGTGATAAAGGTATTTATTGGCACACGTGGATTACGCAATTGTTGTTGTTCTGTTATTGTTATTGTTATTGTTTATATGGTTCTTGTGTGTGTGGACAAAATGATAACGAATCTGGTCAACAATTTGTGGGGCGTTTTGTCGGTAAAAACACACACACAAAAAATGCCTAAACTCTTTGATTACTGCCTGGCAACAGTGGCAAGCTCAATGAAATACGCTGTTATAATTGTTGTTACTGTTACTGCATTTCAATTGAATTAATTTGTGTCAATTTACAATAAGTAATAGCCCAAGAGATCTCTCTCTCTCTCTCTCTCTCTCACACACACACTTGCTGTCTCTGTCTGGCTGCAGTAAACAAGAAGGCAAAGAAAGTTGCATAATTCTCGAAGACGACGACGACAAACAACGGCACGCGACCTTCGTCTATGACAAATACCGTAAACCAAACAGACCTACCACACTCACCACCCTTAAACACCACCTGTCAGCGGCACACACCTAAAAATAAAGAAAAAAGGAAGAAGAAAGAAGAAAGAAGAGAAGCGAACACAGGCAAAGAACTGTAAAAACGTTTTCTTATCAATGATGGCGCACTAGCCAACAAATTATTTACGAACGAGTCCATTGGCAACGACGTAGCTATAAAGTGGGCGTTGATTGTGTTTTAGCCATGTTACCTATTCAATTTAATTCAGATGAGCATCGATATGGATATGGAATATGGGTAATGGGTGATTGGGTGGATTGGGTGGATTGGGTGGGTGTCAGCCGAGACACAGCATAACTGAATCCGAAGTGACAGCTTGGTGACAGAAAAAACAAATGGTAAAGTAGCAAGAGCAATGTCAGCAGCAGTTACACACAGGATACGCAAGGATACGCTGTGTGTATGTGTTGTGTGTATCCTGCTGGCATTAACATATAAATGCGTATAACAGTTGACGCGTGGGTAACAGCAGCAGCAGCAGCAGCAGCAGTATCAACAGCAGGCAGCTCATTGAGCAATGTCAGCTATTAGATACAAATGTATCTATAGCAGGTACAACGAAGGCCAACAAAAACAAAAACAACAACAACAAAAGCAAGTACAGCTGGGAAATGAGCAACGACAAACGTTGCATACTAAAAGCAACAAGTAAAATACGAAAACCACAACAACAACAAAAATAAATAAAAGTAGCCAGCGACAAACTGCGTCATTTTTTGTAAATACAAAATACACATTGGCTACAAGAGATGAGCATATATGCTATATGTATAGATAAATAATGAGCAGGAAAACTGAGGAAAAGCTTGCAGCGTAAAAAAATGCACAGTTAAACAAAGGCGCACTGGCACGAAGACAGACAGACGAATATGCGCAATTTCAATTTCATTTCAAAAACAAAGAAAATGCTGCAAAAGGTTGTTAAGAAATTCTTGAACCGGCCCAGAGGCGATGTCAATGATATCGTCGATATACAAAAGGCGCATTCAACTCATTGGCAAGCTAAAGAATTGCAACTAATTTTCCCGTTGTGTTTGCCGATCAAAAACGATAAGCAATTATCTTTCGATTATCAGGTAGTAAATAACAATACGATTAGAATTGCTTTAGATTTGGGCATACTTATCAGTACAAAAGTATTTAGTTTATTTGTCTAAGAATCAGTTTCATTCTCGCATTCCCATTGTGGATTTTGGGGTTCATTTTTTCTGTTTTGTAAATTTCTGGCTGGGAGCCCAGAAAATGTCTATGGTACTACTACATGCAGAAAATGAACTGGTGCAGTGCTAACTGAAACACCTGCTGCACAAACAGGCAATCATTTTGTGGTTTGTGGCAGGCCGCCCATTCAATGCCTCCACCCCTAAATAATAACTTTGCCACGTGTCGGCCTGGTTTGCATCTCAACCCAGAAGCCTTGTGCATTCTAATGAATCTAAACAAACACACACACACACATATTATACGAGAGAATGACTGTGTGTGTGTGTGTGTGTGTGTCCGGCTTGTGGCATAACAGTTTAGTCATGTGTGGATATTATATTTCACTTTCCGCAAGAAAAACTCACGATGTTAACTAGTAAGACCAACATTAAGTGTGCAATTTCCGGCCATAACGACTACGACTACGCTGAGATTGAAATGGCCGAGGGTTGGTTATGAGGGTGTGGCGGGAACGACTAATACGCTAATAATAATAGTGCAGCAAATCAACTTATAAAAGCTGCAAAAAGCAAAACGTCAAGAGCTTCTACTTCCCACTGCTGTTGACCCACAAGTCACATGTGTATTGAAGTGGCTTTTGCGCGTGTTTGTGTGTGTGTGTAACTGATTTTATGAATGACATTGAACACCCACAAACACAGGCACAGATTAACAACGTGTACAACATCCCTTAAAGAGAACTAACTACGCTACTTTAAGAGAAGCGATAATTGAAATTCTCTTCACCCCAAACTCAATGTGCAAAATTATCTTTAACACATATTCAACTGATATAAAACAAACACAGTCATTTTTTTTATGTGACCCACAAGACTAAAAACATTCCGCTCTGGGAGCAGTAAAAAGTGTTTAATTAGCTTATCACAAGCAGCAAAACTCTATTGCTTAAGTGAATTAAGATTATTTAGTAAGTTTGGACGCTCAACAGAAGCAGCAGCATTTTCACAGTTTTCACTTTTGGCGTGCTAAAGGCGCCTAAAAGGCGGCATACAAAATTTTCAGCACACACACACAGAAGGAGAGAGAGACCCACACATACATAACGTACGCAGAAAAAAGTAAAAGTTTGAAAGTCACAAGCTAACCTTTAACCCAAATCACAACTAAGAGCAACAGTTAACGCTCTTTTGTTTTGCGTCTGTTATACTAAAGACTACCGACTGCAGACTGCAGACTGCAGACATACTGTTATAAAAGTGCCGGTTCTTCTTGGCCTGAACGACCATGAACAACAACAACAATAGAGGAATGTAACGGACATAATATTAAGAATAAGACAACAACCCTTAAGAAAGTGCGTCACTGTTGAGGGTAGTTTGCCCAAAGGGGGTTGCTATGCGGATGGAACGAGCAGACGCTGCGAAGTTTATTGTCTCTTTGTTGTGTGTGTAAAATAAAAAAAAAAACGCAACAGTAGCCAAAATTGCTGCTGACATTGTTGTTGTCGCGCTGCCCGTTGGCAATGTGTAAATCAGCTGTTTTCTGCCAAGCGCAACCCTTGCGTCGCATACCAGCAAACCCAACGAAAAGAGAGCTGTCGTACTTGCAAAGACAATGAGACCAGGTGGCCATCATCGATACGGTGAGCACATTAACGACAGAGAGAGAGAGAGGGAGAGCGTGAAAGAGAGCGGAAGAGAGCGGTAGTTTTTGAGAGCTTGCGCGCTTTAACTTCAAATGCAGTGCATGAAAAAAAAAAAAATAGACACATCGGCGAGGCAATCGCAATGTCAGCAGCAACCGCGTGGCGAGAATATTTTGTTGTTTTTTTTTTAGCTTTTGCATTTTTGTGTTGTTTGTAATTGAAATTGTGTTTTGGTTGTATGAGGAGGTTATATATGTAATGTAGTTGTTGCTTTTGCGTTTGCATTCATCACATTTGGTGTCTTTGTCGCTGGCTGTTTTGTATAACGTAGTATAACAGTTCTATGCCAGCAACGTCGCCAGTCGGTTTCAGTCGTTTGCTGGTTACGACGAATTTTCATTTTATATCGAACAGCGCAGCAGTGACGACGATAAAGTCTTCTGTGTGTGGTGTGCTTTTTATTTGTTGGTATCTCTCTCGCCGCGCACAAAGAAAAGCAAGCAACAAAAAATAAAATAAAATTGTATACACCCCAAAAATTAAAATTAAAAAACCAAATTTAATAATTGTTGTACATATATCGAATGAAGATGGCCATAAAACTATGATGTATGCAGCTGTAGCTTGTCAATTGTTATACTGCATGTGGTGGTAATGTGCTGAACACGTAAGCCCAAGTTCCGTGTGCGGTTGAGTTGTGCTTCCTTCTCTTGTTATTGTTGTTGTTCTTACTACTGTTGCTGTTGTTGCTGCTGTTGCTGTTGTTATTGCTGTTAGAACTACAACTACAACTAACTCGGCCTTTTTGTGTTTCGTTCATTACACATTTTATCGATCACAAGTTCGTTGCGGGGCCGTCGGACAGCCGAAGTTTTTTTTCTGTTTTCGCTGCTAACACGAATTGAATATTTGTATTTGAATTTGAATTTGTATTTGTGTTTGTATTTACATACATACAAATTACAATTAAATTTTAATGCTCAGCAAATTATACAATTGTATTGCCATCATCATTATCATCATCATCATCGACAACCGCAGCGACAGCAGCAGCAGCGAATACGACTACGTACAGCACCCCCAAAACGGCAGCGACGACGACGTCGGCAGCGACACCAATGCAAAAATGTGCCATACATAAAAGCAGCAAAAGTAAATCAGAGCACAGCAAATAGCAAAGCGAAAAGCAAAAGTGCAAAGTCAAAAACAAAGACACCAAGTTCACTAACAAAAAAAAGTGTGCATCGCTCGCTCGCACAACAACAATAACAAGACTCACAACTATTACTATTATGTTTTTTTCTGTTTCGGCCAGCCGTCAGCTGTATCCAATACAAATAAACAAAATTAATAAATAAAAGATAATAAAATAAAAGCACAACAACAACAATAAACTAAACGTGACAAATTTCAAAAAAACAACTAGCTAAAAACAAATAGTTAATAAATAAATATATGAATGTTAATAATACACAAGAACTTTAGGCAATAACAAAAACCACGCACACACACATACATAACGGCAACTCAAGCTCCACTGCTGCTGTCACTCCGCGAGAGCAAAACTTAAGAGTGTCAAAAACTCAAAAAATAAAAACAACGATTAGTGTGGGAGTAGTAACAGAGAGTAAGACAGAGAGTGGGACAGAGAGGCGCCTGTTAAATGCTGAGCGCGCGCAAAGATAAAACATAACAGCAGCAGCAGCAGCGACGTCGACAGCGGCTGTTCTAAGGCTCGCGCATAACTCGTAACGGCGCCGAGCGCGACACTTCGGGCCACGCATAACAACGTTTACAAACAGAGACAGAATCAAACCGTTCATCGGCTTGCAAAGGGGGTGCAGTGTGCCGGCGCGCGCAGAACAAGTGAAAACGAAATCGAAACTGAATCTGAAAAGAAGTTTTGTTATAATAGAAAGCAAAAGCAAAAGCAAAACCAGAAGTGTGTGCGCCACAGTTAACGGCATACAAAAAGCACAAGCACAACTCGTAAAGTAAAACACAATTATGGTGGACAACAACAGTAATGCGGCAGCTGGTGGTGGAGCTGGTGTAGCTGGTGTTGGCAGCACGGCGGCACGCCTGCGCAAATTCGAGCGCACCGAAAGCGAACTGGCCTGCGAGGAGGCGGCGCGTCTAACTGCCGAGCAGAACGACAACAACAGCCCAGAGGATGATAACGATGAGGATGACGACGATGGTGATGGTGGCGATGATGATGAGGATGAGGGCAGCGTCTATGGCGAATTGCCGCCACCGCCGGACGGTGGCTATGGCTGGGTCATATGCTTCGCCAGCTTCATGTGCAACATGATTGTCGATGGCATCGCCTACACATTTGGCATATTCCTCGAGGAGTTTGTCGCCTACTTCCACGAGGGCAAAGGCACCGTAGCCTGGGTGGGCAGCCTCCTATCCGGCGTCTATCTGAGCGCCGGACCCATTGTCTCCGCCCTGGCCAATAAATATGGTTGCCGTGCCGTTTGCATTGCGGGCAGCGTCATTGCCTGCATCGCATTCGTCCTATCGACGTTCAGCACATCGGTGAGCATGCTGATGGCCACCTATGGATTCCTGGGCGGCTTTGGTTTTGGCATGATCTATTTGCCGGCTGTCGTCGCCGTCGGCTATTACTTTGAGACGAAGCGTTCGCTGGCCACGGGGATTGCGGTGTGTGGCTCCGGCTTTGGCACCTTTGCATTTGCCCCCCTTGCCACATATTTGCTGGAGGAGTACGGCTGGAAGAATGCGTTGCTCATCTTTGCCGGTCTCATACTGAATTGTGCCATCTTTGGTGCAATGATGCGTCCACTCACGTATCCCAAGAAGAAGCGAGTGAAACCGCTGATGCAGCGCATGTACGAGGAGAAACAGATGCAGCTGGAGCGTGGCTCGTTTGCCGGATCACATTTTATGGTCCAGCTGCCGGATGGCACCATGGAGCGTAAGCTGAAGATGCCTATCAATGCGGATCCGGGTGTACATTCCAGTTTGAATTTGGAGTTGCTGGCGCAACAGTCTGGCGGTCTGCATCCGGTGTCAACGCTGCCAACGATCACCGAATCCAAGGTGGTGGAGGTGAATGCTCAATCGCCGCCTAATCAAAGCACCGCCGCCGATAGCAATGGCCAATTGTCGACGAGATCGGGTCGCCGTTCGCATCGCAACTCGGAGAATGAGCACAGTCCGTATCACTCACAGGATGCGATGACACGGAATGCCTCGCAGCCGGCCTTCCTCGCTGGCGATCATCAAAGTCTTCCCAAGAATGGGTCGGTGCCATCATTCAGCCGTGTGCGCAAGACATCCGCCAGCGAACGATATCAGCCCTCGCTAGCGGCCATACGTGCCTCCTCCCGTGGCGACCTCGAGGCGGGCACTGGCGGTGACTTCAATACTTCCAAATTGTCACTGTCCCAGCGACAGGGCAGCTCCAGCGGCAGTGCTGGACGCATGGTGCGACCCATGTCCCGTAAGGATATCTTCTATTCCGGCTCCGTTACGAATTTGCCACAGTATCAATCCCAGAAGTCGCTGACAAATTATCGCAACTCGGTCCTGTCGCTCACCAAGTACGAGAAGAGCATGCAAAGCATGCGACTGGATCCTCTGGCGGAGGCGGATAAACATCGCGAGGAATACGATCTGTGCCCGTGCCTTTGCATACCGGATTCGGTGAAATCTGTGGTGAACACCATGCTGGATGTGAGTCTGCTCAAGGATCCCGTGTTCATGCTAATGGGTGTCTCCAACATATTCGGCATGGCTGGACTTTATGTACCTTTTGTCTATCTGGTGGATGCGGCCAAGGAGCACGGCATTGCCAAGAACGATGCCGCAATGCTGCTCTCCATCATTGGCATCACGAACACGGTGGGACGTGTCTTCTGCGGTTGGGTGGCAGACTTGCCACAGGTCAATTCGCTGCTGCTGAACAACATCTGTCTGCTGATCTCGACGGTGGCCGTCAGTTTGACACCACTGTGCTACAGCTATAGCGCCTATATAGCCATGTCTGTTGCCTTTGGAATTGCCATCTCTGGTTACATTTCGCTAACGTCAATTATACTCGTGGATCTGCTCGGTCTGGACAAGCTAACGAATGCCTTTGGACTGCTCATCCTGTTCAGAGGATTTGCGGCATTGATTGGCACACCGTTAGCGGGCGCCATCTATGATTTAACGCACACCTATGATCTGCCCTTCTATATGGCTGGAGCACTGTTTGCCATATCGACGGTGACTAGCTTCTTGGCGCCGTGCATGAAACGCTTTAGTGGATCGGATGAGACTCCTGTGCATGCGGAAACGCTGACGCCCATCGATGAGGAGCAGGGCGAGGAGGATGCCGAGGATGAAGATGAGGATCAACCCATTACCATGGTCCAAAAATCATCAAAACTCTGCCCAGTCCACAGGAACAGGACGAGTCCCGTCAATTTCCACCCACAACGACGCATCAGAAAACACAAACAACAACGGAATCAAAGCTCTAAGCAACAAGAATTTAAAACAGAGAAGAGTGTGAGAACAGGGTACAGAAGAAACTACAAATATATGAATAAAGCCAAGAGAGAGAAGAGTGGAGTCAAGAAGAAAGTTTAAGAACGAGAGAGCGTCTATGAATTAAGAGTAAAGCGCGATATTTTTCTAGCAACTTATACAAAAGGGAGAGCCGACTAAAATGGGGACAGAAGAACTGGAGAGCGGAGGAACAGGCGAGAGCAGTAGAACAGGAGAACAGAAGAACAGCAGAACAGCAGAACAGAAGAGCGAAGAGCACCGTTTCAGGTGCAGGCCCAGATCCAGGCGGAGCGGTAATGTATGTATTGCAGAGAGAGAAAGAGCACACAAAGAAAACTATATACAAAATAAAAGCGCATATATATATATATATAGTTATATATATTCTATATATACAATATAACGATACAGATGCCGAAACTATGCCTAAGCAACAATTCAATATACATACAACTAATTATATATATATGTATGCATATATATATATATATATATATTATAGATCTGCTTTATTGCAAAGCAAAACGTGGAAATTAATGAAAACTTGGCTTAGCTTCGATAAGATTGTAGCAGAATTCTGCTGCCATATATATATATACATAAAATTAGCTATATATGTACATGTATACAAAAGTTACACGCTCATAAATGAACAAAAAGCAAAACAGCAACGGCAACAACAACAGAAACTAGCTAGCTTTGATATACTCTGATTGATTATATGCATAGTATACAACTGTTATACAACAACAATAGCAAACAAAAAATAAACGTTAATCAGCTGGAGCTAAAAACTACATTGTAACATATTTTTTATTATTTGTTTGTTAAATCTTACTATTTTTTGTATGTACTTTTATTATTATTATTATTGATTATTGATTATTGCTATTGTATATGTAATGTACTATTAAAACTCTCAATCTACATATATTATTATTACTATTACTGTTGTTGTGCATTCGTTGTTATACGGCAAGTGTTATAATGTGCATACGCCCTAATTGTAGTAGGAAACCATGTAGCAGGTAGCAAAAATAAAACAAAAACGAAAACAATTCAAACTAAAATGCAAATCGATTGTAAACCATTTTGGTAGTAGTTAGTTATTTTATGTATAAAGAAAGCAACGCGATTAAAATGTAGAACGTGAAGCGAATTAAGAGAGAAGCAACAACTATTACAAAAACAAAACAAAAATACTAAAACTAACTTTATATATAAATATTAAAAACCAAAAAAACACACAAATACAAATACAAATACAAAAATAAATACAACTAAAATTGTTTTCAATTTTAAACCTATTAATTAGCTAACAGAGAACGATAAAAATATGAATAAAATTTTGGCTCATATTTTGTACATTAATTAAATAAATAAATCAAGTGTGCAAATACTTCAGTCAAGTCCATAGCAAAAACAAAATAAACAAATTTTTAAAAGGCTTGTGCGTTTTGTTCTACACAAGTACTAAACAAACAAACATATATATATATATATATATATATATATATATATATATATATATATATTTACACACAATGCATGTGTTATACTTTTAAAACTAACCAAATTTATAGAAAGTGATTATCACATAAAGAGCAATTAAATGCAGTTTTACACCATATACAACACTCAACACACATTGCTCCTAAGCAAAACTGTTATACGCATAAAGATACAAGAAAACAAAAACAAAAAAAAACAAAGAACAACAACAAACTATTGAGCGCCGAGCTATGCAAGCAAATGCAACACAAACAATACAGACACACAAAGCAAAGCAGAACAATAAATGTTAGAAAATATAATAAATAATTTTTGCCATATATATTAACAAAATTAACAAATACAAAAAGTGTTATATTTTAAAGTTTTATACTGTCGTTAAGTGGGTTTACGTAAAAAAATGAGTACTTTTATATATTAAATTGTGGTTGATAGCTTTAAAAAGCATCGATCAAAGTGCAGATAATAATAATTATTGGTTGCCAGCCTTATCATAGTACAATGTAGTACCTTGTACTCAATATATCACAACTAGAAACTTGAGCAGACCTACAAATCGCAGCCAGATTATGGGAACCACATGCAAGAGAAACCTGTCGCCTTAGAAGCCAACAAGATTAGCCTAATCAATAAATTTCGTTCAAAGGAGCACAAATAATAGCTAAAGTGTTACGAATACTGTTATATAATAATAATAGTTATATGGCATATACACTATCTAGAAGCGTAGACATACTTAAAGGCTATCAAAGTATTGACAAAGTTGACGGCGCCAAGTGCTGTGAAAATAGCAATACAAATGCACGTGAGACATTTCACACTCTGACTACACACACACACACACACACATCGAACATATAGCTACTATTTTGAATGCATAATATTGCTATCTAGATAGATGTATGTATGTCAGCTGATCCATAACGCTTTGCTTTACTTAACTCTACTTTACTTTTCACATTTCGTCGAGCAAGTCATTGGCCAGTGGCCAACATAAATGTCATTGACTGGCTTTGATAAAGCGGAAGAAGACAACACACCAAGCCGGGCGGCATGCCTCAAACAAATGACCATTGACCGGGGCAATGGGCAAATGCAAAACGAAGCCAAAGTTTAGTTTAGATAAATGTGGCATTAGGAAATCGAATTTTGTATACTCTGCCAAAGCAATTAGCTTGGATTACTCTTGATAGCAGGAATTTCACAAAGATAAGTAACGAAAGTCTGCATTTAATTATACAAACTCAATGTTGAAATCTAAGCTAATGTACTATAATATAGATCCAAGGATGTTTGAAATCGAATAGCTACGTTTAAATGATTGTAGCAGTCAATGGTTACAAAACTTAGAACACAGATTAAATAGTAATACAAATATATAAATAAACACAATGTACAAATCCATAATGACAGCAATTGGAACAAAACGTTGACGAATTATGACCACTGTCGATTGATAAGCACGCAGCAAACAAAGCAACAATATGGCCAGCATTAAGAGAGAAAAGGGGAGAGACTGGTGACGACGTCCACTTGCACAGCTGATTAATGGCTGAATCGGATAGCCAAAGAGCAAAAAACACAAGACACAAGTATGAGTGGCAGTTTGAGTGAGTGTGAAAATGATTGTGAGACTGAGTGTGAGTGTGAGTGTGGAGAGAGACCACGATGTCTCAGAAAAAACACCTGTTTTATGAGGATTTTCGTCTAAGTGCAATCAATTACATATATACAAAATAAATACATAAAAATAATTATATTGTGGCTTTGCAAGCAGTTGGCAGTCGGCAGAGTGAGACGAACGATTGCAGCAACAATAAGCGCTTAGCAACAGAGACGCATTTGCGATGACAACTACAGCAATTAAATGAAAACAGCAACAATTAACAAAAACTAAAGACAAATGTGTTGACAACGCATCAAGAGTCCCCCCATACACGTATCATGTGATGTTGGCGTTGTCGAACACCTGAAACTAACCCAACTGAAACATAAGTAAACCGAGTATTCCATTCAGCAACAGTCAGCACAAACCGAACACATTCACGTATGTATGTGGAGTATAAACAAACACAAAGTATTTCAGCGTAATTATCGAAACGAATCGAAATTGCTAAGCATACATAACACAAATAAATAATGGGTGTTGAAAATGTCGCCAACAACAAGGCACGCAAAGTAAATTTGGATTATAATATTGTCGTTGTTCACATGTAAATTAAACTAATGTAAACTCATCTAACATCTAACACAGAAGCCATCTGAATTCGTTTAGTATTCACTGGCAGGTCGAAAAAACACAACAAAAAAACAAAGATTGATATCGACTGTTATCAGTTATCCGGCGCTATCGAGAACGTGACCCTAGTAGAAAACACAGCCTATCAGTGGAAATAATAATAATTGGCGGCACTTACCGAATGCTTCCTGCGGTGTGGGCGTTTCTACTTGAGGAGGATGGAGAGGCAGTTGCTGCTGCTGCTGCTGCTGTTGTTGTTGTTGTTGTTCAATGCAAACAGGTGGCTGAGGATTTGCGGCTGAATGATATGATGTGGTGGTGGCGGTGCCTGGATAAGCATTGGCAGTGGCGGCGCATCGGCAGGTAGTGTCCAAGTGACGGGTATGGCACCAACGGGTGCAGCGCCACAATCCGACAGTTCATCTTCATACTGAAAGAGTGGTTGATAATAGGATAACAGAGAGTTGATTATACGAATGTCTTGTGTTGCTCACCGGTGGCACTGGACCGGCTACGGGATGCAAGCCCTGGAGCGGTGCCAGCTGACCATCATCGTAGATCTGCATAACGCCCATTTGCTGTTGCAACTCGTGCATATGCTGGACATCGTAGATGGGATAGTTGGGACTCAGCATGCTGGACGTTTCGGAGGAGGGCAACGAGGAACTATTGTGATTCAGTTC
Source organism: Drosophila silvestris (assembly GCA_035043445.1). NCBI lineage: Eukaryota > Metazoa > Arthropoda > Insecta > Diptera > Drosophilidae > Drosophila > Drosophila silvestris. Next base: position 6,610,994 of record JAWNMZ010000138.1, read on the forward strand.
GTCGCCATTCGCATGCGTGACCTCCTGATACTCATCGGCATACATGTGCGCCGCCGGATGCCACAGCGCCTGCGCCTGCCGCTCATCAACAACGCCACCTTGAGCCTGGCCACCATCCTCAGACACGTACTGATAGTCGCTCTGCGGCAGTACCTGATGATAGAAATAACCACCATAGTTGTACATGGGTGTGCCGTTGTACAGTGGCATCGGTGATATATATAGAGGCGTTCCGGTAGCCTGCTGGGCAGCGGCTGCTGCATTTGGCGGCACTTGAATTGGACCGTGATGGGGCGCAAAGTAGGCGGCCTGATAGCCACTGTATGCCGCATACGGATGCGGATGCGGCGCATAGTATGACATTGGCTGTAGTTGCGCCTCGGGCGGTGGCGGATGCGCCAATTGCTGACCGATCTGTTCCGGCTGCAATTGAATGGCACTTGGCGCTGGGCTTGCGCTATCTGGTGGCAGCTGCTGCTGTTGCTGTTGTTGCTGTGGCTGCAGCTGCATCTGCAGCAGTTGCTGCTGCTGTTGCAGTTGTAACTGCTGATGCTGCATGTGTCGCGGATTGTGGTAGTCATTGCGACGTTGTCCACCACCGCCGCGTCCACGGCCACGCCCGCGACCGCGTCCACCCATGCCGGGTATGTGGCCATTCGGATTACCCTGATGCAGTGGCATTAGCGGCACGTGTTGCAACAAGGGATTGCCCTGCAAAAACCAATTAGAGATATGGTTGAAATGACACACGTTCTACTCTTAATAATCAATACAATACTCACCGGCTCCGGCGGCAGCTCGCCGTGTGTGCCCACATAATGAGGGGGTGTTCCGCTACCCGGCATATAGGCATGCGACCAGCCGTGCAGATTCACATTGGCCGTCACATTGTTCACAAAGACATTGCTGGACATGGGCGCCGGAATCATGCCCGAATGATGGAACACCGGACCGTGGCCACCTTGCGGCATGTGCGGATTATGTGCTCCATGAGCAGAGGCAGCTGCGGCTGGCATATACACCGCTTGGGGCTGTTGGTTGTAGACGGGCACAGATGGCGGCACGTTGTTGTTGTTGATATTATTATTGTTGTTGTTGTTGCTATTATTATTGTTATTATTGTTGTTGTTGGGCGGTGATAGAATGCTGTTGTTGTTGTTGGGAGGCGGTTGCGGCGTTGAGGGCGTGGACCCCGGCGTCGCTGCTGGTGGCTGCTGCGGCTGCTGCTGTTGTTGTTGCTGCGGCTGCTGTTGCTGTTGTTGCTGCTGCTGAGCAAACGGCTGCGCTTGCTGCGCCATAATTGGAACGACTGCGCTACACTTGCAACGCAGTTGACAACGCTGACGACTTGCGACGCAATCGGCGGGTTGTTGACTCTTTCTGAATGTGGCTCAGGATATGCGCAGCACATGAACACTACAAACGCCAAACATTGAAGTTTTTACTGTGGACATAGACACAAAAAAAATTGTTAAATATATGAATAAACGAAAGCGCCAATTTTTGAGGTTAAATTGAGGCAACCGCAAGACATCTGGCAACACCGCACAGCTGTCGGAGCACCAGCAAAAAAGACCACAAAAAAAATTAAAAAAGGCAAATAAACAGAGAGAGTAAGCGCTACAGAGAGAGAGCGAGAAAGAGAGAGAGAGAGTGCGGCCATACTGTACCGGGTGGGGTGACGGCCCCTTCCCCCAACTCACCCTCCCACACCCACAAGTGGCGATCAAGTGTCAAAAATATATAATTCAAAACAACACAATTTGCAAATCTGAAAGCCGGCTGAGCACAAAAAAATTTGATTCGCTAACGTTGAGCATGAATACGCACACACTTACACACGCACATATTAAGACACGAATGACACACACACACACGCGCACACCTGTACAAGAGGCGCCGCACTACGTCACTGAACTGGAAAAAATATAAATGTTAAGGAAAAAAAATAGAAAAGGAAAACACGACGAATTCAATAAATGTCGAAATTGTAGCTAATTCGAAAAGACTGCGTAACTTAAGCGTTGCATGTAAAATACACGACGCATTCCAATGTCCAAATGGCGGCGTCAAAGAGAACACCACGTTGACGGCACACACAAAAAAAAAAAAGAAAAAGAGAACGCGGCGGAATGTGTTGCAGGGGGCGGGGCAAGGAGGTGTTAAGGGAAATAGAAAAAAATGTGTGTGTGTTTTTGGTGACTACTGATTGTTACTTACCTTTAATGGTTGGCCGCAGACAATTCAGTTTTGTAGCACGAATTGATCATGTTTTATTTGATGCGTGCGGGCGGCTTCTTTGACAGTGCGACGGGCGGCTGCTGCCAAATAAATGAATTCGTATTTCAGTTTCACTTGCCGCGGCACTCTTCTTTCTTTCTTTCTTTCGTTTTTTTTTTTTTTTGCTTTTACGTCTAATGACACGACGAATTCTGCGAGAGCAACTTTTCCACACTGCACAGTTTTATCGCTTTGGCTGCTGCTCTAATTAGCACTGTTGCTTTCTGCTTGCGCCACCCGCACACGCACAAGTATTAAAATATATGTGTAGAATGTGAATCGTTAGCTTCATGCACAAAACACTTAATTATTATATTTGCATGTGCAACAAAAAAAATTCTTTTATTTCTTTTCTCCTACTCGTGGTGACAGTGTGACCTGTTAGCCAACAGTGAGCTCAACAGCAACAAACAATTAACATTTGCTCATTACTGTTAACGCTTAACAGCAAACACTACATTATTTCAGGAGAAAACGGCAGCTACTTATTTTTCTTATTACTTAAAGGTATACGAATTATTCTCAAATAATTTAATCCACAATTACGTGTATTTAAAAGATATTCTGGCCGGCTACTGTCGCTAGCGGTTTAAATTAACAGCTGTCGTACGGTTCTTTATTCCAACAGCCTAGTGATGGTGCTTAAATAACATTGGTATAACAGCAACAGAAAAATAATATCTATACCAGAAAATATCGATAGTGCATGTAGTGGGTGGTTTTATTTTGTGAATTGCGCCCGATTAACGTCATTTGTACTAAAATTCACATAGTACGTGTTTTTGAAAATACTTCCCAACATAGCAATTTACAATGCATCTGCGACTATCTATCGATAAGCTAATGCAAACGATACTTTTCAGTAAATAGAGATTATTGTTGCCAGCTTTGGGCAGACTGCCACCTTCTAAGTTTTATTACATGCATGTTTATTGGTATTGTTTTTATCTCATTATGATAACAAGTACATTTCAATTATAATTTAGACTTGCGCATTGAAAAATTGATAACGGCTTGTACGAACTCATCGTCATTGAAACGCCCAAGCATTGCCTCGCACTCTGCATTATTGCTCCGAGCAAGATTCTCCAGCAATGGCAACTTAACCAGGCGTTTGCATTCTCGCATCGATTTTGGCGGCAACTCGGAAAATTGACGAATCTTTGGCCACACTACGGAATCCAACTCGCTTAGCTTAAAGATGCGCGAAACGAAATTAAAATGATATGCTTCCTGTGCCGACATCTTCTCGCCGAGCACCAGCAGCTCCGTTGCCTTCGAGCGACCCATAATCAATGGGAACGTATAACTGGAGCAGGCCTCGGGCACAAGGCCCAGTTTGCTGAACGGTGTCAAGAAATACGCCTGCAATATGAACAGTTTACCATTCTGTTATACAGCAACAACAACATCTTCTTGAACTCACCTCATCGGCACACCAGACGACATCGCAGAGGCCTGCAATGGTGGCTCCGATTCCAATTGCCGGTCCATTGACCAATGAAAATATAATCTTTGTGCAGTTCAAAAAACTGTTAACCATTGCTTTGAATATGTTGTTGGATTCCTTGAAATAGGCCTCCATGTCGGTTATTTCCATGCCCTGCGATAAATCATTGCCAGCCGTAAAGAAATCTCCCACACCGGTGAAGACCACAATGGTCACCGTCTCATCCTCGTTCACCTCGCTCAGGACTCGCGTTAATTCTTTGTACCCGGCAAAGTTGATGCAATTCTTCCTGCGGGGATTATTGAATTTAATTACAAGTATCTTGTCCTGCTTTTGGACGAGCAAATGCTGGATATCCCTGATACATTTTGCAATTTTTGTGTTAATCCGCTTTCTAACTACAATGAACGAAGTCCACCTCAATTGATTACCATTGTGCTAAATCATTTTATTTGCTAAATTGATAGTGTTAAATCTGCAGGTTTCGAAAATAAGATAGCCGCTGTTATTAACATGCGCTCTCCAAATACATGTAAATGTTTGTGACGTCAGAAGCGTAATCTTTCGACAATCATCGTTACTAATTGAAAATGTTAATTTGAAAATGTATACGTTAACATTATTATTATTATTATGCATAGAAATAATTTTCACTTAATTCAGAATAGCTTAAATATCGAATCAAGCCATCGAAATTATGTAAATATTTGATATCTAAATATAAAAGCTACTCAAATTATTGAATTTTAGCCCAAAAGTTAATAATGAAAAGCCATTTTTAAAATTAAAATACTTGCACAAATGTTTTTAATATAAAAAAAATAAAAAATTAAATCACAATTTTGTAAACCAAATGCAGCGTACAATAGAATAGGTAAGAGTACCAGGTTTTGGTACATTCGCACCACAAAAGTTAAGACCTTTCAACCTTTTCAACCTTAGACATCTTTACTAGCGTTAAGCGTTCGCTTTTTTCTTCTTCTATCCAACATTTAGATTACTGCTAAGACTATTCGCTAATCTCATCAATAACGGGCACATTCTGCAGCTCCGAGCATTTGCGCTTCCAAACGGCGAGCTGTTCTCGCAGCACCTTTTCCTTGGCGGCGGCGCGGGTTAAAAGCACTTTTGCCTTTTGCAACAATTGCGTCTTCTTCGACAGCTGCTCCTTGATGTATTTCAGCTCCTCGTCCTGAAAATGTGAGTGAATATTATATTAAATGCTTTATTTATTGATGATGTATATTCCAGCACCTGGTGAGAGAATAAAGTGTAAATTACTGTGATAAATATATTATAATATACCTTGCCACCGCCGCTGCGCTGCTTCAGCTCCTGCTGCAGTGCAGCAATTTTATTGAGAGCATCACCATGCAGCTGCTGCAGACGGGCCAGTTCTGCTGGGATGGGTATTGAGTCCGCGGAGCTGCGCGACTCTGTAGAGTGTCGACCATCCTTGAGGAACTTGTTCTCCGAGCGCAGTTTCTCCACCAGATTGCGCAACGAGAGAATCGTGTGCTCCGCGGACTGACCCTGATGCGTGTTCACCTTCAGGCCGCTGCACTTGCACAGGTCGCGACGCGACTCGGTGCGCGCCATTTCCTCCTTGAGCGCAATGATATAGCTGCAAAGGAGTGGTGGTGGAATATATGTTAGCAAAGTACCAAAGCAGGAGCAGAGGATGACTTACTCCTCGAGATGTTTGATGCGCTTCTTCAGACGATCGCTGCTGTCGCTCTGCCGCAGCAGATCCGTGTCCAGCTGCAGCTGCAAATTGCGCGCCTCCAGTCGGATGTTTTGGGCCTCGACCGCCTGGCAGCGTTCCTGGAGCTTCTCCAGCTCGGTAGTCAGCGCATTGCTGCCACGCCCCTCCAGCTCCATGGCAATAATCTTGCGCTGCTGCATCTCAATGCGCGCCTTGAGCGCATCAATCAGCTCCGAGTGGCCCTGCTCATAGAAGCTGAGGTGATCGCCCGTCGGCTGGGATTGGTGGTGGGCCGGCGAGCTGCACTCGCTGCTCGGACCTGTCGTATACGTTTCCGGACTCTCCGATGGCGACGGCGTGAACTTTGGCCCGCCCACATGCTGCAAGTTGGGGCAGGATGGCACACGACAGCATTTCAATGAACTGTGATGACTTTGATGACCAGCTGCAGCTGTCGTCGATGAACCACTGCCTGTTCCTCCCCCTCCTCCGCCCCCATTTCCTGCTCCTGCTCTGCCCAGCTTGGACTCCAGCAGCTGTTTGTCCTTCTCGAGACGGGCTATCGTTGTCCGTGCCGCCTGGAGCAGCGTACGCGTCTTCTCCAGCGCCAGCTCTGACTCCTCCAGCCGTGCCTTGAACTTCTCTGCCTGCTGCTGGAAACGCTTCTGCTTCTCCCAGAGACCCACCTCATTGGCGCTGCGTGTCCGTTTAGCTTCCAGCAGCGTCTGCTGTCGCTGCAGCTGTGCCCGTGAATCCTCCAGATCCAGCTCCAGCTGGTGAATGCGCTTCTGCAGATTCTCGTTCTTGACGCGCGCATTCAGCTCCGTTTTGATGGAGACAACGGGACGCTTGAGCAGCTGCTGGCGCAGGGATTGACTTAAATCCCTCGCCTGCTTCTCGCGTTGCGTGACGTTGGCCACCTGGCGACGCAGTGCCTCCATTTGGGTGTGATAGATCTTGTTGGTGGCCTCGGTGCGATTCAGATCCGCAGCCAGCTTGGCAATCTGATCCGCCGAATAGTTGGAAGTATCGTTGATATAGCGCTGTTGATCGTCCTGCAAAATGATCATATTAACTGTAAGTAATAACTATTGCTATGAAATATAATTCAATACTGACATGGAAGTTCTTCAGCGTGTCCATTAGATCACGTATGTGTTTGTCCTTCTCCTCCAGGAAGACCCGTAGCTGCTCCAACTCTGGATTGCCTGTGCTCTCCATGCATTTCTCCCGATCCTGACAGAGTTTTAATCTAATTTGGTATAGTTAAATTGTAAGCGTTAATTGGAGCTTTCGAGCTTTATAGAATATATATATACACATATATATATATATATATTTATAGAGATCTTTCTTTTTATGCACTTGCAAAGGGTATTTTAATTTTGAGAGAAAGTTTTGTGTCATAAAGTAGATATCTATCTGCCTGTATTTGTTTCTTTAAAGTTATTATTCCTAAACTTTATCCGTACTTTCTCCGACTATTTTATTATATATCTAAGAATATAGGAAATTGAAATTCTAATTTTGGTCGACGTTGTGTTTTAATATCGTAATATTCTTGAAGCATTCATAACCTAAAGCAAACTCTTATTGCACTTAAGAATCTAGTCTTCTACTCACTTTTCCTTCAGGATATCAATCTCTTCTTCTCTCGTGGCCAAATTCTGTTCGCAGTAGCTCAGTTTGTCCTTCAGTTCTTTGATCTGCTTGTGCAGCGTGGGCAGCTCCTTTAGCTCTTCGGTATCCTGTTTCTCCTGCTCGCCGGCTGGCTCTTCATCCACAGCGACAGCCTCAACCGAATCTTGGTCCAGCTCCTCCTGTTCCTGTTGCAGTGGACTGCGAACGTGCTCAAACATTTCCTCAATTCGTTCGTCACTCAGCTCGTTGATGGATGTGTCGACAGTAATGACGCCAGTTGGCTTGGTCTCCTCCAGTTTGGCTTTTAGCTCCAATATTTCCAGATCTTTGGTTTTAATGTTGAAATTCAAGTTGTTAATAGTTGCCTTGAGGGTATCAATCTCTGCTGTGTGCTTGGTGACCAGCTCCTGGCTTTGTTCCCTCTCCGTTTGCAGCAGATCCACGTACTTTTGTATGGACTGATCCTTCTCGAGGAGTAACGTATGGAATGATAGGATGGTCTGCTCCACAACTCCACCACGTTGACTATCGGTTTCACTGCTCGCTTTGCCCGTCTCCCGCTGTTGAGTGTCCAGCTCCTCAAGTCGCTTGTTCGCTGCTTGCAGTCTGATACAGTGGGTAAATAAGAGATTATATTAAGGATTTATATTACGAGGCACTCACTCTGATCTCAATTGCTGCAGCTCCTGATCCGCCTGACTAAGATCCTGGGCTGTTTGCACTTCTTGATGCTGTTGCACTTTGCTGCCATTGGTTTGGACTGCCGTCTCCAGCAGCTGCACAGCAGCCTGCTCCGTTTGTGTGGCCTCATCCTGGCCAGAGAGGCGCCTGCTCGGCGATCCAATGGGCGATGACTGTTTATCGATCAGTTGTGCTGTGCGTCTCATCGCGGGCACTGGCACCGCTGCCTCCGTATTGGTTGCCACATCCACGCCAGCTGCTTCCTTACTACTTCCACGGCTGGGCTGATCTTCGAAGAGCGCCCCAATCATCTGCCAGTGCTCCGATTCTGTGGCATGCTGCACACGCAACTCGGTCAGTTCTTGCTGCAGCTGCAACTGCTTCGCCTGCAGACTCTCGCAGCGTTGTTCCAGCAGCCGAATTTGCGTCTCCGATTTGATGAGCTTGATCAGCTGCTGGGAGTTCTCCTCGTTGGGCGACAGTTTTCCCTGCACCGCCTGCAGCACTTGCTCCACCAGCGCGGATTTGACTTTGGAGTCTTCCAACTCCTGCTGCTCCTGCACGCGTCGATTGAACTTTTGATAGGCGAACACAAAATTGTTCAGGAAGATCAATGGTGTAAATTTGGCATATTTCTCCTTGAGTGTGAACAGCGATCGCTGTAGGAATCTGAAAAGATTTAACAAATATTAAGTTCCCAAGTACACTCAGAGAAAAAGGCTGTACTAAAATAAAGCACCAGCGGGATGGAATTGGAAAATTTCAAGACTTTAATTTCAGAAAACTTTCCCAAAACTTAATCAAAGCCAATGCAAATCAGGTCATAATTGTGTCTCTATATTAATACTATTTAAAAGAAAATTGTTCTTCAGTTTTTCAGATGATCTGAGAAATAGTATAATGAAGCTGTAGACCCATGAAGTTCTCAAGGGTCTGGTAATGCCTCTTCAAGATGTCACCCAACGTTACCAAAACTCAATCAGTTTTCAATCCCAAAACCGCATTGGTTAAAGTATTTTCTATATTTTCAATTGGACTGCATGAATCCTAAACGAATCCCACTTATTTCTACAGTTGTTTCACTGGACTAGCGAAGCTTACCTCTGTTTAATGTCGCTGCTGCTGCGTTCCTGCTGGAAGTCCTGTTGAGCCTGTGCCGCCAGCCGTTCCGCTGCCTGCAGCTGCGCCTCCACTATGTCCACGTGCTGCTGCAGACGCTTGCGTTCCACTTCCAAGCGTACAGTTTCCGCTTTAGCTGCAGAAATCAGTAACAAGCATGAGGATCAACGATCACTCAATTACCTTGTGGAATACTCACCCGCGTCCAGGTCACGCTGCATTTTGGCCAACATCAGTTTGTCATTGGAGCTGCTCTGAAGATCAGCGACCAGGTGACGCAAATTGATGTGATTGTCGGTGATCTCGTTGAGCAGCCTCTGCTGTGACTGTATCTGTCCATTGGCCACCTGCAGCAGACCCTCCAGCTGTTTGTTCTCCCGCTGCAGCTCCGACTGCTGAACGCGCCAAGTGGTCAGCTCCTGGCGCTGTCTCTCAAACTCCTCGGCTGTCACATAAGCCAGTTGATAATTCTCACCAATGATGCCATAATCCGCACATATATCCGTCAGCTTCAGCTCACGAAGAAGCTGCTCCGTCGCCTGGGCCAATTGCATGCTCAGCTGCGTATTCCGCTGCTCCAGCTGCTGGCGTTCTTCCGCCGTGCAGGGATGCGTTCTTTGGATGGTTTCCAATTGCTCGCACTTGTCAGCCAGCTGGGACTTGTGCTGCTCCAGCTGTCTGCTCAAGGTCGATGTGTCCTCAATGTAACGCAGCTCCTGTCGCTTCAGCTCCGTCAGCAGTTGATCGTAATCGGAGCGCATGTATTTATAGGAGCTACTCTGCTCCTGCAGCTGCTTCTCGAGCCCGATCGTCTGTCCGTGCAGCTCTTGATTGCAGCGTACCAGCTCGTTGCCATCGGCGGACATGTGCAGACGCAGTTCCTCATAGTGTTTGCGGAGAATGGTCAACTCTGCCAGCTCTGCAGAGCCAGGTCTGAGCTGCTCCACAGCCAGCTCGGCGATGACGGGCAACTGCAATCCGTCGACCAACTCATTTGGTGTAGTTGGCCGTGTTGCTGAATCAATAACCAGTATATCGGACTGCTCCTCAGGCATCTCGGGTACATCTCGCATGCTTTGCACTGAGGATAACTCTCCTGTTTCTGATTCGCTGGCATTTTGCTGCAGTAGCTGGCAGAGCGCCTCCTCGCGCGCCTTCAACTCCAGCAGCTGTCCATGCAGATTCTGTGGCATAGCTGTCCCAGCTGGCAGTGCTTCGATGAGGCGACGCAGCAGCTCCGAATCTATGGTGATGTGTTCCGAGGTAGCTTTAAGAATTCAATTGAATAATATAACATGTAATTTAGGATATTAATTGTAGATCCCTGGAAAGGTAACTAAAATTGTGTGCAAGAAATGTTTAACTTATTAAAGGGAAAACTATCTTAAGCTAAACATATTCTGGAGCAGTATCGTTCAGGAATCTATATAGCTATGTGTGATATAGTTGATGATAGTTTATGTATATTATTATTACAGCTGCCAGTCCAGAAAGAATCTTCAGGATTGGTTGGCAACGGATTAAATAAGGAGTTTCGAACTTCTATACAAACTAACAGTTGAGATTGAGATATCTTTATCAAATTTTAGATATACTCCTCCTTTTAGCGTATCGGCATATGGCATATGTTCCATCGTGGACTCACCATCGTATTCCCGCAGCTTCTCCAGTATCTCATACATGCCCATGCGCAGTGTTTCGTTCTCGGCAAGCACATCTTCATACTTGGTTTGCAGCTCCGAGCTGGCGGCACCATCGCCTTGGCCGCGCCGTGGCGAATTCTCCAGCGGCGCAGTGGATGGCACCTCGCCAATCTCGCTGGGCTGATGCAGTGACTCATCCAGTTGCGTGGGCTGACCATTCTGCAGCTGCAACAGCTTTCGTCTGCAAATTAAACGATTGAGCATTGGATGTGGGCACACTCGCTGCTTGCTCACCTCAGCTCGGTCTTGTCCAGCTTTAGCTGCAACCGCAGCTCCTCGGAGGTGCGCAACTTGAGCACAAGTCTCTCAATTTGTTTGTCCTTGTTGCGTTGCTTGGCGCGCACCTGCTTGGAGAGGACGACCACATCGTCGGGTATATTGAGCCGACTGCGCAGCACAGCGTTCTCCTGGGCCACCTCGTGCATGGCATTCAGCTCCTGCGTATGCTTGCGCAACTGTTTATCCCTCTCGGCCAGCTTTTGCTCCAGGCCAGAGCAGCGACGCAGCGCCGGCACAAGGCCATCCTCGCCGCGTTTATACGACTCCAAAGCGTTGAGGGCGTGCAATGCCTGCTTGGCCTTGAGCACATTGTCCTGCTCGGCGCTGTCGAGCAGCTCGGATAGCTGCTGGACTCGGGCATCGGAGCTGCGTAGACGCTCCTCGATCAGCTGACAGCAGGCACGTGGCTGTTGAGAATTCTGTGTGCTTTCGTGCTGCACGCACAGTTGATTCATTACCTTCGTGGAGTTGACCATCTCATCCGACATTGATTGCAACTTCGCTTCCAGAGCCTCAATGCGTTTCTCTCGCAACTCCAGCAACTGGAAAGATTATACATTGAGCAAGTTCCTCAGTAGAAATTTAGAAATTCTGGACTCACATGTCGCAGCTTGGTCTGCTCTTCGCTCAGGGGACTGGGATTACTGCTGGAAGTGGAAGATAGCAACGTATGCTGGCCCGCTGACAGGAACTCTGCCCTCTTACTCATCAGTGCCAGCTCCTTATCCTTTTGATCTAGCAGCTTCTGCCAGTCGAGCACTTGCACCTCATACTTCTCTAGAAATTGCCGCATTTCCTGATCCTGCTTCTCGCGCTCATCCTCCAGGAATGTTACATTGCCCTCCAGCCGGCTGACTTCCAAACACTGTTGCTGTTCCCGCTGCTTCAGCGATTTGCGTTCCTGTTCGAACTTGGTTAGCTCCTTGGTGATCTCCAGCAGCTTGGATTTGATTTCATGCAGTTCCTGCTCGTGCGTCACTATTGTCTTTGACTGGACAATGTTTTGGTTTTGCAGCGTCTGCAAATAACAAAAATTGGCATTGCATATCTTATAGAATTCATTTAGAACATATTTGTTACTTCAATTTCCCGCAGTAGTCGTTTAATGTGCTTGTTTTTTGTATCGATGCTGTGCAGCATCTGCTCCTGTTTGTCCAGCTCGGACAGCGGATCCGAGGAGTCCTTGTCGCTGGCCTCGGCCTGCTGTGCTGCCTGTCGCAGCTGCAGCTGCTGCTGCTTGATCTCCTCACCCAACTGGAAACACATATTTTGAATAAGGTGCACAGTTCAGGCGCAATTTGAGTACTTACCTCCTTGATCTTGTGCTTGAGTCCATCTCGTTCATCCTCCAGCTTTTGCACCATGCGCTTCAGCTTGTCGTTCTCATCCTGGAGACGTCGCTCACCGCTCTGCTCGAATCGCTGCGCCACCTGACCCTTGTACTCCAGGACGGCCAAGGTTAACTCCAAGGTCTTGCGCAGAGATCTCTTGGGCAACTCCTCCAGCGTATCGGCGAGCTCCAGCAGCGTTTCATATAGCTCGTGCTTTTGCCGCGAGCTGAACTCGTGAAACTTTCGCACAGATACAGTATCCGGTATATCCATGCTGGCTCATGCCTGATATCCTTGCTTGAGCTTCGTTCTCCGTTCGATTTGGCGGTTCGTTGCGTTCTGAACGAGTGAAAAGTTTCCGATATGCCACAAACTGCTCAAATCGCTCGCAGTGCATTTTTAACAATTTCTATTTTTTTTTTGTATTTGCCAGTTGTCGTCATGACAGCTCGGTCAAAACAAACCCGCTCTCTGCTCGCACTATATGGCCAGGGGTGGCGACTCCGACTGACTCACGTGCTGCTGCAACGGAAACGGGGGTGACCGGCGACTGGTAATGACCTGCGTTTGTTTTTGTTGGCATTTTGTTTTGCTACCAGCTTCGGCTTGGGCTTTTTATACATATGTATAAAAGTTTTCTGACAGGATAATTGAGCACGGCCCAACGCCATGGGGCCCCAATGGGGCGTGGCTATAAACAATGGCAGGTAACCAGGAAAGTGTTAATTGGCAAAGTGTCAGTGTCAAAGAAATGCGCGAATTGAAAAACCATTCGAATGCTATTTTTTTTTTCTGTCTGTCCCTCTTTGACAGCTCGTTGAGTTGGCGTAACAATCGCTGTACAGTTGTCAGATTTACATTTGTCCAATTAATTGAAACTAATGGCAAACGACTTCGGTTACCCCCAAATTTGTGGATTCGCCCTCTGCGAACAGTTGCACTTGCCCACAAATGCCCGAAAAAGACAATAGAATTGAAATGATGAAATGATTTCATGTGGCCAATTTGCAACTACAGTTTACACCTTTTATTATTACCAAAAACAAACGAAGCTATTAAAGAAAACTCTTTGTATTTATTTGATTTTGGTGTAGTTGAGACTTTTTATTTGGTGAGTGAATATATTTTTAGTTCTTAAGCATTTCTTGTTAAATATACACAGAGAAAATTGCATTTTAAAAAATTCTACAAGCAAATCTTAAATTTAGAACTTGAGCCTTAAGTTAAGATATCAAATCGAGAAAGACAAAAAATTTGATTTAAGATTAAGCATTCTAGAATAACAATATATTCGCGCCATTTGAGCGTTTTTGACTTGAGTCAGTTATATGTTCTTGAAGTACTTCAATTCATTTAAATATCTTTTAAGTTTATTTCGAATATTACTTTGAATTTCCGTTTCAAAAGTTGTTCGGCTTCCTTAGACACACAAATTGGGTAAATCGTTGTTGTTCTTGGCATCCAATTGCAAGAGCATAAACTCATAGTACACCAATGTGGCCATCATCTAAGAGAATAATACAATCAATTCTCAGCATTTCTTTTATGGGAATAAAATCGCAAAAACTTACGCCAAAAAAACTCTGTCGCGTCAGATAGAAGAGTCGAGAGCCGGAGAGTCCTATAAACTGATTGTTCATCTGGTGCGTGAATCGTTGCACCTCCTCCGTCCAGTGATCGCTGGGCACCATGGAAAGCACCTCAAGTGGCAACAACGAAGCCTCGTGAATTCTCGAGGCGCACATAAAGACGGTACAGGTGCGTCCCAGCAAAAACAATAGGCTATACCAGAAATATGCATAATTGATGGGATAACGCAGTTTACTATAAAATAGAAAAATCTTTAATAACAAAAATATATCAATTACTTAAAATGACTTACGTGAATATAGTCAACAGCTTGTTGCATATGAAGTAAATGTTGTTCAAACAGGATAACAATACAATGTGCGACATATTTGCCTCAACCAGATCCATGAGTTCACATAAAAGTATGTGATGCATGCGCAATTCATGCCACACAGCATCTGTCACATGCTGAAGCCAAAACATGATGAAAATGTGACTATAATAGATATATATACATATATATGTAAATAGAGATTCTTACACGATTTGCTAGCGATAAAATGCGTGTGGCAAACTGTTGAAAGCGTTGAGCCAAACCGATGCTTATCAAAATTATAAACGTATCCATAAAATTCCAAATGAAGGTGAAAGTGAAATTCAAAAACTGAAAGCAAAAAGCGCTGCATAAGTTGCTGTTGAGTATTCAAATGCCAGCCGCACATACAAACGAATAGAATATAAATATAAAATTGTACGGCGCAATATCGAAGAAGCCAGCGAATTCCTTATTCAAATAGCCACGCAGCGGAACCTGAGTCACATTCGCCTGGCAGTTCAAGAATTGCATGCTATAATTATAATAGCTGGATGCATAGTACAAGCAATGTTCAGCTGAAAGATAAACGAATTCAATCCAGTAAAGATACTGAGGAGTTATGTGCTTAAATCAAAACTCACCCAAAGTCAAACAACCCAAGGTGCAGCCAGTGATGAGGAGCTTAAAGCGGAGACTGCGTTTCGTTGGCGCATACGGAGGAAATAGCATTATAATATCGATACCATTCCAAGGAACTATTAGACGGGACCAGCCACGGGCCAAGCTAATGAAATTCAGGCAGATGATCATGCCGCTGCTGAAGAATACGACTCCCACTGCGGTTGGAAGTTAGTTATAGTTATAAACCTTAGTTCTTATAAGAAAACAAAAAGGAATGGTTATCTTGGGCAAGCCGAAGATTATATACCCTTGTAGACCGTAGTCAGATTGCCGACATCTAAATTTTACTATATGTTAAATAACCAATGGATTCTATACCAACATGATATATAAATATTTTATGGAGACGGAGACGTGTCCTTCAATGCACTACAAAACTTCAGAACAAATTAAAAACTTTGAATTAATTTCAAGTTATAGTCAATCACATTCAAATTTCCTTGACTTTGCCATTGCAATAGTTAATTTTGTAGACCGCTGATAATAAATATATAGCTTTAGCTACATTTTCACACTTCCACACCAGCATATATATAATATAAACTCTTCATGGATGGTACCATAAAAGATTGCCAGCCTTCGACTTTTTGCTTTATTCTTACCTATATTTTTGGCATTAATACCACCCTGAATTAGCTTTACAGCTAGACGTATTGTTTTAAAACCACCCAGGAACAAAAAGAGCATCGAGATGAATGTGCCAGAGGAGCGCAATTGGAATCTGACCAATTGAGGATCGTTGCTGAGCACATTCGTCAGCGGCATCATGCCAAACACCTGAGCCAGGCACAAATCTATAAAATGACTGAAGTAACACCTCATTTCTATAGCGGTAATTCCACTTACATGGTCTTATAGCACGATGGAACGTATCCAGTTGCTCCAAGCTATCAACATTTGGGGCACATTGCCATTTCTGGTCAATCACAGAACGTTGCTGTCGTCGTTGGGACTTTAGTTGCTCCAAACTGTTGAAGGAATGCTTACGCGCAGCTTGCCTCATGTTGACTGAGTTCTATTTTTGCAGGCAGCTCTTTATAGGCAGCCGTCTAATTATTGTTTATCACGACAACGTCTGCTACCTGTAATTCCATTGGGAGGGTGACCAGTAATTGCGACACATTGGCAACATTTTGAATCGCAGCTGCAGCCCAGTGAGCAACTGACCAGCGGCATGAAAGGACAGACAAGTTGGAAATTACGGCACATATTCAGGAGCAAAAAGGTTAATCAGGTGGATGACCACGAAAATAGCTCATCCAACGATGCTCAACTAGACATATTTCATCGAGCTGTGTATCCCAGTAAGTAAAAAACAAATAACCATTGACTTTTTATATAATTTCTATACACTTAAGTTATGTTGCTGGGTCAGTGTTTTGCTCTGATGCCACTGACTGGCATCTGGCAGGCAAATCCACGTCGTGTTAAGTTTAGCTTCAAATCTCTGCAAATGTTTGGGACACTGCTCTTTATGGCGGCTTGTTCGGTGATCAATTTGGCCGCGCTGAAGTTTCAGTTCAAGATTGGCTTCACAGCGAAGAACTTTGGTTGGTCTTAGCCACTCAATGAAAGTCGTGTCAAACTGGATGTAATTTTCTATTCTCTATAGGAGGCTTGGTGTTCTACATTTTTGTGCAGTGCTCCTGCATGTTATTCATAGATGTGGCGCGTCATTGGCCGACTTTAATACACTACTGGACACGTGTCGAGCTGATCTTTAACAAGCCACCCTATGCGGTACTCAAAAGAAGTCTGTCACTGCGTGTGCGACTTTCCGCTCTAATCATCATAGGCTGTTCCATTGGTAAGACTTTGACTACAGCTATTTGACTGGTAATTACTTGGCTACCTTTTGGCAGTTGAGCATGCTTTGTATCTAGCATCTGCGATTATAAGCTACAGGCGACATGCGGAACTCTGCTCAAGACTTCCAAATAGTACAATTGGTGGAGTGTCCTTTGACAAATTCATTGTAATTAACTATTCCTATGCGTTCGAAGTGCTGCCCTATAGTCGTATTATAGCTGTCTTTATTATGGTAAGAAAAAAAACCTTTAAATGTTATTATTTTCGATTAATTTGCTTGCAAATTTGTATTATAGCTGGTAGCTGTCATCAGTACTTTTATATGGAACTATATGGATTTATTTATCATAATGATCAGCAGGGGATTGTCCTATCGCTTCGAGCAAATCTCTAATCGTATTCGCTTGCTGGAGCAAGACGACCAGGTACCGGAGTCCACATTTATAAAGATTCGCGAGGACTATGTACGCATGTGTCAGCTGCTGGAGCGCGTGGATAATGCCTTCTCCAATATCATTTTGTTATCTTGTGCAAATAATTTATACTTTATATGCGCTCAGCTACTGAACATATTCAAGTGAGTGCTGATCCAATGTCCACTTAGCAATATAGTCTTAGAATTCCGCTTCCCAATTAGCAAACTGCGCTGGCCCATCAATTATGTTTACTACTGGTACTCGATGCTGTTTCTGGTGAGTCGCACGGCTTGCGTCTTTCTCACGGCTGCCACCATCAATGATGAATCGAAGAGTGCGCTGGCCGTGCTGCGTCGTGTGTCCAGCAACAATTGGTGCATTGAGGTGGAACGCCTAATCTTTCAAATGTCCACACAAACAGTGGCTTTGTCTGGCAAGAAATTCTATTTTCTAACGCGCAGGCTGCTTTTTGGTGTGCGTATAACTCTTACTTCTTATGGTACTTTAAGTTAATCGCCCTTCGACCCGTTTTAGATGGCTGGCACTATAGTTACCTACGAGCTGGTGTTGTTGCAATTCGATGAACCCAATCGCCGCAAGGGTTTGCAGCCCTTGTGCGCCTGATTGGTGGCAGCAACAGCAACAATTACAATTTGTCATGCCGTCTGACAGGCGATCACAATTATCTTTAGATTATTGCAAAAACTAGCTGCTAAATTGTACATAAACCCGTCACGCCCACTCATTGCCCACTGCACGTATGCATTTCGCTTGAACGTAAACAGTCCGATTTTGGTCATGCCGGAGAACGAAACATTTTTTCGCGCTGTCTCGAAAGGTATCCAGAAATGTTGCACTAGCTGAAATATCTGAAATTTATTGAAGAATTTTTCTATCTTTACAGTGCTTTTCATATCACAAGTTTTTGCCTTGCTGCCTGTGAGCAATATACTTTCTCACGATGTCAAGGATATCAAATTTCATTGGCTTAGTCCACGCGTATTTTATTCAGCTACCATTTTGCTACTCAATCTATGCGAATTTGGGATTGTTTTATATTATGTAATTAGTGTGGGCCTTAATTTTCACACGTCCAGCACGCTGGCTTTTTATGTTGTTTGTATGCTGGAGCATATATTCTTCTGGAAGTTGGCGTTCAATTGGCAGAGCATCATGAAACAGTGGCATGATGTGGAACAGCTCTTCCTTACCATACCCTATCGCTTCTATGATGGTTACAATATGAAACGTCGCATTCACATTGTTGTCGGTTTGGTTATGTCAGCTGCCTTGGGTAAGTCGTTTAGATATCTAATTAATGATTTGTTTTTAGTACAAACTATTTGTTATTTGTAGTGGAGCACTGTCTGCTGTTGGCCAACTCTTTTCACTCGAGCAATCTGGAGCGCACACAGTGTAAAATCAATATCAGCTACCTGGAAGGCGTCTATAAATGGGAACGTCCGTATCTTTATCCTATAATACCATATCACATCTGTATAATGCCTGTGCTTGAGGTGAATCTTCACATTTACTTACATTTACTTGGCTGGCATTTAATATTCATTTGATTTGTACAGTGGATTAATGAGACAATTGCCTATCCGCGCTCCTTCACCGATTGCTTTATTATGTGCATTGGCATTGGATTGGCGGCCCGTTTTCATCAACTGCATCGACGCATTGCAGCCGTCCATAGAAAGGTGATGCCTGCTCTATTTTGGACCGAGGTGCGTCATCATTATTTGGCTCTGAAGCGGCTTGTTCGTCTACTGGATAATGCTTTGGCACCCCTAATACTTTTGGCCTTTGGCAATAACATGTCCTTTATATGCTTTCAGCTGTTCAATAGCTTCAAGTGAGTTGATCTTTATTTTCTTTGCAACTTCTAGTTTAAAGTGTAGTCTTAATTGCTGTTTAGAAACATAGGCTTCGATTTGATTGTAATGCTGGCCTTCTGGTACTCATTAATATTTGCTGTGTTCCGCACAATATTAACTATATTTATTGCATCTTCAATAAATGATTACGAGCTGAAGATTGTAACATCGCTACGAGATGTGCCCGCCAGGGCTTGGAGCATAGAGGTAAGTGATGGACAGAGATTCACTCTGATTCAGCCTAGTTCTCATCCAGTCTATGCTTCTATGCAGTTAGAGCGCTTCAGCGTGCAGCTCGGCAATGAGATGACTGCATTATCTGGCAATGGCTTTTCTATGTGACACGTCAACTTGTGCTGTCTGTGAGTCGAATAAGGCATACATTACATATTACAAACTGAACACAGGCCTTTGTCTCTTTTCGCAGATGGGCACCACAATAATCACCTATGAGCTGATGATATCCGATGTGATTAATCAGGCAACCATCAGGCAAAGAACTGTCTACTGCTAAAATTATCATACTATATACTCTAAGTTATCTACTGCTCAAGGAATCTGTCAGCAAGACAGCTACATTTATTTAGATATTCTTTGAAGTACTCTGAACTTGTTTCAAATGTCATTTCGCACGCTTAACTATTCAGATCTTAACTGCAAATATGTTTGTACATTAACCAATTTGGCGTCATGCGCCCTTCTGTCCACATTCGCTTATTGATTGCAATCCCTTCTAAACGAAATGCGAAATTAATTTTGCTCGCCTGCTCACTTGCCAGTAAACAGCCAACCAACCAACCAGCCCATAATGAAGCTCAAGCGACAGAGCAGCAAAAAAAATACGCTTCATCGGGCGATTGGGCCATGTAAGTTGAACCCTGTCCGACGCTAATTAAGTACTTGAACTGTTCAATTGATTGTTAGTTTAATTAAATGCTAATTTAGCAAACGTTGAGTATTATATTTTTACTTATGTAGTTTTGGTGTTAGCACAATTTTTTGGTGTATTGCCTGTGGCTGGTGTTTGGCCCACTTCGCCCGTTGAGAAAGTGCGCTTTCGCTGGATTTCTCCAGCGCTGCTTGTGAGCATCGTCATCTTGGGATTCGCCACTTTGGACTGTGTCCTCTCATCCCAAGCTGTGGTCGATCGTGGTCTTAAAATTTATACGATAGGTAAGAGAAATTAATTTAATATTTGATTATATCCCTTAATCAATTTTCATCTACGAGCAGGCTCGCTCAGCTTCAGTGTTATCTGCATTGCTTGCCTAAGCGTTTTCCTGCATCTCTCCTACCGCTGGCCACATCTCATCCGGCAGACAGCGCGTTGTGAGTTGGTTTTCCTGCAGCCTGGCTATGACTGCCAGTTGGGCCGACAATTTGGCCATCGTTTGCGCAACTGGGGCATGGTCATGCTACTCGCAGCACTCGCCGAACATTCAACGTATGTGGGCAGTGCCGTATACAACAATTTTCAGCAAATACATGAATGCAACTTGGATGTGGACTTCTGGTTAAACTACTTCCAGCGCGAGCGTCAGGAGCTCTTCGCCGTCTTTAATTTCAATTGGCTGCAGTGCCTTTTCATTGAGTGGACCACATTGGCCATGACCTTTGTGTGGAACTTTGTGGACATCTTTTTGACCCTCATCTGTCGCAGCATCCAGTTGCGATTTCAGCAGCTACACTGGCGCATACGTCAGCATGCCGACAAGCAAATGTCCAGCGAGTTTTGGGAGCAGCTGCGCTATGATCTGTTGGAACTAAGTGATTTGCTGAAACTGTATGAAAAGGAGCTGGCAGGCTTGGTGCTTTTGGCCTGCGCCCACAACATGTACTTTGTGTGTGTGCAGTTCTTTCACAGCTTTAAGTAAATAGTTCGAACATATATTTTCTGGGATCTGCATAAACTTATTATTTTCAACTCTTCGCAGGGCGAGGGGCAGCTTTATGGATGAGTTGTACTTCTGGTTTTGCCTGTTCTATGTCCTAATACGCATTTCAAATATGATGTTTGCTGCCGCCTCGATACCGGAGGTAGCTCTGGACATTTCCTATACACTTTTTGAAATACCCACAGACTATTGGTGTCTGGAATTGTGGCGTATACACGAAATCGTTATAACAGACACATTTGGCCTGAGCGGTAAGGGTTATTTCTTTTTGACCAGGCGTCTGATATTTGGTGTGAGTATTACTTATCAAAATAAATGTGGCACATATTATTCAATAACCATTGCTCCCTAGCAGATGGCTGGTACCCTGTTGGCTTACGAGCTGGTGCTGATCAGCCAAATGAGCGACTCGGAGGTGCAAAAGAGCATTTGTAGTCGCGGTCATGGCTCTTCCAGCATTTTCTCCTAGTACGGCCACTTATAATCATATTGCATATTTTATGAGGCTGTCAACGGCAGACCTGCAATTTGCACAAAAGATTGTAAACAGATAAGCAAAAAGAAAACCATGCAATTCGCGTGTTTGGCATTAAAGAGAACTCCTCCCACCCCACACATAATATTTTTTGTTGACTTTGACAATTCGCAATGAAAATATCCAGTTGCAGTTGGGCACCAGACATGGCCAGGACGATAGGTGATACGACAAGGCGCCGCAAGAGCGCAAGGCTTATCAATTTTTGGCGTGCGGCACGACTTGACGGCAAGTAAGTAAAAATGAATCAATGAATAAACCGATTTTGGCACAAGGATCATTGGCAATCTTAATGTCAATAGTGGGGCACGTAATGCAGCCATGAAGCAGCAAGTCCGATTACGCGGGCCAAGACAAAGGCAAAGAGCTGATAAATTACATCACAACAAGGTGAAGGAGGCAGTGCAACGGGCTGATAGAGGAAGCTATGTTCACAGCGGTTCATTTCTGGAAGCCATCCGGCCAGGTGACCTATAATATCTATCTATGCTATTGAGAAACATAATCAAATATCTTTGAACATCTACTTTGTAGTTTTGATAATTGCCCAGGTTTTTGCACTGATGCCAGTGTGTGGCATAAACTCAAAGCATGCGGAGGATTTACATTTTCGCTGGCTGAGTTTTCGCACTTGTTATGCACTGATTGTAATTGTTTTCTTTTCAATTGCCTCGGGATTTTTGGCTGCGTTTGTGATGCGTGTGAACTTTAATTTTGATTCGGTGGAAACGCTCATCTTTTATGGCTCCATATTTTCCATCGCTGTGGCCTTCTTTCAACTGGCTATGAAATGGCCAGCCGTGGTCTTGGAGTGGCAAGTGGTAGAGTCCCAATTGCCCACGATGCGTACGGAACGGGAACGATCTGCATTGGCCATACATATACGAAAGATTATAATCATTGCCATAGGTTGTTCGCTAGGTGTGTATATATATGTATGTATATATAACCATTCAATATACCGAGTACATCGGCAATTTTGCAGTCGAGCATCTGCTGAGCATGCTGTCCAGCATTTATTATGTGAATGCCTGCCCGGTGTTGCCAAATCGACCCATCGATAGCTATTTGGTTTTGAATTTCTCCATGTTTTTCCATTTTGTCGACTATAATTCGTTCCTGGGCATAATTGGCAAGGTGGTCAATGTGCTGGCCACATTCGCCTGGAGCTTCAATGATATATTCGTAATGGCCGTCAGTGTTTCTTTGGCGGCACGTTTCCGTCAGCTAAACGACAATATGCTTCAAGAGGCTAGATTGGTAAAGTTGTACGGAATGAAAACCTATTCAGTTATATATAATTTAATCTTGCCTTGCAGCCCACTAGCGTTGACTATTGGATTCAGTGTCGCATCAATTTTCGCAATCTTTGTAAACTATGCAATGTTGTGGACGATGCCATATCTGTTATAACCCTGCTATGCTTCAGCAACAATCTTTACTTTATATGCGGCAAGATTTTAAAGAGCTTGCAGTAAGTTATGAATATGAAATCAATAATTTGCTATTTCTAATATATTATTATTATTTTTTGTTTGTAGAAAAAAACCTTCTGCATCGCATACGGTTTACTTTTGGTTTTCGCTGAGTTATTTACTCTTTCGCTCTTTAATACTTTCGCTGTATAGTGCCAGTGTCAATGATGAATCCAAGCGTCCGCTGCGCATCTTTCAGCTGGTGCCCAGACAGTATTGGAACGCAGAGGTAAACTCTGCTAAGAGCAGAACCGTAAGCGAAGTGATAATTTCACTCAATTTCATCTCTTTGATTTGCAGCTGAAGCGCTTTTCGGAGGAGGTGCACATAGATCAAGTGGCTCTGACGGGCATGAAGTTCTTTCGGCTTACACGTGGCGTTGTCATTGCGGTAATAACTCTTCAAGTTCTAGTTTAAAACCTCTATTTACAATAACCATTTCATTTCTAGGTGGCTGGCACAATTGTAACCTACGAACTGATTTTGCTGCAGTTCAACAAGGCGGACAAAGTTAATGATTGCTATGAGCATTGAGTTCTCCAGTCCCATGCAATCAATCCACCACAATTTGTAGTTTTATACACCTAAATATGTGTCACGCTGAAACTTTAATTATAGATTAGCGCAAAACAACAGGTGTTTTTAATAGCAGGACATGCAAGCAAATAAGTTGGATCTTTGGACTACCAGCCACAGTTGCTGTCCACAAAATGAGGTTTCTGCCCTAGCTGGAATGTAAATTTCGACGCTAGATGAGCTTTGTGAGAGCTGGGAATCGTAATATAAGAATACATCTAATGTAAAATAAGCTCATACATTATTTGGTGCTCGTATGCAGTTATTTGAACAATCCTCGAAGGAGTCTGCTGAGCGCTTGTAAAGTGATGAGGAGGAGGAAAAGGGTTAACAATAAATGCTTAAATTATTTAAGGATCATAATAATGCATGGAATTTCATAACCAGCTTAAGAACTGATCTATAGAAGACGTGAACAATTTCTGCACAATGGCAGCAATGCTTGCTTTCCGAGTGAATCAAGCCTGAGCAAGCACTAGGCCAAATCAATCAATGAGTCTACTATTGGTCAGCTCCTTTGTCCTTTGTCATCGTATTCTTCAGTTTCTCTGGTATGGCTGCCTTCTCCACAGCCACATGCAAGCCCAGTTCCTCCAGAGATTGTACATAGATGAGCTTGCTCCAGAATTTAGTGCTAATTCACAGAGAACAATGCGAATTAGATAAAAGGAATAAACTTTACTAAATTGAGATTAAATACCTGACAAATAAATACCTCTTACCGTCTGAGTCATGAATATGGTGGCACATTGCGCCGACCACAGCCACCCTGTGCACATAGTCATTAGTGACGATTAGGCCACATCAATGCAGACCTGGAATCCATCCTTGCCAATCACGTGCAGCAGAGCATTTTAACCGCCGCCGGATGATGGATGATGATGGCGTTCGTACGGATTGTAATGAGACCGCCGACGGGGCAGCTGCAACTGGTGTGACATCAGGGGACGTGGTGAATGATGGAGCAGTTCGTGAGGGTGTACTCCAAATCCGGAGTCATCATCCAGCAAATAATTCCAGGTCATCGTAGGCACTTTCAAGATCGCGTGCCAAACGCAGCAGTGGAATAATCGACATGTTTTGTTTATACTTTATTCTTTGTATTGTAATATAAATTTTCCTGTTGCTTCTTTCTTTCTTTAGCAGCAGTTACGCTTCGTTCAACGGTTCGAACATAATTGCAGCCGAGAGGTGGACGGAGCGGGCTTTTTATACCAACGCCAAAGTGACACACACACACACACACAACACACGTTGACAGTTAAATCAACAATTGTTGCTGTTGCGCTCTTGAAATTTCTCGCTCTTTCGGTAACCATGCTTGAAGTTTCTCGCTCTTTCTGTGGCCTGTGCATGCATGCATGTGTATTCGTGAGTCAGTCGGCAATGTATACTTCGCACGTTTGCTCTCATCCCTCTCGCTCTCTATTACACAGAAGCTTCTGCGGGCAAACCAAATGTGGAAATGTGCATTTACTTAAAGCGCCTGCATTTTGAAATGCTTAACTCTCATCTCATTGTTGCTGCTGTTGTAAATGTAATGTTTTAAAATGTTAAAGTACATGTATGTATGCAAGGTGGGGGGCGGATTAGAGAGAGAGAGAGAGACGTTGACGTTTCGCAAGTGCATTGAACTCGTGCTATCTCTGTTTGCCGCAACCGGTTTGTTTGTTTGTCATTCTCTTTTTTTTTCAATGTGAAAAAAAAATGACTAAGTGTATGTGTGCATGTGTACATGAGACCTTCCCTTTGCCGAAATGTGCATGTGTATGTGTGTGTGTGTACACTTTGTCAAGAAAGTGGACACATTTCTCATTTCTTTCGCACAAAAAAATTATTTAATTATTGACTTTTATTTTTTTCCTTATTTTGCTACTTCTTAAAACTAGTTAACAAGAAAATGAACAAGATTCATTAATTTACACAATTGTGAAATTCTAAAAACCAAAATTAGACATTCCTTGGACTGTCAAGAAAGTGTTTGGACAACCGCTATTTACGATTATTTATTTAAGATCCCTTTTCGGCCAATCCCTTTAGAAATTATGGTTTTTTTTGTCTTGCCTTTCGTCTATGATCTTCTGTTGAAATTTGTTCATGCATTTTTGCTTAAAAAAAGCTAAATATAACAAATAACAGCGTTTGATGTCGCATATGGTATATTACAGCCACCTAATTGGGCAAAAACGTTAGATTCCCGATTGGAGTAATGTCTCCAGTTGTAAACGCGCCACTTCCGAGCAAATACCTTGAAGGCAATCCCATCAGATGGGCGTGCTCGGTTAACGGCAGACTGAGATAAGGATGTTATTAAGTATAGTTAAATTAATTCCAAAATTTGGTTCAGATCCATTTCAGATACATCATTGTCGGAACAGGCGAGTTTGTGTATATGTATATATATGTGTGTGTGTGTGTGTGTGTGTGTTTGTGTGTCTGTATGCGTATGCATATGAGGCGCACACTTACACATGCGCATGCTTTATATGTACATACATACATATGTATGCATGTGCACACACTCCCCCCTAACCGTTATTTACTTTTGATCTATTCAACCCACCACATAATTAAAAACGATTATTTTGTGTTTGTTTTTTTTATTTATTGTTTTTCAGCACATAATTATAATGATGCCAAACTAAATTACAGTAATACTATGAAATAAATGCGTATTCTTTTATATGAGTGCGTAATTATAGGGTATATATATATATAAATATGTGTAAACAGACATTAAATGAGATAATTGATTAGTAATTGATTAACAATAAGCGTTTGTATGTTTTCTGCATACTACAAATGAATAAATTATCTTCACTTGTCATCGCCCTGCTCCAGTTCCTCCTTGCCATTATCCTTGACATTGAGATGGGCGGGGCCGACTTGTTGGATTTGAACGATGCGCTCACTGTCCTTATCCTCGATGGCCGCCGGCTTTGGCACACTGACGGTGAGCACTCCGTCCGAGGAGAGTGACGAGGCGACCTTCTCGGCCTCATAGCCATTGGGCAGAGCATATCGGCGAACAAAGTGCCGTGTGATGAAGCCGTGATCATCCTCTCGTTCCTCGTGTTTGCCTTCGACCACAATGGAATTGTTCACCACTTTCACGTTGAGTTCACTCGGCTTGAACTGGGCCACATCCATGCACACCTGGAAGCCATCTTTGCCCACCTTGGACACTGGTCCGGCACCCACACAGCCCACCTGTTTCTCCAGCTGGCGTATCTGCTGGTCCAAGGGCATTGCGGTCAAAGCCGGGTGCAAGGATTACGCTGCTGCCGCTGGCAACAGTAGGGTGCATCGTAGAAGGGCACCACCGACAACCGGTTCAGGTCATCAGCGAGGCTCAGAAGCAGTGGAAGATTTGCCATTTTGTTGCTTGATTTTCCTTGTAATAGCTTTTTAATTGAAGATATCCTTTTAGTGGAGCACTTGCTGCGTAGTCGACAGACTGGCGATTTGTTATTGCTTCGGTTATTCGAATCAAACTGATGCCAACGACGCAATACTCCGGCTATTTATAGCTGTTTGAGTGGTGGATTTTCACACGACTCTGTGCGACAGACCGAGATGCAGACAACGACGCAATGTTTGCCGAAAGTTCTAGCTCTGTAAATGTTCTCGGCTCGAAAAATGTATTTCCGCATAAGTAAATACACACAGACACGCACGCACACACACACATGAATATATACGCAACAATATCTATCAACGAAAGTGAGAGTCTGTCGATAAGATAACAAATTTGTTGCCGCTCAAATGGAAGTTGGAGAGCAGCTAATGAGAGCAACAAACACACAAACAAGCACAAAAGTAAGAGCACAAACGAGGATATTTAAACCATGTTCCGGATTCCTCTTAATGAATATTCCACATCAACTTTATTAAATCGACATGGCTTGCTTAGATTGATATTTTACTGATACTGCACAATATAACGTCAAATTTAATTCAGTGGTGCTAATAAATAAAAACTATAAGGTAAAAGGTACAAAGTGATAATGAATATTTATTTACAAGCATGCATAAATATGTACAAATGTTCTTTGCGTATAAATCTATGTATCTATGTAATTTACAACAAAAATACAAATGAAAAAAAGAAAAGAAAAAGCGTATTATTCCAGGGATTGTGTATATTATGTCCGAAAGTATGTGTGTGCATACATACAATTTATGTATGTAACTATGTATATATGTATGCATGTGTGTATGCATATAACATATCTGAAGCCTACTCGCCTCTCTCTCACACACACACACACACACGTACATGTAAGCGCTTTGTGTATGTGTGTAAGATCCACCCACAGCTGTTTTTTTTTTGCTTTTTGTATCAGCTGCAGACACTTGCAATTCGTAATATATACAACGACTCCTCTAAAGGGGCACGCTGCATTGCGCATGTCCGCGAAATTTGAGTTGCCGGTCGTGCTTCCAGGCCACACACACAGCACACACACACACACACACACGTAGACACACCGGTGGAGAGACGTGAAGAACCAGCTGTTGTTGTAGTTGGTTAAATCGCGCCCGGTTCGGCAACCGGCTTCGGGTAAGTGACTTTCTCAGCTGTTTGCCGGCTGAGCGCAGGGAATTCAGCTGCAACATGGCTACTTTAGCTAAGGAGAATACACACACACACACACACATACATACATGCATACATGTGTATTGTCTGGGCAAGTTTTGCCCTGGACGTGAAGCTGGGAGCCGGTTTTAAAGTTTGCCGGTTTATCTGTGTACTCTCTCTCTCTCTCTTTCTCTCTCTCTCTCTCTCTCACTGCACTGGAATACTGTCTTTGTTCTCGCAACCGGAAAATTGCAAAAAAAAACCAAGCTGACACAGCAATAGATACATACATACATGAATATATGTATAAATGTATTTATATTTATATATATATATATTTATAGAATGTATCTGTATGTGTATTATTTGGTGGAGTTTTTATTTTATTGATTTTTTGTTAACTGTGCAAATAAACAAAGATTTGCACATGGGAAAACTGTGGCCCAGCCTCAGTTTGCATAAACCGAATCGGCATTCGGCTGCAGCGCTGCAGCAGCAACAGCAACAGCAGCGGCAGCAGCAGCAGCTTTCCAAGCCAGCCACTTTCCACTTTCCATTCAGCACTGCAAGTCATTTAAAAGCCTCAGCATTCAGCCATAAGTGCTCAAACGCAATCCAGTTAGAAGCCGGAACGGATCGCAAACGGAACGGAACATTTTGAGGCGCATCAAACATAATCAGAGTGTGTTCAGTGTTCAGTGTTCAGCTTGCCAGTGCCTGTCTGTGTCTTGTGTCAGTTGCAATTAATTGTGCCCCCGAGTCGCTGTTGTCGTGCCCCGCCCGTTGTGGAGAATGTCGCTAATACCATTTATACTTGATTTGGCCGAGGAGCTGCACGATTTTAGTTTTAATCGCAGCGGCCTCGGCTCTGGTCTGGGCATGGAAATTGAAGATTTAGGCTTCGGTATGTATCCGATGGAGCAGCTGGCCGCCGCGACGGCTGCCACACAGCCACCACCACCCCGCCGCCGCCGACCCAGGCCCAGCCACAGCATTCGCCATCGGCTGCTCAGCGTCGCGGCAACCGTCTCGCTCACTCGCACGGCCACTCGCAGTTGCAGTCGTCATCGTCGTCATCCAATTCCAGCACCACACACTCGGTGCTTTGGGTGCCCATCAAGGGTCCGGGCGTGGGGCCACAGCCTGGACAGGTAGGGGTACAGGGACAGGGACAGCAGCATCAGCGTCATCATCCCTATGGTCGGGTGGCCGGCGCCAAGACCGTCTGCTGCAATAAGTCGCTGCTGGAGCTGGAGAAAGAGATGGGCGACAAGGTCAGCACTTCGAGTGGAACTGGCGCGGCTGGAACTGTCGCAGCTGGAGCTCTTGCAGCTGGAACTAGCGCAGCTGGAAATGTCAGCAAATCGGCATCGGCCTATTCGGTGGTCAATCGCAACGGCTTCCAGGTGAGCATGAACGTGAAGCAATTCGCCCCCGACGAACTCACCGTGAAGACCATCGACAATTGCATCGTCGTCGAGGGGCAGCACGACGAGAAGGAGGACGGCCATGGCGTCATTTCGCGTCACTTCATACGCAAATATATGCTGCCGAAGGGTTTCGAGCCAGCCGATGTGCATTCAACGCTCTCTTCGGATGGTATTCTTACTGTTAAGGCGCCTCCGCCGCCGCCCCCTGCCCCCAAGGCCAACGAGGAGCGACCCATCGAACGCGTCGTCGACATTCAGCAGCAGCAACAGCAGCAGCAATCATCGACGTCCAAGGATGGAAAAAGTGCAGTTAACGAAGTTGAGCAGCAGCAGCAGAAGCAAAACCCGAAAATAGCTGCAGTCGTCGTCGCTGCGGCTGCCGACGTCGTCGCTTCAAAAGCTGAGCCGAAGAGCGCCGAAGAGCGTAATGGAAATGATGGCGGAGAGGCAACAGCAGAGGCCGAAGCCAGCGTTAGCGTCAGCGTCAGCGCAGCAGAGGAGACAAACAATGCAAAAACAAAAGAGAAAGAGAAAGAAAAAGAGACTGAAATTGAAACTGAGCCCGTTGTGCAAGCTTCCAAGACAACTTCGACTTCCACATCGACTTCGACTTCGACTTCGACTGCCACTTCCAATGCCAATTCAACTTCCAATGGCAACAACAATGGCGAGCCGACAAAGCCCAAGCCGGAATTGAAGTCCAAGGCAGTGGAATGTGTGGAGAATGCTGCTAGCGCCACTAGCGATGACAAGGAGGACTCCACCGATGCCGCCGTCAGCAGCAGCGGCACTGCTTCAACCGAGGCCGATGAAATGAAGCCCGAAGATGCCAATGGCAATTCGTCCAATTCCAACTCCAACTCGAACTCCAACTCCAATTCAAGTTCCGATTCACATTCGAAAGCGAATTCGACTGAGGAAAAGTCGGAGAAGGATGTGGGAGAAGAAGAAGACATGCCAGCCGCAAAGAAAGCAAAAACAGAAAATCAAGAGCCGCCAGTGGAGCAAGATAAGTTAACTGAGAAGACCACAAAGGGTGCGGAGGAGATTGCCGCCACAGATGCGGCCATCTTGCTGGCCAAGAAACAGCAGCAGCAACAGCAACCGGCCAGCGAAAATGGTGCATCTGCCGGCGGCAAGGCTGAGGAGCCAACTCTGGCAACTCTGGCCAAGTGAATGAAATACTTAAAAGAGAGACTGACTGATAAAGTTGATGCGCAAGCCACAAAATGAAAACTAAAACTAAAAAAAAACAAACAAACAAACAAATAAGAAAGTAGAAAATCCACTTGGAATGCGTTTTATTCTATAAATGTTTTTTGTGTTTATCAATAATTCGCAATAAATACACACACATACATACATACAAACATATGTAATAGCAGCGAGAAAAGAAAATAGAGGAGAAGAGAGGCGAAGAGAGGCCAACTACGCTATAAAATTATGATTTCCTAAACACAAGTGTGAAACAATTACGACTACAAGTATTCAAGTAAACATAAGCACATTATGTACTTAACATTTAACAGTAAATAAAGATTCAAAAAGTGTGTCTTTGTGTGTGTTCTTTTCCCCTTGCCGGCTTTTAAATTTATTCTATTTCTCTTTACACGACCGGCATTTATAATTCTCTTGTCATTACTCTCTTAATATTTCGACCTGTTTGTGGTGAATAACGTGCTCTCTCTCTCGCACAAATACTTTGACAGCTGTGCGATGTTTTTTCGCTCTCACCACAGAAATTGTGCGATGTTTCTGGGAGAGCGGCGTCTATAAAAAGAGGCGGCAAATGCAGTTCCGTTACAGTCGCAAGACAGTTATCGTCAAGTGCATACAGACTCAAATTCGCTGTGCGAAAGAAAACCAAAAAGAAACGGGATCATTTCCACATTTTTTTTCAAACACATTTACAGAAAAAGTACAAAGTTCAAATTACGAAAAAATGGCGTTGTCTAATTTGCTATCAATGGCTGAGGCACTGCAACAGCCCACCCGCAACCACCTCGACTACGATTTCGGATTGGGAATGCATCCGCGCCAGCTGCAAGCCTGGGGCACCACTCCTTCCCAATCCATGCTGGCTCCTTGGCAGTGCCCGGCCTGGCCAATCTTACCGGCAGCTGGAATGATGTCGGCCCATCGACTCTGCAAACGGGCAACTGGGGCAACTGCAACTGAAAATGGCGAAGGTTGGCCCGTCTGCCAGGTGGGCAAGGATGGGTTCCAGGTGTGCATGGATGTCACCCAGTTTACGCCCAGTGAACTCTGCGTCAAGGTGGTCGACAACTGCATTGTCGTGGAGGGCAAGCATGAGGAACGGGCCGATGATCACGGGTACATCTCACGGCATTTTGTGCGTCGCTATGCGATTCCCAAGGGCTATGAGGCAGACAAGGTGATCTCCTCGCTGTCCTCGGATGGCGTCCTCACCATCAATATGCCCAAGCCACAGGCGATTCAGGACAAGTCCAAGGAGCGTGTGGTGCAAATCCAGCAAGTGGGTCCCGCTCATCTCAATGTGAAGCAGAACGATGTGGAGCACAAGCAGCAAAACGATACAAAATCCAAGTCAGGCACTGGCAACTCCAAGTAGAATCAGTCGCTCAATCATCAATCAGTCTGGCATCGATCATCCTCATTCCTATTTATTCATTCATATTTATTGTAACGAGCAAAGACTAATTATTTATGCATTTCTTCAAATAAACCAATTTTAAAAGAATCAAATTTCGAGTTTTTCAATTATTTTCCTTTTTTTATAAATCTGAAACATTTTAATAAAATTCGGATTTAGGTTTTGAATTTTTTCACTTCTTTTTTTTGTGTAAATCCTAAGATTTAGTAAAATTAAAAAAAATAGTTTTTGAATTATTTCCATTTTCTTAATTCAGAAAAAGATATAATAAAATTCCGATGTAAACCTTGAAAAAGAATAGTTTTTGAATTATTTTTCCTTATTTTGAAAATCTGCAAAAAATTTTATAATAGTTTTAAATAGAAAAAATAATAGTTTTTTAATTTTAAGCCTATTTTATCAGGAAAATAAGAAAAAGATTAATAAAATTCAGTTTTAAGCCTGAAAAAGAATAGTTTTTGAATTATTTCTCTTTATTTTTTGAATCTGAAAATGATTATTAAAATTCAGATGTAAACCTGAAAAACAATAGCTTTTGAATTGGTTCCCATTTTTTTAATCCGAAATAGATTTAAGACACGCAACAAATTCTCTTTGGAATAGTGTTATAATTGTTTTGCACATATTTATTTAAATATTTTGTAATGCGTAATAAAAATGTAGTTGTCCAGTTTTCTGTTGTTTGCTGTTTTTTGTAATGCTCGGCAATTTGTCGCCATCATAAGTATACATTATGCACATATATATATATATATATATATATATATATGTATGTATATACATATATATATATGCTAATTTCTATATCTAAACCGGCTTCAATATGTCGCAAGCTGAGGAGGATTCACATATATATATATATATATGTATATGTATATATATATATATATATATATATATATATACATATATACATATATATATATGTAGAGAGAGAGCTGGTTGAAAAGCTGCCTTAAAAACGCTCCCGGATGGAGCCTTTTGCGCATTTATTTATTTATTTATAATCATCAAAATGCGATTAATTATTCGTTTTGTTTTTTTTGGTTGCTTTGTTATTAAATTGAAATATACTATTTGCATTGATTCTTGTTGCTGCTGTTGTTAATATTATTATTAATGTTTATGTTAAATTAGGTTTTTTGTTTTATGTGTATATATATTCAATGACGCTTAATCACAGATCAATTTTTTAAAATTTTCATTTGACTTAGAAGTTAAGAAACAAAATACAAAATGTCACAAAGTTCACGTCTTTGTCTATTATATATAATCATTGTATATATATATGCATATATATCTGGAGCTACACATAAACAAATTTGGCTTAGGCAGCGATGGGGAGGGCGAGGGGCAATATAAATATATATATTATATGCAGCATATATATTTAATTATATATTGGGAAATTAATTGCTGCATCCAGTTGCAAATATGTCTGCACATATTGTAGATTTAGTCGGTATATACATATAGTTAAATATATATATAAGATGTAAGTTTCATTTGTTCAGTGCCTAAATGACTCTATATATAGATGTTTGTTGTTTAGTTTTTAATCAAATGAATTAATATATTTGTTTTATTTAATTGTTTTTTTTTTGTTATATTTTTCTTTTTTCTTGTTATCTTTGTATTTGCAGTCTCAAAATTGTTTATGGGCTTTTGTTGAACATGCTTTCACGAGATACGAAATTAAATAAGAAGGTGATTGCGATACAAATAAGATGCGAACTGAGTCTGGTTACATTTATCAATATTATTATTATCATGGCCTGACCAGCGTTAAATATTTTCAACATGATGAGGATAAGAGAGAGACACAGAGGACGAATATGATGGATTCGATGATGGATGATGCTAGTGCGGAGCGGTTAACAATCACTTTTTGATGAGACTTTCGCAGCTGCTGCTGAGATTTGGCAACGATTTGAAGGACAAACGCGAACGATCCATTTGCGCCGCATTCGCCGTCGACGAGCTGCTGGTGTTGGCGATGCCAGCTCCAGTATTCGTTTCATCCACGCCCTTGTCAAAGGAGCGACGCAAGACAAGCCTGCTGCTGCTGTTGCTGATGATGATGATGATGGGGATGCTGCTGGTGATGACTGGCATAGGCGGCTGGCGGTGATAGCGGCGAAGTGGGCAACTCAATATCCAGCACAGTAACACCGACACCGCCAGCGCCGCCATGATCATCATCATCATTGTCATCGTCGTGAGGCAGCATGGCTTCCCGTTCCAGCTGCAGCTTGGTGTCCGAATAGCGACGCATATTCAGCCCGTTACCCGCCGTCAGTTGACAATCGGAGGCCGAAGTGGCACAGCAGCTGAGACCCGTCGTCGTCGTTGACGTTGTTGTCGGCTCCTGCTCCGCGTGGCGATAGTCGATCTTTGGTGGCGTGCTGTAGTCATAGGTGAGTGGCGTGGCCACGCCCACGCACAGGGGCGAGTCATTGAGTATATCACGGTTCTCCAGGAAAATGGACGAATTGGAGTAGCGCTTCGACTGATGCGGCTTATACGCAAATCCGCCCAAGCCATTTGCAACAGCATGCGAAACGCCGGAGCTTATTGAAGGCGCCTTGTGCTCACCGCTGCCTGCAACGTTTCGATTAACAAATGTGTGTGGCATGGAAATTAGAACTGCAACACATACCACTGAAACTGCTTAGCTGCATAGCGTGCTCGCGTCCCGTGTCCGTGGAGATGCCGCTGGCGCTGAGATCCTGCCGGGAGCCGGCGCACAAATCGGTGGCCGAGCCACGACTGGAGCTCTCCGAATGCTCAAGGACATTGTGTATGGAATCGTGGAACGGCGTCATGCTGCCCGAGCCCTGCGGACACGGCCGGAACGAGGAGATCTGTGAGACGACATCGTCCAGTGCCCAGTCGCGATCGTAATTGTGCTGCGACTGCGAACACTCAATGTTGGCCGCCACCGCCACCTGGCCTAGTTGTTGTCCCTGTAGCTGCTGCTGCTGCAGCTGCTGGCGCTGCGCATGCGCATCCTCTTCGGTCTGGGTGCCGGCACTGCTGCTGCCGCACTGTTGCACCACATCCAGCTGCAGCATGTGATGCGGCGAGGCATTCAACAGACGCTGCTGCAACTGCAACTGCATTTGCTGTTGATGCGGATGCGAATGCGGATGCAGACCCGTTGCAGATGAGGCATTGTCCATGCCACCGCAACTGGAGTCGTGGACGGCGTGTCCAGCGCCGCCAGATGCATTTATCTCGACGGTGCCACCGCCGAGCGGACCATGTCCACCCAGCGAACTGTGCCTCTCCCTGAACTGATGATGGGCAGCAACGGGCGATGGCGGCGCCAAAGGATGGATCTTCTCCGGCGCATTCTGGATAAGCAGAATTCTGCAATAGCAATTTTGGTATATGCAAAATTAGAAATTAACTTCAAAAACAGATTGAGACGAAACGAGTGACAGATTTTCAATAAAATATAAGATTAAATTAAACCTGTTATTAATCTAATAATATAAAATAAAAATAAGATATTGAGAAAAGATAAGGACCACATTTGAAATACAATATTCGATTAAAGCAAATCTGTTAAAAATAAAACGAGCCGCATTTTGAATACAATATTTGATTAAATCAAATATGTCAAAATATAAATATATAAAAAGCTTAATTATTACATAAAAACGGTTTGTCCGGAATGCCCTTAATATTTTCTCAAGTTTTCAATTGTTTCTTTGTTTGAAGCGCCTGTTATAAATTAATCAAATTTCTTTAGCTATTTAACACCAAATCTTGAAGTGAGCTGATCAGTTCACATTTGATACTGAACTGTGTGTTTTGTGTTTATTCTCTAATAATACAATTCTACTCTCTAATTATTAATTGGGCACACAACAGGCACGCTAGAAAATATCAATGTCTAGGTCACTTTGTATATTGGAATTTTACTATTGAATAAAATAACGAATTTACATTAGTCAAATGTAGTACTACAATAGATCCTGCGACAAAATGAGTGATGCTAACAGCAATCGCTTTTGCATGAAGAAGAAATGCGCTATATAATGTGACAAGTCAATCGATAAATCCGATGAATAATGCAATTAAATACATTTCATAGCAGGCAGACTAGTTAAGTAATGTAGGTAACAGGTCACTGTAATAACAGCTGTAACATAACATGTAACCAGTGTACATAACATTCGATATCGATATCGGTCGATTTCGATGAGGCGATCAACAGCTTTAAGCGGATTAGCTTCAGATCGTTACGAATAAAGTGATTGAGCAGCCGTGTTTAGCTTTCTCTGCTACAATTTTTTATGTTCGTGCAAAATGCAAAAGGAATTTGAAATACGGATACATCAAATTTAAAAGCAGCTGCTCTGGGCTCTTTAAGACGGACAAAGCGACGGTGATGCGAGATTAAAGCTGCTTCCATATCTTTTTCCGGGCCCTTGCAAAATTTAAATAACAGTTTCTATAGCTGCCTTGTGCAGCCTTTTTGTCTGTGGTCCTCTTTGAGGGCATCTGTAGTTGGACTACTCGCCTGTTGAGTGCCTTCCAGCGACGGCAGAGATGCAAATAGGCCTTGCACTGAATGTACAAGAAGACAACGCCGCCAGTGAGGCCAACGGTGACAACGGCCAGCTTTGTCCAGAAGGGCCAATCTGTGTGTGTGTGTGTGTGTGTGGGTGCAGAAAGAGAACAAAAAGAAAATGTTAAGGCATTGTCTTATGTGATAGGCAGTAGAGAGCAAATATATATATATATATATTTATTTGTGTTGTACAAACCAATCTTTCCATTGTTGACATCATCGGCGGCCCGCTCGATGAGCACACAGAGCGACCAGATGACGCAAAGTGCTGCCGCACAGTGAAAGAGCACCGTGCAGCACAGCCGGCGACGCTCAATGCTGGAGATGTCAAGGCTGCGCCACTGCGTCAACCGCAATGCAATCGATGAGAGAGGGAAGCCAAAACAATGTGCACAGCAGAAAAATCAAATACATATATTTATATGTATGCGAGAGAGATAAACAGAAAGAAAATAAATTAGTTTGAATATATATATAGATTGCCTTAGATGGATGACCTACCTCGTTGAAGGGCTTGATTTTGGTGTGCATGATGAAGGGGAACTTGCATAGTTCGCAGGAGTTGGTCGCCGACGCAGTTAGCCACTGTTGCAAGCACGCCTGGTGCACATACTTCAGGCTGCCCGAGCAGTAGCAGGGCGTCAGCAGTGGATTCATTGAATCGCTTTCGCAGTGACAGATGCGGCAAATATCGCCGCTATTCTGTGAGGCCTGACTGCTGCCCGAGCCGAATCTGCAATAAATA
This sequence comes from Drosophila silvestris, assembly GCA_035043445.1. Taxonomy (NCBI): domain Eukaryota; kingdom Metazoa; phylum Arthropoda; class Insecta; order Diptera; family Drosophilidae; genus Drosophila; species Drosophila silvestris. Next base: position 6,648,309 of record JAWNMZ010000138.1, read on the forward strand.
AATTGGGTCTTCATTAGCATGGCAAGTGTGTGAAATTTCAATGTGTGGGTGGGTCGTGACCTTCAACGGGGTACTCAAACCAGATTACTTGATGTGAAATGCCAGCCATTTGATGCCAGACTTTATTGGCAGCTAAAAGAACCGCACAACAGACCCAGACACAGACCCCTATCCATGCCCGTGCCCGTGCCCGTGCCCGCAACCGAACAACTACTAGCCTGATGTCTTTGTTCGATGTTTCAACAAAGGATTGCCTGGGGTCATGGCAGTGCCCGGTTTTGAGGGGATGCGGAGATGTGTGCGCTTTGGTCCCTCATTATGTCTATATATATGTATATACTAATATTATTGTATGGATAAGCATTTTGAAAATGTACGATAATGTCTACTTTGGCCAGTAAACAAATCTGCATTTTTGGTTTGGCATCTTTTTTATTTGTTAGTCTGTTTGGGGTTTATTTTCTGCAATTAAATACCTCTTGATATTTGATAGAACTTATTTAATTTAATTTTAAGTTGCATAATTATATTTCATTTTTAATTCGATTTAATTTACTTAACTAATATTATATTTTATATTTTAATTGATATTAAATAAATAAATATTAAACTTGTAATTTAATTAATTTTCTTTATTTTTTGTATGTTTTGTGTAAACTGATGTTAGTCGACATTAAATAAATAAATATCAGTAATTCATTTGAGATAATAATAAAAATTGTATGACTCGGTTTCGACAGAAATTTGAGCAACAATGTAATCTTTCCAAGTCGTCAAATATAAAACATACAAAATATCTAGCTAGTAACTGTAGAATATGGGCGAATGCAAATGATAAGCTCGTGCCAGTTCCACAGAATAATAATAAAAAAAAACATTGCTCGCAGCTGAAGTCATCTGTTTTGAATGGTGTCTATCACTCACCCACCACAGCGACCACCCACCCACCCACAAACGCCTTTGTCAAACAAGTCAATCAGTTGACAACGCAATTTGTGGCCGATCTTGAACTGAATGCATATATGCACATATAGTCACGTTTTTTGTCCAGAGGAGGGTGTATTAGTACGCGAGTAATGCACTCAGAGAAAAGTGGTATTAAAGCAAAAACCGCACTATTTTTAAACTGAACAGAATTGAAATGATTTAAGTGTAAATTACACATACATTTCATTCCCTTCCGCAAATATTATCGTTTAATTGGAGCTAATTAACAACCTTAATATTCCGTAATATCAAATAAAGACAATATATTGGATTTCTACAGTATTAATACAAATACGAAAGTGCTTTGAAGATTGCGAGTTTTAAATTTCCTGACTTTTTAAAGTTAATCCAGACGGGGAACTCTACAGTTGGCTTTTCATGATTACCCATAAGTTTTTTAAATAAATTTAGAGAAAATTAAAGCCTAAATATGATATGAATATAACATTAAGGTCTAAAAGTGCACAACTCAACTCAATAGAGAACCTAATGAAATAATAATAATCCAGAATGAGTTGTGGATTAAAATCCAAATTACAAAGTAAAATAATGCAATAAAGTCGCTTCTTAAAGGAGTAAAAGCTCTGATAAAAACAGAGACGATGTGATACAATTTTAAATAACTTTAAATAATTAATTTAAAAAATACAAATAAAATAAATATTAAAAAATACAAAATATATCATATATAGTTAATATATATCATATAATATATATATCATATAATATATATATTATATAATATATGTAATCATATATCATTAATAGTGGTCAGTTCATTTCAAAGCTTAGAATAAATCATATTTCAGGCATATTTTATTTTCAATCTCTAATTCAAATCAAAAGTAATACATCAGTTTTGAGTTAACTAAATAAAATGTAAGCTGTGGAAAGTGTATTTAATTAAAACTCAATCGAATTGAATAATTCTAGGAAACGCTGATAAGAGATTGAACTGAAAGCCAGAAAAGCCAATATATAAATAAATAATTTGATTGCTTTTTCATTGCGTCAATTAGCACAAGCTAAGTTAAGTGCTCGTATTTGATTCGCCAAAGACAAAGTTGAGGGCGATCTCAAAATTCAGGTGAAATTTAAACACAATGATATCTCACTTTCTTAATAACAAAAATCTTCAGTGTTTATAACAAAATTCAATATTATTATTATTTCAGAACACTGAATTTCTTTGGAATGCCATATTCAAAGAAATATTCATTAAGGAACTAAATTAAATTTCAACCTTTGAAATCATTTTTCTTAAGAAATTTGTTGTCACACGGAAATCAAATGATCAAACACCTTTGACATTGCTATCGCGACAATTCCAGCTTTGCAGTGAATAGCAATTAAACTTGTAACGAATTTAATTTCAGTTTTTATACTTATTGTGACCATGGGTAAAAAAGGGATTGTGATTTTCTGCAAATATATTTGATATATATTCTTAATCAGGTCAACAGCCGAATCGATATAGTCCATATCCGTCCGTCCGCCTGTATGAACACTTCAAATTTGGAACAGATCAAGTTGTCGGTTTAAAAGCCAGAGCCTTACAATCGATACTTTGACATGGTAATCAAGATAGTTCTGTTATCTACGATTGCGTGTGGGTAAATATTTTCATATATATATATTTATATATATTTGTATGTATGTTAGTGTGTGCCTGTGCCTGCTATAAGAAGTGAGAGCAATGCATGTTTACATTTGAGTGTGCAAAACTTTTAAAGAGAGATTTAGCAATAAAGATAGGATATATTTAACAGCTGGGTGCAGGGTATATTGTATATCCCACTCGACTACGTCATTCTTACTTGTTTCTTTTTTTGTCTGTGTTTTATTATTATTAATCTAATCTATAAGAGTACGTTATATTTATGAAATTTCCCGTATTTGTTTGATTCCGAGGTCTCAGTTTGCTATTATTTACAGAGTGCCGCCAATTCATATTCAATTTGTATATAAATTAGAATACTTCTATTGAGGTGTAAGGGCTACGGGCGTGAGTTATAATTATGCCATAAATGAATATGGAGCTGAGTAGTTGTCCAATTTCAGTTCAAGTTGCGTTTTGCTGTTGTCATAGTGAGCGCAATTAGTTGAGTGTGCCACGTGGCACTATCATTAGGTGGGGCGGGGCGAGGGTGGGTTATGACCACACTGGTGTCTAACTACAGCGAGTGCTGGTCAATTGGCCAAAAATGAGGGGTAACCGAAGTGGGCAGCAAAGAGAGGAACTTTTACTTTCCGCCTCAAACACGGCGCCATTCGATTTTAGAGTTCAGACAGCAAGTGCGTGATTGTGTCCAAGGACAAAGCAGGACACACACACACACACACACACACTCGCACACATACACACACAGTGGACACAGTCAGGCAGCCAAGCGTTTAATACTATTGCTGTTGTCCGGAACTACTGCCGGTTGTCATCACATTTGTTGTGGGTCTGCGCTTGGGTCTGAAGGCCATGGTCACGAAGTATATTGAGTGTCCTTGGATCAATAAAACGCATTTGAAAAGTGTGGAACAGGAGCCACAGCAGAGCACCATAGGTTTATAAAGTACACACATATTTTATGTTTATTAAGTACACAAAGAAAAAAGCACTGTGCACCATTTCAGCTCACTACTAAACGAGTGAAATTGCAAGTTTCAAGTATTTAGAAATGTTTCAAGTATTTAGAATAATTTCAAGTTTCAATTGCTTGGTTGAATTAAAATATATAAATATATATTTTTTGTACAGATACAAAGTGCTTGAGCCAAGTAATGTAGCTTTAGACTCGTATTCATATTAAGTATTATTTATTTCTCAACGATTCCCAACAATTCATTTGTATTACTTGTTTTCAAGTTGCTCTGTACTCGTTTCGAGAAAAAAATTACAAAGTCAAATATGGTTTATTTAAATTTGCATACTTGACTGTATTTAATGATATTTGTTCCCTTATGTATTTGTATCTATATCTCTAATCCGCATATTTTCTATCCACATAAGTAAACCTCATTTAGTTGGTTGGTTATACTTTTGCGTATCTGGAGCCCATTTATATGCATACATATATCTCAACTCTGATGGCTTCCAATTTTGTGACTTCATTGGTTAATAGGCTCAGGAGCCGAAAGAACACAACAATTGGCGCCAGACTGGCGACATTCCCCTTCTGCATATGTATACATCATCTTTTATGGCTGAAAATGCTGAAGGAGGCTGATGGCTGCCACCACTGCAGAATTTGATGGGTTGACACAGCCGATGTTTGTTTGCGCAATAAACAAATTTCGGTTAATTAGTGAATACATAAAAATCATGTCACACATAAATTAATGTCTATGCCACTTCCACACAATAAACAACCAGAAGAACGCACAAAGGAAACACAACTTAATTTAGGAAATGTATTGTCAAATTTATCGATTCCACAGATTAATCTGGTTTTAACCCGCCGATCACATAACAGAAACAAGCAGCACAAGAAACAAAAGGTCAGTCAATGCATTGGTTTATATTATTTTATTTTTATATATGTCTCTTTATTTTGGACTTATCGCTATTTTGATGGCCTTTATGAATTGCATTGGTTTATTTTAATTTAGACATTATGAATATGGCTGTATATTTGGTATTTATCGCAGCTTTTAATGGCTTTTATTGCGACAGCTATTTGGCAAACTATTAGATATATACTTTATATTATAGTATAGCTTACCGCTTATCGCTCCGATAAGATAAGCTTTCAATACCAAACCACAGCTATAAAAATGTATGTAAGTACGTAAATGCGTGCGCATTTATAAATACAATAGGGAATTTGTTGTAGGACGGCGAATAATAAAAAATGGGTTTATTTCTCAACCCAGACTATAGAAATTCAAGTGTATTTATTTGACTTTATTATTGCAATGCGACTTATAAATCTCCATACCCATAAAGTAAATGTATAAACATTTAAGATTTGAACAGTATATCATTCAAATGGCCTGCAGCGGGTCACTGGCTTATCCTGTCCTTGCAATCTTGAATGCTCCGATATGCTAGCAATGAAACCACAGATGTTAAATTCGTCTGTCCCTCAACCGGAGAAAATGTTTGTGGTCTTCCTATTTTACAAAAATTGACTTTTTTTTTTGTTTCCTGTTTTTTGTTTTGGCATTCTCCTACTGATTACAAGTTTTATTATTTTAAATGCTACTTAAGCAGAAACTTCTTTGTTTGAGCGCTATATTTTTTAGACCCCCATATGCATCGACATGAATTAAATAGTTGCTGAAGTGTACCCAGAGCTTATTTTCTTACGCATTTGTGCACATAAACAGAGACTGGGGCACAGCGGCAACTAATAAAACGTGGACTGAGTTGGTATATAGCTAATAATTGTAATAAGAAAGCAAATGCATGCAAAACTATCGCATTTCAACTTCGAGACAGGTGCAAATTTCAACAGAGCTAAAAGAGAAAACAAAGACAAAGACAAATACAAATACAACATTCGTTTTCTTTGTTTTAGTTTTCTGTCAAGCTTCCGTTTGCAACAAAAAGCACTTGATTTGTTGCTGTTGCTGTTGTTGCACATACCCTTTTGAAACGGCATCCGCTGCCCGCTTTGCGTGGTGTCCAAACATGTACATAAATATATATATGTTTATACATATACATATATATATATATATATTTATATGAATATGTATATAAAGGCCATATTAATATGGGCAATAGAAATGCGCATGTATTCGGTTTCATGTGTAATAATCAGTGAGCGGGCTATCAAAGCAATAAACAATTCAATCAATTGTATTACTCGAATAGAGTTTGTCCCTGTACATGAGACATGAGAGGTAATTAATAGCCCCTTTCTGGGAGGGGTTATGGTTGTCATACTCCCATGGTGATTGTAATTGTCATTTGAGCCGCAGCATGCGTAATAATTTCGAATCGAATGACTTGCAAAACAATATACAAATAATATTGTTTATTTTTGGATTATCACTCAATTAGTACTTCTTAAAAGTGTACAAAAAGAAGAGGAAGAAGCAGAGCAACTTAATAAAGCCGCAAAGACATGTGCAAACAAATGTATATTCTATATATATATATATGTTTATATATATATATATTTGGGAGTGTCATCAATTTAGTTCGCTTTTGCTTTGCCTTTTTATACCCTGAACCCACTGAAAATGGATAAAAGGGTATAATGGTTTTGTGCCAATGTATGTAACAGACAGAAGGAAGCATCTATGACTCCATAAAGTATATATACTCGAGATCACGATTAACAGCCAAGTCGATATAGCGATGTCAGTCTGATCGCAGAATCTATAACAGCTAAAGACATGGCATTCCCAATGTATAAACAACGCGCAGATCAAGCTTATTTAATTTTATCGATAACTGGCTCCGTTTCTCGAAGATGTATTCATTTCGACTTCCGATAGCAATAAAAGCCACAATCTTAACGGCAGAGGCTTCTAAATACACACAATAAGCCGCAAGAATAACAAAATGTGCTGCCTTCGTTTTTTTTACTCTTTAATGCCTATTCATGCTTACATTGAGTGTGAAAGACTTTTAAAGTGAGATTTGGCAATAAAAGTAGAATATATTTAACATGCTGACTGCAGGGTATATCGTAGAAGATCACTCGACTACAGCATTTTTACTTGGTTTTTTGTTTTTTTACTATTGTCTTTAACGGTGCTTTGTTTTGCTTATTGTTTACATTTCATATTTTGTTATTTGTGTAGCCACTTAATATGAAGACAACTGGTTTGGGCCATGTAAAATTAATTTTACTTTTGCTTAAACTCTTCCTCTGCCAAGCTAACTGCGTTACAATTCAATCAGCAATGGTATGTTTGTAATAAAAAATAAAAATAAGTGAAATCCATACAATGTGAAAGATATCACGTTCTCTCTTTCGTACGTTGATCCGCTCACGTACGAACCACACGGACATGTAGCGGGAGAAGAAAAGGTATAGGTGTGCACTTAAAGCTCAACGAAGCGTCAAGGTCATTGTGCAGTCACACACACACTCACATACACACTCTCTCTCAAATACTTGGAGTGCACAGCAATCGCCAAAAAAGAGCTAAATTTATTCCTTAACAGCTGCGATTTTTAGCCTATGCGAATGCCGAAAGGTGCGAAGACCGAATATTGCCGAGTGATCGAGCAGTTCGTGCACGACCCGGATTTTACGGCATTGCCAACATGCAGCAGATTTACCAATACTTATATAAGTGTTGGTAAAATGTAAATGAACGCAAGTCATTTTTTAATCATTAATTAATGAAATTCATTTGATTTCCGATAAATAAATTTGTTTTACAAATGTATAAATATATTGAATACATTTATTTTGTAAAAGTGCATCAAATCTAATTATGAATCATTTTTTATTTATTTCCCTTGGGGTTTCCAAAGACATAAAAAACGAAAACAATTCAAATCAGAGTGGGGTCCCTCCCCACAAAACGGATAGCTTAATTGGGAACCACACAACATTTGACATATATTTATTGTTGCACTCGTGAATGTTATCAGTTCATGCTTCGTACTTTTAACAAGTTTATTAGAGCTTGTGTAAATATTTGGGCGAATTGGCAAAGCCGCTTCACAAACAAGGAAAACAAACAAAAGTAAATATTTATCAGCAGCAGCAACAACAAGATTTCCACAACATTTGCCCAGATATTTAGATTGTGTGGCGCTGATAAGCGGATAAGTTCAGGTGTGGACATGTTGAGTCTTTGTGGTCTTAAAGTCTCTCAGGCAGTTGACTGGCGTATAAATTAAAATGACGACATAATTATGGGCAAGTCAAATGTGCAACACTAGAAACATGATGAATGAATGGCTAAATGGATAGGGCGGGAGGGGCGTGGTGTATTATAATCGAGAGTTGAGATTGTAAATCAAAGCAATTAGACGTCGAGTGTCAGCTGTCAGTTGTCACTCGATCGTCTTTAAGTATGCACATATAAATCCGAGAATTTGCATATCAATTGAAGCGCTCCATTAACACCTATATCACATCACATCACATCACATCGGAATTAGGTATTTACAACTACCTAGGAGTATGTAAATTTAGTCGTAGTATAAATAATTAAATTATTTATACATTTTCAGCTCTATCTCTTTCTATAATCAGTTGCTATTCATATGCTATCAGTGTAATTGCCATCATTAATATTAACGATATGGGATTACATTAATAAACTTTGACTCTGAGTGTTTTAATTGTTTTTTTTATTTATGTCTAATCGGATCAGAAAGATTGAATCGACGGCGGCTTCTGTTTTTCAATAGCGGTGACTAATCAGTTCTGGCCAAAAGTGGAATTGAACTGTTGCCAAATTTCGTGTTCTCCTTTAAATTTTATTAAGCTAAAAATAAAATGAAAAATAGCTACCATATTATAAAATAATAAAAATAAAATAGCTAAGTAAACAAAGCATCTACTATATTTTTATTTTTAATTTAATGTTATATTGTTCTTTGTGTCGACTGACTTTAGTGACGTTAAATAAATAAATATATATTTTTATTTATATTGCATATCACTGCACAATCTAGACAGTTTCGATTTGACGTGCGACAACGGTTGGCAAATTTGGGACATTTGGCAACACTTCGAAACTCACCTGACATTTGCGTAATTTTGACCGGAGCCGCCTGTGCTCCAATCGACGTGCTCAATATCCGATGTGGCTTTAGCGTTTTCGCACGACATTCTTGTCTGTGTGTGTATGTGTTTCTATTGATGTTGTTATTCTCGTTTTTTGTTGCTGGTGTTTTATGCTTTGCATTCAAAAGGATGCTTTAGCTTGTGGAGAAATCTGGTCACTCTCCTTTTCGTTTCTTTTTTATTGTTGCCGACCGCCGCCTTTGACCCTTGCAAGGGGCCTGGGCGCTGCTCTCGATAAACGATATACTATTTGTGCTTTTTGTTATTTTTATTGCTGTTGTTATTTGTATTTGTATTGGTGCATTTTTGTTTGTTTTCAAATTGCTGCTGTTGCTGATTTATATTTATAGCAAACGCTTGCCTTGATTGATGATGCTTTTCTTGTTTTTTTCACACTCGTTCGTTGACTTCACGGCGTTTTTGTTTTGACCGGAGCTTACTTCGATTTTTAGCAAAATTGAATTACAAAATATTTATTGCACTTTGACGTGCGTTGTTTATTTTTTAGGCAGTGAACTTCAATAAATCTCTGTTCGAGTTCCTTTGTGTGTGTGTGTTTGTTTGTTAGTATGTGTGTGTGTGTTTTATGCGTGTGTCTATTATTATATATTCTGCTGATGCAGAAATGTATTATTTAATTTGATTTACAAATACGCAATTACAGGAGCCAATAATGCCAACCTATGCTTGCTTTGCACCAGGTTGCACATATTTCCATAAATTTCGGAATCGAAAGCAATCTGCTCAAATTACAAATAAAACAAAGACATTTTTGACTCAACCTGCGACAGAAACGCACTTGCACAAACGAGGGCTGCAACAACACTGACAGTGTGGCCGCATAACGCAAATGTGGAAATGCCTACGGTACGCTCTGGCAATCGATTATCGTTTGCGTTATCGACTTTAACTATGGTCACCATAAACATCGATACTTTAAGACAGTTGAAATATTTATGTTCCGGAATTTTGCAAGTTTTGCATTTATATACTTTACATGAATTCATCGATGGCAGTGGGAACTAACTGGAGCTACGATTTGCTGAAGCAAATGGTAGTCGAAGGCTCCAGCAACAGAGATTTGAACGATCTCAAAGAATTGTTTGCCAGCGAAATTGGAACGCCCAGAAAAATGGATCGTATAAAAAGTGTCGCTGATCTCATAGATTGCCTCGAACACAGCGATCAAATCAACGAAGATAATGTGGAACCACTGCGATTACTTGGCAAAAATTCCACGCACTTCCAGGATGCACTTGACAGCTACCTAAAAACAGAAAGTTCCAGATTGGCGGCCATGAATTATCAGGAACAAAGATTGGCTGAGGAGTTGCAACAAAGGCTGCATCTAAATCCACAGCGCACTCCACAACCATTTGCTGCAGGAGCTACACAGCACTACGTAAATCCTGCGCAATTTACGGATGCAAAGCGCTCCGCTGTCTATAATAAAATCGCCAAGGAATTGGGTCGCTCTTGGCGTGGCTTGGGTCGCCAGCTGCGCATTGGCGAGGGCGATATGGATGAGATCGAGTTGCGTTATCCGCAGGATTTAAAATCGCGCATTTTGCGCCTGCTGCAGACGTACGAGGAGGACGAGTGCCATGATCCCAGGCAGCTGCTGCTGCACCTATGCCGGGCACTCGCCGATTGCGGCCGTAAAGATCTGCGAAAGGCAGTGGAACAAATTATGTCCCACTAAACCCGACAAAACTGCGATTCCATCCTTAAGAATAAAAACATGTACATGTTCGTTTTTTAACCTTAAGTTTTTATTTATATTATATTTTTCGTATTATTCCAAGAGACTAAAAAAGCGGAGCATTTTTTTGATAATCTGCACCACTTTTCTGATAACAATGGGGATTTTCTCGTTTCCTTCCGTTTTTCTTTTTTTGTTTTTGTCGCATATTTTATCTTTTACGGTGCTATAACCAGAAATTAAGTCAAACACAAAATAGCTAAAACTGATGACAAATTTTGAAGAGCAGAGCGCATATTTGTTGTTCTTGCTGTGGTTTTACAAAGTGTAGATCGATTTGACACTCGATCCCTGCTTGACCATCGTGTCCTTGTGCAGCTGATAATGCAGCAAATTCTGACGTCCCAGACGCAAAGCATCGCGCAGCTTGTGTCCAATTTCCAGAGCGGCCTCCTCATTGTTGCCATTGGCAGTCCAAATAGCTGAAAAATCCAATCGAGGATTGAATATATATATTCGAGTATATAATATATCGGTTCTCTTACATATCTTGTTGCTCTTGCCACGAATATTGACGACAGCGCCGCAAATCTGATCGGAATGATCGAATGCTTCTCCAATCAAGCAAAGCAGCTAAGAGACGAAGGAGCATAGAAAATTGAATATAAAATTAAATTAAATATTGATGGATAATGAGTCAACGTACCACATCGAGCCACAAGTTATCCAAATCATTTTTGGAACTTTTGTTAAGTGTGATCACCCAGCGACCACCCTGCTTATTGGCAGCATCCTCCCACATGGGACTGGGGAAAGAGGAAACCAAATAATGAATAATTCCCGCAAGGATAAACAATTCAAATAATCTACCGTATGCCCTTCTTGAAGAGGGAATAATCGCTGCCCAGTTTGATTTCCGATGGTGGCTTAATGTGATTGTATAGACTCCAAAAGTCTTCGACGGCATCGAAGCTGGTAATTTCATTTTGCATATCCTCCCAGGATTTTGTGCGATCATTCTCCAGATACCAGAGGGTCCATGTGTTTTGCAGCGGGTGTTTAAACAAATGCTCGGTGCGCACAGCTGCCCCGCCATCATCCGATTGCTGTTCCTCAATGTCCAGGGTTGTCTTTGGTTCCTCCTTGTTGTTGCCACCAGTGACTTCGACGGCGGCAGCTGGAGGAGCAGTCGCTGCTGCAGCGACAACAGTTGGTGGCGTCGATTCTGGGCGACCGGGTGCCACAGTCACCTGTTCATTGCTGGCAGCCACAGTGCTGCTCTATAAAAAACAAAAGATAAAATATAAAATTAGCAATCTTGTTTGTGTTGCTGCTTAAAGCGAATACTTTTGTAGGAATTTGATGTTTACTTTGAACATGGACTTGGGATTGGCAAAGTTCTTCATTCTGTGAAAGTCGCTCTGCATGTTGAGTATTTTTCGAGGCTTTCGCTGTTTACTGTTGTTGTTGCTGCTGGGGAGAGCAAGCTTTCACGAGATGTGTGCTGTGCTGTGCTCAAGAGAGAGACGCGACGATCGCTGATTCACTTGCTGCTGCTTGTTTGTTTGCTTATGTGTGTGCGAGCGTGAAGCTTTTATTTTGTATGTATGTATTTAACGGGGCCGGGTACACTTATTGCTTGCAGTATTTTTTCTGATTCTCCCGTTGTTGTTGCTATTCGGTCAGCGAGAAACTGTGCTGCTGACAAATAAAAATTTTGATTTTTTGACACTACACTGACTTTATTTCTTTTGGAGAAAAAAAAGAATTAAATAAAACTTGGTCAGTGAATAATATTTTACTTTCAATAATAAAACACGAATCTTTTTCTGAGTTAGAAATTAAGCAAGAGAAATGAATGTGTTGCTTGCACGATAAAATTTACGACTACACAATAAGCAAATTCAACGCAGACACACGAAAACACACGTACACACACGCACAACTGTCAGAATTGGACAGTCTGCTTGGATCAGTTTTTTTCTTAGTTTTTGAACACTTGTAAGAAAAAAAAGAGTTTCTTTCTTTGACAACGATTAACTGCAATAAGCTAACGAACTGAAATCAACTGTTCATTTGTCTCTTGCTGCTGCAATGAAAGTGGCGCGGACGCGTCGCAGTCGGCATGGCAAAAAAAAAGAAGAAAGAAAAATTAACTGTAGTTTCTCTTGCTGGCTGCTGTTTGACGCTCTTTATTGCTCATTGCAGTAATTTACTGTTTTCTGTTTCTGCTGCTTTTCACCTACTTTTTATGCTGCACACATGCACACATAATACAGCTACAAATTCACACACATATATATATGACAAACACAAGCGAACGCGAACTGTATGAGTGTGTAATCGCTGCGAATTCCAGCGACACCTTAGAAAGAATGACGACAGAAGTGAACGCACAGCGTGCTTTTAAGAGCAAGAGAGCAAGCAAAAGCCCCGCAGCAACAGCAGCAATATATGCAAATGGTGAGAGAATAAATTAGTAAGTTAGCGCGAGAAAAAAAACATTTACGATTTACGTATAAGAATTTACTACACTTTATTACGTTAATCACGGAACGAAAAAGCGTAAAGTGTGAACGTGCGTATATTTTAAATTGTATAAAAAGAAAATGCAAATTTTGAAAATGCTAGCGATGACTTGCCACGCCAGCTGCACTCATATACTGTTCTCTGAACCCTTGCTACCCGCCCTTGCCCCTTCCTCCACCTCGTCTATGTCTTGTGCAACAGCCCTGTTTATCGACGACCCTGCCACACGGCTGGAAACCATGCGGTGAATGCTATTTGTCTTTTCTTACCTTTTCGCTCTCTGACACTACCATTTTGTCAACGGAGAGTGTATTTTTAAAAATACTATGTACGCACTCGATGGGCGTACTAAAAATCGCGGTTAGTTTTGGTAAAACGTTAAATAATTGCGTCTGGCTAACTTTGTAAGTCCAATACAAAGTGACCGCATCCAAATCGGCCTATGTGTAATTCTTATTTTGGTATTTCTTTTCAAAATTTGGCAGTAATTTCGCCATTGCTCCTGCTGGGCACACTGTTATTCGACAGCTGGGTCGTACGACGATAAATTTGCCCTTCAAAACATATGTTTTGTGTTAACAGTCTGTTAAATGTCAAAGCTTAATGTTATTTCGAGCTTTTTTAAGAGCCGCAAAAAAAGAAGCAAATTGAGCTGACTATTTAATACACTTTAAATTGTAATTTATTTATTGCTGCTTCTTTTTGGCTTGCTCCGTTTCGGCATTGACGTTAAGTTTGAAATCGATGGGTTTGTCATAACCCATAATGCGCACATAATGTTCAGGATCATCAAACAAAGCGGGATCAACAAAAAGCGGACGCTTCTTCACCAGAAACGAGGTAAACATGCCGGGTACCTCAGGCACGGTAACATCACTGGCTCGAAACGTTGTCTGCAAATTAATATTTAAATAAACAATAAAATTTAGTTTTATTCTGTCTCACTTTAATCTTCAGCAGTATGAGGGATATCGTTGTGGCCGTATATTCATCTGTAACGGTATTATAATGCAGTTCCGTTACATATTTTTTGGTGATGAAGTGCAGCAGCAAAGGCGTCACAAATGTAAAAAATCCCCCAATTGTGCAAAGGAAAATGCCCATGCCTGTGCCACCGATTTTCATGCCTTGCTCAAGTAGAATCGGTTGAGCTGCAATCCCCACCAAACTGGTGGTCAGTGAAAAGAACTTGACGATTTTCATGCGCGGCGCCAGGGTTCCGTAATAGATGCGTTTCATGTTGCCGCCGGCGTCCCCAAAATCCTTGCCAGCTGCCTGTGTTGCTAGCCATCTTTGCTGTTCCTGCTGCTGTTTTTGTTGTTGTTGTTGCCATTGTGAAGAGTTGTTCAGCACTGTTCTTGTCCAGCCACCAAATCCTTTGCTGGACTTCAGTTGAGCGTGGCGACTTGTATTTGACAGTAGTACAGCAAATTGTCTGCCGCACGGCAGGACCGAGCGTAATGTAAACATTTAATATAATTTCTAATTAAAAATAACTTGATTTAATGCTTTTCGTTTTTGTGCTCGGCACCTACGATTATTGAATAACAGCACACATTTTTAAAACAGCTGTGCTGTAAACGCAAATTGAGATATGTTGGCTGACAGTGCTCAATTTGCGCTGCGTGCGAGTCAACGTTGCAATGTGAATGCTTATTTGATTTGAGCTTAGAGCGCCAAAATACTTTAATATTGAATTGACATTGTATTATTTGCATTTGAAATTTGATTACCATGAAAACCGCAAATGCTGCCAGCGGAATATTTGTAAATGCCAAACAACATCTATTATTTCAACAACAATGGTGTGATAAAGGACAATTGATACTAAAAATGTCTACAAGCATCTTAATATATGCATATATATATATATATATATATATACATATATATATATATATATATATATATATATATATATATATATACTTTAATCTTCTTAAAGGCAGTATGCAATGTTGCACGCATTTTGTTGCAATTGATTAACAATAAATTTTTGAGGCGTGGGCATCGAGGCTGCAATAATGTGCATGTTATGAAAACCAAACACGAAAATAGCGCATGTAAATTCGCATTAATATGCTTGAATTAATGGCAATCGACACATGCCACAATAAGGGTGATATATATATTTATATATATATATATATATATATATATATATATATATATATATATATATATATATAAATACATATTTAGGTATATGTATGTGCATTTGTGACATGCTACATGCAATTTGTCGCTGTTGTGTCGCTAACCGCAATTTTTTAATTTATTTGCCTTTTAATTGTTGAAATTAAATTGACCGTTGACCAGCTTATGGTTACTTGCCACAATTTTCAATCTTTGCAAAAATTGCTTGAAATATTATATCATAAATTATGCCAAGCATAGCAAAACATTAAATTAACCAATTGGATTTTTTCTTCGTCTCTTATTGTTATTATTATTATTACTACTATTGTTATTATTAAAATTATAGCAAATATTAATATTATATTATTATTATTATGAATATTATGCCCAAGAAATTACCGAATCGGATTTTTGCTTTTCTTGTTTTTTCTATGGTTTTCTTTAAATACTTATTGGTTTATAGTTATTATGACTATTATTACTGTTATTATGATATTCATATTATATATTATTATATAATCTATAACTATGCCAACTTCAAATCGCTTTAAGGCCAACAGATGCAAAATCCATCCATTTATCTGCGCTCAGCCTTAAATAATAATAGTCAATTTTCAAAGTGACCAAAACTCATATTTGAGTTTGATTTTAAGTTGAACTGCTCCCCACCACTCCAATTGCACCCATAGCGCCATCTATTGCTGAATCGGTCAACTGGTCTTCTGACATGTGCTGTTCATACCATGCCCCACTCCCCTCTCTTTGAACCTGACAGCAATGGGAATCCTTTTGTTATCCGTGCCTTTTGTTGTCATTTCATTATTGTTATTTCATGCATCGGACTCATTCGTCGTCACACACCAACCCCGCACCCTCACTCTACTCATAGTTTGTTGTTGCTGCTTGGCAATTGTTTGGCCAAAAATTTCACATGCAGACGAGCCAAAATAATTCATTGCAAATAAAAAAATGTGCAAGAGAGATAGATAAATAGAGAGAGAGAGAAAGAGCGATGTATAAGTGCAGCAAGGCGTAAAGAGAGGTGGAGTACGGGGGATGGGGGAGTGGGAGTGGCAAATCGCATATTGCAAATGCAAATTTCGTTCAATTTATTATTGGTCACTACTCCTTTTTGTAACTGATTAAAATATTAAATTTTTTGATTGCATTCGCAATTTGCTTAATTTGATTTATACCAACATCAATATTTTTATGCTTGCTTATTAAGTGATTTTATTGTTCATAATTATTTAATTAATGTGCGCAATTTTGATGCAGCAACTCAACACTGGCTCAGAAAAGTGTTCATTTACAAAAAATAACTCAAGCAAAATTGACTCAAGCATTTGCTTGACTGTTCGAGCCGACTCCTGCAACAAAGTTTGATGTTCGATGGCTGCTTAGGGGCAGCAACGAACTCGCATACAAAAAACGTTGTGTGTATCCTGCAAAGTGCAGCATGTTGTATGCGGTTCGTTTGAATTTATACGAGCCGCGGTTCCATTTTGGCTGCAACTTGAGTGCAACTTGATTGCAACTTGAGTAGAACTCACGAAAGATTCAAAACTGATGTTTTAATTAGCCAAGTTAAACGAGTAAGGAAAATGAGGTGTAATCGGATTTAGTAGCGTTTGCTTTGAGTGAAAAGCTTTGTCAGCGCTCAAAAGGCAACTGTAAATGAAAATTTGAATATAAATGTAATTACAATTAATATTCTAATGAGCCACGTTTCTTAACAGTAAAGTCAAACAATATAGGTGCGAGGAAAACAGTAAAGAAATGCACACGCGCAAAAAAAATTAGTCCGAATCGTAGTAAATTGTGTGCACCTCTCCCTTCGCCTCTTCAGCTAGACTTGCAACGAATCATTTCAAATTCACATTAACACACGCAGCAGACAGAGAGTTAGGGCGCAGCTGTGTGTGTGTGTGTGAGGGAGTGAGAGCGAGGCGTAAACAGGAACAGAATCAACGACGCATGCAGTTTCCATAGCAAATCAGAGAGAGAGACAGAGAGAGGGGGTGTGAGTGTTGCGAAATGCTAAACTAAATGCTGCATTAATTACAAACTCTAAACTATGCACATATTTAAAAAGAATGCAAAACAAAAACGTGACCAGCACACACACAAACCAAGCTCCTCAAATATGCACATTGCAAATACAAAAAAAAATAAATAAAAATATGACGCATTCGTCGCTCACACAGGTGGTAAATATGAAATACTCATATGCATATCTAGCTGCCTATGAAAATATGCCCCATTCATTGTCAGGCATTCGAATGCCAAGTTTTTTCATATTTTCCTTCCTTTTTTCTGCGCATAATTCATGTTTTTGGCGCCGCACTTTGCTATTATTTTAATTCGTTACGTTACGTTACAATTTAACGGTTTTCTTTTTGTCCTTGTTGCTTTTGTAGTATTCCACAAATTGCTAGTTCATTTTGTGCACACTTTCGCATGGATAGTTAGTAAATTGGTTTATAATTTATACGCCTTACCGCGTGCCCAACGAGCCTGACTCATAATTCTAAACGTTTAATAAAGACAAATGTGCAGCAAGTGGGTCAATTTTACGAGGCCACATAACTTTTGAAATATATGAGTGCGTGCCGCAAGTACATGGCTGTACATAAATATGCCCAATTTCAAATATATATTGCATTCATTTTGATTTTAATTACACTTATGGTTTTGAAAAAGCAACTACAAATAATGAGTTGTTTGTGGTATAGAAACAACATACCTATTTGCGCTGGTCAGTAAATGCTAAACGCATTCCTTTTTGATCTAGTCAATCGATAAGTTATCGTTAAGTTATCGCTTCAGCGCGCAATCGAGTTCATAATTGATACAATGCAAATCTGGTTGAGAGACACAAAAATATAAGTGCAGCAAATTTGTAAAACTTTTTCCAGAAATAAACAATTTTTAATTAAAGCGTTCTATCAAATTGCAGCCATTAGTTCCCTTTTTTTGCCAAGCTGCTTGTTTCGGCTCTTTTCCAATTTTCTATTACCAACTTTTGTAGGTATATATATGTATTCTTTTTTGGAATATCTCCTTGGCGACGTGAGCAGGGCGCAAGCTTCACCGCTTGTACTAAAATAATTACTGACAAAGCCTTAAATATTAAATTCACAGTTATTTATTTTTGCATGGGCAAGAAGCTGCAACTAGTACTCGACACTGTCCTCTGCTCTTCTTTACTCCACTTCAGGCTGCAATGTCCTTGTCCGTGTCCCTGTTCTTGTCCTTGTCTGTGTCCGTGTCCTCGTCTATTCAAATACCTCCTCTCCTACTTGCCACTGTGCAGTGCCACACGCTGGTGTTTACTTTGCGGTTATTTTGAGGCAACGAAGTTGCACTTTTAACATTTGCCAGCCGGCGAAAGGAGGTTGTCCAAATGCGACTGCGGTTGTCAATGTGGTTGTCAATGTGGTTGTTAGCTGTGGCTGTAGCAGTAGATGTGGTTCTGGTTCTAGTTACTTGGTGTCATCGCTATTGACTGTCTGTCGCGAAATATGCTTAGTTGCTTACCGTAATCTAATGCAAATTCAATGAACCACAGGAGAACTGACTGTGTTTGTACCTTGAACCCCTTGAAAATGGGTAAAAGAGTATAATGGTTTTGTGCAAATGCAGAAGGAAGCATCCTCGTCCACAGAACGCTTTTATACTCCTAATCAAGAGCAACAGCCGAATCGACATAGCCATGTCCGTCTGGCCGTCTGTATGAACTGTGCAGGGTATATCGAAGTGGATCTAGCTCGTCTACAGCATTTCTACTTCTTACTCTTTTTTTTTGCTGCTCAGCGCTCCTTGAAGTGTAATTTTATTAGGGTGCCTTCAATTTCAATAACTAACGAGGAGTCAAGAATGCTTTTATATCCTGTGCAACGCAGAGAAAGTTTCATTTCCGTTTCAATAAAGAACTAATATTCTTGAGTCGCTTCACATATGATAAGGACTTAACAATTGGTATTTAAGTTAACGTTTAATCTAATCAAGTGTATCCACTAGTCAAGCTCCCTCTTGACTGGAGCACTCTTTGTATGTCCAGATGCATCTGTATGTCTTTCTTCGTTTTTGCTTTCCGACCTTCAAGCTGTCTGCCAGCATTTAAATCAAAATTAAACCCCGAAAATAAGCTCGTAACGCAGTGGTAGCAAAGTGGGCGAGGAAGCGGCATTTGTAGCATGCAACTGTCAAGTGTCTAAACTCGAATTTTAGTCGTCGCCGCTCACTGCTCGATGTTGTTCCACGTTGCGTATACGAAACGTTTCTGTTTATGTGTTTGTCCTGCGTTGCAGCAGACGGGGTGTGTGTGGTGATTTAATAAAAATAGATGAGTAAACCGGTATAACAGTTAGAGTATCTAAACATGCAGAAAAAAATCGCCACAAAATTAAGATTTCTTTTTACTATACTTTTGGTGGTAAGCGTATCTCAACTTATTATTTGGGAAGTATATTTCAAATTTCTATTTTTCAGGGTGTTGTTTTCTGTATTTAGAAGAATTGTTATTTTTTTTTACTTATATTATTTTTGAATGACTTTCAACTGGGCTAAGACTCGACTTTACAGCTAAACTGTAAAATAAAGCCGAGTCAGTTAAATTCATTACTTGTTTCTGAATTTTAGAAAGGATTCAGGGTTTGCATTTCTAGTTCTCAGAAATGCATTTCTTAATGGTATAAAGTATTTTAAAAATTAAGAAAAACACCATTTTGCCAATTTAGAGCAAGCCCTCCTAAGTTTTCTTCATAGATTTAGAGATTATTTCTAAAAATAAGAAAAAATGTCTAGTTTTCAGGACGATTTTCAAAGAATCAGTGCGATTTTTTTTCTGAGTGTACACACACACATCGGTCTGGACTTCATTGGCTTTGTGCCTTTTCCAGCTCACTTCAAGCGTTACAAATTCAGCTTTAAGCGTTCTGACGCTAAGTAGTTTATGGGTGTTGGTGGGTTATAGAGTAACAGGAGTAACAGTAGCAGCATCAATAGCATCAGTAGCGTCAGCTGCTCCACACTTCGCTGGCCACCAAGGGCATGCACATTTGAGTGCACTCCTACATTATGTTTTTAGAACATATCAAAAGTTATAGTTAAAGAGTTACCGAATAGCACACACATATTTTTGTGTATGTGTAGTGGAATATTTATATGTTTATGTATATTTATGTATTCGCATATATATATATATATTATATATATTTATATATATTCGCCCCCATTGTCGCAGCACATCTCCTTCCGGCTCTTTGGCTCCGTTGACTGCTTGATTCTTGTCTGCTCGCTTCAATTCAGCTGGAAGCTAGAAGCTGTGTTCCCTGTCCTCGTCACATACGCATCCTTTAAGCTAAATTGAAGTGTTTGCGCTGAGCGCACAAGTGGCCAAAATGCGCATGAAAATGACTTTGAGCTGCATGAAAATTTTGACAGCGCCGAAATGTCGATGAGCGTTGCGTGCAACAGCAACACCAGCAAGAGAAACGGGACAAACGTCGGCTATAGAAATGGAAATGATAATGGAAGCAGAACCAGATTGTGGCAGGGCCACGAATTGTTGTAACAGGAACAGGAACAAGAACAGGAATATGAATACGGATGATGTAACGCATCAGCGTTTGACTTTAATATTGCATTTTGCTCATATGTGTACACTCAGAAAATAAATCGAATTTTAGAATCTCGTCCTCAAAATTAGAAGGATTTGCTTGTTTTTGGAAATAATTTCTATATATAAGAAAAAAAAATTAGAAATTAAAAAAGCTTTCCCTAAGTCGACAATGGACAAAAATCTGATGTATTTTTTTTCTATTATTATGAAAGGCATGTCTTAAAAATAGAACTGCAAGCCCTGATTCCTGGGAAAATGTCTTCCTAATTTACTGCCTTGTCTTTTATATTCGAGTTTTGTTTCTGTCTGCCTATCAAATTAAATTAAATACAATTTTAAAGCGTGAAATCTGAAAATACTAATGTTTATTAACAATATCAGCAACAACAAAGCTAATTTTAGAACTCTTTTTACACTTTTGCAATAAAACTCTGAAAATTAGTCATATCTTTCTAACATTTTAGAAAATTGAACAATGAAATTAAGAAAAAAACGGCCATGATTTTTAGAAATATACTTTCTTAATAATAAGGTGGGTTACCTTAGCGGCAAAAGTAGGGCGGATTTCTAAAATTCACCCCGATTTTTTTCTGAGTGTATACCAATTTCTCGCACAACACGGCGTATGCATAATACAGTAATAATATATACCTAATGAATGAGAACTACAATTTAAATTGAAAAACTTAGGTTGCTGCTGCTGCTGTTATAAAGGAGTTTGTGGCAACCAGATGCCAATTAGTTGCTACTTCAACTGGTGCTGCTTCAGCTTTCGGCTCTTTAAATCTCAGCTAGTCGGTTTGGTGAGGTTAAGTCTTGCTTAAGCGAACTTTATTCATTAGCTGTGGCGCCCAACGTTTTACTCCCACAAAATCCAAAAGACATCAACAGAACTTGTGGCACTCGTAAGCGAAAAAAGTTTCTTATGAAATTTAAGCAAGTTGTCATAAAAATGTTCGCACCCAAATCGCATTACAAGAAACGAGCCACCCAACCTCAACCAACTACCCACTAAATAACCCTAGCGAATGCACCGAATACCCAATTTCACAGCAAAGTTCTGGGGCCAAAATCCACTGCGGTTGCAACTTTTGCTCTTTCCGGTGGTAAGTACGAAGGCCGGAGACGGAGATGTCCTCCTGGCTGCAGCTGCAGCTGTTTCTACAATATTGCTGTACTGTTGTTAGGCACAAGTTTTTCGGCTGCCACAATTGACACCTTTGCTCTGTGAGTGAAGTGAACTCAGTTGAGTTAAGCTCTGTTGAGTTAAGTTCAGTTGAGTTCAGGTCTTTAAGGTTGCCAGAGATTTGTGAATTAATTTGTACAAAACTCGTTGCCTATTCGCAGGCGCAACAAGAATGCAATGCCAAAAACTAGTTGAGAATCAGAGGCGCCTGTTGTTATTGCCAGGTGCTCCAAAAACTTTGCATCGCAATTTAAAACGGTTGAGACAACGGACACATTGTTTTTGCAGGATGACAAAAACTAAACGTGCCCAATGCGACATTCTACAAAATGCGCATAGCTAAAGAGAACAAAAATCAAAAACGAAGAAACAACACCGATTATATACCCTTGCTGAACAGAGTTGACCAGTTCACCTAATATTATATACTAATCAGATTTTCATATCCCTACGAATGAATTTTGGAAGCCATGTAAATTGTGGATTGGTCAGAATAAGATTAAGAAACAAGTTTTTCATACAAGCACTAAACTTTTCACTGACAACTTTTCCCGATTTCCGATTTATATCTATATTAATCCTGCATTAAAACATGAAAATACACTTTTCTAAAATATGTCAAGAAATTCTCGCTTTATGTTTTTGATAAAAAAGTGAATAAATAATTATTTCAACATTGTACAGCATTTTTTCTATATTAACTCTGCATTAAAACTTGAAAATACCTTTTCTGATACATAACGAGAAAATCACGTTTGTTATGTAGGTTTTTTTAATATAGTCATTTGATCCGGAGTCACTTACGAGAAAAGTAGAATACCCTCTGCAAGGGTATGAAAAATGGAAAGTTTTCGTTAAGCTGCAGCATGCAGCTAAAGTCCTTTTTGTTTTAATTAAACAGATGAGCAGCAATTAGCGCAATAAATTTGACAATTTAGCAAATGGATGTAATACGTTGGCCAGAAATGCGCGCCAACTAAATTGGTGCTTAATATATAAGTAAGCAAAGTAATATATGTATATATATAGTTATATATATATATATATAAAGTATATATTTGACTCACGAAATTAGAACTTGAACAGCAGAATTGGCATGGTTAAGTTAGTTGGCTTATTTGTATTGGCCTGGCCCATAAAAATAGTTGTATAAAACTCACTTAAATACAAGTTAACAGTCGTGCGGATGCGGCTACAGTTTTTCCTTGCTTTTCAGCACGTTTTGCAACAGCTGAGCTGCGTTTTTGTGCCGCCTCCTCGAGTTCGCTTTGTTGTGGCTTTCGCTCCCCATTTTCTCGTGGTTTTTGTGGTTTGTTTTTTTATTTTTGTTTTTTTTTATGACATTTTATATTCATTTCGACTTTAATTGGGGGCGCTTACTTGCATTTTCATTGTCACTTTAGGATTTGCTCACAGCCAAAACTGAGCAAATGGATTGCATTCTATACTGTACCATGTTATATCTGCTGTACTTTTGCATTTCATTACGAAAGTTTTTTAATTAAATTACTGCGAAGAACATCTGTGTCAAGTTGAGGTTGTGTTTTTCCCCTTTTTTTATTTCGGCGCAATTCTTGTTTGAATTAACATAATGTGAAATCTATTATAAAGAGTTTGCCTTAGGGGCACAAACACACGACTCATAGTAATGGGATCTATCGCCAACGGTGCATCCCCTGCAGAATTAAGGTCATGATGTAAGCAAGACTCATATGTAATTTCCCGCAAGTAATAAAGACAAAGAGTCTGATAATTGGCTCTAGATGTTGGGTAGTCTAATAAAATTTTCCAAAACAGTATGCCTAAAATAATATGTTAGAAAGTGGCATTTATTTATTTAATGTCGATAAATATCAGTCGACACAGAAAAATACAAAAATTAAGAAGTAAATTAAATTAAATTAAAAATAATAGTTATATTTTGTTTCCAATTAAAAAAAGAAATATTTAAGGGTATTTAAATGCAAAATTGTCTAATATTTGGTGCATGGATTGGATAGATGCCCAGAAATAACCCAATGAAACAAAAAAAAGAAGCAAAGATAGAAATAATCTGTACGAATTTGTTAATATGCCCAACCTCAAAATGAATTAATATTTTTATAGTTTATAAAACCAAAAAGAAAACCGGTAAAAATTTGTTTTGGAAAATTACTTTAATTGTATTTCGACATTCTCTACTCTATCTATTTATAAATAACATATATCTAGCTATCTATATTTTAAAACAAATTAATGTGCCTAAATAAAATATAGAGTTAAATTGCAACATTATTTTTCTATATAATGAAAAAGCTTACCGGTTGTTGTAAAAGCACCAACTACTCTTTAATTCCAAGCGAAAACAGTTAAGGTAACCCTCGCAAAAATAAAATGAGTATTCTTGTTTTCATTTGTGACGTGTGCTCAGAAAAATCACCACAGACACAGATAGTGTGGTCTAGAGTCGAGAGCGATTCGCTGCTTATCAGGAGGTGTCAATAAGTTCAGAACCCATTCCCGAGCACGCCTCAGTCGCTTGCCAAGCATCGAGTCGAGATGAGCTCCGCGTGGAAGTTGTTTGCATTTTTCGTTTGCGTGGCTCTCGGCCCAGCTGTCCAAGCTGCGTCGGAGCTGCCCATTGTCTCGCGGCAAGAGTGGCAAGCTCGAGCACCCAGCGGAGAGATGACAGCGATGACGCTGCCACTGGTTCGTGCTGTTATTGCTCACACGGCTGGGCGTGGTTGCATTGATGATGTTAGCTGTGATAGCCTGGTGCGCAGCACTCAGTCGTACCAAATGACGAGAGCGAAGTATTCGGATATTAGTTATCATTATCTGATCGGAGGCAACGGGCGTATCTATGAGGGACGCAGTACAAGTCAACAGGGCGCCATTGCAGCGGGTAAAAATGCGGGCAGTTTGGCCATTGCCTTTATGGGCAACTTTGATGAGGAACCGCCAACGGATGCGGCACTGGCTGCTGGCCAAGCCTTGCTGACGCACGCTGTGGAGAAGGGGCAGCTTGTCGAGGAGTATCAGTTGATGGGACATCGCCAGTTGAGCGCCACCAAAAGTCCCGGCGATGCACTCTATATAATAATTCAGAACTGGCCGCATTATGACAGCAATTTAATAATTTAAAGCTGTTTTTAGATTTCGACACGTAAAGACCTCTCCTTACACATTTATTGTAAATATAATTATGTATAATTTGTTGCTTGCTTAAATACGAATACTAAACTTTTAATTTTGTTAATCTGTTTTCTTATTTCTTTTTTGTTGTTTTGTGTTTTTCTTTTTGTTTATATTTTTGTTTTCTTTCATCTCTCGCATCTTTGCACGCCCTTTCGTTCACAAAAGCTCCCCGGGAGCACTGGGCCACAATAGAGATTTGAGACATCACATAGCATTCACTGAACTTTCAAAAAAAAAAATTGAGAAAAACCTAATAAAATAAAATAAGATAAAGAGCCTATACTAACTTTACAGAACCTTACGAGAAGCACAGAAGCAAAAGAACAGCTCACTTAATGCATTAGTAAATCGAGAAAGAGGCAAACAACTATGGTCTGTTTTTTGTTTTGTTTAGCAACATAACCAATGCTAATGCCAATTCAGATACAGTTATCGATTAAGATTTAGTAAATAGAAATAGAAAACAAGGAACTATACAAAAATTCGTAAAGTACTTAGATTAAAATTTCACTAATATACTAATATAAACTCCCATTCGTAGTCGCATTGCCATTCCCATTGCCATTGCTGTTGCTGTTGCCATTGCCATTCTGCTGCTGTGCACCCACAACGGGCAGCTGGAGCAGCCAGTCTCGCTTGGCCTGGCCCTCGGGCGTATCGCCACGCTGGGCGCCCAGCGTCTGGAAGCAGGTCGTCGGGCAAACGCTGGGCGTGAATTCGGCACGTTCGCGCAACTCCTCCTCGGTGGCCAGCATTATGCAATCATCATCGATATCCTCACTGTCCACATAGGCGGGCTGTTGCTGCTCGATGCCGCCACGTTGTTGCACTATGCCGTCGCTGTTGCGCCGAAACGATTCGTCCGTCTTCCGCAGGAAATTGTAGAGAGCCACACAGCCCAGGACCACCTCGCCGATGTGCTTCTCGCTGACGCGCAATGGCTGCGCTAGTATTGGGAATATATTGCACAATATGCGCATCGTTTGCTCCGCATGAGCATTGATCTGTTCGAGCGCCTCGTACGCAGCACTCTCCTTGGCTATGTTCCGTGTGCTGACCATGTACGATGTGCTCGGCAACACCGCATCACCGGCCAAATAGTAACCTTTGTGTTGGGGCTCCGATTGCGCCTCGAGTGTCTGCATTTTGCGCTCGATTAGCTCAACGGCAGTGGTCTGGTTATAGATATCATTGGGACGACTATTTGTCGCACGCTCCACTTTCACATATTGGAAATTGTTGTCCGCATCGACGATGGCCGTAAAGATGACGGCCGCGGCACGTTTGCGATCATCGTTGCTGCTAACATTGTTTTGGAGCTGAATGCTGCGCATGAATAGATTGCCCACACACTGGGGCAGGTTGTGTTTGCGCTCCATATCGGTGGCAGCGTTGCGCCACTGCTCATCAGTCTTTGGTAGTGTCACGTATTGGTCCTTGAGGTGCTCGTAGAAGCCCAGACAGATATTGGCAATCATTTCGTTTATCACAAATTTGGAGGCACGGAAGCAGTAGTTTCGACAAGAATGCACTTCACCTGCAACAAAACATTACAATTGGATTTATATCTATATCTATATAATTAAAAAAATAATCAATTCATCGATTTAGTCAGAGATTCCTTACCCGTTGCCAAATACTTGAGCGTTATGGCCAGTCGCTCCTCAGCGCTGAAGGATTTTTTTTTGCGCTGTGGCGCATACTGACTGATGATGGGCTCCAGTTTCTGCACCAGATACCGAAACTGGCTCTCAGTTATGGCTAGGAAGTAATTCAGATGATAGCATTCGTCCTTGCGCGACTGCAGCTCGCTGAGCAGATTCTCTTTGCTGAGAAATTCCGATTGATTTTTTCGCAGCCACTCTTTGGTCCATTCGAGACGACGCCGCGTGTTCAAAATGCCAGCCAGATCGAGTGCGCTGATTTTCGATGTTTGCGGCCGTGAGAGTATTGAGGTGCGTGCCGCACCCCCTGCACCCGTTGTTGCAGCACTGCCATTGTTGGCACTGCCGATTGCATTCAGTCCATTTGCTGCATCGTTGCGCTCTCCAGTTCCAGCACCAGTAGCAGGTGGGGCGTTGCCGATGCCGTTGACGTTAATGTTGCCATTGCCGCTGCTATCGTTGCCATTGCCATTGCCATTGTCCTGCGTGACCCCGATAGCGACGGCCACGCCCACGCCCACCTGATGACTGCCAACACCGCCAGCAGAGGAGACGACGCCGCCGCCGCCGACGACGCTGCTACTGCGATTCACATTCGTGCCACCGTCGCGCTCGCGCAGCACCCCAATCACTTTTAGTTTGATTTTTTCCATTTGCCTGGGAATTGGATACAACGAGAAATTATTATGTGCATATCCCCATCAACAAAAAACCCAGTTCGTCGTCAGTTGCTCGTCCCCGCCCCGCCCATTGTCAACCACACACTCGCCCGCCCTCGTGTACAGGGTTGTCGCAATCGTGTGTGTGTGTGTGTGTTGTGGTGTGTGTGTGTGTGTGGCGTTTTGTGCAACAAATCGATTTTTTTACTCACCCTCAATCTCCGCCGCTGCGTCGAACTGCCTTTCGCTGCTGCTGCTGCTGCTCCCGTTCCTTCGTCGCGTTCGTCGCCGTCGTCGTCGCCGTTGTTGTCGTTGTTTTTGCTGTCGTTGCTGTGTGTATAACCAGTTTCGTTCTTGAAGGGGGGATAGGGCGGGTGGAACCCAGTTGTTTTTGGGGGGCTGTTGTATAATTTAGTAGTGTTTGCACCAATATCCCAGCATTCGTTTGTTATCTTTATCTTTCGAGAATTTCACAAATTTCACACGTCGATTTTTAGGTTTTACATCTGTCATCTGACTTCTTCTTGGCTTCTTTCAGCTCAATACGAAATGCGACGACAGCAGCAGCAACGACAACGTATCTGAGGTTTTCTTTTTTGTTGTTTTTTTGTTTGTCAGCAATTGCATAGCACGTTTGTGCGTTGACTTTGTCAAAATTTTGGTTTATTTTGGCACCAATTGGATATTCCTACTAGCCAAATAATTGTATTGAACACCACATTTTTCTGCTCAATTTTTTCACTGTGCTGTTTGCCTTTTTTCCAATTTTCTATTCCATACGCACGAAGTATTGCTTGTTCGCTTCGTCTTGCTGCTTCGTCAGCTGTTGCTTTCGTCGTCAGCTGTAATGTGTGCGCTGCGCAGGGTTGCCGAGCACATATAATAAATGAACCAGTTCGAACTGCAACTGCAGATTATTTTATTGGTTTATTGTATTAAATCAGTTTTATTTTTTAATATAATAAAAAGTTACATTTATATAAATAATTATAAAAAAGATAAATTAAAGAGCTACATTTGTACAAGCTTTGGTAAATATGATAAAATGTGAGCCAACAGTACTACTGTATCGCAAATAAAATGAATTGATACAGACTAATATAATACTGCACATAAATGTATTTATACGTTTTTTGATTTCATGTGAAAATTCTACCACAAAAAATTCACTTGTCACACCAAATATTCCACTCTCATAGAATTTTAAAACTGAACCGATTTTCAAACGTTATACGTCTTTGATCATAGTTTGCCATCAAAATTCTATACCGAAAAATACATTTGGAATCGGCTCTAAATATTCCGTTGCCATTCGCCAAAACTAATCCGAATTTGAAATTTTAGATATTTGATTTTCAGTTTTAGTTCATGAAAATTTTTCCTTGAAATACCATCGACCTTAGACTAAGAAGTCACCTAACAAAACTAGGTATTTATAGTAGCGAACTTTGCAGGTTTTGTGAAAGCGAGCAGAATCCTCAATTCACATTCTAACAGAGTGTATCGCTTTAACTAGGGATGCTAGGATGCATGTTATGAGTTTCAAAGACATAGAAGCCCTCAACCCAACAAAGATTGTCGCATTCGTGTGGGATCTGGGGTTGATGGAGGAGCTATAGGCTCAGAAGGGGGCACAATAGACCTAGTAGGTCACAGTGCAGCTACCCCAATAATAATAATAATACCTACCTTCGTCAAAACTGAACCTATCTTTTAAATAAATATCACGCTTTTCTAATTGGCTATCTACATTAATACTACATTTCATTGGAAAAATACAATTTTCAGTAAAAATTTCAGTGTTCTGCTAAATTCCTAATAAGATAACTTTAATACCAAAATTTGTATACATATATGCATCATATGCATATTATTCATCCCAGTAAAAACATCGAAATCAATTTTTTTATTAAGCATTTTATTTGGTTATTCATACGCGTGTGGTTTACAATACAAATAATGTTTTTTTTTTTTGCATTTTTTTTTGTAATTTGCTGTATGTTTTTAACACAAATATTGTTTATATTTATAAACCATTACACTGGCAATGCTAAAACGTTGTTAATCTTGTAATAAGTAAGTATATTATGAATACACTGCAAGATGTGCATTACGAAAATTAGCATTAAGTATATGGCTCTGTTGTATGATTTTGCGGCTTAATGTGAATAATTATAATTACCATACACTGGTTGTGGTTGTGTTTACTTGTATATAAGTATTTCTTTTCTTTTGTTTTTGTTAAATTTTATCTATGTATTTCGGTTTGTTTATTGTATAATTATGTATGTATATTTTTCATTAAAATATGCAAGCGTAAAAATTTGCTTGGTTCTTGTAAAAAATGAGACTTTAAAAGCATTTCACTTCCCAGGCCTTCACTACAACTTGCTCTTTACATATGCACTTGTATATTTTGCTTAAATTAAACTACAATAATAAGCGAGTCATTTAATACATACACATATAATAAGTATAACTACATCAAATTAAAAGCAAATGTGTATTCAGCATTCCATTACAAATGCGTTCTTGTTTGTTAGCTCAAAATATGGTTTTGTCCTTTGAAGATTTCATAAATTTGTTGTTGAACATTAAAGCCAATTAAAGAGAATGCGAAACAGCTAATGCTTGCCATATTCAATTTTGCGATTTTTATAGTTTTTATAAATATATAAAATATATATATATATTATGAATATATTTTTCTTTTGTTATTCAAAACTCATTCATTTAAAATGTTAATATTGATGAAAAAATGCCAAATTTGCTAGTTTTTTTTGTAATATTATTTTTACGATAATCAAGTTTGGAATTATGTGAAATTCCGTGACGTATAAAGTTGGTGAATTGGTGTCCCGTTCAGATATATTTCATGGCCAGAGAGATTTGATCAAGGTTGTTGGCTCCTTAGTTCAACATCTTGTCTGTAATTGTATACAAGAGAAAAAATGTATTTGAGTATAGAAACAATTTGATTTTTTATTATATTTTTTTTTTAATAAGGGCGGAACGATTCTCTGTCAAAGTTGAGCTCTGCTGCTTCTAAATTGAGACCGAAATCAAAATCGTAAATCAAAAATACAACTTAAAACTGATAAAACCTCACCTTATAATGCTTACCTAGCCAAATATATTTAGTCATTGTTCAAGCCCCATTCTAAATTAATTTTCTCCTTCTCATCTTTACTGGCGTTGTTGCTGTTGTTGTGGTTGTGGTTGTGGTTGTTGTTCCCTTCGATCCTCATCCTCAACCACCGTGGACTCATCATGGGACCAGAAACTGGCTGACATTTGTGAGGACGACATACCACCCACACCAGGAAATGAATCCTCCATGAGCGTACTTGAAGCACAACTGGTAACACTGCCAGACATCTGGGAATTGCCAGCGCTTGTCTGATACGTGGCCGTAGTGCCAGCGGAGCTGGTTGTTTGTTCCATGCACAGATTTAGCGAATCAACGGATATGTCCTTTGACATGCCACTCTCATCCATGGGCAAATCTTGAATGCAGCCGACACCGGAGACAGTCGTCGTCGTGGTTATCACTGTATGTTCCTGGCCATCAGCATCCGTGCTGGTGGTTGTTGTCGTTGTTGTTGTGGTCAAGCCATCACCTAATGTCACTCCACCGCCGCTGACCAGCTTGGACATTAGATCGAGCTGCTCATCGCCAAAGGATTCGATACTCTCCTGTCGCGAATGTCGCTTGTCAATCTCCAGCGAATCAATGTCCGAGCGTGTCGTGGCATCCTTCGATATATCGAAGCTTTCTATGCTGCTGGTCATCATATCATGACTCCTAATCTCCATGCTATCGATGCTATCCTTTTCAGAGTCCTGACTGTCAATCTTCGACTTTGCATCCAGCTCAGTGGCTGTCATTTCGCCACGTTTTACACTGCCACTAACAGCCTTCGAGTCAAATTCATCTCTTTCCAGTTGTTGCTTGAGCAAAAGTTCCAGATTATCCGCTTGGACAGGAGGCAAAACTTCCGTCCGGGTTACAGTGCGAGTCACTTTGGTGATCACCACATTTCCGCTAGCACCATTATCACTACCATTCGATTTATTGGATTCATCAGAGCGCGATAGCATGGCCGCTTCCTCCTTGGCCTTGATCTCAATCAGATGCGCTTCAATGCATGCACTCTCTAGTCCCTCGAAATCCTTCAAACTGGATATGGAAACATCATCGCCAGGCGCTGTGCCGCTTCCACTGTGCCGCACCATATAGCGGCGCGTAAAGCTGCCGTTGCTCGAGTCCGTGGAGCCCTGGTGGGCACGATTTCGATTCTCCAGTGAGATGGCCTGCTCCAGTGACTCGAACTCCTGCAGACTGCTCATGGACACATCATCGTGTTCGCCGCGAGAATGATAGCGACGCGCCGCCAAATCGTATTCTGGTGTGCTCGAGAATGAGTCCTTGAAACTGCTAATGCGACTGCTGCCCACCTCAAATTCACCATCCTCCTCCTTGATGTCCTCGAGCACTGCGCCCGTCAAATCGTAGGGATAACGCAGCTGTGTATCCGTCAGCTGCATCTCGACCCAACGCTTATTGGCCGCCGTTGTGTCACTCGAATCACTCTCCTCCGGCTGTTCGCTGCTACTACTGGCTCCCGTTGGCGGACTCTCCTCGAACTCAAAGTTGAGGTCATCCTTGTACAGTTGTGAGCCGAGTTTGGGATCAGCTGGTGCTGATTTGGTAATGATCTTTTCAACATCTTGATCGTGTTTTTGTTCTAATTTAATGGGATTTATCTTTATGCTCTTGCCACCCAGATCCACTTCATTGGCCTCCTTGGCCACCTCTTCGATGATGACAAACTCATCGGATATATCGGGTTGTTCGACCATTTCAAAGGAGTCCGGTGAATCGGCTGCCCGACTATCCTCGTAATCGGCGCCAACTTCAGCACGTTTGAGTTCCTCCAATTTCTGTTTGTACTGCTCCTGGACACGTCTCTGGAAGTCCAGCTCCTTTTCCTCAGCCTTGGCCTTCTGATACACATCCACATCCGTTGCCTTGTTTAGCTCCTCTTCAGTGCGCACTTTATAGAGCGACTTCTCATGGAATTCATCGGTGCCCTCTTCCAAAATGGGCGACTTCACATCCTCGGTTACCATAATGTCGGGTATATTTGAATAGTTGTGCATATTTTGAGATGGACGTCGTTCTTCAATCATGGCTGCTTCAGCCTCCTGCTCTTCGGTGTCATCCTCCACAATGATCTCGGCCACAAGTTGCGATGGTGTAAATGGACGTTTCTCTAGCTCGGAGCTGTGATCCATTTCAGCGGCGGCTTGTTTCTTTTTCTTGCTCTTGCGCTCTTTTGGCGAGCGGAACTGCCGAGCATATTCGGATTCATAGGGATCTGTATCGGATTCGCTTTCCGATTCCTTGCCCTCGCCGGGTGATGAGGCTTCTTTGTCCAAGTTTTTCAAGGCATCGCCAGAAATTGTGGTACTTTCACTGCGTTTATGGCCGCGTCTCTTCGATTCACCACCAGGCGGTGTACTGGCATTTGAGTCCTGTGGTGACTGATCCTTGCTTTCCATCTCCAAGACAAATGTTGTGTCCTCGGGCATGGAAGCGGATGCGATTTGCTCATCGTGAGCATACTGAAAACCTTCAATGCCCGTCAACGATGATGAGCCGGCAGAGCCGACTATATCGTCAAAGTTCTCCACAACCGTGTCGATATTCGATGTACTCGACATGCTAACTGAGAGTATACTGCCCTCATCCAAGCTTGAGGCCAGTTTTGATTCATCAATCGAACGTCTAGCATCGCCGTGATAAAGCAGGATGTCTTCACCCCTTTCGCTATCCCGTGGACTATCAACGTTGCCCTCCTTATCCTCAATGGGATAAGCTAGACCCCAAGTGCGTTCGATTTCCTTCGGCTTAGGATATTCCTCAATCTGCTCGGTTTCATCTGATTGCAATTCAGATTTGGGTTTGAAAATCATCTCCTGCGAACGCTTCATTGAGCTTTGCTGCTCGGCAGGGGTGGGATACGAGGAAGCTATCAAATCCAAGCTCTCATCGCTATCGTCATCGTCATCAGTGCGCAATTCATGGAGTCGTGCCATTTCCTCCGCCTCCAGGGCATCAGCTTCTGTCGATGATGCTACCAAAGTCTCCGACAATTCGGAGACATCAATGCTTATCAGGTTCGCGGATGTTTCCGACTGGGAGTCCAAGCTGCGCATGCTCTCGTGGGAGCTAATCGACTTTCCACTGCTGCTGCCCAGAGTACTTACTGCACTCACATATTCGGTGCCATCCCGACAGGTGGATGTGAAGTCTCTGGCGGTTTGGTATTCACTGGAAGTGCCGGTGCCGGTGAGCAAGTTTTCCACATCCGATGAAAGTGGACGACTCTGGGTTTTATCAAAGCTTTTCGGATAGCTCTCGCTGGAACTGGAGTTGTCAACGTCTGGAATGGACCATCGGTTGGCGGATTCTGGCGATGAATCACTTTTAATGCGATGAACCACCAAATCCACTGGCTTAATGCTCTGATCTGAAATGGCCTCTTCAAAAGTACTGGCCGTCGATTTATCTGCCGCAATACTTCCTTCAGCGACTACAGAAGCAGTCGCTAGTTTCTCTGTATAATAGTCCTCCATGGAACTAAAGTCTTCTGCAGTTTCAGTGGATATAAATCCAAGGGAGCCTTGTTCTTCTTTTGCCAAGTGCTCCTCCATTGAGCTAAAATCTTCTGCGGTACCTGTTGAGACAAATCCGAGAGATCCATGATCATCACGCCGTTCCACTTGGCTGAACACATCTTTGGCATAATGAGCCATAGCTGCCTGTTTGTTTAATGTCTCCTTGATTGTGGTATCGAAGAGACCGTCTGGTGGCTGGGTGCTATCTATTGTTGAAGCTTGCATCTCGGGTATGCCTATGAACGATGACACATCCTCATACTCAACTTCAGGGGTGAAGGCTTGTGCCGCACTGCTAAGCTCAAATTCTTTTTTGACTAACTCCCCGGATTCTTGGATCTCTGCAATTGGCTGACTTACGAGCAGCTCGTCAATGACATTTTTCTCTGTGGATGCCTGTGGTTGTTGTGGCGAGTGCACCACTTTTGGTTTACTCTCGGTGGGAATTTCCTTTTCGGATATTTCCCATTCGCTTTTCTCTAGGGGCAGCTCGAATTTGTCTGTCTTTTCAGCGATTGTATTGACTATCTCCGGAATTTCTTTGCTGGATTCATCGGGATCTTCACTACTTGAAGGTGCTACCTCGATAATGGCACGACCACTTGACCCAGTTGAAGTTGTCAGGCTCTCCTCGGTGGTTACTTTAGAGAGCTTAGCATCCCCAGATTTTTCCTTGTCGGCATTTTCAAATTCCAATATATCATTTCTGGTCTCTGAACTCTGCCTGACTATTTTGCTATCCATGGCGATGGGATCATCGGGTTTCATGGTTATATACTCTTTGAATGCGTCATTTGCTTCATCCGAGTCGACGGATATCTCCTTCATCATACTTATGTCCTTGGCCTCAATATTCATATCGATTGCAGCCTCTTCATCCTGCGGGGTCATACTTGGAGATCTCGTTGAAGTTTTGGTAATCACATTCCGACTCGATTCGCCAATGTAAAAGCTAGTTGTCTTCTCGGCCCCTTCCGATTTTTCAGTGTCAGCATCGTCCACTGAAATCTCGCTTGTTGGCTCGAAGCTTTCCGTGTGATCCTCCGAAGCAGTTGTTGTGGTTGTTGTCGTTGTGACTATATCCCGTAGCTGAGACCGAATCGACAACTCTGTGGAGGGCTCATCTGTTTTGGAGAGTTCCTCCGTAAAATCTAAACTACGCAGACTAATGCTATCCGATTGCTCACCCAATGCAGCCAGATTCTCGAATTGATCTGAGTGCTTGATGGGAGCACGTGGCTTCGGAACTGGTGTGCCGGCATCAATACCTATATCGATCGGTAAGTCGGATGGTTGCACTTGATTTGGAATGGTGGTGGTGCTATCGGTGCCATCTGAGATGGAGTCGGGGGGACTTGCTTTGAGTACGCGCGGTTTTGGTGTGGGTGTGTCGTGACTGGTGGTCGTGGTCATGGTCGTGAATGTATCGGTTTCAACCAACGTTTCAGCTGAAGTAACTGCTGCTGTTGTTGTAGTTGTTGTTGCTGTTACAACAGTTGACGGTGGTATGGGGGTGGTATCAGCTGAGATTGGTAAATCGCCGCCTGTTTCTACAAAACAATAGGTGTGAAAACAAAAGCAATTTTAAAAGTGTTGCGAAAGTCGAAAAAAACAGAAGATGAGGAAGAGAGACAGGAGGAGAGAGAGAGTAAAGTTTGCAAGAACAAAAACAGTATTAAGAGGATGATGAACAGAAACAGTTGTTTAAGTTGTGTGAGAGTGGTTAGTATGTGGATAGGCTCTTAAAATAGTAGATAGTAGATAGTTGTGGATAGGTTGGAGTGATGAGTGATAAGTAGTGATAGATAGGTCCACACATTTATGGAGTTGACATGCACATATTTTTTGTATGATTAAACGTAAAACAAATTTTAAAATAAAAACATTAAATGCAATTAGAGCTCAACTTGAACAAAAAGTATCTTCGTTTTATATTGGCCGCCATTTTATTTATGAAATTGGCAGCATTTGGAAAACGTTGTACATCTAAAATTTGTATTCACAATCTACACAAATCACCAATAGAGGAGCGCCATACAAAGCAATATATAGTATATGTTGTAGTTGTTATAAAATCATATGTAGTTAGTAGTTAGTGGGTGTATGCTATAAACTAATGAGCTATACCTGTGTTCAACTCTTGCATATCAGTATCAGGCGTTAATTGAGTCTGTGCCATATCGGCCATTGTGTTTGTCGTGGGCGAAACACTATCGTCCCAACTGAGCTTCGAATATTCACCCTGCAGGGCACTTATCTCATCTTCTTGCACGACCGTTTGGAATGCCTCATCGAATCGTTCGCTCACATCGTCTAAATCATCGGATAGCTTTTCGACCTTATACGCGATGCGTTTAGTACGCACCTCCAATTGATCATCGGGATCTTCACTAGGCACTACATGTGATGGCAAGTACATATGTTTTTGGGGGATGATACATACATAAATACATGAGATTGAGGGAATGAGCATGGTTATATCAAAACGGACTAAACAACACAATGGATAGATATTGGCTAAGGTCCTACTTATATGGCTTCTATAACTTCTATGCTATCGTAGAACTAACACATTGTCACTTGGCATTATAGATTACCTTTTGTTGTTGTTGCAGACGATTGCTGTTGTTGGAACTGCGTGGTTACTGTACCAGTACCAGTACCAGTACCAGTTGTTGTTGTTGTTGTTATGGTTGTTGTTATGTTTTGGGCATGCAAGGGTAAATTAATGTTTTCGTCGGTGAAACTCATATTATCATCGAAAGATTTGCCGGACATGGACTCAATGGTTGGCGATTTGATGACATCAACGCCGACAATATCATCGCATGTTATAGCATAGTTTTCACTCTCTGAATTGTAATCGAGCCTTATGGAATCATGGCCATTGGGCTGTTCCCCCTGGCTTTCAATGAAATCAACGCTCTCTTCGAGCACGTGTTCGACTAGAATTTTGGCTTCCTCGCGAATGCGTGCCACAAGATCTTCGCCTTCATCACCTTCACCAACTTCACCAACATCACCTGTAAAATAATCGCACATTTTTTTGTTGTTCATTGATAGATAGAAATTAGATAGTTTGCAAGCTTTGGAAATCATGAGACTGCATGAGAAGCGAAATTTTTAAATACTATATGTGCAACATTATGTGTGGTAGATAGAAGATGATTTTCAAAAATGCGGTGATGTTGGTGGTGATGTGAGCGAAATCTTTTAGCAGCGTTTTTCTAGCTATCAAATTGAGCTAAGTTCATTTGATAACTTTTTGTCTCAATGAGCTTTAATTGCATTTATAAAATAATTAACAAAAAAATTAAATAAAATAAAATAACAATTATACTTAAATATAATAAACTTTGTAAATACAAATACAAATACAAATTGTGAAGCGCATGAGAAAATGTTCGCGCAAAATTATGAAAAGCTAATTATTTATATGGTAATTAGCTGTACTTACCAATTTCTTGTGATATTTGCTCTGTATGCAGAATGGTTGGGCCAAATGTTGTTGTTGTTTTTGTAAGGCCCTCTGTAAGCGAACAATTTGGGAATTAGTAATGTTTTAAGAGTGTTGGAAAACAACATAAAAGTAACCTAAAAGCATTACATACCATAAATATACGCTACAAACAAAATAATAATAACACGGACTCAAAATGAAGGACGGAAACGAAATAGATTCCAAAGAACTTTGTTGTTGTTAGCTCTAATTACTAAATATATATATACTTAGAATGTTAGTTGAACGACGCTTATGTGATTAAAAATGGTTGAACTTGTTAGTATTGGTACGGCAGACAGTAGTAGCAATTAAATTCAGGCTTTTTGTTGCTTTCATGTGTTGGCGATAAATTGTAACGAAAATGTTAATTTTATACGATATGCTAATTGTGAATTGTTAGGTTTACTTACAATATGCTTGAGTGTATGTATTAATCAGTTGATCTGTATTTTGTATTATATGTTAAGTTATACCAATTATGAGCTATTGTTAAGATTGTTTTTGGCAAATCATATATATGTGTGAATGAATCCGTAGACGGGGAGACTAGTTGCCGCCTCGAGCAGCTGACTCATCAGACTCAACATATTCAACGTCAGTGTGGGCATCTCGTATCACACTCTTGAAGTGCATCTTCTCATCCTCAGAGTTGAAACTTCTGCCGCTCTTTTCGTGAACGATGGTGTAGCTCTCGTTAAGCATATCGTTGAGCTCGTTGCTGTTGTTGTTGGCCACAGGGATGGCGGGTGGCTCGAGTGCATCCTCGGCATCGGATGGCAGCTGCACATCTTCGATGTCTGTGTTGTGCTGACTGTTGGCATCGTCTTTGGGCAAACGCAAGTGGAGTGGCAGCAATTTGGATTTGTTGTAGCTCTGTTTGGGCCAATCAGGTGGCGGTAATGAGACATCGGATGCATTGGATATGTCGTCTGTGGAAGTATCTTCGGTATCGCTTTGTTTGTCTGGTTTTTGGGTCTTGGCTTGGTGTTTTAGTTGCTCGACTCGCTTAATGCCTAGCGGCAGATCACACTCACTCAAATCCATGTCTTCAACATCAGTTATACCGTCCTCCTTGCCCTTGAATACTTCGAGCAACTTGTTCTTGCCCTTGCTAGGGGTGCGCGTCTTCAACTTCTTGCGACGATTAGTGCCAGCCACGAAGATCTCCTCGACGTCGGTGACAGACTCAGCATTGGACTGCACATCGAGTCGTTTACTTAACTGTTGTTTTAACAGCTCGTTGGATACAATGACTTCGTTATCGATTAGACCAGATGCTCCAATGGCCAGTTCCTCGGCTAGAGAAAGATTGGCGCTAATGTCTTCGGCACAGGAGTAGTCCTCAGAATCAGTGTGATTGACATCCTTCAAGTGATTATAGATTCCAAACTCATAGTTGCTATTCATGGGCATGACATTAGTAACGGTGTCGCCGTACTTATCCTCCTTCAATTCAACGACCTCGCGATGTGGCAGAGGCAATATCTCAGCTGCTACAGCAACTACTTCGGGTATGGCGCTCGAGAGTGAAAGGTCATCGCAAAACATATCCTCCACATCGGTTAGACAGGTACCATCATCGCCAGTCGCGAGAATAACCGCACGTGGAATTGGCTGTTCATTTTCCTCTTCATTGTCGAAGCTGTCTTCGGCTATTGAATCATCGATTCCCTCAACATCTGTGACAACTTCTTCGTTTCTAGTAGCCATAAGCAGGAAATTTCTTTTTTCAGCATTGAACAAAGTTGACTTGGAGTTCCTGCGCGTCTCTCCGCTGGCACTGACAAACGCGACATCGATGGGGGCAACGCTCGGTTCACTAGAGCTGGCGCTTCTGGCAGCAGCAGCGCCACCAGATTCAGATTCAGTACCCGAGCAGGAAATTTGGCATACCTGCTCACTGCCGCTGCCAGACACCATGAGTACTTCGTCTTCAGAGATGCCACGCATATGGACACCGATGCCTGCACAGTCGGACATGGCCGAAGCCAAGTCACTAATGTCGCTAATGACGGAAACATCCTCGTAGTTATCCGAGTCATCTTCGTGCTTTTCACCATCGGCAATGTTGACCCGCCCCTGATCGCCCACGGCAATGTC
The DNA here is from genome assembly GCA_035043445.1 of Drosophila silvestris. Classification (NCBI taxonomy): domain Eukaryota; kingdom Metazoa; phylum Arthropoda; class Insecta; order Diptera; family Drosophilidae; genus Drosophila; species Drosophila silvestris. The sequence continues at coordinate 6,687,964 of JAWNMZ010000138.1, forward strand.
TAAGTCAACACATACGGACTTCTCGTAGCCGTAGCCCACTTCAGAGTCTGTGTCGTAATCCTCGCAGTCGGTTAAGAGATCCGCCACGCCATTTAAGTCTTGGGCTTGCAGAAAGTTACCGTCCCTAATTACACAACTCTCCTTGGCATCGTTATCTAGAGCCTCTTGATTTTGCAATCCTTGTTGTAGAAATTCGCGTAACGACAATTTCAATTCCGGATAAGCAGTGCTCTTCTCATCATCATCTTCTGATTCAGTGTCATAGTCCTCCACGTCAGTGACATCGTTTTCAAAGGGATTCGATTTTTTCTGCTCGCTTTTTGGCTTGGGCGATAGATTGCCAGAGCTGCGGCGGGAGTTAAGTCGAAGCACCGCGGGCTGACTATCGAAATCTTCTACATCTGTGACGCCGCCGTAGTTGCCATAGTCCATGTCATTGCTATCGGAGTCTTGGGAGGATGAGGATGATGTGGAATGCTGCTCGGCAGTTACGGATATTGTTGGGAGTTTTTTGGACATTTTGGTGGGTTTTTTTTAGGCTTATTATTTTTTATAGTATCTTTTAAGTATTGATTTTAGTTATTTGCGTTAGCTAGTTGTGGAAAATAAGTTAAAATTAAATTAAATAAAAGCAGTTTGCAAATTGATATCAATTAGAAAAGTTGCATATAGTTTGATAAATCCCTAAGCATGATGGGTATCGCTCTAAGCTATGCTTAACAAATGTATGACAGTGCTCTAAGTAAACCTAAATATATCTATTTACCTTTTGATGTGCTGCTCTGCTCCGTCTCTTTCTTTACTCGACTCTCACTCACCGCCACAAGGCTAACGCTCTCGACATGAACTTGCTGCGAAGAGTCTACTGCACTGACCGACGGAGCAATGTGCTGGTGCTGATGATGGTGGCGCCGCAATGTCTCCTCAATCAGTGCTAGGGGACTACGGGTTGGCTTGGGTGAACCAGGACTGGCGGCTAGTAAACGCTCTGGCTCACCAGGGCCAAACATGGGCAGTGCAACGGAGTCGGAGAGACTGGAATCGGTGGTATCGATAAAACTGACATCGAATTCATTAACGTAGCGCTGTTGATCGCTAGTCGATTGCGGACGCATTCCAATTGATGTATGGTGTTCAACATCAAAATCGGGCTGGCGGTAGATCACTTCCAGGGGCTTGTCGGGGCCAAGTGTTTTAGTGAAAACCTCGCTGGTTAGCACCTTGCGACTGTTGCTGCCGCTACCGGAGGATGATGAGGTAGAGCTTTTTGTACTATCACTTGATTTAATGGATCGTATGGTTATCACCTCGGAGTCGTCATCAACGAGCACGGTGCTAACCGCGCCGGTTGTGGCTGTGGGCTCCCTGTGAGCACGTACTGTAGACGTCGTCGTTGCCGCCATGGCAACCTTCTTCTCCGATAGCTTCATATTGGTCTTCTCCTTGTCCGTCTTACGGCTGACCAGCACGGAACGTACGCTGCGTCGGGTGCTGTTCGAGGACCCACTGGCACTGGTACTACCACTGGCTGTGGTGCTCGATTCGTTCATTGCCTCCTTCATTTGCTTTTGTAGTTTCGGCTCGATGGAACTGCGAATAGTGCTTCCCCCACTCATTTTGCTTACTGTTTTCCTAACGATTTTCTTATTGTCTATCTGAGGTTTTGAAACGGTTTCATCACTTTTGTTGCTTAGTTTAGTTGAAGTTCTTGTTGTTACGGAAGACAAGCTCATTGGAACTTTAGTGCGTTGCATTGTTGTTGCTGTTTTTTTCTGTAGCTTGTTATCAGTGTCTATGGAAGTTCTGTAGGCAATGGATTTAGTTGCAATTGCTGATTGTGTCTTCATGCTTTTAGTTATTTGGCTCTTGGAGCCTATCACGTTTGCTTGTTTATTCTCTTTGGATATTTGTCTTTTGTAAAGGCGATCTGTACTCTTTAATGACTCTTTACTTTCAGTTTGGGGACCTTTATTGAGAGTCAAAGCTAATGGCTTTTCACTGGTTAATTTCCTTTGTTTTTGTTCTATAGGCGAGTTTTTTGTCAAGGCACTTGTCGTATTCTTTATTCTATATATACTTTGTCGATTGGTTTGTGCTGGAGCTGGTGATTTGGGTGGTGCTGGGGACTTAGCTGGAGCTGGAGTCACACTTCGACTCTCACCATCGGTATTTAGACCGTAACGCATACTGTGCGCTAATGTTGGCTGCATATATCTGTGTGTGACAATTGTAGTTGGTGTTTTCACAGTGCGCTTCTCAACTTTCGTAGAGCTTGTCATATTCAATTCATTTTTCTGTTGTATAGTAACTACTTTTGTTTGCTTAGTAGCACTAACGGTTGTCCTTTTCGTTGACCTGGATACTTTTGAGGTTTTCTGTGGCGGACTAAGCGAGCGAACTGGGGCGTTGTATGGAATTCTGGTGACATCGGTTTTTACTCTGGGTCTTGGCGTTGTGGAGCGACTATTTTCGCCTTGACTTTCGTAAAATATTGAACTTGAAGCTGGACTGGCAGCTCTTTCAAAGTGAATTTCACTGATGACACGACTTGTTGCCGACGCCGAGCTCGTTGTTGTCGAGGTAGAACTTGTTACAGATCTTTTCGACTCGGTTTTCCTAGATAGCTTCTTGGGTTCAGTTGATACAGGTTTGCTTGCGACTGTTTGTTTGCTGGCTGATATTGGCCTTAATTGCGTTATTTGAGATTTCGCCTTTAAGCTTTTCTCTTTACCTAACTGTTTCTTATCTCGTTGATTCTTTAACACTGTACCCGGAGTCTTTGCACTAACATCTTTTACTGTCTTTGTTTTCATAACTAAGGGTTTTGTTTCCTTCTTTTTAGTGAGCTTTTCATCTTTCTTTCCCTCTTCTAATTTGACAAAATAAGCTATGGGCCGAACTTCTTTGCATTCAATATTCTCGTTCTCTATAGTATCCAAACACACATTGGACGGTTCCACTACTTGTGATTTCTCAACTATCACATTTGCACTTTTTAATGTTTCCGCTACAATTTCTTTGACCGTCCGTTCACTTGTACCAAGCACAGTCAATACTTGATCCTTACTTTCTAAATCCTTATGCAACTGCACGCTTCTAAGAGTTTCGCTTACTATCTTCTGCACCTCTGCATCACCAGCCCTCAAAGTTTCTTCAACAATTTGGTGTATCGACCTAGAGTCATCGGTCTCAACAACGGAAACATCGTCTACTACAATACCCTCATTTCCGATTGAAGGACTCTGGCCGGATGTGAATTGAGATTGCACTAGCTCATTACTAACTTTATTAGCCCCTTGCAAATATCCATCTCCAACTGGAATCGGCTGAGGGAGAGCCTTGTGTTGTGGCTTCGCAGTTCCGAATTCTTCATCACTCTCTTCGTCAGAGTAATCTTTTGAAACTGCTTTAGATACATCTTTTGGAGACTTTGGTTTCTCAATAGATTTAACAGGAGCTGTGGGCAATTTGATTTCTTCTGTGGTCTGTATACTAACAGAATCGTGCGATTCACTCACTGAAGTAATCTTGCTAGAAGTCGTTGAAAAAGGTAGTAATGGTGTGGTGGAAGGAAGGGTCTTGTCTTGAGGCTTATCAAATCCGATCTCATCATCACTTTCGTCATCAGAATATTCCCTAAGAGTTTTCCTTGATGCATCAATTGGGGACTTTGGTTTCTCATCAATTTTAGTTGGGGTCTTAATGTCCTTCAAGTCCATTAGTGGCTTGAGAATATCGTCAGATTTCGGAAGAGATTTATCTCCAACTGGAGAAGAGAGCCTGCTGAAGCACTGGGCTGGGGGCGAGGCATGTCTCTGATATCTGTTTTAACTACATCTGTTGGTGACTGTGGTTTCCCAATAGATTTAATGGGATCTGTGGGCAGTTCAACTTCTTCCTTGATTTGTACACTAATAGAATCGTGCGATTCACTCACTGAAGTAATCTTGCTAGTCGTCGTTGAAAGTGGTACTAAAAGTGTGATGGAAGGTAGGGTCTTGTCTTGAGGCTTATCAAATCCAATCTCTTCATCACTTTCGTCATCAGAATATTCCCTAGGAGTTTTCTTTGTTGCATCAATTGGGGACATTGGTATCTCATCAAATTTAGTTGGGGTCGTAATGTCCTTCAAGTCCGTTAGTGGCTTAAGAATATCGTCAGATTTCGGAAGAGATTTATCTCCAATTGGGAGAAGCGAGCCGGTTGAGGGAATGGGCTGAGGATGAAGCTTGTCATGTGGCCTAGCAGTTCCGAATTCTTCATCACTCTCAGCGTCAGAGTAATCTTTTTGAACTATTTTAGCTAAGTCGGTTGGCGACTTTGGTTTCTCAATAGACTTAACAGGATCTGTGGGCAATTTGACTTCTTCCTTGATCTGTACACTAACAGAATCGTGCGATTCACTCAATGAAGTAATCTTGCTAGTAGTCGTAGAAAGAGGAACTAACGGTGTGGCGGAAGGAAGGGTCTTGTCTTGAGGCTTATCAAATCCAATCTCTTCATCACTTTCGTCATCAGAATATTCCCTAGGAGTTTTCTTTGTTGCATCAATTGGGGACTTGGTTTTCTCATCAAATTTAGTTGGGGTCGTAATGTCCTTCAAGTCCGTTAGTGGCTTAAGAATATCGTCAGATTTCGGAAGAGATTTATCTCCAATTGGGAGAAGCGAGCCGGTTGAGGGAATGGGCTGAGGATGAAGCTTGTCATGTGGCCTAGCAGTTCCGAATTCTTCATCACTCTCATCGTCAGAGTAATCTTTTTTAATAGTTTTAGCTAAATCGGTTGGCGACTTTGGCTTCTCAATAGACTTAACAGGATCTGTGGGCAATTTGACTTCTTCCTTGATCTGTACACTAACAGAATCGTGCGATTCACTCAATGAAGTAATCTTGCTAGTAGTCGTAGAAAGAGGAACTAACGGTGTGGCGGAAGGAAGGGTCTTGTCTTGAGGCTTATCAAATCCAATCTCTTCATCACTTTCGTCATCAGAATATTCCCTAGGAGTTTTCTTTGTTGCATCAATTGGGGACTTGGTTTTCTCATCAAATTTAGTTGGGGTCGTAATGTCCTTCAAGTCCGTTAGTGGCTTAAGAATATCGCCAGATTTCGGAAGAGATTTATCTCCAATTGGGAGAAGCGAGCCGGTTGAGGGAATGGGCTGAGGATGAAGCTTGTCATGTGGCCTAGCAGTTCCGAATTCTTCATCACTCTCATCGTCAGAGTAATCGTTTTTAACTGTTTTAACTAAATCGGTTGACGACTTTGATTTCTCAATAGACTGAATAGGATCTGTGGGTAATTTGACTTCTTCCTTGATCTGTACACTAATAGAATCGTGAGATTCACTCACTGATGTAATCTTGCTAGTAGTCGTAGAAAGAGGAACTAATGGTGTGGCGGAAGGAAGGGTCTTGTCTTGAGGCTTATCAAATCCAATCTCTTCATCACTTTCGTCATCAGAATATTCCAAGGAACTTTTCTTTGTTGCATCAATTGGGGACTTGGGTTTCTCATCAAATTTAGTTGGGGTCGTAATGTCCTTCAATTCCGTTAATGGCTTAAGAATATCGTCAGATTTCGGAAGAGATTTATCTCCAATTGGGAGAAGCGAGCCGGTTGAGGGAATGGGCTGAGGATGAAGCTTGTCATGTGGCCTAGCAGTTCCGAATTCTTCATCACTCTCAGCGTCAGAGTAATCTTTTTGAACTATTTTAGCTAAGTCGGTTGGCGACTTTGGTTTCTCAATAGACTTAACAGGATCTGTGGGCAATTTGACTTCTTCCTTGATCTGTACACTAACAGAATCGTGCGATTCACTCAATGAAGTAATCTTGCTAGTAGTCGTAGAAAGAGGAACTAACGGTGTGGCGGAAGGAAGGGTCTTGTCTTGAGGCTTATCAAATCCAATCTCTTCATCACTTTCGTCATCAGAATATTCCCTAGGAGTTTTCTTTGTTGCATCAATTGGGGACTTGGTTTTCTCATCAAATTTAGTTGGGGTCGTAATGTCCTTCAAGTCCGTTAGTGGCTTAAGAATATCGCCAGATTTCGGAAGAGATTTATCTCCAATTGGGAGAAGCGAGCCGGTTGAGGGAATGGGCTGAGGATGAAGCTTGTCATGTGGCCTAGCAGTTCCGAATTCTTCATCACTCTCATCGTCAGAGTAATCGTTTTTAACTGTTTTAACTAAATCGGTTGACGACTTTGGTTTCTCAATAGACTGAATAGGATCTGTGGGTAATTTGACTTCTTCCTTGATCTGTACACTAATAGAATCGTGAGATTCACTCACTGATGTAATCTTGGTAGTAGTCGTAGAAAGAGGAACTAATGGTGTGGCGGAAGGAAGGGTCTTGTCTTGAGGCTTATCAAATCCAATCTCTTCATCACTTTCGTCATCAGAATATTCCCTAGGAGTTTTCTTTGTTGCATCAATTGGGGACTTGGGTTTCTCATCAAATTTAGTTGGGGTCGTAATGTCCTTCAAGTCCGTTAGTGGCTTAAGAATATCGTCAGATTTCGGAAGAGATTTATCTCCAATTGGGAGAAGCGAGCCGGTTGAGGGAATGGGCTGAGGATGAAGCTTGTCATGTGGCCTAGCAGTTCCGAATTCTTCATCACTCTCATCGTCAGAGTAATCTTTTTTAATGTTTTAGCTAAATCGGTTGGCGACTTTGGTTTCTCAATAGACTTAACAGGATCTGTGGGCAATTTGACTTCTTCCTTGATCTGTACACTAACAGAATCGTGTGATTCACTCAATGAAGTAATCTTGCTAGTAGTCGTAGAAAGAGGAACTAATGGTGTGGCGGAAGGAAGGGTCTTGTCTTGAGGCTTATCAAATCCAATCTCTTCATCACTTTCGTCATCAGAATATTCCAAGGAACTTTTCTTTGTTGCATCAATTGGGGACTTGGGTTTCTCATCAAATTTAGTTGGGGTCGTAATGTCCTTCAATTCCGTTAATGGCTTAAGAATATCGTCAGATTTCGGAAGAGATTTATCTCCAATTGGGAGAAGCGAGCCGGTTGAGGGAATGGGCTGAGGATGAAGCTTGTCATGTGGCCTAGCAGTTCCGAATTCTTCATCACTCTCATCGTCAGAGTAATCTTTTTTAACTGTTTTAGCTAAATCGGTTGACGACTTTGGCTTCTCAATAGATTTAACAGGAGCTGTGGGCAATTTGACTTCTTCTTGATCTGTACACTAACGGAATCGTGCGATTCACTCACTGAAGTAATCTTGCTAGTAGTCGTAGAAAGAGGAACTAATGGTGTGGCGGAAGGAAGGGTCTTGTCTTGAGGCTTATCAAATCCAATCTCTTCATCACTTTCGTCATCAGAATATTCCAAGGAACTTTTCTTTGTTGCATCAATTGGGGACTTGGTTTTCTCATCAAATTTAGTTGGGGTCGTAATGTCCTTCAAGTCCGTTAGTGGCTTAAGAATATCGTCAGATTTCGGAAGAGATTTATCTCCAATTGAGAGAAGCGAGCCGGTTGAGGGAATGGGCTGAGGATGAAGCTTGTCATGTGGCCTAGCAGTTCCGAATTCTTCATCACTCTCATCGTCAGAGTAATCTTTTTTAGCTGTTTTAGCGAAATCGGTTGGCGACTTTGGCTTCTCAATAGACTTAACAGGATCTGTGGGCAATTTGACTTCTTCCTTGATCTGTACACTAACAGAATCGTGTGATTCACTCAATGAAGTAATCTTGGTAGAAGTCGTAGAAAGAGGAACTAATGGTGTGGCGGAAGGAAGGGTCTTGTCTTGGGGCTTATCAAATCCAATCTCTTCATCACTTTCGTCATCAGAATATTCCCTAGGAGTTTTCTTTGTTGCATCAATTGGGGACTTGGGTTTCTCATCAAATTTAGTTGGGGTCGTAATGTCCTTCAAGTCCGTTAGTGGCTTAAGAATATCGCCAGATTTCGGAAGAGATTTATCTCCAATTGGGAGAAGCGAGCCGGTTGAGGGAATGGGCTGAGGATGAAGCTTGTCATGTGGCCTAGCAGTTCCGAATTCTTCATCACTCTCATCGTCAGAGTAATCGTTTTTAACTGTTTTAGCTAAATCGGTTGACGACTTTGATTTCTCAATAGACTGAATAGGATCTGTGGGCAATTTGACTTCTTCCTTGATCTGTACACTAATAGAATCGTGAGATTCACTCACTGAAGTAATCTTGCTAGTAGTCGTAGAAAGAGGAACTAATGGTGTGGCGGAAGGAAGGGTCTTGTCTTGAGGCTTATCAAATCCAATCTCTTCATCACTTTCGTCATCAGAATATTCCCTAGGAGTTTTCTTTGTTGCATCAATTGGGGACTTGGGTTTCTCATCAAATTTAGTTGGGGTCGTAATGTCCTTCAAGTCCGTTAGTGGCTTAAGAATATCGTCAGATTTCGGAAGAGATTTGTCTCCAATTGGGAGAAGCGAGCCGGTTGAGGGGATGGGCTGAGGATGAAGCTTGTCATGTGGCCTAGCAGTTCCGAATTCTTCATCACTCTCATCGTCAGAGTAATCTTTTTTAGCTGTTTTAGCTAAATCGGTTGGCGACTTTGGTTTCTCAATAGACTTAACAGGATCTGTGGGCAATTTGACTTCTTCCTTGATCTGTACACTAACAGAATCGTGTGATTCACTCAATGAAGTAATCTTGGTAGAAGTCGTAGAAAGAGGAACTAATGGTGTGGCGGAAGGAAGGGTCTTGTCTTGAGGCTTATCAAATCCAATCTCTTCATCACTTTCGTCATGAGAATATTCCCTAGGAGTTTTCTTTGTTGCATCAATTGGGGACTTTGGTTTCTCATCAAATTTAGTTGGGGTCTTAATGTCCTTCAAGTCCGTTAGTGACTTAAGAATATCGTCAGATTTCGGAAGAGATTTATCTCCAATTGGGAGAATGGATCCGGTTGAGGGAATGGGCTGGGGGTGAGGCATGTCTCACATCTGTAACTACATCTGTTTTAACTACATCTGTTGGTGGCTGTGGTTTCTCAATAGACTTAACAGGATCTGCGGGCAATTTGACTTCTTCCTTGATCTGTACACTAACGGAATCGTGCGATTCACTCACTGAAGTAATCTTGGTAGAAGTCGTAGAAAGAGGAACTAATGGTGTGGCGGAAGGAAGGGTCTTGTCTTGGGGCTTATCAAATCCAATCTCTTCATCACTTTCGTCATCAGAATATTCCCTAGGAGTTTTCTTTGTTGCATCAATTGGGGACTTGGTTTTCTCATCAAATTTAGTTGGGGTCGTAATGTCCTTCAAGTCCGTTAGTGGCTTAAGAATATCGTCAGATTTCGGAAGAGATTTATCTCCAATTGGGAGAAGCGAGCCGGTTGAGGGAATGGGCTGAGGATGAAGCTTGTCATGTGGCCTAGCAGTTCCGAATTCTTCATCACTCTCATCGTCAGAGTAATCTTTTTTAACTGTTTTAGCTAAATCGGTTGGCGACTTTGGTTTCTCAATAGACTTAACAGGATCTGTGGGCAATTTGACTTCTTCCTTGATCTGTACACTAACAGAATCGTGTGATTCACTCAATGAAGTAATCTTGCTAGTAGTCGTAGAAAGAGGAACTAACGGTGTGGCGGAAGGAAGGGTCTTGTCTTGAGGCTTATCAAATCCAATCTCTTCATCACTTTCGTCATCAGAATATTCCCTAGGAGTTTTCTTTGTTGCATCAATTGGGGACTTGGGTTTCTCATCAAATTTAGTTGGGGTCGTAATGTCCTTCAAGTCCGTTAGTGGCTTAAGAATATCGTCAGATTTCGGAAGAGATTTATCTCCAATTGGGAGAAGCGAGCCGGTTGAGGGAATGGGCTGAGGATGAAGCTTGTCATGTGGCCTAGCAGTTCCGAATTCTTCATCACTCTCATCGTCAGAGTAATCTTTTTTAACTAGTTTTAGCTAAATCGGTTGGCGACTTTGGCTTCTCAATAGATTTAACAGGATCTGTGGGCAATTTGACTTCTTCCTTGATCTGTACACTAACGGAATCGTGCGATTCACTCACTGAAGTAAACTTGCTGGTAGTCGTAGAAAGAGGAACTAATGGTGTGGCGGAAGGAAGGGTCTTGTCTTGAGGCTTATCAAATCCAATCTCTTCATCACTTTCGTCATCAGAATATTCCCAAGGAGTTTTCTTTGTTGCATCAATTGGGGACTTGGTTTCTCATCAAATTTAGTTGGGGTCGTAATGTCCTTCAAGTCCGTTAGTGGCTTAAGAATATCGTCAGATTTCGGAAGAGATTTATCTCCAATTGGGAGAATGGATCCGGTTGAGGGAATGGGCTGGGGGTGAGGCATGTCTCTGACATCTGTTTTAACTACATCTGTTGGTGACTGTGGTTTCTCATAGACTTACAGGATCTGGGGAATTTGACTTCTTCCTTGATCTGTACACTAACAGAATCGTGCGATTCACTCACTGAAGTAATCTTGCTAGTAGTCGTAGAAAGAGGACTAAGGTGTGGCGGAAGGAAGGGTCTTGTCTTGAGGCTTATCAAATCCAATCCTTCATCACTTTCGTCATCAGAATATTCCAGGATTTTCTTTGTTGCATCAATTGGGACTTGGTTTCTCATCATCGTAATGCTCACAGGGAATATCGTCAGATTTCGGAAGGATTTTCTCCAATTGAAAGAGCCGGTTGAGGGATGGGCTGAGATGAAGCTTGTCATGTGGCTAGCAGTTCCGAATTCTTCATCACTCTCACGTCGAGTAATCTTTTTAATGTTTTAGCTAAGTCGGTTGGCGACTTTGGTTTCTCAATAGACTTAACAGGATCTGTGGGCAATTTGACTTCTTCCTTGATCTGTACACTAACAGAATCGTGCGATTCACTCAATGAAGTAATCTTGGTAGTAGTCGTAGAAAGAGGAACTAATGGTGTGGCGGAAGGAAGGGTCTTGTCTTGAGGCTTATCAAATCCAATCTCTTCATCACTTTCGTCATCAGAATATTCCTAGGAGTTTTCTTTGTTGCATCAATTGGGGACTTGGGTTTCTCATCAAATTTAGTTGGGGTCGTAATGTCCTTCAAGTCCGTTAGTGACTTAAGAATATCGTCAGATTTCGGAAGAGATTTATCTCATTGGGAGAAGGATCCGTTGAGAGGGCTGGGGGTGAGGCATGTCTTGACATCTGTTTTAACTACATCGTGGTACTGTTTTCTCACTTACGTCTGCAGGATCTTCTGCGATTCACTCACTGAGTAATCTTGCTAGTAGTCGTAGAAAGGAACAAGGTGGGGAAGGAGGTCTTGTCTTAGGCTTATCAAATCCAATCTCTTCATCACTTTCGTCATCAGAATATTCCAGGAGTTTTCTTGTGCATCAATTGGGGACTTGGTTTCTCATCAAATTTAGTTGGGGTCGTAATGTCCTTCAAGTCCGTTAGTGACTTAAGAATATCGTCAGATTTCGGAAGAGATTTATCTCCAATTGGGAGAAGGAGCCGGTTGAGGGGATGGGCTGAGGTGAAGCTTGTCAGTCCAGCATCCGAATTCTCATCACTCTCCTCAGTAATCTTTTAACGTTTTACTAATCGGTTGGCGACTGTGGTTTCTCAATAGACTTAACAGGATCTGTGGGCAATTTGACTTCTTCCTTGATCTGTACACTAACAGAATCGTGCGATTCACTCACTGAAGTAATCTTGCTAGTAGTCGTAGAAAGAGGAACTAACGGTGTGGCGGAAGGAAGGGTCTTGTCTTGAGGCTTATCAAATCCAATCTCTTCATCACTTTCGTCATCAGAATATTCCCTAGGAGTTTTCTTTGTTGCATCAATTGGGGACTTGGGTTTCTCATCAAATTTAGTTGGGGTCGTAATGTCCTTCAAGTCCGTTAGTGGCTTAAGAATATCGTCAGATTTCGGAAGAGATTTATCTCCAATTGGGAGAAGCGAGCCGGTTGAGGGGATGGGCTGAGGATGAAGCTTGTCATGTGGCCTAGCAGTTCCGAATTCTTCATCACTCTCATCGTCAGAGTAATCTTTTTTAACTGTTTTAGCTAAATCGGTTGGCGACTTTGGTTTCTCAATAGACTTAACAGGATCTGTGGGCAATTTGACTTCTTCCTTGATCTGTACACTAACAGAATCGTGCGATTCACTCACTGAAGTAATCTTGCTAGTAGTCGTAGAAAGAGGAACTAACGGTGTGGCGGAAGGAAGGGTCTTGTCTTGAGGCTTATCAAATCCAATCTCTTCATCACTTTCGTCATCAGAATATTCACTAGGAGTTTTCTTTGTTGCATCAATTGGGGACTTGGGTTTCTCATCAAATTTAGTTGGGGTCGTAATGTCCTTCAAGTCCGTTAGTGACTTAAGAATATCGTCAGATTTCGGAAGAGATTTTTCAGAGTCTTTACTCGACTTGCAGAGAATGGATCCGTCGAGGATAATAGTCGCTGAAGAGGAGTTCTGTTCTACCACATTTAGTTGGGGTCGTAATGTCCTTCAAGTCCGTTAGTGGCTTAAGAATATCGTCAGATTTCGGAAGAGATTTATCTCCAATTGGGAGAATGGATCCGGTTGAGGGAATGGGCTGGGGGTGAGGCATGTCTCTGACATCTGTTTTAACTACATCTGTTGGTGACTGTGGTTTCTCAATAGACTTAACAGGATCTGTGGGCAATTTGACTTCTTCCTTGATCTGTACACTAACAGAATCGTGCGATTCACTCACTGAAGTAATCTTGCTAGTAGTCGTAGAAAGAGGAACTAATGGTGTGGCGGAAGGAAGGGTCTTGTCTTGAGGCTTATCAAATCCAATCTCTTCATCACTTTCGTCATCAGAATATTCCCTAGGAGTTTTCTTTGTTGCATCAATTGGGGACTTGGGTTTCTCATCAAATTTAGTTGGGGTCGTAATGTCCTTCAAGTCCGTTAGTGGCTTAAGAATATCGTCAGATTTCGGAAGAGATTTGTCTCCAATTGGGAGAAGCGAGCCGGTTGAGGGGATGGGCTGAGGATGAAGCTTGTCATGTGGCCTAGCAGTTCCGAATTCTTCATCACTCTCATCGTCAGAGTAATCTTTTTTAACTGTTTTAGCTAAATCGGTTGGCGACTTTGGTTTCTCAATAGACTTAACAGGATCTGTGGGCAATTTGACTTCTTCCTTGATCTGTACACTAACAGAATCGTGCGATTCACTCAATGAAGTAATCTTGCTAGTAGTCGTAGAAAGAGGAACTAACGGTGTGGCGGAAGGAAGGGTCTTGTCTTGAGGCTTATCAAATCCAATCTCTTCATCACTTTCGTCATCAGAATATTCCCTAGGAGTTTTCTTTGTTGCATCAATTGGGGACTTGGGTTTCTCATCAAATTTAGTTGGGGTCGTAATGTCCTTCAAGTCCGTTAGTGGCTTAAGAATATCGTCAGATTTCGGAAGAGATTTATCTCCAATTGGGAGAAGCGAGCCGGTTGAGGGGATGGGCTGAGGATGAAGCTTGTCATGTGGCCTAGCAGTTCCGAATTCTTCATCACTCTCATCGTCAGAGTAATCTTTTTTAACTGTTTTAGCTAAATCGGTTGGCGACTTTGGTTTCTCAATAGACTTAACAGGATCTGTGGGCAATTTGACTTCTTCCTTGATCTGTACACTAACAGAATCGTGCGATTCACTCACTGAAGTAATCTTGCTAGTAGTCGTAGAAAGAGGAACTAATGGTGTGGCGGAAGGAAGGGTCTTGTCTTGAGGCTTATCAAATCCAATCTCTTCATCACTTTCGTCATCAGAATATTCCCTAGGAGTTTTCTTTGTTGCATCAATTGGGGACTTGGGTTTCTCATCAAATTTAGTTGGGGTCGTAATGTCCTTCAAGTCCGTTAGTGGCTTAAGAATATCGTCAGATTTCGGAAGAGATTTATCTCCAATTGGGAGAAGCGAGCCGGTTGAGGGAATGGGCTGAGGATGAAGCTTGTCATGTGGCCTAGCAGTTCCGAATTCTTCATCACTCTCAGCGTCAGAGTAATCTTTTTGAACTATTTTAGCTAAGTCGGTTGGCGACTTTGGTTTCTCAATAGACTTAACAGGATCTGTGGGCAATTTGACTTCTTCCTTGATCTGTAGACTAACAGAATCGTGCGATTCACTCACTGAAGTAATCTTGCTAGTAGTCGTAGAAAGAGGAACTAATGGTGTGGCGGAAGGAAGGGTCTTGTCTTGAGGCTTATCAAATCCAATCTCTTCATCACTTTCGTCATCAGAATATTCCCTAGGAGTTTTCTTTGTTGCATCAATTGGGGACTTGGGTTTCTCATCAAATTTAGTTGGGGTCGTAATGTCCTTCAAGTCCGTTAGTGGCTTAAGAATATCGTCAGATTTCGGAAGAGATTTATCTCCAATTGGGAGAAGCGAGCCGGTTGAGGGAATGGGCTGAGGATGAAGCTTGTCATGTGGCCTAGCAGTTCCGAATTCTTCATCACTCCCGTCAGAGTAATCTTTTAACTTTTTAGCTAATCGGTTGGCGACTTTGGTTTCTCAATAGACTTAACAGGATCTGTGGGCAATTTGACTTCTTCCTTGATCTGTACACTAACAGAATCGTGCGATTCACTCACTGAAGTAATCTTGCTAGTAGTCGTAGAAAGAGGAACTAACGGTGTGGCGGAAGGAAGGGTCTTGTCTTGAGGCTTATCAAATCCAATCTCTTCATCACTTTCGTCATCAGAATATTCCCTAGGAGTTTTCTTTGTTGCATCAATTGGGGACTTGGGTTTCTCATCAAATTTAGTTGGGGTCGTAATGTCCTTCAAGTCCGTTAGTGGCTTAAGAATATCGTCAGATTTCGGAAGAGATTTATCTCCAATTGGGAGAAGGAGCCGGTTGAGGGAATGGGCTGGGGGTGAGCGCATGTCTCTCACATCTGTTTTAACTACATCTGTTGGTGACTGTGGTTTCTCAATAGACTTAACAGGATCTGTGGGCAATTTGATTTCTTCCTTGATCTGTAACTAACAGAATCGTGCGATTCACTCACTGAAGTAATCTTGCTAGTAGTCGTAGAAAGAGGAACTAATGGTGTGGCGGAAGGAAGGGTCTTGTCTTGAGGCTTATCAAATCCAATCTCTTCATCACTTTCGTCATCAGAATATTCACTAGGAGTTTTCTTTGTTGCATCAATTGGGGACTTGGGTTTCTCATCAAATTTAGTTGGGGTCGTAATGTCCTTCAAGTCCGTTAGTGGCTTAAGAATATCGTCAGATTTCGGAAGAGATTTATCTCCAATTGGGAGAAGGAGCCGGTTGAGGGATGGGCTGGGGGTGAGGCATGTCTCTCACATCTGTTTTAACTACATCGGTTGGCGACTTGGTTTCTCAATAGACTTAACAGGATCTGCGGGCAATTTGACTTCTTCCTTGATCTGTACACTAACAGAATCGTGCGATTCACTCACTGAAGTAATCTTGCTAGTAGTCGTAGAAAGAGGAACTAACGGTGTGGCGGAAGGAAGGGTCTTGTCTTGAGGCTTATCAAATCCAATCTCTTCATCACTTTCGTCATCAGAATATTCCCTAGGAGTTTTCTTTGTTGCATCAATTGGGGACTTGGTTTTCTCATCAAATTTAGTTGGGGTCGTAATGTCCTTCAAGTCCGTTAGTGGCTTAAGAATATCGTCAGATTTCGGAAGAGATTTATCTCCAATTGGGAGAAGCGAGCCGGTTGAGGGGATGGGCTGAGGATGAAGCTTGTCATGTGGCCTAGCAGTTCCGAATTCTTCATCACTCTCATCGTCAGAGTAATCTTTTTTAACTGTTTTAGCTAAATCGGTTGGCGACTTTGGTTTCTCAATAGACTTAACAGGATCTGTGGGCAATTTGACTTCTTCCTTGATCTGTACACTAACAGAATCGTGCGATTCACTCACTGAAGTAATCTTGCTAGTAGTCGTAGAAAGAGGAACTAACGGTGTGGCGGAAGGAAGGGTCTTGTCTTGAGGCTTATCAAATCCAATCTCTTCATCACTTTCGTCATCAGAATATTCCCTAGGAGTTTTCTTTGTTGCATCAATTGGGGACTTGGGTTTCTCATCAAATTTAGTTGGGGTCGTAATGTCCTTCAAGTCCGTTAGTGGCTTAAGAATATCGTCAGATTTCGGAAGAGATTTATCTCCAATTGGGAGAAGCGAGCCGGTTGAGGGAATGGGCTGAGGATGAAGCTTGTCATGTGGCCTAGCAGTTCCGAATTCTTCATCACTCTCATCGTCAGAGTAATCTTTTTTAACTGTTTTAGCTAAATCGGTTGGCGACTTTGGTTTCTCAATAGACTTAACAGGATCTGTGGGCAATTTGACTTCTTCCTTGATCTGTACACTAACAGAATCGTGCGATTCACTCACTGAAGTAATCTTGCTAGTAGTCGTAGAAAGAGGAACTAATGGTGTGGCGGAAGGAAGGGTCTTGTCTTGAGGCTTATCAAATCCAATCTCTTCATCACTTTCGTCATCAGAATATTCCCTAGGAGTTTTCTTTGTTGCATCAATTGGGGACTTGGGTTTCTCATCAAATTTAGTTGGGGTCGTAATGTCCTTCAAGTCCGTTAGTGGCTTAAGAATATCGTCAGATTTCGGAAGAGATTTGTCTCCAATTGGGAGAAGCGAGCCGGTTGAGGGAATGGGCTGAGGATGAAGCTTGTCATGTGGCCTAGCAGTTCCGAATGTCTTCATCACTCTCATCGTCGAGTAATCTTTTAACTGTTTTAGCTAATCGGTTGGCGACTGTGGTTTCTCAATAGACTTAACAGGATCTGTGGGCAATTTGACTTCTTCCTTGATCTGTACACTAACAGAATCGTGTGATTCACTCAATGAAGTAATCTTGGTAGAAGTCGTAGAAAGAGGAACTAATGGTGTGGCGGAAGGAAGGGTCTTGTCTTGAGGCTTATCAAATCCAATCTCTTCATCCTTGTATCGAATACCAGAGTCGTGCGATTCATCAATGAAGTAATCTTGGCTAGTATCGTAGAAAGAGAACTAATGGGGTGGCGGGAGGAAGGGTCTTGTCATGTGGCCTAGCAGTCCAATTCTTCATCACTCTGCGTCGATCGAACTATTTGAGCTTGTCCTCATCAATTGGGGAATTTGACTTCTTCCTTGATTGCCGTCGTGAGTCCTTCAAGTCCGTTAGTGGCTTAACAATATCGTCAGATTTCCCAGGAGTTTTCTCCAATTGGGGACTTGGGTTTCTCATCAAATTTAGTTGGGGTCGTATGTCCTTCAAGTCCGTTAGTGGCTTAAGAATATCGTCAGATTTCGGAAGAGATTTATCTCCAATTGGGAGAAGGGAGCCGGTTGAGGGAATGGGCTGAGGATGAAGCTTGTCATGTGGCCTAGCAGTTCCGAATTCTTCATCACTCTCATCGTCAGAGTAATCTTTTTTAACTGTTTTAGCTAAATCGGTTGGCGACTTTGGTTTCTCAATAGACTTAACAGGATCTGTGGGCAATTTGACTTCTTCCTTGATCTGTACACTAACAGAATCGTGCGATTCACTCAATGAAGTAATCTTGCTAGTAGTCGTAGAAAGAGGAACTAACGGTGTGGCGGAAGGAAGGGTCTTGTCTTGAGGCTTATCAAATCCAATCTCTTCATCACTTTCGTCATCAGAATATTCCCTAGGAGTTTTCTTTGTTGCATCAATTGGGGACTTGGTTTTCTCATCAAATTTAGTTGGGGTCGTAATGTCCTTCAAGTCCGTTAGTGGCTTAAGAATATCGTCAGATTTCGGAAGAGATTTGTCTCCAATTGGGAGAAGCGAGCCGGTTGAGGGAATGGGCTGAGGATGAAGCTTGTCATGTGGCCTAGCAGTTCCGAATTCTTCATCACTCTCATCGTCAGAGTAATCTTTTTTAACTGTTTTAGCTAAATCGGTTGGCGACTTTGGCTTCTCAATAGACTTAACAGGATCTGTGGGCAATTTGACTTCTTCCTTGATCTGTACACTAACAGAATCGTGCGATTCACTCAATGAAGTAATCTTGCTAGTAGTCGTAGAAAGAGGAACTAATGGTGTGGCGGAAGGAAGGGTCTTGTCTTGAGGCTTATCAAATCCAATCTCTTCATCACTTTCGTCATCAGAATATTCCCTAGGAGTTTTCTTTGTGGCATCAATTGGGGACTTGGGTTTCTCATCAAATTTAGTTGGGGTCGTAATGTCCTTCAAGTCCGTTAGTGACTTAAGAATATCGTCAGATTTCGGAAGAGATTTATCTCCAATTGGGAGAATGGATCCGGTTGAGGGAATGGGCTGGGGGTGAGGCATGTCTCTGACATCTGTTTTAACTACATCTGTTGGTGACTGTGGTTTCTCAATAGACTTAACAGGATCTGTGGGCAATTTGACTTCTTCCTTGATCTGTACACTAACAGAATCGTGCGATTCACTCACTGAAGTAATCTTGCTAGTAGTCGTAGAAAGAGGAACTAATGGTGTGGCGGAAGGAAGGGTCTTGTCTTGAGGCTTATCAAATCCAATCTCTTCATCACTTTCGTCATCAGAATATTCCCTAGGAGTTTTCTTTGTTGCATCAATTGGGGACTTGGGTTTCTCATCAAATTTAGTTGGGGTCGTAATGTCCTTCAAGTCCGTTAGTGACTTAAGAATATCGTCAGATTTCGGAAGAGATTTATCTCCAATTGGGAGAATGGATCCGGTTGAGGGAATGGGCTGGGGGTGAGGCATGTCTCTGACATCTGTTTTAACTACAATCGGTTGGCGACTTTGGTTTCTCAATAGACTTAACAGGATCTGTGGGCAATTTGACTTCTTCCTTGATCTGTACACTAACAGAATCGTGCGATTCACTCAATGAAGTAATCTTGCTAGTAGTCGTAGAAAGAGGAACTAACGGTGTGGCGGAAGGAAGGGTCTTGTCTTGAGGCTTATCAAATCCAATCTCTTCATCACTTTCGTCATCAGAATATTCCCTAGGAGTTTTCTTTGTTGCATCAATTGGGGACTTGGGTTTCTCATCAAATTTAGTTGGGGTCGTAATGTCCTTCAAGTCCGTTAGTGGCTTAAGAATATCGTCAGATTTCGGAAGAGATTTATCTCCAATTGGGAGAAGCGAGCCGGTTGAGGGAATGGGCTGAGGATGAAGCTTGTCATGTGGCCTAGCAGTTCCGAATTCTTCATCACTCTCATCGTCAGAGTAATCTTTTTTAACTGTTTTAGCTAAATCGGTTGGCGACTTTGGCTTCTCAATAGACTTAACAGGATCTGCGGGCAATTTGACTTCTTCCTTGATCTGTACACTAACAGAATCGTGCGATTCACTCAATGAAGTAATCTTGCTAGTAGTCGTAGAAAGAGGAACTAACGGTGTGGCGGAAGGAAGGGTCTTGTCTTGAGGCTTATCAAATCCAATCTCTTCATCACTTTCGTCATCAGAATATTCCCTAGGAGTTTTCTTTGTTGCATCAATTGGGGACTTGGGTTTCTCATCAAATTTAGTTGGGGTCGTAATGTCCTTCAAGTCCGTTAGTGGCTTAAGAATATCGTCAGATTTCGGAAGAGATTTATCTCCAATTGGGAGAAGCGAGCCGGTTGAGGGAATGGGCTGAGGATGAAGCTTGTCATGTGGCCTAGCAGTTCCGAATTCTTCATCACTCTCATCGTCAGAGTAATCTTTTTTAACTGTTTTAGCTAAATCGGTTGGCGACTTTGGTTTCTCAATAGACTTAACAGGATCTGTGGGCAATTTGACTTCTTCCTTGATCTGTACACTAACAGAATCGTGCGATTCACTCACTGAAGTAATCTTGCTAGTAGTCGTAGAAAGAGGAACTAATGGTGTGGCGGAAGGAAGGGTCTTGTCTTGAGGCTTATCAAATCCAATCTCTTCATCACTTTCGTCATCAGAATATTCCCTAGGAGTTTTCTTTGTTGCATCAATTGGGGACTTGGGTTTCTCATCAAATTTAGTTGGGGTCGTAATGTCCTTCAAGTCCGTTAGTGGCTTAAGAATATCGTCAGATTTCGGAAGAGATTTATCTCCAATTGGGAGAAGCGAGCCGGTTGAGGGGATGGGCTGAGGATGAAGCTTGTCATGTGGCCTAGCAGTTCCGAATTCTTCATCACTCTCATCGTCAGAGTAATCTTTTTTAACTGTTTTAGCTAAATCGGTTGGCGACTTTGGTTTCTCAATAGACTTAACAGGATCTGTGGGCAATTTGACTTCTTCCTTGATCTGTACACTAACAGAATCGTGCGATTCACTCAATGAAGTAATCTTGCTAGTAGTCGTAGAAAGAGGAACTAACGGTGTGGCGGAAGGAAGGGTCTTGTCTTGAGGCTTATCAAATCCAATCTCTTCATCACTTTCGTCATCAGAATATTCCCTAGGAGTTTTCTTTGTTGCATCAATTGGGGACTTGGGTTTCTCATCAAATTTAGTTGGGGTCGTAATGTCCTTCAAGTCCGTTAGTGGCTTAAGAATATCGTCAGATTTCGGAAGAGATTTATCTCCAATTGGGAGAAGCGAGCCGGTTGAGGGAATGGGCTGAGGATGAAGCTTGTCATGTGGCCTAGCAGTTCCGAATTCTTCATCACTCTCATCGTCAGAGTAATCTTTTTTAACTGTTTTAGCTAAATCGGTTGGCGACTTTGGTTTCTCAATAGACTTAACAGGATCTGTGGGCAATTTGACTTCTTCCTTGATCTGTACACTAACAGAATCGTGCGATTCACTCACTGAAGTAATCTTGCTAGTAGTCGTAGAAAGAGGAACTAATGGTGTGGCGGAAGGAAGGGTCTTGTCTTGAGGCTTATCAAATCCAATCTCTTCATCACTTTCGTCATCAGAATATTCCCTAGGAGTTTTCTTTGTTGCATCAATTGGGGACTTGGGTTTCTCATCAAATTTAGTTGGGGTCGTAATGTCCTTCAAGTCCGTTAGTGGCTTAAGAATATCGTCAGATTTCGGAAGAGATTTATCTCCAATTGGGAGAAGGAGCCGGTTGAGGGAATGGGCTGAGGAGGTGAGAGCATTGTCTCTCACATCGTGGTCTTTAACTAGCATCGGTTGGCGACTTTGGCTTCTCAATAGACTTAACAGGATCTGTGGGCAATTTGACTTCTTCCTTGATCTGTACACTAACAGAATCGTGTGATTCACTCAGACTCAGTAGTCGTAGAAAGAGGAACTAATGGTGTGGCGGAAGGAAGGGTCTTGTCTTGAGGCTTATCAAATCCAATCTCTTCATCACTTTCGTCATCAGAATATTCCCTAGGAGTTTTCTTTGTTGCATCAATTGGGGACTTGGGTTTCTCATCAAATTTAGTTGGGGTCGTAATGTCCTTCAAGTCCGTTAGTGGCTTAAGAATATCGTCAGATTTCGGAAGAGATTTATCTCCAATTGGGAGAAGCGAGCCGGTTGAGGGAATGGGCTGAGGATGAAGCTTGTCATGTGGCCTAGCAGTTCCGAATTCTTCATCACTCTCATCGTCAGAGTAATCTTTTTTAACTGTTTTAGCTAAATCGGTTGGCGACTTTGGTTTCTCAATAGACTTAACAGGATCTGTGGGCAATTTGATTTCTTCCTTGATCTGTACACTAACAGAATCGTGCGATTCACTCACTGAAGTAATCTTGCTAGTAGTCGTAGAAAGAGGAACTAATGGTGTGGCGGAAGGAAGGGTCTTGTCTTGAGGCTTATCAAATCCAATCTCTTCATCACTTTCGTCATCAGAATATTCCTAGGAGTTTTCTGCAACAATTGGGGACTTGGGTTTCTCATCAAATTTAGTTGGGGTCGTAATGTCCTTCAAGTCCGTTAGTGGCTTAAGAATATCGTCAGATTTCGGAAGAGATTTATCTCCAATTGGGAGAAGCGAGCCGGTTGAGGGGATGGGCTGAGGATGAAGCTTGTCATGTGGCCTAGCAGTTCCGAATTCTTCATCACTTATCGTCAGAGTAATCTTTTTAACTGTTTTAGCTAAATCGGTTGGCGACTTTGGTTTCTCAATAGACTTAACAGGATCTGTGGGCAATTTGACTTCTTCCTTGATCTGTACACTAACAGAATCGTGCGATTCACTCACTGAAGTAATCTTGCTAGTAGTCGTAGAAAGAGGAACTAATGGTGTGGCGGAAGGAAGGGTCTTGTCTTGAGGCTTATCAAATCCAATCTCTTCATCACTTTCGTCATCAGAATATTCACTAGGAGTTTTCTTTGTTGCATCAATTGGGGACTTGGGTTTCTCATCAAATTTAGTTGGGGTCGTAATGTCCTTCAAGTCCGTTAGTGACTTAAGAATATCGTCAGATTTCGGAAGAGATTTATCTCCAATTGGGAGAAGGAGCCGGTTGAGGGAATGGGCTGGGGGTGAGGCATGTCTCTGACATCTGTTTTAACTACATCTGTTGGTGACTGTGGTTTCTCAATAGACTTAACAGGATCTGTGGGCAATTTGACTTCTTCCTTGATCTGTACACTAACAGAATCGTGCGATTCACTCACTGAAGTAATCTTGCTAGTAGTCGTAGAAAGAGGAACTAATGGTGTGGCGGAAGGAAGGGTCTTGTCTTGAGGCTTATCAAATCCAATCTCTTCATCACTTTCGTCATCAGAATATTCCCTAGGAGTTTTCTTTGTTGCATCAATTGGGGACTTGGGTTTCTCATCAAATTTAGTTGGGGTCGTAATGTCCTTCAAGTCCGTTAGTGGCTTAAGAATATCGTCAGATTTCGGAAGAGATTTATCTCCAATTGGGAGAAGCGAGCCGGTTGAGGGAATGGGCTGAGGATGAAGCTTGTCATGTGGCCTAGCAGTTCCGAATTCTTCATCACTCTCATCGTCAGAGTAATCTTTTTTAACTGTTTTAGCTAAATCGGTTGGCGACTTTGGCTTCTCAATAGACTTAACAGGATCTGTGGGCAATTTGACTTCTTCCTTGATCTGTACACTAACAGAATCGTGCGATTCACTCAATGAAGTAATCTTGCTAGTAGTCGTAGAAAGAGGAACTAATGGTGTGGCGGAAGGAAGGGTCTTGTCTTGAGGCTTATCAAATCCAATCTCTTCATCACTTTCGTCATCAGAATATTCCCTAGGAGTTTTCTTTGTTGCATCAATTGGGGACTTGGGTTTCTCATCAAATTTAGTTGGGGTCGTAATGTCCTTCAAGTCCGTTAGTGGCTTAAGAATATCGTCAGATTTCGGAAGAGATTTATCTCCAATTGGGAGAAGCGAGCCGGTTGAGGGAATGGGCTGAGGATGAAGCTTGTCATGTGGCCTAGCAGTTCCGAATTCTTCATCACTCTCATCGTCAGAGTAATCTTTTTTAACTGTTTTAGCTAAATCGGTTGGCGACTTTGGTTTCTCAATAGACTTAACAGGATCTGTGGGCAATTTGACTTCTTCCTTGATCTGTACACTAACAGAATCGTGCGATTCACTCAATGAAGTAATCTTGCTAGTAGTCGTAGAAAGAGGAACTAATGGTGTGGCGGAAGGAAGGGTCTTGTCTTGAGGCTTATCAAATCCAATCTCTTCATCACTTTCGTCATCAGAATATTCACTAGGAGTTTTCTTTGTTGCATCAATTGGGGACTTGGGTTTCTCATCAAATTTAGTTGGGGTCGTAATGTCCTTCAAGTCCGTTAGTGGCTTAAGAATATCGTCAGATTTCGGAAGAGATTTATCTCCAATTGGGAGAAGCGAGCCGGTTGAGGGAATGGGCTGAGGATGAAGCTTGTCATGTGGCCTAGCAGTTCCGAATTCTTCATCACTCTCATCGTCAGAGTAATCTTTTTTAACTGTTTTAGCTAAATCGGTTGGCGACTTTGGCTTCTCAATAGACTTAACAGGATCTGTGGGCAATTTGACTTCTTCCTTGATCTGTACACTAACAGAATCGTGCGATTCACTCAATGAAGTAATCTTGCTAGTAGTCGTAGAAAGAGGAACTAACGGTGTGGCGGAAGGAAGGGTCTTGTCTTGAGGCTTATCAAATCCAATCTCTTCATCACTTTCGTCATCAGAATATTCCCTAGGAGTTTTCTTTGTTGCATCAATTGGGGACTTTGGTTTCTCATCAATTTTAGTTGGGGTCTTAATGTCCTTCAAGTCCGTTAGTGACTTAAGAATATCGTCAGATTTCGGAAGAGATTTATCTCCAATTGGGAGAATGGATCCGGT
The DNA here is from genome assembly GCA_035043445.1 of Drosophila silvestris. Taxonomy (NCBI): domain Eukaryota; kingdom Metazoa; phylum Arthropoda; class Insecta; order Diptera; family Drosophilidae; genus Drosophila; species Drosophila silvestris. The sequence continues at coordinate 6,712,111 of JAWNMZ010000138.1, forward strand.
TGAGGGAATGGGCTGGGGGTGAGGCATGTCTCTGACATCTGTTTTAACTACATCTGTTGGTGACTGTGGTTTCTCAATAGACTTAACAGGATCTGTGGGCAATTTGACTTCTTCCTTGATCTGTACACTAACAGAATCGTGCGATTCACTCACTGAAGTAATCTTGGTAGTAGTCGTAGAAAGAGGAACTAATGGTGTGGCGGAAGGAAGGGTCTTGTCTTGAGGCTTATCAAATCCAATCTCTTCATCACTTTCGTCATCAGAATATTCCCTAGGAGTTTTCTTTGTTGCATCAATTGGGGACTTGGGTTTCTCATCAAATTTAGTTGGGGTCGTAATGTCCTTCAAGTCCGTTAGTGGCTTAAGAATATCGTCAGATTTCGGAAGAGATTTATCTCCAATTGGGAGAAGCGAGCCGGTTGAGGGAATGGGCTGAGGATGAAGCTTGTCATGTGGCCTAGCAGTTCCGAATTCTTCATCACTCTCATCGTCAGAGTAATCTTTTTTAACTGTTTTAGCTAAATCGGTTGGCGACTTTGGCTTCTCAATAGACTTAACAGGATCTGTGGGCAATTTGACTTCTTCCTTGATCTGTACACTAACAGAATCGTGCGATTCACTCAATGAAGTAATCTTGCTAGTAGTCGTAGAAAGAGGAACTAATGGTGTGGCGGAAGGAAGGGTCTTGTCTTGAGGCTTATCAAATCCAATCTCTTCATCACTTTCGTCATCAGAATATTCCCTAGGAGTTTTCTTTGTTGCATCAATTGGGGACTTGGGTTTCTCATCAAATTTAGTTGGGGTCGTAATGTCCTTCAAGTCCGTTAGTGGCTTAAGAATATCGTCAGATTTCGGAAGAGATTTATCTCCAATTGGGAGAAGCGAGCCGGTTGAGGGAATGGGCTGAGGATGAAGCTTGTCATGTGGCCTAGCAGTTCCGAATTCTTCATCACTCTCATCGTCAGAGTAATCTTTTTTAACTGTTTTAGCTAAATCGGTTGGCGACTTTGGCTTCTCAATAGACTTAACAGGATCTGTGGGCAATTTGACTTCTTCCTTGATCTGTACACTAACAGAATCGTGCGATTCACTCAATGAAGTAATCTTGCTAGTAGTCGTAGAAAGAGGAACTAATGGTGTGGCGGAAGGAAGGGTCTTGTCTTGAGGCTTATCAAATCCAATCTCTTCATCACTTTCGTCATCAGAATATTCCCTAGGAGTTTTCTTTGTTGCATCAATTGGGGACTTTGGTTTCTCATCAATTTTAGTTGGGGTCTTAATGTCCTTCAAGTCCGTTAGTGACTTAAGAATATCGTCAGATTTCGGAAGAGATTTATCTCCAATTGGGAGAATGGATCCGGTTGAGGGAATGGGCTGGGGGTGAGGCATGTCTCTGACATCTGTTTTAACTACATCTGTTGGTGACTGTGGTTTCTCAATAGACTTAACAGGATCTGTGGGCAATTTGACTTCTTCCTTGATCTGTACACTAACAGAATCGTGCGATTCACTCACTGAAGTAATCTTGCTAGTAGTCGTAGAAAGAGGAACTAACGGTGTGGCGGAAGGAAGGGTCTTGTCTTGAGGCTTATCAAATCCAATCTCTTCATCACTTTCGTCATCAGAATATTCCCTAGGAGTTTTCTTTGTTGCATCAATTGGGGACTTGGGTTTCTCATCAAATTTAGTTGGGGTCGTAATGTCCTTCAAGTCCGTTAGTGGCTTAAGAATATCGTCAGATTTCGGAAGAGATTTATCTCCAATTGGGAGAAGCGAGCCGGTTGAGGGAATGGGCTGAGGATGAAGCTTGTCATGTGGCCTAGCAGTTCCGAATTCTTCATCACTCTCATCGTCAGAGTAATCTTTTTTAACTGTTTTAGCTAAATCGGTTGGCGACTTTGGCTTCTCAATAGACTTAACAGGATCTGCGGGCAATTTGACTTCTTCCTTGATCTGTACACTAACAGAATCGTGCGATTCACTCAATGAAGTAATCTTGCTAGTAGTCGTAGAAAGAGGAACTAATGGTGTGGCGGAAGGAAGGGTCTTGTCTTGAGGCTTATCAAATCCAATCTCTTCATCACTTTCGTCATCAGAATATTCCCTAGGAGTTTTCTTTGTTGCATCAATTGGGGACTTGGGTTTCTCATCAAATTTAGTTGGGGTCGTAATGTCCTTCAAGTCCGTTAGTGACTTAAGAATATCGTCAGATTTCGGAAGAGATTTATCTCCAATTGGGAGAATGGATCCGGTTGAGGGAATGGGCTGGGGGTGAGGCATGTCTCTGACATCTGTTTTAACTACATCTGTTGGCGACTGTGGTTTCTTAATAGACTTAACAGGATCTGCGGGCAATTTGACTTCTTCCTTGATCTGTAGACTAACAGAATCGTGCGATTCACTCACTGAAGTAATCTTGCTAGTAGTCGTAGAAAGAGGAACTAATGGTGTGGCGGAAGGAAGGGTCTTGTCTTGAGGCTTATCAAATCCAATCTCTTCATCACTTTCGTCATCAGAATATTCACTAGGAGTTTTCTTTGTTGCAACAATTGGGGACTTGGGTTTCTCATCAAATTTAGTTGGGGTCGTAATGTCCTTCAAGTGCGTTAGTGGCTTAAGAATATCGTCAGATTTCGGAAGAAATTTATCTCCAATTGGGAGAAGCGAGCCGGTTGAGGGAATGGGCTGAGGATGAAGCTTGTCATGTGGCCTAGCAGTTCCGAATTCTTCATCACTCTCATCGTCAGAGTAATCTTTTTTAACTGTTTTAGCGAAATCGGTTGGCGACTTTGGCTTCTCAATAGACTTAACAGGATCTGTGGGCAATTTGACTTCTTCCTTGATCTGTACACTAACGGAATCGTGCGATTCACTCAAATCTGTAACTAACAGAATCTGGATTCACTCATGAAGTAATCTTGCTAGTAGTCGTAGAAAGAGGAACTAACGGTGTGGCGGAAGGAAGGGTCTTGTCTTGAGGCTTATCAAATCCAATCTCTTCATCACTTTCGTCATCAGAATATTCCCTAGGAGTTTTCTTTGTTGCATCAATTGGGGACTTGGGTTTCTCATCAAATTTAGTTGGGGTCTTAATGTCCTTCAAGTCCGTTAGTGACTTAAGAATATCGTCAGATTTCGGAAGAGATTTATCTCCAATTGGGAGAATGGATCCGGTTGAGGGAATGGGCTGGGGGTGAGGCATGTCTCTGACATCTGTTTTAACTACATCTGTTGGTGACTGTGGTTTCTCAATAGACTTAACAGGATCTGTGGGCAATTTGACTTCTTCCTTGATCTGTACACTAACAGAATCGTGCGATTCACTCAATGAAGTAATCTTGGTAGTAGTCGTAGAAAGAGGAACTAATGGTGTGGCGGAAGGAAGGGTCTTGTCTTGAGGCTTATCAAATCCAATCTCTTCATCACTTTCGTCATCAGAATATTCCTAGGAGTTTTCTTTGTTGCATCAATTGGGGACTTGGGTTTCTCATCAAATTTAGTTGGGGTCGTAATGTCCTTCAAGTCCGTTAGTGGCTTAAGAATATCGTCAGATTTCGGAAGAGATTTATCTCCAATTGGGAGAAGCGAGCCGGTTGAGGGAATGGGCTGAGGATGAAGCTTGTCATGTGGCCTAGCAGTTCCGAATTCTTCATCACTCTCATCGTCAGAGTAATCTTTTTTAACTGTTTTAGCTAAATCGGTTGGCGACTTTGGCTTCTCAATAGACTTAACAGGATCTGTGGGCAATTTGACTTCTTCCTTGATCTGTACACTAACAGAATCGTGCGATTCACTCAATGAAGTAATCTTGCTAGTAGTCGTAGAAAGAGGAACTAACGGTGTGGCGGAAGGAAGGGTCTTGTCTTGAGGCTTATCAAATCCAATCTCTTCATCACTTTCGTCATCAGAATATTCCCTAGGAGTTTTCTTTGTTGCATCAATTGGGGACTTGGGTTTCTCATCAAATTTAGTTGGGGTCGTAATGTCCTTCAAGTCCGTTAGTGGCTTAAGAATATCGTCAGATTTCGGAAGAGATTTATCTCCAATTGGGAGAAGCGAGCCGGTTGAGGGGATGGGCTGAGGATGAAGCTTGTCATGTGGCCTAGCAGTTCCGAATTCTTCATCACTCTCATCGTCAGAGTAATCTTTTTTAACTGTTTTAGCTAAATCGGTTGGCGACTTTGGTTTCTCAATAGACTTAACAGGATCTGTGGGCAATTTGACTTCTTCCTTGATCTGTACACTAACAGAATCGTGCGATTCACTCACTGAAGTAATCTTGCTAGTAGTCGTAGAAAGAGGAACTAATGGTGTGGCGGAAGGAAGGGTCTTGTCTTGAGGCTTATCAAATCCAATCTCTTCATCACTTTCGTCATCAGAATATTCACTAGGAGTTTTCTTTGTTGCATCAATTGGGGACTTGGGTTTCTCATCAAATTTAGTTGGGGTCGTAATGTCCTTCAAGTCCGTTAGTGGCTTAAGAATATCGTCAGATTTCGGAAGAGATTTATCTCCAATTGGGAGAAGCGAGCCGGTTGAGGGAATGGGCTGAGGATGAAGCTTGTCATGTGGCCGAGCAGTTCCGAATTCTTCATCACTCTCATCGTCAGAGTAATCTTTTTTAACTGTTTTAGCTAAATCGGTTGGCGACTTTGGCTTCTCAATAGACTTAACAGGATCTGTGGGCAATTTGACTTCTTCCTTGATCTGTACACTAACAGAAACGTGCGATTCACTCACGGAAGTAATCTTGCTAGTAGTCGTAGAAAGAGGAACTAATGGTGTGGCGGAAGGAAGGGTCTTGTCTTGAGGCTTATCAAATCCAATCTCTTCATCACTTTCGTCATCAGAATATTCCAAGGAACTTTTCTTTGTTGCATCAATTGGGGACTTGGGTTTCTCATCAAATTTAGTTGCGGTCGTAATGTCCTTCAAGTCCGTTAGTGGCTTAAGAATATCGTCAGGTTTCGGAAGAGATTTATCTCCAATTGGGAGAAGCGAGCCGGTTGAGGGAATGGGCTGGGGGTGAGGCATGTCTCTGACATCTGTTTTAACTACATCTGTTGGTGACTGTGGTTTCTCAATAGACTTAACAGGATCTGTGGGCAATTTGACTTCTTCCTTGATCTGTACACTAACAGAAACGTGCGATTCACTCACGGAAGTAATCTTGCTAGTAGTCGTAGAAAGAGGAACTAATGGTGTGGCGGAAGGAAGGGTCTTGTCTTGAGGCTTATCAAATCCAATCTCTTCATCACTTTCGTCATCAGAATATTCCAAGGAACTTTTCTTTGTTGCATCAATTGGGGACTTGGGTTTCTCATCAATTTTAGTTGGGGTCTTAATGTCCTTCAAGTCCATTAGTGGCTTGAGAATATCGTCAGATTTCGGAAGAGATTTATCTCCAATTGGGAGAAGCGAGCCGGTTGAGGGAATGGGCTGAGGATGAAGCTTGTCATGTGGCCTAGCAGTTCCGAATTCTTCATCACTCTCATCGTCAGAGTAATCTTTTTTAACTGTTTTAGCTAAATCGGTTGGCGACTTTGGCTTCTCAATAGACTTAACAGGATCTGTGGGCAATTTGACTTCTTCCTTGATCTGTACACTAACAGAATCGTGCGATTCACTCACTGATGTAATCTTGCTAGTAGTCGTAGAAAGAGGAACTAATGGTGAGATGGAAGGATGGATCTTGTCTTGAGGCTTATCAAATCCAATCTCTTCATCACTTTCGTCATCAGAATATTCCCTAGGAGTTTTATTTGTTGCATCAATTGGGGACTTGGGTTTCTCATCAAATTTAGTTGGGGTCGTAATGTCCTTCAAGTCCGTTGGTGGCTTAAGAATATCGTCATATTTTGGATGAGATTTATCTTCAATTGGAAGAAGAGAGCCTGCTGAGGTAATGGGCTGAGGGTGAGGCATATCTCTGGTATCTGTTTTAACTACATCTGTTGGTGACTTTGGTTTCTCAATAGATTTAATAGAATCTGTGGACAGTTTGATATCTTGTTTGATCTGTACACTGAAAGACTGGTGAGATTCACTCACAGAAGTAATTTTAGTAGTAGTCGTAGAATGAGGAACCAAATGTTTGATGGCTGGAAGGGTCTTATCTTGAGGCTTATCAAATCCAATCTCTTCAGCAGTTTCGTCAGCAGAATATTCCTTAGGAGTTTTCTGTGCTGAGTCAATTGGGGACTTGAGTTCTTCATCTAATGTAGTTGTCGATCTTATGCTTTTAATGTCAGTTAGTGTCTGTTTAATCTCGCCAGCTTTCTGCAGATTCTTTTCGTCGTCTGGGAGTAAACGATACCCCAACGGAATCGGCTGAGTGAGGGTCTTATTTGCTAGGTGGTGTGTTGAGCATATTTTGGTTTTCTGTTTATCGTCTTTGTTGATCAAATTTGTTGGAAACTTTCCTGTTTTGCTTTTACTTATAGCGAAGGATTCGCTATCTTCGCTGACGCTTACATAATTTGTCTGATCGAGAGTTTTGGGCTGATATTTTTCAATTTTTGTAAATTGTTTCATTCTTTGAAGTTTTTCATTGTGATCGATCTCCTCATCACTCTCGCTTTCATTTTCTGTTTTTCTATTGTCAGATGGGAATATATTCTGCGCTACTGTATGAGAAATTTCCGAGGTCATTAAATCAAGTCTTTTCTGGATTTTAAGATCGTCTTTTTCTTCACTTTCATGAGTTGGAAACTTTTCCAAAACCTCTTTTTCTGTTATTTCGACATCTGTCTGAGAAAACGGACGGCTATCATCTGTAATGAGTTTGCTCAGTTTTCTCTCGTATTTTGTTGCAACATTTATAAATTCTTTTGTGTCTTCAATATCAGTTTTTGAAATTGAATGCAACTGCACAGCCGCATGCGACATTTTTGGGAAAGCTACTTCCTTAGTGGCTTTAGTTAATTCTATTGGAAATTCTTGCTTATCACATACCTTTGACAAATTATAATAACTTTCTGGTGCTTTGTCCTGAGATGCACTATTTGTCACCAATTCCTTAATACTTTCGGATATATCGTATTTAGTTCTTTCGTCTAATAAAAATTTAGCTGTTAATGATTTAATATCGTTCGGCTCTAATTTACTTTCACTATCTGTTTGTTTAATAAAAATCTTTGATGTATCAAAAACTTTGCGCTTTGAGCATTTCTTTTCACAGACAGCTTCTAGGTTTTCAGTACTTATGCTCGTTTTACCCGTTTCTGAAACAGGCGAAACTACTTTCTGCTCTAAAATTCGGCTTGTCCCCAAATTTTCCAAAATTAAGTCAGTTTCATTTAAAATCTGTTGATCTATTGATGATACATCAATTTGGCGAGCTACAGTTTCACGTTTACGTGGACTAAATGGTGTAGCTTCTAAGCTCCCTGAGGGATACCTACGTTCAATATCTTGTACAACTGCTTTTACCTTTGGCAATGTCTCTAATTCTCCGTCCTTATATACTAAGTCTTTGTGCTCATCAATACTTGCTGTTAAAATGTTGCCAGGTACCTGTTTTACTTGCTTATCTAAACCTACCACCTGCTCTCCTAAAGTCTTTTGCGTTTCACTTAAGTCTTCTGCAACCTCAAAGGCCTTGCGCTTCTTACAAACTTTCTCGCAAACCTCCTCCTCAATTTGCGCTAAGCCAATTGCTCCATGCTCCATTGCCTGAAGGGGAGATAATTTGACAATCTGCGTAGGTGGGTCACATTTGGTTAATTCGAAGAATGCGATATCTGCAGTCGTAAGAATTTGGTTCTCTACCTCAACGATATTTGGCTCGTTTATACCGTGGTCTGCCGCTCGCTTTTTCACTGGAAATGGAATAGCCGCAACCTCTGTACCACTGATCTTATCTTCAATGCTCTGTACAACCTCCTTCACCACGGGCACTTTATCGCCAATATACTTTGGTGGCACACTCTGCTGTGTAGTGTTGGAAGACTCCAAGGACTCGGTACTGCCACTGCTCTCCAAACGCAATATCTTGCGCCTAACATCACCGCAGCCCATAATCTGCTCTAGATACTCCCTATCACCAGCATCGCGCTGGACATCATCTAGCTCCGTTTGCTGTAGATGATCCTTCTGTTGCTCAGCTGCCATTGCAATTAGATCTATTTTGGTGCGTTCTACTTGCGTATTCAAAGTCGTTGTTGTGGTCGTTGTTGTCTTCGCAGTTGGACTACTTGTACTCATTTCTGTAAATGAGGTAGTGTCTTGTGAGTATGGTTTCGGGATATTGGGGGGAGCTGCCATTCTGTGTAGCAGCTTATCAGTTTCATCTGTACTTGTAAATGTATCGGATTTTACATTATGAACACTGAAGTGCTCTGTTTGAGGCGTTCCAGGTTGGCGAAATTTGTTTTTATTAGGAAGTAGAAACAAGGCAACAATTTAGACAGATTACACCTATATATTACAAAACAAACCAGACTTATATGTGGGGTTAGTTTATATACATAGTGCAATTATTGATCAGCAATCAGGGCTCGCCTCGCATGACTACAAGCTTTACGTCAAGAACGCAGCAGCAGGCACAAACATGCAAATTGTTGTACGGTATACGATTTATGTAAGACAATGCGCTTGTTAAGTTAGTTGAAAAGCAAAAACATAAAAAAGTCTGGATAGACAGATGACAGATGCCAGATGCATTTGCCTTGCACTCATATCGTATAGTATAGTATATAGTATGCTATATATGACGTCGTGGATTCCGTGCCCATTTCTGCTGTTGCACCATTCAAATACATTTTTTAAATTTTCATTACGTTTGCATATTTTTACAAGAGTATTTAAGCAATATATGTTTAGATTTTTAATTGATTATTTGAAACCAACTTAAAATACAAAATTAGCAAGTACTGCAAGAATATATATTTATTAACCACGACATCATATGTCACATACGGTAATGCGATATGCTCACAAAATAATACACAATACGATACTTGATTGTTCGAGTCTTATCCATGTGCATTGTATATATATTGTAAGAGTATGTCTGCCAACTAGCTATTACATTTACAAATACATTTTGAGTATTAGCCAATTAGATAAGGAAGCGCGTTAGGGGTGCATAGAAATCAAATGTTCATTAGGGTGTTCTTGTGGTAGTTATTGCTGCTGGTTGCTGGAAGCCGCAAATGCAAATAATCTATAAACTACACGAGTACGATTTATATTTATGCATGGTTACGTAGACGCTACTGTGATTTTTAATGTTGTTGTTTTTTTTTGTTTTTTAACTAAACATTGAGTTACATAATTCGTAGTTTAGATGAGAGTACATAGGCTTTTTCGTTAAGGACTCACAAAAATTACGAAAAGCAACAGAATATAATTATTTGCACAAATCAAATAAAACCAAAAATATTGAAAACTCAAAGCCATGGTGGTTTACTGATATCGATAATTGGAATTGAAGTGCTGAATGCGTCATATTGGGATCGAAATGCATGAGATCACAATGGAATTGAACTATTGTGTGTCACTCAACTCATTAAGGATCGCAATACATATATATGTTTATATATATATATATGTATATATAAATATATAACTCGAATTTGAATTTGCAAAATCGAATGCCAAAAGTGTTTATCTTAATGAAAAAAATCGTATAGTATATATTCTATGTACATTATAATATTCGAATGTACATACACTTAATATTGGCTTATTTTTATAATCGTACTTGTATTTAACTAATTTTAAAGTTATACAAATTGTATCAATTATTGTAGCTTGCAGTAGTTGATAAAAACGTAAACTGAATTGCTTAAATAATTGTTAAAATTGCAAACGTAATTGTCGTTTTACGATAGATATAAATAATTATGTTATATAGGTATACAGTTTGAGAGGGATAATTATAGAGAGACCTATCAGCGATACCCATCATAAGTGCTGAATTATTTTCTAATTATTGACCATTACAAGGCAACTTTTCAAATTGTTTGCACAAAATTTGCTTTCAGAACTTACCATAAATTACAATACTTAAAGTTACTTTAGTGTTTGTATTTTCTTTATTACGATTAGTGTAGTTTTATTTTAATTAATTTTTGGAATGTTTGGTTTTTTTTTGTTATACTTTATGCATTGAATGAACCACAAATAACAAGTCAACGCTACAATAGTCGGTTATTAGATTTTTAGTATTTGTATATCAATTCAAACAAACGCACAAGAAACACAAACAAATTAATCATAAATATGCGTCTATTGGCCAGAAGACAGTGTGCCTACAGGGAAATTAGCTTCACTCCGTATTTCCGTCGCGCGTACTTGGTAAACACAAATGTCAAACTAAATCAGCACCGAATGTGCGCCTGCTGCTATGCTACGAGAAATGTACGAAATTAAATTAAATTAAGTATACGCCAGCGCGTACGTTTTTCTCAGTTGCTTTGGGGCCACTGCGGTATGACATAAGTGTGCAACATTTTTCACCACTAGCTGATGCAAATAATAATTGCAAATTATATCTATGAGTCGAACTAGATAAATATAGTAATATTGACTTGATACAATATATTCTCATACTATATATTTAAAGATTTGCTGATTACTGCATTCAGGCACAGACTGTAAGACCATGCTTCTTAGGCGTTAATACCAACAATGCAATCGTTTTATCGATTGGAACTGACCCAAAGAGGGCTCATAGTGTTGACATTGATACTTTTGAATGTTACACCCACAACGGCGCCAGACACAAAAAAAATACTATTTGCGATTTTCTCTCTGGTTGCTTTCCTCATTTCCTCGACCTTTAGCTTTAAGCACCTGCAGGTAATTGGATTAACTAGCAAAATGTGAGTACAGTACTGCGTTACAACGGTATCACGGCATTTTCCTTGTAAAATATTATCACCACCTGCTGGCCATTAACTCAATGAGCTATATTCTTAAATTGCGTATTATGGTTATTTCACTTACAGACTTTTTTGATTAAGATACACACACTAGCAGTTATTTACATATTAATTAACAATGTACTACATTGTCGTTTCCATTGAATCGTTTTTAATGAATGGTTGTTTGCATACAAAAAGCCTTTGGATTTTAAATTAAACAAAATGAGTTCAACATAACAATAAGAGGAACACAAAAAAAAAACAATTAAATACTTGTACTAGTACATAAGTTGGTTAAAAGCAAAGGAAAACACTACATATTGTGACTAGGAAATCATATGGGAAAACAAGAATGGGGTGTTACGAGTTTATTATCTTCTTTTTTTTCTTTGTATCAAAAAGGCAAACACAAAAAGTTGATAAGTCAATTTACATAACAAATACGCTTATCGCATAGTAAAGGCAACAACTCATTTTGAAAAACTGAACTTACCAACTGTCGAAATGGCAGCAACGCGCTCAAACGTCGACTCTGTGGTTGAATGCAATGTGGTTACAGTGTCGGCAAGATAATCTATCAACAATCATTTTTCTTCACTCTGAACTTTATAATCAATCATGGTATTATTCTCTTACCATGCTCTAGGCTGCCAATGTTGCTCTGCTCATTCTGCTTCTCAGTTTTTGTATCACTCGGTGTGGGTGGTGGAGTTTGGGAGTGTGGAATGTCACTCGCTGCGAATTGCAAATAAATTATGGCTTACACATTTTAGACATATATTTGTGTAAAATCGATTTAACCCACCGATTTGTATGAGTTCATCGCTCATTTCAATTAAACCCTCGCTCATCTTTTTGGTAATTGTTTCACCCACATATTTGCAGAATTCGGCGTCGGTAAGCGATTTGCGTGGCTCAATGGGCAGTGGAGGACAGAGACCCTCATCGATGATGATATCGCTCACTAGTACAGTGGATCGCTTGCCAAATGTATCGCTTTCGAATTCGCTGATCTTCTTAGCTGAGCTGGGCAGCTGAGTATCTTGCTCCATGACAAGGAAATCAGCAGTCAATTTGCGTGTGGCAAATGGTGAAACTTCACTAATTGGTGCCGCGGACTCAATGCCATCTCCAATGTTGGCGATCTTTGCCTCCGGCTCCAATATTGTTGCTTTTGGCTCCAAATAATTGGCAGTTTCAATCTTACCGATAACGGTAGGCTCTACGGTAGCTAGTTTTGGCTGCAGGATTTCTGGCAATATGGTCGATTCAACGCGTGCTGTTGCGGCAAATAATTCATTAATTACGCTCTTTTGCGGCTGAGACGGCAGCTGAGTTTGTTGTTCCATATTGAGAAAGTCAGTTGTCAGCTGACGTTCATTGAAGAATTCCACTTTCGGCTGAGTTGTCTTCTCAGCTGTTTTCGAGATTTCCTCGACTTGTGTCTTTCTGGGTTCCATTACTGGTATTTTGCTAGCTGGCGGCGCTGGCTTCACAGAGATCTCAGATTCCGGCTCGGAAGTTATTGATGTCTGACTAGAGAGAAGCATCTTCTCAGGAGCAGTGGGTAGGCTGGGCAGTTGAGTTTGCTGCTCCATGCTGAGAAAATCATGAGTATGCTTGCGAGCATCAAGAACAATTTTCTCCTCAATCTTGTGGAATGTGTCGACAACCTCGGCAACCTTCTCGGCCACTTTATCTTCCTTGCTGGCCGAGATTAAGGTTGGCGCTGGCTTCACAGAGATCACGGATTCCGGCTCGGAAATTGTGGATGTTTGACTAGAGAGGAGCATCTTCTCAGGAGCAGTGGGTAGGCTGGGCAGTTGAGTTTGCTGCTCCATGCTGAGAAAATCATGAGTATGCTTGCGCGCATCAAGAACAATTTTCTCCTCAATCTTGTGGAATGTATCGACAACCTCGGCAACCTTCTCTGCCACTTTATCTTCCTTGCTGGCCAACATTAAGGTTGGCGCTGGCTTCACAGAGATCACGGATTCCGGCTCGGAAGTTGTGGATGTTTGACTAGAGAGGAGCATCTTCTCAGGAGCAGTGGGTAGGCTGGGCAGTTGAGTTTGCTGCTCCATGCTGAGAAAATCATGAGTATGCTTGCGAGCATCAAGAACAATTTTCTCCTCAATCTTGTGGAGTGTGTCGACAACCTCGGCAACCTTCTCTGCCACTTTATCTTCCGTGCTGGCTGACATTAGGGTCGCCGTTGGCTTCACAGAGATCAGGGATTCCGGCTCAGAAGTTGTTGATGTCTGGCTGAACACGACCATCTTCTCAGGTGCATGGGGTTGGCTGGGCAATTGCGTTTGCTGTTCCATGCTGAGAAAATCTTGAGTATGCTTGCGAGCATCAAGAACAATTTTCTCTTCAATCTTGTGGAATGTGTCGACAACCTCGGCAACTTTCTCTGCCACTTTATCTTCCTTACTGGCCGATAAATTGGGCATTTCTTGCTGAATCGTAATCAAAGGTTCTTCTACTTTACCACCGAACTCTCCCAATTTGCTAGCTATTTCTGCAGGCTTTTCAGTTTTGGTTACTTTCTCCTCAATTTTATGGAAAGTTTCAATCAGTTCGGTGACTTTTTCAGTCAGAGTTTCCGCCTTGGCTGCAATTTCCGGTTGTTGTTTGGGCAGTTCGCTGCCCATTCCAGAAGTCATAATGGTAGTGGTAGATGATATAATGTCCTCAAAGACTTTCGTCTCTCTTTCGACTAACTTTTCCACGGATTTCCTGGGCTCTACTTTAGGTATTTTGCTTGCAGCTGGAGATGTTTTGGGCTCAGCAACTGGAGCTGCTTTTGGCTCGGCTATGGGCTGCGACACCATTTGACTCTTTTGCTCTGCTTGCAGGAAATCTTGAGTTAGCTTTCGTGCATCCACTTCAGGAATCTTGGCGGCCTCACCAGTCTTCACTGGAATCTTGGACAGAGGCTTGTCCTGCTTAGCTTCCGCTGGCTTGTCGAACTCAGTTTCCGCTGTGGCACGTGGAGCCGCTGTTGGTTTGATCTGTTCCTCACTGGATTTCCTTGCCAGTTTGATTTGTTCCTCACTGGGTTTCCTTGCAAGTTTGATCAGTTCCTCACTGGGTTTCCTTACAAGTTTCGGTATATGTGTCTTTGGCTCGCCACCATGGAAATCGTATTTAACCTTCTTGGCCTCGAAATCAGCAATTTTTTCATCAATTTTTGTGCTTTCGACAATTTGAACAGTCTTTGTTATCTGTTCCGTGGGCATTGACTGGACATCTTGTAGATGCTTTATGGTCTCGCTGATCTTCGTTGTTTCAGTGACAATTTCACTGGGTAACACTGTGCTCTTCTCCTTGATCTCCTGTTTGCCCGTCTCGAAGGAACTTATAATATTTTCCACCTTCTTACTGGCAGTGTCGGTTACCTCACTGATAACCTGTTCGACTTCCCTAATCGCTTCCTGGGGTATCGTTGCCACTGGACTTGTCTTCTCCTTGATCTCCTCCACGAACTTCTCGTGAATTGTTACAGTGGTCTCGACAGCTGGGAGCTGGCTTCGTTTCTCGAATTCCAAGAAGTCTTCGGTCATATCGCGTGCTTCCTGCCGAGTAATGGTAACCACTCGGCCGCTGCTGGTGGTCGCCGAATCCTTTTTTGTTGTCTCTCAGCGGTGCTGATATCCTGCACAATCTTATCAATTTTGTCCGGCGAAGGCAAATCTTCCTCCTCAGAGCTGCGACCGGACGTTTTCAGCTTATGTGTTAGCTCCCTATCGAACTCGGTCTTGCTCACTTCGGTCGAGTCCATTTTGCCCATCTTCATCTTGATGACCTGCTCGGGCACGGTGGCTGTTTTGATGATGACATTATCTGCGGGTAGCTGCATCATGATTTCGGATTCATGATGTGCCTTTTTGTCCTCAATCAAACTCTTGCGCTTGATTTCAGTTATCTCTTTTGTGATCTCTTTCTTTTGGGTTGAGGCCGGTATGGAGCGTTCCACCGAAAGACGTTTAACTATTTTCTCCCGGCGTTCGGCAACAGTTCGTTTAGCTGGTTCTTCATCGGACTCCGATTCTTCGACTTCTTTCTCTTCGGCAGAGTATTTCACTTCTTCGCGTTCGTTAATTTGCTGGATTCGCTTGCCTACAAGCAAATAAATTTTAAATTAAATAGTATTCGATAGTGCATTTAATATTTAAGTAGAAAATACAATACATATTTTGTTAACTTACTTTCTCTGCGAACCAGCTCCTCTACGGATTCCGAGTTCTTCATGAGATCGGCCTCGTCAAACTCGCGTGAATGCGATAGTCGTCCACTCTTGCACTTCTTCATAATATCGTCGCGTCCAATATTCTTTAGCGCTGTTTCCAGTGCCAGGATATCGTAGTTGGGCTTGTCTTTGTACAAACGAATCATGCTCTGCGCCTGTCGCGCAATACTGTCGGTATTGTGATTAATAATATCATCGATCTCATCTGTCGTTATGCCTATCTCTGGCGCCAGTTGTATCCAGTCTTTGCCCAACAAATTGGACAGATCTACAATGCGTATATCACCAATATAGTGATCGTTTTGATGTTTGCTCAGGCTGAACATCGAGGTGCGATAGGCAGATGAGACGCGTTCCGAGAACGCTGTAGTCGAATCGGGTATGACCGCTTCCGGCAGTACAATATTGAGTATGCAAATAGGTTGCTGGGGTGGTTCACCCTTCGCTACTTTAGGTTCCTTCATGAACAGCGTACGACCAACGATATCCGCATGCTGATCCTTCACCCGAACCGTGAAGGGCAGGCGATTCTCACGGAAGGCTTTGAACTGCAATTGTAACTGATCGCCCGATTTGGTCACCGGCACCAGATTGCCGGCCATTTCAATGTACTGTGGCTTGCCCTCGAGCACCTCCACGTCGCGACTCTTGGCCACCTCCGTGTACAGTTCGTGTTTCTCAAGTGTCTTATCCTCGCGATCATCGGTCATGCAGAAGACACGAAGGCGTGCCTCGAACGGCTCTATTTTCTTGGCGAACACCACAAATCTGGCTATGAAGGGCACGTGAATGACCTCCCTGTAATTGATATATTCAGTAGATTTAAGTCTTAGATATTACCACAGACAGCACTTACTTGTAGAGCTCTGTGGCCATTTTTGTTGCATCGGAAATGTTGCGGCAATCCATGAGCCAGAAGCGGGCGGAAACTGTGGTCGTAAATGAGACGCAGTCGTTGACAAATGTCAACGGTGTCGATCCGGTAACGTCCTCCCATTGGGCTCGGGATGGTCCGCCTATGGTTGGGTGATGGGAGATAATACGATGTTCAATTTTTGGGCATATATCAAGACAAAAAATACGCGTAGACTAATTATTTAAAACTCTTTGAAAACTCTACTTTTGTCTCATTAGCAGATATAATTTTATATGTAATTCAAAAATTGTTCAACTAATTCGAAAACGAAAACAATAACTAAACTCAAAAGTTTTTAAAGAGAGAGAGAAAGACGATCGTGTGTTAATTACAAAGCAATTGTTTGTTAAGAGAGAGTAGTATTGAAAAGTAGTAAGTTTGAATATTTATAAAAAGTATTATTGTATTTATTTAGCGTAAAAGTTATTGAAATATTAGTAAATTGGTTCTGGTTGTCTGTGTCTGTGGCATTTAGATTCATGTGATGCAGTGACTGGGTTAGGTCTAAGCCTTGTATAATGAGTGTGTTTGTGTGTGTGAGCGTGTGTGTGTATAGTGTAGTGTTGTGTGAATATGGTAATGCTGCACTTTACTTTCAAGCAATATGTATATGTATATAATTAATAGCAGTTATATTTGTAGGGCTGTAGCATTTACAGGGATACAAGTACAATGGAACTTGTTACGCTGACTTTGAAGCCATTTTGAAACAACATGCTTAAAATTTTCAAAATATAAAATTAGTTGTAGGCTTTTAATGGTAATTAAGTGAGCGTGTCATGTGTTTTCTTGTAAATGTGTAGAAAACGTTAAGGAAAAATAACAAACAGAACAATCAATTAAATCATACAAAATGATAACAACAGAAACTTGAAAATAACTCAATAAACCGTCAGCTTGTTTATATACAATAAACAAAATATATTTTTTGCTTATATATTTTATAGAGCTTGCCATATCATTCATTTATGCCCTTTTAGAGTTCCTCAATAGCTTTGGCAGTGTTCTTTTTTTTTGTTATTTTTATTATTTTTTTTAGGTTTCAGAAAAGTTCTCTTTGGGTCCACAAACAGTATAAATTCGAAATTGAATTTAGATTTTGGAAAACAGTTTATACATACATGAATATATTCTGCTTTGCGTTGTTTTTGTAACAAATAATAAGGTAAGACACAACTCAAATCAAAACGCTCCAACAAAACTACGAATTAGCTTAAGTGCATGACATTCCAAATTAAGAATGTGAAATAAACAAAGTTTTTACGAATAAGGCATGGTAAATAAATCGAAATCGAAATGAAAACTAAACAAACAAGTTTCGATTAAGTCATTTGGCTTTGAATTGAATACGATTTCATTGGCCCAAAGAGCAACTTTAGCATTATCTTATACAATTTCTTATTAAAGACCTATAAACTTTTTTATGAAAAAGTGCAATTGATATATGTATAGTAAAACCGCGTGCAGTCAAAAATTCTTTAGTTAATTGTAGTTATTGTAAGTAGATTAGAGAGAACGCAGCAAATATGTTTGTTGGACAAGCTTAAAGTTCTTAAAAGTGAATTGGAAAGTTAGCTTACTTCAAAAAACGAAGCTGCTTTGAGCTAGAAGCACAATATTAACTTGGCCTTGGCATAAATAATTATGCTTTGGAGTTGGGTCAGAGTAAGCCCCAAACAGAAAGTTTTCCTGAGCTTCATGTTTTGATTTTGTTGTTGGTTTTTATATTTTTTTGGTAAAGAAAACCCAAAGACGCAGCGCAACCCGAATTTATGCAAAAAAGTTTAATAAAAAATAGTTGAAATAAAGAAAAATAATTAACGCAAAGAATAACAAAACGAAATCAACATTTCTTAAAGCATAGTAGATTAAAAAATATTTGCAATAGTCTTTTTTAATAGGAAATTTGTTTCAAATAAAATATGCAGAATTTTCAAATATTTTTTTCTTATTTTTATAATTTGATTGAAATTCGCTTAAATTTTCTTTTGTATTTTGATAATTGGTTCATTTTCAATAAATGACTATGGTATTATTGTTAATTATTTTGGCATAGAACGAAACAACTAAATATGAACAAATAACATTTTGTTTATATTGTAAACAGTTTCAATTTGAAACTTCATACATGTTTGTGAATTTCTGAATTTATTTTGTTTTATTTTGGACATTTTTCATTTTTTAGTTACCTTTTAGAGACCTTTTCCGAAACACACCTTCAATGGATTGAGAAAACAGAATGGAATGCGTGCACATATGCATTGACGCATTAGTACGAAATTATAGAACAATTAAATACGGTTTCAATTAAGAATTGAATTTAAGTATTTTTGTTTTTGTTGGTATTGCTTTGTTCAAAAACTATAATCTTAAAAAAATAATATTGAAGTGAACCCAGAGAACTTATAATTTATACTACACAATTAAGAAATAAGAACAAATATATAGTATTATATACTGGAGAGCAAACACTGTTGGCACAATGATGACACTGAGCATAACATTAAGTTGAATACGAGTATGTGTGAGAGGGTTCGTATCTGTATCTGTATTTGTAATTGTATTTGTATTTGTAATTGTAGTTGTGTGGGTGTAGCTTGAAATATGAGCGTATCTGTGTCTGTATGCGGGGGGGTGAATGACTTTTACTCTGCTGTTACTGATACTGTTACTGTTGCTGTTGCTGTTACTGTTACTGTTACTGTTACTGTTACTGTTACTGTTACTGTTACTGTTACTGTTACTGTTACTGTTACTGTTACTATTACTGTTACTGTTACTGTTACTGTTACTATTACTAGTATGGTTACTGTTACTGGTACTGTTAGAAGTTGCTGAATGTAGTAGGCATTTCAATATCGACAAAATAATCAACTTTAGTTTTAAATTTAAGTGTTTCAGAAACACAATTGAATAACCCGTAACAACGAATACGCATTAACTACACAGACACAAGCACATTATTGTTTCCAAAAAGTTGGGGCCTCGATATTATTATGTCCCAAATTTTCAACATTTTCTTTATATAATTTGTTAGCAATTTTCACTGTACAACATTATGTATATAGATATATGGCATGTATATATATAGTACATGATAATTGTATATGTAGTAAAATATATAGGTAGTAAATTTTATAGACAACTCAGATTAAGAAATACTCAACGAAATAATAGTGAATACATACTTGAGTTTATTAAGACAAAGAAAAACAAAAGCGAATCGAAACTAAATACAAAATCATACAAAACGAACACTTAAGTAGGAATGAATTAAATGAAAGCCTGAGGTATATAGAGAAGGGCTTCAGGAAGATACTCATAAACATCAAAACTAACAAAACGTAAATGTTAAGTAGATACTCATAATTGTTATATATGTATGTAACTGCTTGGAGCACATTTCACAACAACACAAAGAAAAAGAAAACAAAAGTATCGAGGCGGCGAAACGGTAACAATTATAACTTACCTGTTATCGAACACAGCAGACGCAAAGTGGGCGTATTGCCCGAGTACTGATTAATCATGCCCTGGCTGTGCGCCTTCGGGGCGGGCATACTCAGTGTGATGGCCTTATGGAACTTGCGGCGACGCGGCTCAACCGTTACAATCGGTGAGACGGCAACGCCGCGACCCAGTAGCTTAGCAGTTAGATCCGGATCGACCGGTTGAGCCTAGAAATGTAACGAATTTTCGGCACTGTAGACAAAAAATCGATTTTGCGGCCACTCTTACAATATGAGGCATGAGACAAAGTAAACAAAATATAACCAATAAACAAAATCAAGTATGTAATGAAAAACCATATAGTTACAAAATATGCGCCATTTGCTTGTTTACCATATAGTATAAGTATATAATTCTAATGATAAAACATAAAAGAAAATGAAATGAGTTTCTTCTTTTTTTTTTGGGCTAAATGGTGAACATTTTTTGTGTTTTGTTTCGCTTTTTTTGTTGTGTACAATGCTTATTCAGTTGGATGTTTAATTCATACTAGTATTATTTATGGTTCTATTGAGCAATCGTATGTTTTAGTTAAATACAGCATTAGTTAACTACAAACAATAACAATGTTCAAGCCCATTTATGTCCCAATAAATTTAGTCATCAAAAAAACTTTGACTACAACTTAACGACTAGAAAACCAAAGGCAGAAATATAGAAAACAGAAGAAAAACAATTTGTTTATATTTATGTTATTATTGAAATTTAAATACAAAATGCAAATAAAATGTGCTAAAATTTGAACTCATGAGTAGGGCCATTATAAAATCGTTTTTTTGCTTACGGCATGGCTAAAATGTTACAACTGTCTTTAGGCACTTCAGAACCGGACCCAATTGTAACGGTCTAAGCATTTTTTACAATATAATATATACATATAAGTTTTGTATATTGTTCACATTGTTCTTTTTTATTATTTCAAAAAAGCAATTTAATGAAAAATTAATTAATTAAATAAAATTAATGAAAAGATTTTCATTGGTATAAAGTTTTTGTTGAACTAAATTTATTGGGTAGTACTTCATTTCAGAAAACTTTTATAATCTTATGCATAAATAAGTAATTTATCAAGTATGATTAGTTTATAATAATAGGCATATATATGTGTTTATATATATATAGTATTAAATTGTTTGTATGTACGTACTTCATTTGTCTTATTTAATTGGACAAATTGTTCAAGTATTTAAGCTTTAAGAAAATATGCGATCTGCCATAAGTCGCTGGATCCAAGATCAATCATCGTATAAGTATTATTGCAAGTCACTATTAAGTAAATTCTTCTGTTTTTAGCATATGTGATTAAGTTATCGCGAAGACTGGAATTTCAGCTTGGTGTCGTTAAGTTGTCTACTCTATAGTTCTGCCGTGATTAAATATATTCAAACAAAGTGCACATATTTCATAAATAACATTTAAGCCCCTTTAAAAAAAATTGTACTCAAGAGGCATTCTAAGTGGTGAATATTTCAAAGCAAATCTAAATACTATTGTTTAAAATATAATATTTCGATTTTGAGAATAGGTTTTTAAATTGATTTCTGGCCATGCTAGATATGTGTAAATATATAAGTCAAATTCACATCATCTACTTAGTTTTGGCTGCAACGACTCTACGCAAATTACAGAGTTTATAGAACGGTATTACATAAGTACCTATGTATTTGGTTATTTAATATATAAATGCGTATTTGCAATATTTGGAAAACTTTGCGCCCTTGATATAGTACGGTTATGGAAGGTGTATATGTTAAATGCACGATTATAAATGTATACTAAGTAGACCGATTACTTTATTTTGTAAATTTAGCTTGTCTGTTTTGTTTTCTTGGATTTTTGCGTTGTATAGGTTTTTGTTTGTTTCTGTGTGTGTTTTTACCAAATGAGCGAGAAGCGCTTCTTTTTGGGCACATGATTGACGCTAATCTTACGTAGTTTCTCTGGCGCAACGCCTTTGCGTGGTTTAAAGAGGTTTACCTGTAAGCCAACTTTGATTTTCTTGGTCAGTGCGCCCTGCGGGAAGACGGCCTGAACCTGTGGCACAACAGTGCTGGACACCATGCCACCCTCGGGACCAATCGCATGCACCTCCTGACGGATGCGCGACACAACAGCAAAGTACTGTGGGAAATCATAGGTGACAAAGCGGCACACATGATTGCCAGCCTGCTCCTCCAACTGGGCGATCTCTGTGGAACAGAGTTTGTTACACTGGATATATAGCAAGAAAACAACGGATAGTTAACCACTGTCCACCACTCACCCTCCGGTTCGAAGCACTGTTGCATGACATCGTGGATGACCTCCTCGGAGTTGTCTATTGTGTGCTCGCGCCATGTTTCGCCATTATCGGAGCGTAGAATGATGATCTCACGCTCCTTGCCACGCAGCGATGCGAAATGTGGCACCTCCATGATCACGGGCCCAATGAACTTGGTCGAGCAGGGTCCCAACTCCAGCACACGGCTGGCCAGTGCCTCACCCTCCATCAACTGCGGTGGGTGCATGGTGCGCTGCGGCTTCACATAGCGGCAGGTCACCCGCGTCGGCTGGCAGGTGGAACGTGACGGTATGATCATACGGACGCCACTGTGGCGACAGCCACGCATCGCACCGCCGCGAGCATCCACCAGGAACGAGACCAGGAAACTCTTCCAGCTCAGCTTGCGACTGTAAACGCACAGCATCAGAGATCGTAATCCTATATATATATCTATCTATTTATCTATGCCGGTACTTACCCCACATGCGGTGGCTCATCGCCGCCAGCTCCATTGGCAATGTAGACACCGTCGACGGTTGCCTTGGGCGAGTTGCCATACACCTGTGCCTTGTGCGGACTGATCATCTCCTCACCAATGGTGGGCGGTACTCCGTTGGCATATTCGCCACTCTGGGTCATGCGATTGGAGTCCATGCGCTCGTCGCGGGTCACATCGATCGGTAGCGAGTCATCGCCTAGGGATTTCATTTCATCAACGGTCAGATAGCGATAAGGTTGATCGGATAGCATATTGTCTTCGCCTAGATTTTGTTTTTCGATTTTCATTTCGGTTGCATTCCAGCGCATTTCAATTCAAGCACAAGACAAGTCCAATTGGCCATATAGCGTTGATTTTGTTGTTGTTATTATTATTGTTGTTTTTGTTGTATTATTGTGTTTTATTGTGTTTTGGTTGTTGTTTCATTTGGTTCATGTTATTGTTATTGGTTGTTGTTGCAGTTGATGAGAGCGCGGTGCATTGAAAATAGAAGAATGCAAATGAGTTTTTTGTTTAGTTGATAAATTTCGTAAATTCTACATGCAACTCTTTGTTAAATATAAATATATATTATATGGATATAGTAGGATGATATATAAAGCTAGCATGAGTAATATATAGGCGTAACTTATTGTATTAAATATATGTGGTACATATTATATTATAGATTTGCATGCCGTAGTACAAATAAAATAGGAGAGTTTTAATCTTAATGTAAGAAATCTGACAATTAAATAAAAGATATACTTTGTTTTCCACACCCGAAAGCCTATCCATTGCATATTTACATTATCAGTTCCAATATAAAAACGAAGCACTGTAAATGAAACCGTTACGTTGCAAACGAATTTTATTTAAAAGTTTGTACATTAACTTATAAATAAGAATCGATAATCGATACGTTTCGATTTCAAATTGTGATTTCGAGGGGGCTTCACAAAATAAGGCAAACAACAGTTCTCGTGTTTCTTATGCTTACAACAACGTCAATATATAATTTATACATTTATGCGAGCAACCATATAAAGTGCTATATAATCCTTGCTGGTAATTGATTTGTTTTTATTGCCAATCATCATAGCCAATTAATGCACTTGATAACAGGCAGCACTTCAATATGAGATAGATACGAGTAGATTTTTACAATTGGCCTTGCAACGTTCGGTGGCACTTACTAGAGACATTTAGATAGTCGCCCTGGTAATATGGCCGACAGATGTGTGTATCTGGCCGATGACGATTTAGGTCACGATCAGCGCCAATGCCAAACTCGTAGCTGGCGTCCAATTCCCAATCTGTGTCACCTGGACGGCACACATAATTTTTTTAATTTTACTTAGGACTTAAGTCTAGGCATAACTATGCATATATTTTACTGTTAGTCTGAGTGAGTGCTGATAGTACTGATAAGTCTGTATGTGTGAAAATCTTGAATCAAATGCTAGTCTATACATACCACCCTCTTCCTCGGAGTCGGACATGAAGGATTCGTGCATGGCCTCTGGCGCAACGACGCGATACTTTTCCTCGCTCTGTGCCGCTGCTGCAGCAGCTGCCTCATCCTCCTTGGTAATCGATTTGAGTGAGTCGAGGACACTAATATAGCCCAGTTTGCGGGCAATATGCAATGGCGTCTGGCCATTGACTGTCTGAGCATTGGCATTCGCTTTGTGCTCCAGCAGCAAGTTGACAATGTGACAGTGTCCCTGCTGGGCGGTCTGATGCAGTGGCGTATAGCCCGCTTTTGTAGCCATATCAATATTGGCTCCATTTTGCAGCAGGAAACGTACCATATTCGCCTGCCCGAAATGGGCGGCAACATGCAGTGGTGTATAGCCCGCCTTGGTGGCCATATCGATATTGGCACCATTGCGTTGGAGAATCTCGGCCACATTAACATTATCTTCCTGGGCGCACAAGTGCATTGGGGTTAGACCGTTCTTGGCCGGATGATTGACGGCCGCCTTGTGTTCGATCAACAGATTGGAGATCTCAGCATGCCCCTCCTGGCTGCTCAGATGCAATGGCGTAAATCCGGCCTTGCTCTCGGCGTTCGCCTGAGCACCATACTCCAGCAGCGTTGTGGCAATGTCCATCTGGTTCTTCCTGGCCGCAATGTGCAGCGGAGTGTGTCCATTCTTGGCCGTGGCATGTGGACTGGCGCCCTTCTCTAGCAGAAGCAGTGCTACCTGCTGATTGTTGTAGTGGCACGCCACATGCAACGGTGTCACACCATTCTTGCCCTGCGCATCCACATCCGCCTCCTTCTGCAGCAGCAACTGGGCGACCTTAATGTGCCCATACTTGGCCGTCAGATGCAATGGCGTGAATCCCTTCTTGGTGGCCGCATCCAAAGCGGCGCCATTCTCGATCAGCACAGCAGCCACCTAAGAAAAATATGCATATATATATATATGTATAAAAATTAACAGCGTTCAGATTCTGCTGTCTTTTCATGAATGTTAAATTTAAAAAACTATATACAGTGAAGTGAGCTACAAATCAGAAAATGTAAAATAAAATAAATAAATACCAAAATAATACCAAATAAGTGGCTACATTTATTTATGGCCAACATAAGAGTCAACAACAAAAGACGCAACAATACTCGTAATACTCGATAAACGTAATAACATAAACAAAAGTCAATATTTTGTACAAAACAGAACTTAAAAGCCAATTTTAAATGAAAAACTCCTGATGACGTATCCAGAACAATTGCATCAGGTAGACGGTGTCGATGTGATCCGTTATCTTTTTGGCAATCAAATCTTTTACCTCATCCTGACCCTCCTTGGCTGCAATATGCAGTGCGGTATACATATCCTTTGTCGTTGCATCCACCTGTGCACCATGCTGCAGCAGAAGCATCACAATATCCACATTGCCCAGTCGCGAGGCAATGTGCAGTGGCGTTTGCTGCTCTCGAGCACGTGCATCCACCTGGGCGCCATTGCGCAAGAGAATGCGAATGATGTCCGTCTGAAAGGAGAATTATCGAATGATATTTTAAATGACATTATCAATATCGATTTAAAGCTAACTTTATAGGCTAATTAAAATGATGTGAAAGACTGATCACATACGCAACATCAGTAGCAGCATCAGTTACAGTTGTTAGTTGATATACAAAGTGTTGCGCACATAAATGAATTTAAATTGAATTTGAGAAGAGATTTAATGTTGAAGTTGCTATTTTCAATACTCTGCACGGTTTGCAAGATGTGTTTGTCAATGAAGATTAAAGGGATGGGTCAATGTCATAGCCAAATGAGTTGTGGAAAATGCATTTGACTTTTGTACTACTTCTCAATGCAAATAAATAATAAATATTCATATTGTAGCTAGTAGCGGGTTTTATTAAAAAAAAATCAATGAATGTTTCTCACACCAACTAAAGCAACCTTGTTTGAAATCGTTCTGTGCTAGTTGAAATTCTTTGTGTCAATGGGACTTCTTGTTGCCTTAATTATTTATTTTGGTGGTTGGCCATTTTTAAATAGAAATTTTAATTCTTTGCACTGGGTTTATTCAAATAATTGTAGTGCTGGACCAAAAAACACTGACTGATTTTTGAGTGCAACAAATGGATTTAGGAGCATCCTTTACTGATGCAAGCAAAACTTTACGGATCAAAACTGAAGATTGGTGTTTGATATCGCTTTTCTCTTAGTGGCAGCTATCGAGTTAAGTGGATTTGTAGTTGAAATTTGAAGTTAAAGTGTGAAGTTTGAAGAAAGGGAGAAGATTATTGCTATCGATGCTTGTAAAAAAAAAGAAGGATGGTTTGGAACCTATTGAAATGTAACTTTTACAATGCTATCGAATGTCGAATATATATTTCCAGTGTAAATTGAAACTAATACACACCAAAATTTCTAGAAATGAACTCAAGACTCACCTGGTTGGCACGTGCAGCCAAATGCAACGGCGTCTCTCCACGCACAGTGGGCACATCTGGACTGGCGTCGTGTTGCAGCAAATAAATGACGATATTCATGCAACCCATGAAGGCGGCCACATGCAGCGGAGTCAGGCCACTCTCTGTGGTGGCGCTGATGCTGGCGCCATGTCGGAGCAGCAGCTCGACGACCTTCAAGCGGTTCTTCTTGCACGCAATGTGCAGTGGCGTGAACCCATTGAGAGCACGTGCATTCGCATCGGCATTGCGATCGAGCAGTAGCTTGGCCACACGCACATGTCCGCAGTGGGCTGCCACATGCAGAGCCGTCAGATAATCGACGGTCACCTCGTCGACGGGTGCACGATGGTACAGTAGGATGCGCGCCGCATCCACATGCTCACCCTGGGCAGCCATATGAAGTGGAGCTAAACCGTTCTTGGTCTTGGCGCTAATGGGTGCTCCACGCTCCAGCAACATATCAACGACTTGCTCGTGGCCGGAGCGGGCGGCACAGTGGAGTGGTGTGAGGCCATCGCGGGTCTTTGCCTCAATGTTGCCACCCTTCTCAAGCAGGAGCGAGACCATGTTGGTCTTGCCCCACTTGGCGGCGACATGCAGCGGACTGATGTTGTGCTTGGCCGAGTAGTTGACATCGGCGCCCTTTTGGATAAGCAGATTGGCAATGTTCTGGTTGCCATAATGCGAGGCAATGTGAAGTGGAGTAAAACCCGACTTGGAGGTCACATCCGGATTGTGGTCGTTCTGTGAATGCAGTTAAATTATTGATAAGTAATCAATTGTCATCTAAAATGAATGTATTCACGTACGTCGAGTAGTAGGGTGGCTGCTTTCACATCATCCTTCTTGGCAGCTATATGCAGGGCAGGCAGACGCACCTTGCCACGCGTATCGCTCTCGAGGAGCACGGCGACAACCTTGTCGTGTCCCTGCTGCATGGCCACAGCCAGCGGAGTGAAACCATCCTCGGTGGCCAGACTCTGGTTGGCTCCGTTCGACAAGAGTAGGCGCACAACAGCATCATGATTCTCCTGGGCGGCCATATAGAGGGGCGTGAAGCCATTTTGAGACTGCACATTGACGGAGGCATTGTGCTCCAGCAGTAGCTTCACTACCTCCTCCTGTCCAGCCAGCGAGGCAATATGCAGTGCCGTATTACCTTTCTTGGTGGCACTGTCGACAATCGCTCCTCTGCGCAGCAGCTCCGAGACGACGTGTATGTGTCCATCCTTGGAAGCCAAATGCAGAGCATTCAAACCGTTCTACACGGGATTGAATCGGAAATTAGACATCAAAATGCAACATCTGAGATTAGGGTCTGACTTACTGCATTGCTGGTGTTAATGTCAATGTTGTTTTTCAAATGTTCCAGCACACGCTCCAGATTGCCAGCGCGTGCTGCTCGCAGGAAGGAAGTATTGCCATCGCCCTAAAATTATACAATTATGATTTCCATAAGTATTTGATTTACATAAAAGATAACATGTAGTTTGATAATCGACAACTTAAAAATTACAGCACTTTATTTCTAGAGCTAATTCCAATTAGCAAATAATTAAACGTAGTTGCCACAG
Organism: Drosophila silvestris; assembly: GCA_035043445.1. NCBI lineage: Eukaryota > Metazoa > Arthropoda > Insecta > Diptera > Drosophilidae > Drosophila > Drosophila silvestris. The sequence continues at coordinate 6,739,921 of JAWNMZ010000138.1, forward strand.
CACTTTAAACAAAATGTATTCTTGGCAACCCTGATAGTTTCTAAAAGTCGTTTTCTGCAGAAATTTAAAAAAATATGATTAATATGAACTATTTTTTATAATATATGTTTGAGGTAGACCAAAGATGTATATTAATGATAGTAAAGAATTAGAGGCCACTTGAACTTTTAAGCGACCTTCTGAGCTACTTTGAAGGCCATGATTACAACTAAGTCCAAGTCTCACATGGACTTGGCTTATCGCCTTGGGAGCTTGCAACCGAACGTTGCGTGATAGTTGCGTATTCATCAAATGAGCTTTGCCGAGGGGTGTGTTATTGATCGTTTCTAGCGGTACATATATGTGTACATACATATAAATACCCGCTGCGGTAGTTGCGCAACTGAAGCTCAAATTGTGTGTGGTATGTGTGGTGTGGCTGTGAAGTGAGTGCACCTGCTCAAGTTCAGCTAGGCAACGGTCAAGGCGATGGGGTCAACGTCAGCGTTTACAATGCGCAGGTGTAATTCGGCTTTATGGCAACCACCCCACAACCCCTCACCCCTATACAACCCCACACACTAAACAGCTGCCATACCCCCTTTCTATTGCCACCCACAATTTGTTTATGTTTTCCTTTTTGCCCCGTACGCTCCGGTGAACAGCGTCGGGTGTGCTAGCTACTGCCTGGAATTCGAAATCGAACATGACGTCATGTTGTGGCACTGGAAAGTGCAACGGGAAGGCGGCTTTGACAGTGGAAGTTTTCGTGCTGGAAGAAAGTTTTTTTTCAGCTCAGACGACGCCGCCTTAAGTGACCGCAGACCGGAATCTACTGTCCCTTGTAGGACCTCCAAGCGAAAGACAGAAGTCGCCACCATCAACCTCCTCAACTCCACCCTGTCACCAACTCACCCAACGCCTGTGCAAATACGGAAGTGAGTGAGTGAGCTCCTCTTTTCATGGCTGGGCCAACAAAAAACTCATTTCGTATGCCTGCCCAGCGATTTGTAAAGGATGTCTTTGGGTGCTGGTTGCTTCCTTATTTGCCCAACTCGATGATACACAAGAGAGATAAGGTGGGGGGGCAGAAACAGAGACATGGACACATTGAAAGTTCAAAGGTGCTTGCTTGCCAGGCACATTGTATAACAAGCTCAAGTTGTATAAATTGAGTGCTTGAACACAAAATGTAGCAAGTTGGCTTTGGAGCCTTGAAGTGGGCTTATGCTTTGAACTTGTACTTATGTCGCCCAAGTGGCAACATGTTTGGTAATACTCGAGACTCGAGTGCAAGCAACAAATGATGATGGTTAATGATTTCTAAACATTATTGAATTTGAGCGCAGCAGGAGAAAAGTGCTACGCAAAATAATGACTCATGTTATGGATTTTTTTCTCTGCATGGCGTAAATGTCGCATGTCATCATTAAATTTAACCTAAATCTCTACTACCTGAACACTAACACAAACAGAACGCACCACACCCAGTTCGGGCTGTGAGAGAGACAGAGAGGAGCTGAAGAGCTGAGTAGCTCTCACCCAAGCTCTTAACAATGGTTACTTAACTATTTATGGGACATTGTTTAAGAATGAATTAGGATTAATGCTCCCAAAAATTGCACAATATTATATTTGCGTTCAATACTAAGCGTTTGTCTTTACAAAAAATCGATACAACTTTGCCGTCATTAAAATGGGTGGGACCAAAAAATATATATCAAATAGAGCGCAATGCACTGCTTTCTTCTGAAAACTTCACCTCTCAATTATGCTTAGTACATTTTAATTGCTTTTGAATAAGTTATAAGCCGTTTTCCGACCAGACTGAAAAATCGATAATGTGCAAAATGGACGCCAACATGGCCGTCCCAGACAGTCTGGCCGAAAAGTTTGTGCACACTGCAAATGAAGTGAAATATTTGGTTAAAAATTCATTACCTGCGCTCCATTTTCAGTGACCATTTTGTGTTCACTGATTTGCAATTAGAAAAATTACAACCAAATATCAAATTCGTACACCTTAATACTTGTATGGAAGTATCTCTGTATATCGAGTATGGAGATATTGTGTAAGCGATGCTCGCGTCACTGATTAGTCATCGTTTTTCTTTTTTTCACTGGGCCAATTAATGATTTCTCCTTTTTGTTGACTTTTATGCGTAAAGTAAACTACTTCAGATTTTCTTTGTTGAATTTTAAATGCACTCGCATCGATTTTTCCTTAGATTTTATGTAAGCTTCGTGTATGCGTGTGTGTGTTTGTGTGTGTGTGTGTGTGTGCGAGGGTGTGTGTGTGTGTGTATGTACGTGTATCTGTGTGTGAGTGTCAGTGTGTCTGTGTGTGACTGTAACTGTATAACTGTGACTGTGTTGGTGCCGTCTGATTGGATTCCTTTTTCTCTGCTCTTTTCAACACAGTCGCTACTGAATAAGAATAAACGCTGAGGAGCGTTCAGTTTTTTTGCTGCCGTTTTCTTCAATGTTCAACTCCAGACTGGATGCGTGGCCTGGCCCAGCGAAAAGTCCTACCAGTCGTGGTTGAATTTCAGTCGGCATCGCCAGGATTTTCGAAGGACCTGCGCACTTGCACACACTTCCAGTTGGAAATCAGCGACAATCAAACAACTCAACTCTCTTCTTCTGCGTCTGCGCCACCATCCAAGGGTGGTTTACGGTTTACTGGAAGCGGAAGCGACTGCCGCCCGTTTGACACGTGCGTTTCGCTTTGTTGACATTTTGCTTAGCGAGGAGAGGGAAGAAGTGGAGTGGCGGAGTGAGGAGAGCAACGGAACAACGGACACGTACCCCAAGTTCAACCACAAACAAAAGTAGATTTACATTTTTAAAGCAGCATTGTTGGGCATATCAAACAATCAACTCTTAAAACACTTACAAGAAAAAAGGAAATCAAAGGGAGCTATTCGAGAAACAATATTATTTTAATATTAAATGAAATGTCTAACAAGGTTTCTTAATGGTTTATCCATCGTTTGTAACATTATATTATTGTTGTCCTTGAAAATAGGTTCCAGCAGTTACTTAATTAACTTATCATTCATTTCCTGGCGCACCCAAAACACATACGTAACTTGCTTTGTGCAACGCATTAGACTAATTAGCTGAGTAAATAGAATAATTACCAAGCTAAACACACACACATGCAGCTCATTTCCTCTGGGCAGCATTTAAAAGTTGTTGACTAAGCATAAGCAAGGCCAGCAAAAGAGGAACTGCAGACAATCCACAGTTGGTTGTTGGGTGTTCAGCTCTTTATATTTCTGGGTTTGAATTTGGGGGTGGGTGAGTTCTGGTCAGCTTCCAAGTCGCTTCCAAGAGTCGATGGCTGGCGCAGACGCAACGCTTGATGACTGGATGTTGTTTACTTCCCGATTCGAACTGAAAGAGAGCCCAGTTCGAAAATAACACCCTTAAATCCCAAAATCACCCTAGGCAGTAATCCCAATAAGATGCGAATGCAGTTGAACAATCACGTTTTTGCCAAGTAACCAAGTCAAGAATAAAAGGAACGACACAATTTCCACTATTGCCATAAATATGCCCTGCCCATTGTTTTTGGTTCACTTTGGCGCAAATTGGGCGAAATAAGGGAACAAGAATCCACCCTGGTGCGCTATAAAAACTCACCCTTTGGGCGATTGCATAAAATTGCATTTCAAATTGCATCGTGACCAGGGCAAATTGTAAAGTGTGTGCGTGAATCACGTTGTAATAAAATGTAACCACGGGGTGTGGGTGGAGCGGTTCAGGGGTTGGGGTACGGAAAATACGTAGCATGTGGCATGCAAGGTGCGACGCACATTTTGGTATTTAATTAAAGAGCCTGCTTTCTTACTTTTAGGGGTGTCTTCACACTGCAGTTTGCTTGGCCCTTATCGCTTGGCCAAACATTGGCTTAGTGTTTGTTTTGGCCAACAAAGGGTTCTCGATTACACTTTAAACCAACTCCCCATAAAAATCGAGGGTTGTGCCTGAGCAACATGCCTGAAACTTAACTAAATTGCATGTTTGCATGTCAGCTGGTACTCTTAAAATGTCTGTTCGAATACTCTTCACCATTTAAATGGGTGTCATAACATTATCACGTTGCTTGTGTATTGTGTCTTGAAGGAATATATTTAAGAAATTAATTAATATCCTTTTATATTTATAAGTCAGTCAGCGGCCATAATTGAATTAAAGCGCTGAGTCAAGCTACATTTTTATGTCTTAATGTATTGGTATTTTATTTAGTAAAGGAAAATATGTTGTATAGAACATTTTATAGACCTTTTTCAGTTTGACATATTTAATAAATAAGCACTCTTGAATGCTCATAAATAAGTCTACAAATAGTATTTTTAAAATAAGTTGAACTTCATGAAATAATTATTTGTAAGAGGTTATTGATAATTACCTCAATTATAATAATAATTTTGATAATTAAACAAAATAAAGTTGCATGAGAAGTAAAAGGACAGATATCACTTAGCAATTTGAAATTCTTTCAAGCATCTTATCAAATCTCAAATAAATATTTCTTTCTTTTTAAATTTAAATTTAAACATTACATTTAATTTTTAATTTAATTTAGTTTATTATTTATTTGTATTTTTCTGTGTTGACTGAAATTAGTTGACAGTAAATAAATAAATAAATAAAATGTATATATAATAAAATTTCTATACAACAAAGTGATGTGTTGGACACGTGTGAGTTTTCTATAAGAAACTTGTCTTTTATTTATTTTTTTAATATATAGCACAAGAGTGTTTAGCTTTCGACACCATTGGAAACATTGCTTGTTTTGCCTGACATGATATATGAAATTACTAACGCAACTAAAACAACAAAGACAACACAGCAATGCCCTGAGTAAAACATAAGCTAATTCACAAATCCACAAATTTGACGACCTTTAAAAACGCACACTAAACGCGTGAGACGCGGCAGCCAAGGGGAGTGGGGTGATGAGGTGATGAGGTGGCTAGATGGGTGCTCCCATGTTTATGAATAGTTCACTGCACCGCGTGCCAGACAAAAGCGATGCCAACATCGGCGTCACACGCACAGAAAGACAAAAAAAGATTTCGAATTTTTCGCACATATTATTTATGCATATGTCAACTGCATAGATTTGGGGTAGGAAATGCATTTTCAAGTAGATCGAATCTTTGCACATTTATATTACATAAAATGAGCTCAAGGTGTCAGCGACTTACTCCCAAACTCTGCAGCGATGGAAAACGTTTCTTCAATGTCTCCATTCCGTTGGCGTTTTGGCGTCCTCTAGCCAAAATCACACATTCGTTACTGGGCTAATAATTTTAGACGTGTGTATATGAAATAATATACACATATATATTTATATATATAATAATATATATACGTATATATGTGTGTGAATGCCTCACGCGAACAACAACAGACAGCGAGCGATTTGAGTCGTATTCTAAATTATTTTCGATTGCGGACCCATTAAACACAAACAGCAGCAGCAGTGGCAGCAGCAATGTTGAGAACCGACAACCCAACAGAGACCAAATGCGAAGAGTGCAAAGAGAATTCGCCATTTGGTTATTTTTAAACAATACGACCAAAAACAAAAACAAACAACCACAAAATTTAGAAATAAAAAAGCTTTTGAGAGTACAGGATGACGAGGGCTGCTATTAGAAAAAAGAGGTAGGTAGAAGAGTGTTTAAAATGGGGTGGGGTGGTAACAAGTTACCTAATTTAAAGCTTTTAATAAACCTTAAGTGATGCCTTGGAGACGAAATGACGCCGCTAGACGCCAGAGAGTCGTCATGGAGTTGTTAATGGCCAAACCACAAGGACAACAACAAAAGATGATGACTCATTTGGCACTCAGTTATACCAAGCATTCTCAAGGATTTCGATTGCGTCATTGTAGACAAGTACAGCAAACAGTGTATAGATACAACTAAGAGATATGACTTAAACAGTTTGACTGAGTCAGAATCCATTTTGACGCGATCACATCAAACACAAAAGGATAAGCCTTACACTCACCGCACTGTGGTGTCCTGTGGGGCAATGCTCGTGCTTATCGGGATGATGATGATGTTGCTTGCCACTGTTGCTGTTGCTGCCGGGCGTGGCAGTCGCATGCTGGAAGGTCAAATCATGCTGATGCTGAAAATAGTCGTAGTGACCGTACTCGTAGCGCTCGCCAGGCGGCGACGACACCTGTGATGGTGGACTCTGCGGATGCGGATGAGCCTTAGGTGCACTCCCATGACCCGTTGAGTGATGCGATTTCTTGTGCTGCTGCTGATGCTGTTGCTGCTGCTGTTGCTGTTGCTCTGGATGATGATGTGTTTGGGATTGCGATTGCTGGTGATGCGAGGAGGCGTTGCCATGTCCTCCACCATGATGGTGATGGTGATGATTGGGTGGCGATGGCATATTGTGGCCACTGTGTGGCAAATGCGAGGAATGCTGCACGCCTACCTGATGGCCATGATGGTGCGGCACATGACCTTGCGATGCCTCCATCAGCGTTGGCTGTATGTGAGTCACAAACTGTGCCATTTTTTCCCACTTTTCGACACAATTCTGCACTTGTTTGATTAAGACTTTCAGTTAAAGCACTTGATAAACTTTTCACTAGATTGTATCAAGATACATATACATATATGTATACTAAAAAATGGGAGTGTGTAGCAAGAGCAACACATACACTCGCACTCACACCCACTTTCTCACACACACAGCCACACACACAGTTGCACGGAGTTGGAGGAGGTTCGAGTGGTTGGTTGGACGACGGATTGGATTTTTGGTTTTGTGCGCGTGGACAACCTTTACGCAGGAGCAATGTCAAATGACTGGCCTAGCCAAGGCAGCAGCTATCCCAGTTTTCTGCCTTAGATGTGACGGGACTTTCACCTCGTCCTTCGTGCCACATTTCGCCAATCGCTTCGGCTGTGAATCGTGCGCGGGGTTTATTTTATATTTGGGGTGGTGGTGATGATTGTGGGTTAACGGAAGCTTTAACCGGACCAAGTTTTATGTGCTGCTGCTGCTGCTGCTTGTGATAAGAGATGCTGCCAGCTGACACGCATACACAATAAACACATGATTTATTTTTGTACTCTTTTTTCAAGTATGTGACACATATTCATTTCGGCGTATCGCTGGAAGCGCGTCTATTTGTATCTGAAACGTAATTTTGTTTATTTTTATTAATAAACAGCCTTTGATCTAATTTAACGGCGCCTCAAAATATGCTACATAATTTGCATACATTTGAAAATTATTCGACCCATTAACTTTTGGCGCGCTTTCTGTAGAGCTTTTTTGACAAGTTGAAAGCAATTGCTAATATTTGTTGTTACACTTTCAAAGCCATCGGATCGTGGAGGTGCATGACTCGGCTAAAGTGCCAAGACAATAATATTCAGTATGCTTATTTTGATATTTAGTCCCACTCTCACGTATTTAAAAGTTTATTGACTCCTCTCAACGAACGACCGCAAGCTTTAAGTGTGACCAAATGAGAGACGGAGAGAGTGAGAGTGAGCAAAAGCAGCAGAGTTGCAGAAAAAAACCCGTTTGTTTTAATAAGCGGCGAGACGTCGACGAGCAGACAACGCGACCCAATTAATAGTGGAATTATAAATAAACGGCATATTGCTAATATACATTTTTCATATAATTTGATTGATTTTCAAAGTCATGGCGTTTCTCAATAAGGTAAGTGTGGCGAAAAAAGAAAAGTAACCAGCTGTTGATCGACGCGGGAGACATTTTAAAAATAATAAAATAAGAAACCGCAGCACTTGAATATTTTTTCGAGTAGTCTGCTATTCCTATCGGCGTTTGTTGTACTTTGAACCCAGTTGGACCTGTGGACTTTGATACGTTGTTATGACCAAATACTCAAATGAAATTACACTTTGCGAACTTAATGGGAATGATTTTTGTTGATTATTACTTTGTTTTTGTTTTTAGCTTGCAGCGCCTGCATTGCGACAGCTGGTTGCCAGTCGTTCATATGCATCCGTCTCGCACGTGTCGCCCACTGGCACCTCCTTTGCCCTGACGGAGGAGCAGCAACAGCTGCAGGAGATGGCGCGCAAGTTTACACGCGAGGAGATCATTCCTGTGGCGGCGCAATACGACAAATCCGGCGAGTACCCATGGCCCATTGTCAAGAAGGCCTGGGAACTGGGTCTGATGAACAATCACATCCCAGCGGAGTTGGGTGGCCTGGAATTGGATGTGTTCACCACCTGTCTGACGGCCGAGGAGTTAGCCTATGGCTGCACCGGCATCATGACGGCGCTGGAGGCCAGCGGTCTGGGCGTAAGTGAAATGTGATTTAATTCCTCGTACACAAAATTCAATCTCCTTTCCCGTAGCAAACACCTGTGATCTTATCGGCCAATAAGGAGCAGAAGAAAAAGTATCTGGGCCGACTGCTGGAGGAGCCACTGGTGGCTGCGTACTGTGTGACGGAACCGGGTGCCGGCTCCGATGTGAGTGGCATTAAGACGCGTGCCGAGAAGAAGGGCGATGAGTATGTGCTCAATGGCCAGAAGATGTGGATCACAAACGGTGGCGTTGCCAACTGGTACTTTGTGCTCGCCCGCACCAATCCCGACCCCAAATGCCCGGCTAGCAAGGCTTTCACCGGCTTCATTGTCGAACGAGATACACCCGGTCTGACGCCTGGCCGTAAGGAGCAGAACATGGGCCAGCGTGCCTCCGATACGCGTGGCATCACTTTCGAGGATGTGCGTGTACCCAAGGAGAATGTACTGATTGGCGAGGGTGCCGGCTTCAAAATTGCCATGGGCACCTTTGATAAGACCCGCCCACCAGTCGCTGCCGGCGCCGTTGGCCTCGCTCAGCGTTGCATGGACGAAGCACTGAAGTATGCGCTGGAACGCAAAACTTTCGGTGTTCCAATTGCTCATCATCAGGCCGTGCAGTTCATGCTGGCCGACATGGCCATTGGCGTGGAGACATCGCGTCTGGCGTGGCGTCTGTCCGCCTGGGAGATCGATCAGGGACGTAGGAACAGTTACTATGCCTCGATTGCTAAATGCCATGCCGCCGATATGGCCAACAAGATTGCCTCCGATGCCGTGCAAATCTTTGGCGGCAATGGTTTCAACAGCGAATATCCCGTGGAGAAGCTAATGCGCGATGCCAAGATCTATCAAATCTATGAGGGCACCTCACAAATCCAGCGCCTCATCATCTCCAGAAACATGTACGAGGCGGCCAAGGGCAGTGCTGTTTGATAATCTGTCCACGATCAACTTTTATATCAACCGCTTTGTAATCCTCACACACAAAAGAAAACGTTAAATAAAATAAGTTAGGTTACTTAAAAACAATAGGAATTATTGAGGCAGAATATAACCATTTTGATATTGTGGTATATACAGAAAAAGGTTAAAAAAAATAGTTAAAATATAGAAAACAAATTATCAACATATTATTTGAACACATGAAATCAATACTGAAAATATGTAAACATTGAAAGCCATAAAATTATGAATAAAAAAATGTATTTAGTTTATCACAACTGCGCCTGTAAAAATAATAATAGTGGAATAATAGTGAAACTTCTCCATTTCTTGAATGGTCAATTCCAATGTTATTTTGTTTTAATGTTAACTTTTTGGATTGTTTTTATTTTCAGTATGGGTTACATTTTGTATTTTAAATTAGTGTCCGAGAAGAGACCAACCATTTCGTGTTTTGCAGAATTAAATTATTGTCCTTACTGAAGATTTTTAAGAAATCTCGATTTTCCGCAATTCAATGTTTGCCACGCCCCATTTGAACACCATAAAATGAGCCATATGTTTATGGAATACTTTTAGATAAGCAAATAAGATACTATTGCGTTATTCTACTCAAACTCGTTAAGTTTTAAATATTTCGATTATTGGCACAAGCACTATTATTATTTTAACTGGGGAAACAGAAGATAAACAAAAGGAATAGTTTAAATATAAATAGGGGGTGTGGGAGATATGTCGAAGAGTATAATGATCCAAGGAAGCAAAGGGATTATGAAAATATTGAGATTTTTCATTTTATGCAGCAGCACCACTATTATTTCGACTACAATTTGCCGATATGCTAGTATATTTAGAAATCTACTGAAACTAGGCCATGCGTAAATACTTTCTGATAAGCTAGGAATGTTATCAGCTTATCAACAATCCCTCTACGAATTATGGTTATTTTATTCTATGTCAAATAATACAAAACAAACAAAAAACGGCACTTGAAACACAACAAGATAGCTTACATCCTAAAGTTTAGGTGGCGCTCCATTGCAAATCACTTTCGTTCACGTAGAGCTTCAATGGACCCTTAATTCGCTTGGGTGGCAACACCTTTGCCTTGTCGCCCCATTTTAGCTGCCAAACGGTAATCAGCGTGGCTAACGCACTCGGCTCATCAATGTGCAGCTCCATGCGCCTGGGCAACTGTTGCTGTTGCTCCAGTTTCTGGAGGCGCTGTTCATCTAGCAGGCGCACACAATTCGTGGCCAGCAGAACACGCAGCTGGGGCATCGCGTCCAGCACATAGCCCAGAGCGGCGCCAGTCATTCGCTCATTGTCACTTATGTCCAACCATTCCAGCTGCTTTGCTTTCGCCAGTTGTTGCATCATCTTGTACATATGGGCATCTGTTAGCCCGCAGCCGGCGAGCTCAAGGCGCACAAATCTCTCACCGGTACCACTCTCGAGCAGCGTCACCAACCGTTCGCCGAGCGCAAAGCCGCTCTGCTCGTCGAGGGGCCAACGCACGTAGCTGAGATTCAGTTGCTCCAGGCGACAACTGTTTAGCTGATCCGTCAATCTGTGCACACTCTGGCGACTTAGCTGATTGAAGCTTATGTCAAAGCTGGTCAATTGCGTGTAGGCCAAATCAAAGTCCTGCAACTCGGTCAGTTCACACTGCGATAGCTGCAGTGTATGCAACGCTCGTCCAGCGGAACTGCCACAGAATCTATGCAAAGTTCTCAGACTGGCATTGCCCAGCGGATTTTGGCTGAGTTGCAGTTCCTGTAAATTATCCAGCTTCTCCATAGCTTGACCGCAGAGCAATGCCTCCAGGCCCGGATTACTGATGCCATTGCACCTCAAGCGTAGCGTCTTCAGCTGCAGGAGCGTCGGCAACGCTTTTGCCAACTGCTGACAGCCCTCGTTGCCAATGAAGTTGTTGGAGAGATCCAACAGCGTGAGACGCGCCTGATGCAGCAATGCTTTGAAGATTGGCTCCGTTTGAGTCTCACGCAGCCAGAGGCCACACAGCAGCAGTGTTTGTGTATTCTGTGATCGCTCCAGCAGTAATTTGATCTTATCATCAACAACTGGAATAAACGAGGAGTCTACAAACATACACAATTAATAATTTAAGTACGCACTTTTCTGCATTTGATGGCACATCTCCTCGTAGCGTTGCGAGAGCGGCGAGATTTTCCAATCCAGTATGGTGGACAGCAACATGTTCTGTTCCAGGGCAACGCTGACAGCATCCGTCTCCTCATAAGCAAATCCATCGGATGTCTTCAGACGCAACAGTGGCGTCAGGCCAGTTAATCTGAAATGGAATTATAATTTAAGCAGTTGATGAAGAAGAATCCAGAAACAACCCACTTATTGTAGCGTCGTCCTGCTTCCTCGGCCAGCCACCGCATATTGATATCCTGCAGCTTCTTGCGGTCGATGGGCACCAGCAAGAGCTCATCCTGCACCTTCACCTTGAAGGATACGGTGGCCATGGCCAGCACAGGCGTTGCCTGCACTTTGATGGGCGACGCCAGCTTCGAGGGCGAGATGAGCAGCTGGATGCCCGTGGTTGTGGAATCTGGTTCGATGTGTCGCAAACTTATCAAGGATGCGGCGCCACCATCCAGCGACTCACCGCCACTATCCAAGGGACTCTCGCTGCGAAAGCGACAGAAGCCGCTGTCCAGCAGCGATGCCTGCTGCTTGGCTTTGCTGGCGCTATGATTGCTGCCCATGCTGGAGGAGCGCGACAAGGATAACTTGCGCATCTGCGGACGCTGAGGATGCTTCGAATTGGCCGCCTCGATGAGCAACTGATGCGCATCCAACTGGGGCGGTGTGTTCTGCAAATCCGTTTCCCAGGCCAAGGCTGAATCGTGTAGCTGCTCCTTGGCGGCGACAACTGGACGACTGCCAATGCTGCCGGAATTGTAACGCTTGCGCTTACGCTCCGGTCCCACATCATCGATTAGCCAGCTGTCTGTGTCCACCTCGTTGCTGTCCAGCAACGCTGTACGCTTCTGCTTGATGCTGCTGCTGCTGATCCCGCTGCTGCTGGAACTGCTGCTCGGCTCATCGTTGATCGCGACTGTGCGATTTGGACGCTTCAGCTGCGCCATCACATGGCGGTATTCCTTGCTAGCGCTGGATGGCAAGCGATTAGGCAAGGATCGTCTGTGTCGCGTTGCTAACTGCAAATCATCCTCCGCCTCCTCCTCATCGGATGCAGACTGAGCATTGGCATTTGTCAGGGGGCGTTCATTGCTGCAAATGCCTACCTTGGACAGAGTACGCATTAGCGTTTCCCGCAGCTGGGCATACTGAGCCTGCTCCCCGTCCATCAGTTGCGTGGATTGCCGCCACTTATCTAATGCCTGGATGCAGGTCTCATTGTAATCGGTGCGCACCGTGGCCAGAGCGCCCCGCTCCAAGAGCAGCTCGGCCACATCCAGAAAACCATTGGCGCACGCATCGAAAAGGGGTGTAATCCCATCACAGCTGGTCCCACCCTTGTCATTGATGGCCACCGTGGCGCCCTTGTCCAGCAGCAGTTCGACAATATCTCGATGGCCATGATTGCACGCCTCGTGCAGTGGCAGCCACCCGGCATGATCCCTGACATTCACCGTGTGCCCCTGATCAATGAGGCGACGCGCCAGCTCCAGATTGCCAGCGATGCAGGCCTGATGCAGCTGCGTCTCGCCCTTGTTATTCCTCTTAATTGTCAGCGATCGATTGCCGCGTGTGGTGCGCTGTGGCCGTGGCTTCTCCGACTCATCCAGATCGCTGGCATCCGAATCAGTCAGTGCATCCAAATCCACATCGTCCGCCCAGTCAGGCGTGTTTTGCTGCAGCGCTGCTGCTGCCGTCTCACTATCGGCATCCTCATCCTCTTCCTCCTGTTTGGCTGCCTCGGCGGCTAGATTGATGCCCTTGGCGCTAGCTTCCGCCTCCAAGTTCTCGGCTAACACATGCATTTTATGCTTCATCTGCAGCTTGTGCAGACGCACCAGCGCAATCTTCTCCAACTTTGCAGCTGATTCCTTATCCGCTTTTGCTACCTGTCGCAGCGCTTTTTGATACACATCGTGAACGGTCCAAAAGGGTTGAGCTTGCAACTCACAAATCTCGGCAATGCTGCAGAGTGTCGTGAATGCCTCGGCGGGCATATCCTGATTCACCTCGAATTCCAGCCACAAATACTCCAGTGCCTTGTCATACTGATGGTTGTCTTTGTAGGTCTGATAGAGGCTCACATAGATGGGCACCAGACTCTTGCCGCGCTCACCATTCAACTCGGCGTACTCCAGCATCTTCTGGTAATAGACGAGAGCCTTCTCATAGTTCAACAGATGACAGCAGCCATCGCCGAGTTGCTCATACAGATCCTTCAGCTTCGAATAGTTCACCGAGCTGGTCAGCACCAGTTCGTCGAGAGTTTGACAAATCTTGACCACAATGCGCAAGGAGCGCTCAATGCTGGCGCGATCATTCTCATCTGGTGTGTGCTTCTTGTAAGCTTTGGTCAGTATTTGCTTAACACTGGCAAAGTCACCAGCCTTTATCAGAATCTCCGATTTCGTAATAAGCGTCTCACAGATTTTCTTCACCTTATTGGGTAGCCGTTTGGCCACTTCCTGCGCCATGTTGCAGTATCGCAACGCGGACGCTGCATCGTTCTTCTTGCAGTTGTAGAGCAGACTCATCGAAATGTGGCACAAATGCGTCAACTCAAATAAATCGTGTGTTTTGCTGATCTTGATCGCTTTGTCAATGTACTCGATGGAGGCTTCGAATTCCCCCATGTGCTCTTTGACCACGCCAATGTTGAGGTAACAACGCGCTTGCATATCCAACTGTTCCAGCTTCGAAATCTGACCCGATAGCCTGCAGGAGTGGATTGTGAGTTGCAGGATTCTTTTAGTTTTTGGCCACTTACTCTTTGATGAGGAGAAGACTGCGTAGAAAACTCTTTTCCGCCAGCCGCAACTGTTCTATTGCACCCGAGGCAGTGGTCTCGGACAAGCTCTGTCCGTGCAGGAGATAGACACGTCCCAAAGTGGCATACGCCCGCTGTTGCTCCACTTTATTCTGCAATCTTTTGGCAATCTCTACGAAAACAATTTGCTTAGCAGCAGATAAAATAAACTGTGCAAGCACTACTCACTCAGATAGTCATTGATGTGATCCTTGGCCATGTCGTATTTACAGAGCAGCGTAAACATTTCACCCAGCATCCGCTTGGCCTTCGCCGTTTCCAGTTCCTTGCCCAAACTGGCGTAAATTGTTGCTTCCTGTTTGTATTCCTTGGCAGCTTCGTTGTATTTGCCAAGTTGATTGTAGAAGTCGCCCAGCTGGTTGCAGCTAAGCGCCAATTGTTCACGATTGCCGTCATTGCGCGCTTTGTCCTTGCGCTTTATATATCGCTTCTCATCCATCGAAAAACACACAAATTTCACAATATCAACAACATACTTTTTTGTAGGTCTCGTTTTGTTTTCGGCGCGAATTGCCAGCGTTGCCAGACACATTTCCCCCTTCCCAAATAAGGGTAACCCTATACTATCGCAAGAATGTGAGAGCTATCGATTTGTGCAACTGCTGTCAACGCGTCGTCGTCGTCTGTTATCGGCATTGTGCGATATTAATATACACATCGCTACTGGCGCCGGTTGATAGACGGAAAATTTTTTAGCACCTCATTAAATTTAAGGTAATTTATTTGCTCAAATTGTGCCACAAGCATTCTTTCCCACATGGCATAGTTAAAGTGCGCTGCTTATGCATTTTGATTGGCGTGCGTGTGTGCGATTTGTATACACACGGAAAGTGCATTAAAAACGGTTTTGCCAGAAAAATCGATAGAGATAGAAAAAAAAATGGTGGGGGCTTCTTCGTTCATTTGTTCCTTCGTCTTCTTTTCTTTACGTCGGAGACATGACGTGACTGAAAGTAGTTTTTTCTTCATGCATTCCATTAAGAAACATAAACAGGTCATTATACGACAAGCACAAATAAATAACTACACAATCGAACCGCGCACATAACAAAGTCATAATAACTAAATGTAAATGTAAAAGCTGATTTGTCATAAGTACATTTTTTCTGATTTACATTGATTGCTGATTTGTTTAGTTTTGTGTACCATTTTTACAGCAATTGCGTGGCAATGGCGAACAACAACTATGCCGGGTTCAACTACGGCGGCACCCAGTACAATACGGGCCAGGTCACCTATCCGGCCGTAACCAATGCGACATATGCAAATGCGGCTGCCTATCAAAATGCTGCCGCCGCTGCGGGCAAGGCGCCGGCGGAGGCGGCGGCGGAGGGTATGCAGCAGCTGGTGCGGGGCTGCGCCCTACGGCGGCGGCGGCTATGGGGACTATCGTGGTGCCGCCATGCAATCGTACGATGCGACCAAGACATTCTACCAGCAAGCGCCGGCCAGTTATACAACGGCCGCAGCGACGGCTGTCACGAAGACGCATTACTCGGCGCCACCCGTTAAAAATCCCAACTCGGCACAGAAGGGCATCGGTAAAATGGACAAATCGAATGGGGCACCAAAACCTCCGCCAAATGTGCCGGCCGGCAATAATTATAGTGGCTACGATACTGCGCTCTATAATGCGGCCAGCATGTATGTGGCCCAGCAGCATCCCGGCCAGCAAAAGGCCAATGGCGGCAACAACAACAATAGCTGGTATCAGCGCAAATTGGGTTCCACGATTCCTGGTGCGGTAGCTTTGCGTGGCATGCGGCCGAAGGCGCCGCCGCGTCCACAGCAGTTGCATTATTGCGAGGTCTGCAAGATCTCGTGTGCCGGTCCGCAGACGTATCGTGAACATCTCGAGGGACAGAAGCACAAGAAGCGTGAGGCATCGCTCAAAATGCAAGCCACGGCTACGAATAGCTCCCAGAATCGTGGCAACAACTATCATTGTGAACTGTGTGATGTTACCTGCACCGGCACCGATGCCTATGCGGCTCATGTGCGTGGCGCCAAGCATCAGAAGGTGGTTAAGCTGCATCAGAAACTGGGCAAACCCATACCATCGGAGGAGCCCAAGAAGATGAGCAAGATTAATTTTGTACCCGCTGCACCATCAGCATCATCCGGAACAAGCAGCAAGTCTGAACAAACCGATAGCAATTCTGCTAACGCTGGAGCAGCTGGAACTGCAGCTGGAGCTGGAGCTGGCACCGAAGCGGAGAGTATGGATGACAACCTGGATGATACGCTGGGCGAGAATACAGATAACATTAAGCCGGTGGGTGGCGAGTATATCGAGGAGATCAAAGACGACGAGGGCAAGATACTCAGCTTCAATTGCAAGCTATGCGACTGCAAGTTCAACGATCCCAATGCCAAAGAGATGCACATGAAGGGACGTCGCCATCGATTGCAATACAAACGCAAAGTGCAACCAGATCTCGTGGTTGACTTTAAGCCAACACCGCGTCAGCGTCGTCTGGCCGAGGCACGTGCCCAGCGGGCTTTGATGTCCTCGCATCGTGGCGACGATCATGATGCGGGCAACTATTGGGAGGAGCAGCGCAGTCGCCAGTTCAATGAGGAGTATGACTACAACAATTGGATGTCGCGCAGTTTTGGCGGTAAGTATTTAACTTGTAAATATAAATATTTATTATATAATGACACTCGTATTTCTGGACAGGTGTCCAGCGTTTTGGACGCATGGGCAATGGACCGCCGCCACACTTTGGCATGATGCCCGGCGGCGGCAATGTGCGTCGTCCGGAAAGCACCGATGATCGTCATGCCATCGCACGTCACGCTGAGATCTATCCCAAGGAAGAGGAGCTGCAGACTATACAGCGCATTGTCTCGCACACCGAGCGTGCACTCAAGCTCGTCTCCGACACATTAGCGGAGTTGCCCACTCCGCCAGCTCCAGCTCCAGCTCCAATAGCTGTAGCAGCTGCTGGCGATAATGGGCCTGCCGCCAAAAAAGAGAAATCTGATAAGGTATCGGAGAAGGATGGTCGCGACAATCAGATATTCTCATTCCACAAGGATGGCGACAACGGGGGCAATGTGGTGCGCGTCCTCAAGGGCGTTATGCGTGTCGGCTATTTGGCCAAGGGATTGCTCCTGCACGGCGACACCGCCGTCGAGCTGGTCGTCCTCTGTGCGGAGAAGCCGACGACGAATCTGTTGCAGCGTGTGGCAAATGTGATGCCCGACAAGCTGAAGGAGGTGGCAGGTAAGTTGCAACCAGCACCCAGCGACAAAAAATATGCAACACACACATACAAACAAACATGCAACATACATATGCATAAATATATATCCCTTGATATATGTATGTATTTATATATATTTCGGTGTCCATATTGTGAATAGTGCCCCGCAAACAAGGGCAGCAACTTTTTCCAGAGAAATGGCTAAAAAAAATGAAAAGAAAAACTGAAGAAGCACCAAACTAATTTCCTCTTGACGAGGAAAAGAAGTGTACCATGGATATGTCTTAGGCTTTCCACACACATACTCTTACACACACACACACACACATACAATAAATTACTTGATTAAACATCAGTCCGATTTAAATATAATATTCAGCCCTGTAGGAATTTGCAATTCAGCTTTTCAGCATTTGGGGAACCTCTAACTTAAATGATTTCAATTCAGAAATAATATTTATAGAAAGTGTGTGGAATTAAATATTTATTTCTTGCACAATTCCCAAATTGAAAAAAAAATCCCTGCTAAACAAAAACAAATTGTTGACAAAAGGATTGTGTACAAAATGATGTGAAGAAAAAAAAATACTAAAGGAAAAACTACAAATAGAATTTCATGATGTGATTCCAAGACATATCCATGTCCCATTTATATGAAACGCGAAACAAATTGCATAATCAAAAGCAGCAAATCTAAAACATATATAAAAATTGCCTGGCCAATTTCACAATGTGAATTTCGCCAAAAGAAAAAAAAAGAGTTAAATAATAAATAAATAAATTTCGGAGCGCACTGATGCTATACAAGCAATATGATGCAATATGCAAAATGTAATAATTACAATGCACATAATGTGATATCTACATATGCATAAGATAAACAAAAACGAAAAAAAAAACAAATTTAGTTCGTCTTCGCAAACGCAATTTGTGTGGAAAAAGTGAAAAATATTGTTTGAATTAAAAAAAAGATGTGTATGTAAACATACTTACTGCGACTACTGTTGAGCAATGTTGTTGTTGTTGCCGTGGTGGATTTGAATTTGAATGACGACGACCCAACCCCCCCAAACCAACAACAAACAACGAAACACAGAAACAACGAACAACAGCAGCCGCCTTCTTATAAACAAGCAACAACAGCAACAACAACAACAACAGCAACAACAACAACTCTAGCAAGCCATAAAAACAAAACAAAAAAAATAAAAACGTATTTGCCGTTTTCAGCTTCTCTCTCTGCAGGATAAGATTTGAGCCCTCTTAGACTTGAGATGATATCCACTCACACTACTCACACTCAGGTGTCTGTTAGCCGTCTATAGCTTTCCAAGTCATGCTGCTGCTGACGCTGCTGCTGCTACTACTCTGCTACTCTGTACTGCTCTGGTGGTGGTGGAATTCAACGGGATATATCGTAAATCGTAATGGTAACACACAAGCAGTACTCTGTACTCTCTTTACCCGCAAGCTGATGCGGCACAGTTCTCATATGTGTGGAACAAAATGAAACTTTTAACCAAAAACCTTGAACAAATCAAAATCAAACAATTTATTAAAACCAAAGGAATATATTTATACAAAGTTTGGGTGTTCGCTCTCGCTCTCTCTCTCTCTCTCTGTTGTGTGCTCTATTGTTATTCTATTTTACTTGCCACACACACGCACACACACACACACAAACAAGCAAACACACACACACACATACAGTCTCTGGTATTCCCCCATTTCCACTTCCAATGCGAAGAAACTTTGTGTAAATAAAGTCCTTTGACAGACGCAAAGCTCAATGCAGCTAACATAAAACAAAAAATAATAAAAATGTTAATTATAAATTCAGCCGACCAGAAGCAATGCGATTGATCCACACAGACAGACGCATAGAAGGCGCCATGTTGATGGTATACAGATACATGGAATAATATAGAATATATGTGTCTTATACATGTCTCCTATATGTATATGTATCTCTATATATATATATACATATATATATATAGCGTTTTTATCAACCAAAATTGTTCCGTTACTCACTTGAGCATCGATGCCTTTTCAAGCAGCCGTTTTGTGTGTATCAAGCTTGATTGTAGAACTAAGTGACCAATAAAAAAATATATATGAAAATAAGCTAACGAAAAAATTGCGACCGAAATTTATGTTGCATACGGTGTGAATGCTGACCGAAATGCTGACCATGTAGATGACCATGAAGGGTTTCTCCGCACTCCGCAAATAAACGAAAAATTTCGGTCAATGTTTTTAGTTTTTTTTTTTGCTAAAATGAACTAACCAAACCAAGCCACGCGCTCTAAGTGGAATTGCAATTCCATTTCAATTCGACTTCGATCGAGGTGGTTGAGGTGGAGGTGATGCCGCCAAATCGCGCTGGCTACCCGATCCGATCCCAGCACGCAAGTCATGCAAAAAACAAAAACACATCAACATCAATAATAATACTTGTATATGTTATAATGTACAATGTTTGCTGGGAACTGAGCGGAATTTGTCGTATCTATCGTTTCTGTGGAACGTAGGGGAAGAAACAAACATTTACATTTTGCTTTTGATTATCTGAAGTGCATATATCTTCATGTCATATCTCTATATATATGTATATGTATTTATTGTGGGCCCACACTTGGAATTATTATCTTTATTGAACAACATCTACCAACAACAATGTTTGTCTCTTTTCTAAGCCGAACTTTTTACGCATAGTTCAATTTTGTTAAATGCTTATTTCAATAGCCTCACACACACACAAAGTTGAAACTAACACACAGCCCTTGACACACTCTCTGTTCCAGGTGAGGCAAATGTCAACTATCGCATCGAGGTCAATGCCGAAGAAGCGGCTGTTATAGTGCTCGATGAAGTGGTCGCCGTAAAGATAACTCTCACATCTCCGCTGCTGCGCGAATCGTGTGAGGGTGGCGCCAACGATGCTGCAGATGCCTCAACATCGGATGCGGACTTCTTGCCACGCGAGCCGTGTCTGCGGGTGCGTATGGCTATGATTAATAATAATAGTTAAGGATTTGATTTCTATATTCGAATTTGTGTTGCAGGCACTCGCCGATTTGCGTCATGCCAAATGGTTCCAGGCACGTGCAACCGGATTGCAATCGTGCGTGATGGTTATTCGCATATTGCGTGATCTTTGCCAGCGAGTCTCATCGTGGCAATCGCTGCCGCAATGGTCGCTGGAACTGCTGGTGGAGAAGATTATTTCATCGGCTGGTTTTCCCATCTCACCCGGCGACTGTTTGCGTCGCATTATGGAGGCTTTGTCTTCGGGTTTTTTAATCAACGGACCTGGACTGTTGGATCCGTGCGAAAAGGATCCGACCGATGCTCTGCAGCTGCTGACGAAGCAGGAGCGCGAAGATCTCACTGTGTCGGCACAGCTATTCCTGCGGTTCATCGCTTTCCGCCAGGTGTTCAAAGTGCTCGGCATGGATCAGCTACCAGCCATGAAGTATCCGATGCGCCCATGGCGCATCAATCGGAAACGGCGTCGCTCATCGGGCAAGGCTGGGGCGCCTGGCGCCGATGCGGATGCGGCTGACATCGAAGAGACTGGATCTGATGAGAAGGTTGCCAAGAAGGATGTTGTAACCCCAGCTGCACCAGCCACGGCCTAAGTGGCCCGGCGGGTAATCAGCAATAGTAATAATACTACTTAGCCGTCAACAAATATTATGAATAACAGTTTATTCTCAATCTAATTGCATTACAAATAATGCGATCAATAAATATAACTATTTCCATTCACACTAATTAAATCGGCGGGACACTTATATTGGTCCCCCGTCCAACATCGTGTTGCCCCAAATTGCAAGCAACAACCGTAAATAGAAATCCCAAAACTAACAACTTATTAAATAACTACATAATTAACTAACTGAATTTTTCTATAATATGCTGAAATTAATGCAAAATGTATTCGATTAGGATTTGGAAGCGTTGATTCTCAATACACACCCAATACATATATTCAACTGCCTCCACTACACGTTTCAAACATTCAAAAGTGGAACACAAATTTTAATAAAAATAACTACACTTCATAAATAGTACACATATGTTTGATCTTCATTTAAACTAGAATCTATAATTACAGAAAGTTTTGCCATTTTGAGCATGGCTTTTTGTTAACTACAAATTGGCTTTCAGCCGTTCGCTTGTTGCCGGAACCACTTGGGTTACTAGTTGGCAAAGTCTTCTGTGACGCCTTCCACACTTGTGGACAATGTGCTCTTGGCCTCTCTGCAGGGAGAATCTCTGCAATTGGCTCATCAACATAATTAGCCCATTTGCTCGATGACATTGTGCGTTGAGCTGGCAGCGAGTTGTCGCAATTTTCATTTTGTTGTGCTGCCAATATTTTACGCTCATCTTGTACATGTGTCTTTTGTCCCTGCTCCAAATTTAAATGTTGCACTTTTGCTCGACATTCTGCACCAGAGCCCCGTAAGAACTCCTTGCCTACATTCTGCTTTTGAAGGCAGATTTTACACTCCCATTTGTTTGATTTCTTTACAATGTCCACCTATGAATTTGTATTTCTGTGCATTAGTGGATTTTGTTTATAATTTTCAATTTTTGGTCTATCAAACCTGATATAAACAACATTCCGAACATTGTAAGACGCGTATTTGTTGAGACATTTCACAGCTATAAATATATTTTACAAAACGAAGTATTTTCAAACAAATGCCGGCGTAATTGTGAATGTGCAGCGTTGCCATACTGCACAGTAATTTCGGTCAGCCAGCTGTTTCAAGCCTTACTCATCGATTCGTCATCGAAAGTATATTTTATGACAACTGATTCTCTAAAATTGAACCAGTTGCCAGATGACAAAATAGCTGTGTTTTTAATGGAAATTCACATTTACATTTAGCGTACAAGCAAAAAGCCATAAGCACAATGAAGAAATTTCTAATAATGATATAATAATTGCTGCTAGCATGTGCACTTTCCAGTAACATAAATGAGGTTGCGGCATTGGTTAAATTGCAGTCGCGAAAAAAATGGCGGCCTACTTTTAGGAGCAACAGTAAAAATGGCTTTAGCTCGGCCAAAACCTTACGGGCGGAATTATGATATCTGGGTATCTTATTTATCTATAACTTTCTTATATATTATCATCAACAAAAAAAAAAACACTTTCAAAAGTCGTTTTCAATAAATTCCAGTGAATAAATAAGTAGCTAACGTACCGGTGTTGGTACAATTGTCAACTCTCAATGAGCATCACTCACTGTTAATAACATTCCGTCATAATGTTAAGTTTAATAACATCTGTTTTTTAGTTGTCACGGCGACTTGCGCTTTTTAAGATGCGTTTGGTAAAAACACATATTAAAAAATAAAAACATATAATCAATTTTGAGCTAAATTTGTAACCTTACAGTACTGTCTCAGCGGGGACTTGGCCAAGCCATGCTACATCATCACGTTCAAGGGACTGCGCATAATGTTGGACTGCGGCTTGACGGAGCAGACAGTGCTCAATTTTCTGCCGCTGCCCTTCGTGCAGAGCCTCAAGTTGTCCAATTTACCAAATTTCGTGGCCAGCATCGAGCACGATGTCCAGATGGACGGTGAACTCAAGGAGTGCTGTGGCCGAGTATTCGTGGACTCTGTTCCCGAATTCAATTTGCCCATGGACAAAATGCTCGATTTTAGTGAGGTGGATGTGATCCTGATCTCTAATTATCTAAATATGCTGGCACTGCCCTACATTACGGAAAACACGGGCTTTAAGGGCAAAGTGTATGCGACGGAGCCAACGCTGCAGATTGGCCGATTCTTTCTCGAGGAGCTGGTGGATTACATTGAAGTGTCGCCCAAGGCGTGCACGGCTCGCCTGTGGAAGGATAAGTTGCATCTGTTGCCCAGTCCACTGTGCGATGCCTTTCGTGCCAAGAAGTGGCGCACCATCTTTAGCCTGAAGGACGTGCAGGGCAGCCTGTCCAAGGTGACCATCATGGGCTATGATGAGAAACTGGATATATTGGGCGCTTTTATAGCAACGCCCGTCAGCTCTGGCTACTGTCTGGGCTCCAGCAATTGGGTGCTGAGCACGGCGCACGAAAAGATTTGCTATGTGAGTGGCTCCTCGACGCTAACAACGCATCCGCGTCCTATCAATCAGTCTGCGCTAAAGCATGCCGATGTTTTAATTATGACGGGATTGACTCAGGCACCAACCGTCAATCCGGACACAAAGCTGGGCGAGCTCTGCATGAATGTGGCGCTAACCATCCGTAACAATGGCTCAGCTTTGATACCATGTTATCCATCGGGCGTTGTCTACGATCTGTTTGAGTGCCTTACGCAAAATCTGGAGAATGCCGGCTTGAACAATGTGCCCATGTTTTTTATATCACCAGTGGCGGATAGTTCATTAGCCTATTCCAATATATTAGCCGAGTGGCTGAGCTCGGCCAAGCAGAACAAGGTTTATCTGCCGGATGATCCCTTTCCACATGCCTTCTATCTGCGCAACAATAAGCTCAAGCACTATAATCACGTCTTCTCCGAGGGCTTCAGCAAGGATTTCCGGCAGGTGAGTTTGAGCCTTAAGCGGATTTCAATTGGCTTAATTCATATTTAATTTCATCATCTCAGCCGTGTGTTGTGTTTTGCGGTCATCCGAGTCTGCGTTTCGGTGATGCTGTGCACTTCATTGAGATGTGGGGCAACAATCCGAATAATTCGATTATATTCACGGAACCAGATTTTCCATACCTGCAAGTATTAGCGCCATTCCAGCCACTGGCTATGAAGGCCTTCTACTGTCCCATCGACACATCGTTAAACTATCAGCAGGCCAACAAGCTGATTAAGGAGCTGAAGCCCAATGTTTTGGTCATACCGGAGGCATATACAAAACCACATCCATCGGCCCCTAATCTGTTCATTGAGCAGCCCGACAAGAAGATCATCACCTTTAAGTGTGGTGAGATCATCAGGTTGCCGTTGAAGCGCAAGCTAGATCGCATCTATATCGCCTCGGAGCTGGCGCAAAAGATATTGGCGCGCGAGGTGGCGACTGGTGTCTCGCTCTCGACGCTCACGGGCGTGTTACAGGTCAAAGATAAGGTGCACTGCATCCAGCCGTGCACGGAGAGCGTTAAGGATGAGCCAGGCACAAGCAGCATGAGCAGCGCAGCGCCCTCCAAAGAGGACGTATTGAAGAATGTCAAATACGAGTATGGCACCATCGATGTGGATGCACTAATGAAGCGTCTGGCTCAGGATGGCTTCTCCAACATTAAAATGGATCGCACCGGCGGCAATCTTACGCTGCAGCTAGTGAATGAGGACACCACCATCAGATTCGAGGACAACGAGACTCACATCATTTGTAATGGCAAACCATCGACGCGTCTCAAACTGAGGGACACGCTGCTCAAGTGTTTACAGAGTTTCTAAGAATCCAGTATAATTTACATTTATTTTATAAACATTTAACTTTAAATGCTATTTGACTATTTCCTGGCTGAGAGAATGCTCGAGCAGCGCATGCAGATCTCTTGCTGCGCCTCAACGAGGCTGTAGCGACGACACCGTGGACAAAGTGGTCCTTTCAGCGTTTGTAGGTCTATCGTTGCCGATTCCGCTGCGGCGTCTACATCTGACTGCAAGATGACGCTGCCCACTTGCAGAATCTCACACAGCTCTGAGTTTGTTGTTGACACATTCAACTGGCCATTTAATGCGCAGAGTAACTCCAGTTGCTGTTGGGAGCAGCATTTAATGCTTACGGAGAGATGCCAGCTATTGACATCTCCAGACTGCTGATTAACAAGTCGCTTAATATCCAAGGCTGCATTTACTATCCGGCTGACCTTAGCATCTCGCCAATCCTCCGAAGCTTGGACGGATTGCTCGTGAAAGGCGCTGCCACTGGGTTCGTAATAGCTCCAGCTCTCCTCGATTAAATACGGCGCGATTGGCCACACTGCCTTGCAGAGCAACAGATAGCAGTGGCGGAGTGTGTGGCGTATCGATTGCAACTGCTGATCATCGCCACAATAAAGCCGATCCTTAATCAAATGCACATAAATGCCCGAGATCTGATTGGCAATAAAATTCTGAATGGTGGCCACAACCCGATTATACTCATAGGCGTTGTAGAGCTTCTCGATCTGGGTGGGAAATGAGGAGTATAAATATTTATATTACACATTTAATTTCCATGCTCACCTCCTCCTCAAAGCCCAAGAGGCTGTGTAATAGATATTGATTCAAGTAGCTATTACTCTGCGTTGGCATGGACAAATCCTGCTGCTGTTCTTTCTGATTGATGACTCCGTTTAGGTAGCGCAACGTGCCGCGCACTTTGCTAAGATTATCGGCCGCTTGCTGGAGCAGTTTATCACTGACGGTGATTGACATGTGCTGGGTGCCGTGTGAGGCGACCCACCAACGGAGCACATCTGTGCCGTATTTCTTGGTTATCTGCTTGGGCGAGATGACATTGCCCACTGACTTGGACATCTTATGTCCCTTCTCGTCCACTGTAAAGCCATGCACAAAAAGCGCTCTGCAAGTGGAAGAGTTGCAGGTGTCTCAATCATTCTCATTCTCCCAGTGGATACTCACTTGTAGGGCGCACAATTTCGTGCCGCGATGCTCGTCAGGAGCGATGACTGAAACCAGCCGGTGAACTGGTCATAGCCTTCCAGATACATATCAGCGATCTGTTGAGGTTGCTCCTTCAACACTACGGACCAAGTGCTGCCGGAATCAAACCATATATCGAATATATCGCTACCTTTGATTAGCTCATCTGCTTTGCAGCCCAGTTGCTTGAGGAGCTCATCAGGCAGTAGCTCTTCCAACGGCTTGGACCACCAAAAGTCCATGGATCCTTCGCTGGACAAAAGTTTGCACAAATGTTGAATCAGTGCAGCATTGAGCACCACCTGCTTGTTATCCCTTCTGTAGAGCACCGGTATAGGCACGCCCCAGACACGTTGTCGTGATATGCACCAATAGGGTCGCTTGTGCAGCTGTGTAAGCAACGCCTTCTTGTTGGATTCGGCGTTGACACGCGGATAGATCTCCACCCGTTCGAGAGCAGCAGCAGCAGGCGCCTTCAGCTTATCCGTATCGATGAACCACTGTTCGCTGGCGCGAATTATGACTGGTTGCTTGGTGCGCCAGTCAATGGGATAGGAATGCTCAAACTGCGAGGCATACACCACATCCGTAGCTATGTGCTGCAGCACCAGTGGATTGCCCTCGACCAGCACAGACTTGTTGCGTAAGAAACCAGGCGCCTCCTCCGTATAAATGCCCGACTCATTAACGTAACACTTGATGGGCAATTTCTTGGCCAGGCTAATGAGGAAATCGTCCGGGCCGTGTGCCGGCGCCGTGTGCACCAGACCCGTGCCCTTGCTATCCTGCACATGGCCAGCAGCAAAGAATGGCAGTGCTGTCTGCGCCTTGTCTACGGGATGCTGATATGTGCAGTCAGCCAAAGCGCTGCCCGCCAATCTCTCCACAATCTCACATTGAATATCTGTGCTAGCCTGAAAATCATCAACGAGTGCCGAAGCCATTAGGTAAAGCTCATTTGAGCTTCGATCCGACAGTCTAATCAGCACATACTCCAACGAGCTATTGTAACAGATCGCCTGATTGCTGGGCAGTGTCCAGGGGTCGTAGTCCACACCAACGCATAGATTTCTTTGCCCTGTGTCGCTCGAGATGATTTTAATCCGTTCGAGCAAAGCGCAGGTAAACCGAGGGACTAACAAACTTAGCATCATACTCTAATTCTGCCTCCGCCAACGCTGTTCTATGGATTAACCCAAAATTAATAACATAACAATAATAATGCACAGCTTACTTGGAGGAGGGTGACCAGTAAACGGGCTTCAGATCGCGATAGACGAGACCACGCTCATAAAGATTGTAAAACATGTGTAGCTGATTGGCAATGAACTCTGGCTGGAAGGTCAAGTAAATGTTCTCCGGCTGCCAGTTGGCCAAGATGCCCCAGCTTCGAAATTCCGCCTTCTGCAATTCGATTGCTTCCAAGGCAAAGGCACGTGCTGCAGCAACAAAAAATTAGAGCTACAATTCGATGCGATTCACTTACAGATCTACTCACATTTCTGGCGGATGTCCAATGCATTCTGCTCGCCAGCCGCTGCATCCACTGTTGCCTTCAACTCAATGGGCAGACCGTGGCAATCCCAGCCGGGTATGTAGTTGACCTGCTGCCCGTGTGCTACACGCTGACGCAGTGTGATATCCTTCAGTATTTTGTTGACGGCATGACCCATGTGGAGCTGCCCATTGGCGTAGGGGGGTCCATCGTGCAGGACAAAGGTTGGCTTGCACTTGTGCTGCGCCTGATACTCGTAGGCAGCGGCAATCGTATGCTGCTTGTTGAATAAACATTGTTTAACCAAGTGTGGGCAATTTTTGTGTTGCACTCACTTTGAGAATTTGTCGCTCCTGTTCCTCGCGTTTGGCGGCAGTCAAGCGATTTGGAAAGCGCGTTCTGGGCAGGTTTATTGTATCTGTATATTTGGTGGCATCTTTTTTGACCGTTTTCACAGAATATAAACGAATGCCAAGACGAAATTGAACCACACGCAGCATTTTGCACGTAACCAAAACAATGCAGCCGGCTGAAAGGAAGTCAGCTGCTCGAACAGCTGACGTTTATTAGAATCTGCGCCAAATTCAAATTTTAAAATGTAAGCACTGGCATAACAGTATAACAGTTCATTTGTATACCAATTATAACTTATCTACTAAAATATTTGTTTTGTTAGGTTATAGTTGCATTTAAAAAGTTTATATACAACAGCTGACTTTTTAAGACTGCGCGCCAAATTCAAATTTTAAATTGTAAATACTCGTAAAATAGTAAAACTACAACTTCTTTACTAAAATATTTGTTTTGTTATGTTATATTTGTATTTAAAAAGTTGGTTTACATGATTGACTTTTTAAATACATGATATGTCTGCTTCAGTTAATTGATTCATTAAATTAAACGGTTTACTATATGGCAATCATAAGCATAAGCATACGCTTTACTTGTCCTTGTCATCCTTCTTGTCCTTTGCTTCATCATCTTTTCCCTTTTCGACCTTCCTTTCGGCCTTATCATTACCTTTTGTTTCCTCATCATCGCCTCTTGCTTCCTTGTCGTCACCTTTCGTTTCCCCAACTTCACCTTTCGTTTCATCCGTCTTAGCTTTTTTATCATCTTTTTGCTCGGATTTGGGAGCACCTTCTTCGGGTGCCATGGAAGCTGCCATTTGATTCGCCTTGGCCAACACTTCATCTATACCGCCGACCATGTAGAATGCAATTTCCGGTATGTCATCATATTCGCCGTTGAGCAAACGCTTAAAGCCATCCACTGACTTCTCTACAGGCACCATCTTCCCCGGATGACCCGTAAATATCTCGGCAACGGCGAATGGTTGGGAGAGAAAACGTTGAATTTTTCGGGCACGTGCCACCGTTAGCTTGTCCTCCTCGGAGAGCTCATCCATGCCCAGAATGGCAATAATATCCTGCAATGACTTGTAGCCCTGCAGAGTCTTTTGCACGGCTCGGGCGACATTGTAGTGATCCTCACCCACAACTTCCGGATCGAGGATACGTGAGGAAGAGTCTAGCGGATCAACCGCTGGATAAATGCCTAATTCGGCAATGGGTCGAGACAATACAGTGGTTGCGTCCAAATGGGAGAAGGTGGCCGATGGCGCCGGATCCGACAGATCATCGGCAGGCACATATACTGCCTGCACGGAAGTAATGGAGCCATTTTTGGTGCTGGTAATCCGCTCCTGCATGGCACCCATATCGGTGCTGAGCGTCGGCTGGTAGCCAACGGCGGACGGAATTCGACCCAAGAGCGCAGATACCTCCGAGCCCGCCTGGGTAAAACGAAAAATATTATCGATAAAGAACAACACATCCTGTCCCTCAATATCCCGAAAGTATTCGGCGATGGTCAGTCCGGTTAAGACGACACGATTCCGAGCACCCGGTGGCTCATTCATCTGTCCGTAGACGAGCGCCACCTTGGACGTATCGTCGTCCAGGGAAATCACTTTGCTCTCAATCATCTCGTAATACAGATCGTTGCCCTCACGTGTTCGTTCGCCGGCGCCCACAAACACTGAGTAGCCGCCATGGGATTTGGCAATATTATTGATCAGCTCCATGATGAGCACAGTTTTACCCACTCCGGCGCCACCGAAGAGACCGATTTTGCCTCCCTTCACATAGGGTGCGAGAAGATCGATCACCTTGATCCCTGTCACCAGTATCTCCGGTTTAACGCTCAATTCCTGCAAATCCGGCGGCTCGTTATGTATGAAGGAGTAAAACTCACTCTTAATTTCGCCGCGCTCATCAATCGGATCGCCGACAACGTTGACGATGCGACCCAATACGGACTTGCCGACGGGTACGCGTATGGGGAAGCCCGTATCGATAACTTTCTGGCCACGACGCAGTCCTTCCGTGGCATCCATGGCGACGCAGCGAACCGTATTGTTGCCCAGATGATGAAACACCTATGTAAATAGGTTCGTTTTATTTAATCGCTATAAGCTGAAATTATTTCGATTACCTCCAGTACCAAATGACCAATGGGTGCATCTTTCACCTCCATTGCATTGAGTATATCGGGCAGTTCGTCCTCAAAGTAGACATCAACTACCGGCCCAATGACAGAATGAATGATGCCCTCTCGTCGTTTCCCCACCAACTTGCCGAACGTCTTGTCACCTACAACTTTTCCACCTGTCGTTTTTTCACCTTCATCGGTTGCACATGGATCAGGAGGCGTCTCTTTTTCTGGCTTACAAGTAACTTCTTCAGCAAATGTTTCCTTTTCCTTATCATCTTCGGGACATAATGGCTTGAAAAAGGACTCGTCGCATTTATCTTTATCGTCGTCATTCTTGAAGAGCACAGGAGCAGTATGCAGCGTACGCGCCTGCATTAGAAATTTTCCCATTGCCTTTGGCTGACCTTGCCATTCTAGGCCGCCTCCAATTCTTGAACCAATTCTTGCACATGCTTTAGATATGAAACTCAACTGGATGTCAAATAAAAGATATAATCTAATTGCCCACACTTACCCGTGGCCAACCTAGCCCATGAGTTCGACATTTTCAATAATTTTCGTGATTAGTTCTTCTTATATTTGAATTGAAAAAAAAATACGTTTAATAAGATTTTCGCTTGCGATTATTATTTTTATCTTGGTTTATTTTTATATTTTCTCAATTTGTACTCATTTGTCTCAAGAGCCTTGTGACAATGACAACGTCTCAAAAGTGCTGCCCAAAGCAAAGCCTGCTAGGAATGTCTTTCAATTTGAATCAAATTTAGTGTTGAAAACATGATAAGCAAAGTTATCGATAAAATGTTGCCAGAACATCAATAGATTTCAATTTAAAATCGGAATGAAGCGGCCAAATATGAATTTCGTTTAGAAAAAACAATATTAACACAATGTATACCTTAAAGAGTTAAAGTTAACTTTAAATGAATTTATAGCTATTTTTATAAGTGTAGTTTATTAAGTTAAGTAACAATCTAACTACTGCTTCTTGCTACTACAGTTGGTAGTTGCTATGCCAACGCGTACTCGTTGTTGTGTCCAAAGTGACAGTAAAAAAAACGTTTGCAACATGGACGTGCTTTCGCATTACAGCTCTCCCGTAATTGAATTTCCGGCTTCTCAGCCGTTAGAGAAGCAAAATGCTCTAGTGGACAATTGCACCGGCACAGATCCGCCACCTCCAAGCGCAGACGTTGCAACCGAAACGCAGGAGAGGCAGAATACGGCAACACAAACGGAGCAATTTTGCAGCAGTAAAAGCGCCAAATACGATGAGCGCGCCTTGGCCAAATGGTTGCGACAGATCTGTCCGCAGGTCGAACAGGAGTTGAGTCAGCCGACGCCACTCCTCGATGAGCAGGAGGCGAGTCAGTGTGCATTGCAGGAGCAGCTGCAGGTGCACACCTACCAGAATCTAACAATGCCCAGCATTGAGAATTCACAGGGATTGGCTATTTGGCTGAGCGTGCACACGAACAATGCACCCGTGCTAGTCGCCACAACGGTGGCGCCTCACGACGACTGGTGTGAACATGTTGAACAGCAGCTGAAACTCTTTGTGCCACAGCGTATGTCCCACGGTAGCTTTGTGGCTTACACGGAGGCTAAAGCTCTGCCCCTCAAATCTTGTCTGCGCAGTTTGTGCACCAATGGATTCAATAAGAACGTATTTGCCGGCGCCACCATGGATGGTGAGCTCTTTGTCTGGCTATATGAGCAGGCACGCGGTGGCATTGACTCCAGTGTAGAGATTAAGCAACTGCACAGCGTCTCCTCCACACAAGGTGCCGCCGTGGCGCTGGATTGGGTAACGGAGCAGCGACTGCTCGCCTGCTACGCCAATGGAACGGTGTTGCAGTGGATAGTCACCAAAGAAATGACCCTGGACTGGGAGTAAGCTATCAAGGAAAGCCACAAGAAGGGTTCACTCATTAAATGTTCCATTTTAGATATTCTATGCCGGCGTCAGTTGGGACGGAGCTAACGACTATGCTGTCGCTGGGATTGGATGACATTGTGCTCGGCACCAGCTGTGGCGGCATCTATCGCTGCTGGAGGCCGGGCCGTCAGCCAGCTTGCAATAGAACCAGCAAGCAGCTACAGCTGCTTCCTTTGCGTAAGCATCGCTTCATGGTCTCCACACTGCTCAAAACCGAAATGGATGGCCATCAGATTGTGGTCAGCTGCGATCTGAGTGGACAGGCCTACTATCATGATATGCGGCACGAGGAGGAGGTATGTAATTGTGTGCTTCAAATTCCCTGTATCATAATGCTGGAATATTTGTTTGTTTGCAAGGACACCGCCCAGTTGATTGTCCAAATACCGCTGCCCTTCAAGAATGCCATAGCCTGCAGTCGCGATGCCAACATTATATATTGTCCAAGCAACGATGGCGGCCTGGAGTATTATAGGGTCAGTGATGGCGCCCATGCTCATGTCAAGGGAGCTCTCCGCGGTCGTGGCAATCTTATTTGCATCAGTGACAATGGTTGCTGGCTAATTACGGGTCTCTATGGCAATGAATTTCAGATATTCTATATCGAAAAAATTCCAGCGATTAAATATATTTATTTTTATTTCATATAGGAAAAACATGTATTTTTTTAGGCGCTCGGCTTTGTTCTGGCTGTTGATAATTTATTGGTATCTTTGGCTTCTTCGCCGGTTTTATTCTTTTTGCTTATGTGCTCCTTAATGAAATTCACACAAGGATCCCTCACCTTAGAACATGGATCCTTGGGGCATCTGCCTGCGACATGTTCAGCGATTGCATCCATTTGCTCGTCATCCTCACAGGGATCTGAACACGGCTTCTTATCTTTGATCGCTTTCTTAGATTTGTCGACGTCCATTGGAATATTCTTAAAGAGCACCAAACCAGTGTGTAGGGAACGATGTGATTGTAAGGGGAATTTTAGCCTTTCTGGATGTCCTTGGGAATTGACTACTTCTGGTTGACAAATTCGCAAGCCATTTCCAGTATGTGCTTTAAGTAATGAATTTTAGCCTCCCTAAAATTACATAATCACAAGCAAAAGAGCTTACCTGTTGCCAATCTTGACCAAATAGTTAACATCTTATTTTTTGGAAATTTTGCACACTCGATTTCGATTTTCCTGGACAGTCAAAGCTTACTTAAACATAGTTTTAGGATTCGTAGAAAATTTAATATAGATTTTTTTTTAAGAGATGCGCTTAGTTTATTAATGGTTTTCATCATCATTCAATGTTTGCTATTTACACGAGTTTAGATTCAAATTTTACTGATACATAACAAAACACAATATTTGTATATATGTTTTCATATAATATATATATATATATATAAGAATTTCTTTAAGAATTTTGAACAAAATGCACAACTTAAAGTCCATTCTTTTTAATATATTTCAAGTAAAAACGTTTCATTCATACGAAGGTATTGCCTGTGCCGTCAGCATTAAAAATTGCGTGATTCCCTTGGATATTGGTTGCCATAAAAAAATTTGTTTTCTCTCTGATTTCAAACACTTATTCCACATGCGTGTGATGTACATTCATTGTTATATAAAAAATAGTGTAAATGTGTATAATTAAAGTATATACTATAGAAAGTATAAAATATAATCTGATGACATAATTACATTGTGGAAATAAATGAATAAGTGCAATAAATTGCACTAGTTTTAAATAAATTATACAATTAACTTTAACGAAACGACATATTCATGTATATATATATAATTATGTGTCTATTGATGCACACATAAATAAATATATATGCATACTTTGTAGTTCTGCACACAATTTTGCTAAATCTGCCACACTCCGCGTTCCG
Source organism: Drosophila silvestris (assembly GCA_035043445.1). NCBI lineage: Eukaryota > Metazoa > Arthropoda > Insecta > Diptera > Drosophilidae > Drosophila > Drosophila silvestris. The sequence goes on from JAWNMZ010000138.1 coordinate 6,773,849, forward strand.
ATCGTACATTCTCTATGAACTATTCTCTCATGCTCAACTTTTCGACTTAATCATATTAAATGTTAATGTTTTTTGCGATAGTACAGGTAATAATAATCATAATAATAATAATAACTAGGCGTCTGCCTAGCTGTTGATTGGCTAATAAATTCAACTTAATTGAAGAGAACAGTATTTGGATCCTCATTATCCATTTGTTTTACATGGCGTAGTACATCCTTTTTCGTTATAACACCCAGCAAGCGACTGCAAATATATACATAAATGATTACCATATAAATATAAATGAATATATAGTATTATATACCCATTATGTGTGACAAGCGTTTGACGCAGTCCCAGTTTGCGGAACATATCGACGACAGTTTCCATTGGTGTTTGATCCGTCACCGTAATGGGCGCCATGTCCAGTATCTTCTTTAGCTTTAGTGGCGGCGGACCCAGATTTTGTGTGGGTGTCGTGGACGTAAATAATACTATAGAATTGCTATTAATGCCATCGATAAGACGCTTTGCGTTACCTGCAAGTAATAATAGTAATTGTAATAAATAAATAATAATTATAATAAAAACTCACCAATAGCTAAATTAAGATCCCTGCGCAACACAAAGCCTACTAAATATTGATTTTCTCTAGAAACGACAACAGGATAACCATTGTGTTCGGTTTCCTTAAGCATATTCTCCACATCATCGACCGTCATGGAGTCCTGTGTGATGACATTTAATGTTTCATTGCGCTTAGGTTGCATCACATCTGCCGCGAGCGTTGTGTGCGCAAATTCCTCCTTGCTGTCCAGGAACGGGTAACCATTGAGCGCAATATGTGCATCATATATGCCCTGTCTGCCCAGGGCATCGCCCACCCACTTGGAGGCCATGGCAGCCGCCATCAGAGGCACAATGTAGCGCACGCCACCAGTCAGCTCAAACATGATGACAACAAGGGACACAGTCATGCGTGTGACGCCGCCGAGAACTGCCGCAGCACCAACAACTGCATACAGGCCGGGTGTTATCAAATTGCTGTCAGCACACTCTCCCGTAAAGAACCAGATGTTAGGATAACTATATGCGAACTGTTCCACACCAATGCCAACGATGCGTCCCATGATGGCGCCCAACAGCAGCGACGGTATAAACAGACCCGAGGGCACCTTAATGCCAAATGTGAATATGGTCAGTGCTAATTTGAGTATAAAGGTCACAACGAGTAACCAGATGGAGCGATAGACACCAGGACCTGGCTCTGTGACCTCAATGAAGCTGGCCCCTGTGCTGATGTTCATGCGTTTATAGTCACTATTTTACAATAAATATAAATATAAAATGATTAGTTTTGTAAGGCGTAGCAATTAGCAATTATAATACGCACCACAAGGGATTGGTGAGGTCACCGGGCGAGCACTTGCTAACCAATAGAAAGATCAGTTCGTTCATGTTCATGCGCGTGAAGGGATTCGGATAGCAGATGATGCCAGTGACCAGAGTGACGAACAGGACCTCGCTAACGGGATATTGACCCAGCTTGCTAAACTTCCTGTAGCGGCACCACCACAAATTTGCCTTTATGAAGAACGTGCCGATGACTCCCTACAAAAAATACATACATATCTTTAATTATTGCAATCCGATAATACTCCGACTAGTTACTCACGCCCATAATGCCCAGAAATACAAAGGGAATTAGTTCAAAGAATATCCAAGGCTTGTTGTACTCGACAAAGAAAAGCACGGAATGCTCATTGCCAAAAGGCGTCAGCGAGCGCAAAACAAAAGCGGCAATCAGCGCACAAAAGAACGAACGCCACAGTGTCTTCAGTGGAAAGTAGTAGGACACCTCCTCCAGAGAGAACAGGACGCCGCCAATGGGTGCACCAAAAGCCACTGAGACGCCAGCCGCCGATGCTGCCGATAGAATTTCACGCTTCTTCGCCTCATTGCGTCCGTATTTGGGAAACAGATGCGAGAATATATTGCCAATGCAACTGGCAATGTGCACCATTGGTCCCTCCTTGCCGAGCGTCAGGCCAGCAGACACAGAGAGCATCAGGCCCACCGATTTGATTAGCAATGTCCATTTACCCAAATACCCACGTATAATGAAGCCCGACAAGATGGTCTTGATCTCCGGTATGCCAGAGCCGCAGGCATACGGCGCAAACATGCGCACCAGCGATGCGCTCAGCGAGGCAAACAGCAGTGCCCACAATATATACCAAGTATACGAGATCATATACGGCAGCGTACCATTGCGGCTGAGGCCAAAGATCTCAGGCCATGTTTTCCACTAAAATTGAAAATTATTAGCTAATGGATCTTAAGTTGATTTGAACAGCTTACCGTGGAACAGTTGCCCTCCTCGAAGACAGATTGCTTAGCCGGATAGCAGCACTGCTCGCGATTAAACCAAAAGGCCGGTGGACAAATGCCATGCTTTAGATCCGACATCCAGCTGGCGCCAATGTCAACCATGCCAGCCACACAGCCAGCGGCAATTCCCACAAGGAGCACGCACAGCCAGCCCGAGCCGGCATCAATGGAGCCCTGTACGAGAAGAGGAGAATTTATGACAACACATTTATGTATTTTGCCAATTTAGTAACTTCCTTACCTTTATCAAATCCCAAAAGGAATCCTGTCGCTTCTTGACAATATAACGATGACGCATGCGATCACGCGCAATATCGCGCTGCCAGTCGATGGTGTGGAAATCTTCATACTGACCAATGCCCGGTATGTCATCCTGCACGTCCGAGGAGCCATAGAACGAAAGAGCTCCTAATTCGGTGTACATGGGCACAAAATAAAAAAGTATATTGGCTTAGATACTAACTTTTTGATATACATTTCGAGTTGTCAAATATTTGAGCGTTCAATTGGACTTTGTATACTTGAGCAGTGGCCGCGTAAATTATTATTAATTGATGCTAAAAAATACATAATGCAAAATTTGAAGTGATTGTACACAAAATTGTGACTTTATAAGACAGGTTTGCTTAATACACACAGAATGAAAATACGTATTAGACCCGCATCTAAATATGTGAGTTCAATATATAACATAAAGCAATATCCACGATCTCGTGTTTGAGATTAACACACACCACACAAACACAGACATGGCAGTGTTTCGTATGCTTGAATTGTGCTCGAACTCACCGTCCATGGGATCGCCGAATGCGGTGTGAGTTGGCACATGTTGATGATGCTGATGCTGCTGATGATGATGATGGTGCATTGTTCGATGATTGGGGACAAAATCACGCTCTGTATCCGATTCGGTGACCGTTTCACGATGATAACTGCCAGCACCACCGATCAGTTCGCCGGGACTGGAGCGCGGCGTTATATCGATCATATCCTCATCATCTGTGGCCGCTGTGAGAGATGTGGTCGCTGCCGCATACGATTGTTGCAAATGCGGCGCCAACGGATGATCACCATCGCCGGCTCCTATGCTGTGCCCGTTGGACTGCAAAAACATAAAAAACAACAATTAGAAATGGTCATATACATATATTGTTAAACACAACATAAGTGGAGAAGCTTTGTTAACGCATTAATGTTGATAAGATTAGTTCGCCAGTCATTAGCAAATTTAGTTAGGACAGTTGCCTTTTTTTTGAATGCGGCTGCTCAGCTGTTCGGTGGCAAGCGATAGGCGAGCGAGACACCCACGTATACACTTTTTATACCACACATTTCCGCCCCCAAAAAAAAATCACATAATTTATGTATGAGGGAATATTTGAAGCAATTAACTTGTGTTTAGTTGTCTTACGTACCTTTTTCATTACTGTTTGATATGCGGTGATGTAGTTGTTACCTTCGGCTGCAGCTTCTCTGTTGCCCTTTAATGGGAATTTGTCCATTTTTTCTTTTAAAAACTTCGTGTTTTTTATTACGCAGTGTTCGTGTTTACTGTACGAATCGGTTACCTCCTTTTTTTTGCGTTTCAATTTGCAGTTGGGTTTTTCTCTTTATTACTCTATTTTCTTTTTACACATATTTTAATTGGTATTAGTGTATAACAAGTGCAATCAGACGTCACACACACACAACACACACGTCACAAACACACAAACAGTTGTTCGACTTTGGGAAAACAAACACTTTGTTCACATTTCACTTAAATAATTGCATACGAATTCATCTACAGATTTGTGGGAACATATCTCGGGTGGAGATAGTTATATTGCATAGGTTAATTGCATTTCCAAGCAAAACATAAATCGTACACTTTTTGTTGCAATTTGTTCAGTTTTATTGCAAAAATCACGGTCACAATTCAGTGTGACCAAGAGTCGTAAGCAAAAAAATATTTCATTAAAAAAGGACCAAAAAATAATTAAGTAGTAGTTCTTGAGTACAATGTGCAGTTTCGCCAAATAGCAAAAATAGTTGAGGTTAAGACAAATTTAGAAAATTTTCTTTTATTATTTCTTAAATATTTAATTTCCAATAAGTCAAAAATCAGTTATTTTTTGTATTAATAAGTAAAAACCAAACTTTTATTTATATATGCACTTATTTGTAGCTGCTCGAATCTCACAGGTTACTGGACTTTACGACATTGTACCAAGCAGTCGACTTTTGAACAATAACGATTACCGTTTCCTCCACAGCCTAGATAGTTCATTCTAAAACAATCTCTTCTACGAGGATTAAAGAACCACATTTCTCGCATAGCAAAGTTGTCGCAAGAGCTACTACGTCTGTTTCCAATATTTCGAGGGTTGGTGCAATTCTGGATCACTATGAATATCATATAGAACCAGACAATAACTGCTTTATTAACTTATTCAGATACTAAATTTACTTACCAGCCCGACCTCTGCAAAAGCGCTGACCGTGAATGTGAACCACATACAGTGTCAGACAAGCCAAGATAAGTGAGAATTTCATTTTAAATGGAATTCACAACCTCTTTCAGTATGAATTGGTGTAAGTACAGGAACATTGAGCTCTTATATATCCATACTGACAAGGGCATTTTTTGCCTTGCCACTTAAGGAATCCGCAGCTGTTACAGAACAATAATAAAAAGAAAACAAAAGCGATTCGAAAATAGCGACCTAATTTGGAATTTTTAAAAGCAAGTGTCGACCCAGATTTATTGAACATATTTGTTTCATTTTTTACTAAGCAAAAATTAAACATTTACAGTGTTTAACTTGAACAAAAATAAAACAAAAACAATTAATGAATGAAATAACATCAATAACTTTTCAATGGATAAAATTAATGCGGTAATTCTTAATGACCAGTATTGTAAAACATTTGCAAATACGCAGTATTTTTAGTATGAACATTTTCGAATCAGTATTTTGGCGCATTCCGCAAACGGTCGTTGCATTCTCAGTTTCCAAAATTGTTTAAACAAACAAATACCAAAATAACATTGGACGGACGTAAACAAGTGCAGTTGTCGTTAAAAGTAACACAACACAACACAGCAACAACAACAATAACAAAATGGCTGGCTTCGTAGCGGTGCATACAGGTTCGTTTTTTGTTTGATTGATGAGACATGTATGTGCATATATATATACATGTATATATGTATGTATTTCTTAACGGGCTGTAAACACGTACGAATTCTTATTTAGGAGCTGGAAATTGCATCGATGAGACGAAATACCAGCGAGTCATCAAAGAGGCTTGCTTGCGTTCAACGGAGATTCTCCGAAACGGTGGCAGTGCCATCGATGCCTGCGAAGCAGCAATAATGCGCCTGGAGAACTGTGGCCATACCAATGCCGGCTTTGGCTCCAATCTCTGCTTAGATGGCTCGGTGCAGTGCGATGCGGCAATTATGAACGGGACCACACTGAATTTTGGGGCGTGCACGAATGTCAGCCGTGTGAAGAATCCCATACAGCTGGCACGTCGCATTTGTGACGGTCAGTCGGATCAACAGCCACTGGAACGCATACCGCCGATGGTGTTGGCAGCCAGCGGTGCCGAACAGTATGCCGAACAAATGGGGTGTGCCATGGTCGATCCCACTGTGCTGATCTCATCGAAAGCGAAATTCCATTTTAATCACTATAAGAGTAAATACGATCTAGTTGTTGGCAACAGCAAAGCGAACCAAGACAGCGACGGCGAGCCAGTGCCTGAACCCGGCAATGAGGTGGAGCTGACTGGAGCTGCGCTGGATACTGTGGGTGCTGTGTGCGTCGATGATGCGGGTAATACTGCAGCCGGCTGCAGTTCTGGCGGCATTCTACTCAAAGTACCCGGCCGCGTCGGCCAAGCGGCCACTTATGGCGCCGGCTGTTGGGCGACGGATACGGATGAATTGGCCATTGCTACGTGCACGACGGGCAATGGTGAGTACCTGATGAAAACGCTGCTCGCCCGCGAAATATGCAATGGTGCGTTTAGCAGTGATTGTGCCGTAACCAGTCTGCACAGAACGTTCAAGCAAAAGTTCCTCGATTCACCGCTGTTGCCCCAACAGCAGGATCTCTATGCCGGCGCCCTCACATTGCTCTATTATCCCAAGCAAAGTTGCGGCGAGGTGATGTGGAGTCATACGACACAATCGTTTTGTGTCGGCTACATGGCAACGACGCAGAAAGTGCCAAAGGTTTGTGCCGATTGACGCTTTTTGATTGCTGCTGCATTTGCCATTTTTCTAGTATTTTTCGTTTCGCAGTGGAATACTAATGTTGGTTTTCTTGTTTGTTGCAGTTTGTGCACTCGCCGCTGCCCACATATAGTGTGCCAGGCAAATCATGCGTCGTCAATGGCCATAATTTCCATTTGCGCATTTAGTCGTTGTTGTGTGGCCCAGCTTCAATAATAGCCTCAATAGCCAAAGGCACTAGCCATCTTTAGACACACAGCCGCCTGCTGCTGAACATCGTCATTTCGGCATTTTCAGAAGATGCAGATTTCTTCAATTTTTTTGATTTAATGTTTAATTGCCGCGACAATAGCTGCCAACCGACAAAGCCAGACAGGCTGCAGCAACAACCACAACGACAACATTTCGTATTGCTTTAGTTTCGATGAAATATTAAAAATCATTAAATGAAAATCTGTTTCATTGTATAGTACTTATCTATATATATATATATATGTATGTATGTTTATGTTAATGTGTGGTTATGCCGCTCAAACTACACAACTAGCAAATAAAATAAAATTAATTTGAATAGGTGTGTGTGTGTATTTGGTAGAATAATGTCCCTCGTTGAACTTAAGCTGAGGCGCAACGCATCTGCCAGCGCCATAAATCAGCCAACAGCACATCATATACTATCCCATATATAGAAATGATGACGTATGCAAGTACAAAAGTATTTTAGTGTTTGTGGCAACGAAAATACATTCATTTGGCAAACACATTAATTATATTAACAAGGTTTGATGCACACCGCAGATCAATGGAAATACAAATCGCGATTGTTTAGTAAATCGAAAGGGGAAAAAAAACAATTTGATCCATGCATACTATCGTATAATCACAAGATTATGAAACAGTTGGTTTATATATATGTCATATATATTGCAATGAAGGCAATTTTTTGGAACAGTAAAACACGCTTGTTGCTTTCCTTTATGGTAGACCAGTTATGGTAGATTAATTGTAGTGGTAGTAGATTAAGGTGCACCAGTAGTAATAGGTTTATCAGCAAATTGAGAAGTAGGTACATAAGTTATAGGAGGAGTTACAATAGTAGTTGGAGTAGGTGCAGCAGTGGTAGGAGTAGGTGCAGTGGTAAATATTCCTACCACTAGTAAGCAAGCTCGTCAGTGGTATCAGAAGTGTTATCAGTGGTAGAAGTAGGTGCAGCAGTGGAAGTGGCAAATGAACAATTAGCCGGCTTAGTGGCCACGCAAGCTCTGATGCGTGTATCAAAGTATGGTGTATCCAATGGACATGTTCTGTGCAAGGTTACCCAATCCGAGCTGGTCAGACTATTCCTCTGGCAGTAGATAGCATTTTTGCACGTTGAATCGTAATTGATATAGAAAAACAATGTGTTCTTATCAGCAGCATTATCCATGCAGATTTGTAGTCTGTTAAGAGCATTGGGTGTCGTCGGTGGCGCCGTAGTTGTTGTGGTATACTCAGAATCAGCACAGCTGGGCTTATACTTAAGCTACAAAGAAATTGTGTATTAGGCCCTTAAGTTGAGATCTTATTTTTTGGGTACTTACAAATTCAGCGACAGCTTGTGGCACACAGACGGATGCATCGCTAGCCACACAAATTTGATCGGCGTCGCAATCTATTACCGACTTGACTTTTCCATTGATGCAACGCCCAGCTTGTGTGCGACTGACGCAGGTATATTTTTGGTTTAGAACACAACTGTTGCAACCCCCACTGCCCCCACACACGTTAACAATATCAGCAGAGAGTTCACTTTTCGGTACGCATATTGATCCTGAATTGGTGCAGACCTGGTCCGGATCACATTGCTCCTCACCGCCAACTTTTTTACCATCTAGTTAAAAGGGTTATTCATCAAATTAGGATTCTTTCGCATGGGCAGCAACTACTTACTGAAACAATTATAATATGAGGTCTCTGTGGCGCAGAACGCTTCGTTGCTTTCCTGACAGACTTGGCAATCTTCGGTTTGCACCGTAGCAGTTCCCAGCACCAGAATGGTTACAATTACGCTTAACTTGATCATATTTCACTTGCACTTTAACTGACTCGATGTATTTAACTAACTTGGCTTATATAGCCAAAAATCTAACCTTCAAGCCAGCAATTGTTTATTAGTCCTAACATTGTTAGTTAATGTTGTTGACTTGGTCTTATGTACAATAAAGCAATATCGAAGCACTCTTTTTTTGCTCTAAGCATAGCAACTTCAAATTGTATAAATTATATTGCAATTCTTTTTCCCGAAAACAGACGATCGGCTTATCTTTATCTACAGCCATGTGTATATCATTTATCTTTACTGGCGAAATATAAATTATTCAAAAGTGATAGAAGCTCAAGGTCTTTTCAATTTTTTCTTCTGCTAGTCTGAAGAAAATGATTCACGGCTTGCAAGAGATGATTTTTATCTATATTGTCAAAATGTAAAATAAATTTAACAACGATTGGATAATATGCACAGTCGATTATTATATAGTCTGAAAACAGGCAGAGTCAGAAATCATTTTAATTAATCAATGGAAAAAATTGCATCTTATAGTCGTGTAAACTGCAATCGAAATAAAAAGATACCCTGAACCCAAAATATAATATATAAATATAGTAATATAAATATAACAAGATAGAACGTTGCAATCGGGCGTAACCGACTGCGAAATACTTTGATACCATAAGCTAGCCCAGCAGATAACAAGTAACAAAGAACAGGGTGGGTGTAGCCAAGAAGTACTGTCCTACTTTGACTTTCAAATTGCGCTAGACATATGCTAGTACCGTTCCTTCGAAGTTTGGTAACCGTAGGGCTTAAGTTACGGAGATATGGGATTATGGAAATTTTGGGGGCCGGAGTGGGCGTGGCCGAAAAAATTATTAGAGAAAGTTCCTAGTGTTCTTCCTTCCAAGTTTGGTAACTATAGTTAATAAATTGCGTGATGCTTCTGGGAGTGGCTGTGCCAAAAAATGTTGTAGTGACGATCCTAGAAATCTGCTTTTTAAGTTTGGTAACTGTAGTTATTAAATTGCGGAAGATATAGGCTTTTATCGTTTTTGGGGGGCGGCAGTAGGTGTGGTCCAAAATTTATTTTCCGGTTTTTTGAAGGGTGTTACTAGGAATATACGTTTTAAATTTTGTGACTCTAGCTTTCAAATTGTGCGAGATACATATATCTCTATGGTCTTATCGATTTACACTAACAGGTGTTTCGGTTTAGGGAGGCGGAGTGGGCGTGGCCATCCAATTTTTTATTGATCTCTTAGGAGAGTTACCAGTAACATACTTTTAAGATTTGGTGAGTCTCGCTTACAAATTGTGGATGATATGCGCATTTCAGATCTCTGGGGCCGAAGCTCCTGGGGGCGCCGGTTGTGGGCATGGTCTGAAAATTGATATGACGATCCTTGGAGGAGGCTACCAGCAAGTTACCTTTCAAGTTTGGTTACACTATCTTTAGAATTGTGGGAGATATGCGGGCTTAACGATTTACACTTTTCGAAATATCGGCATTGGCGATTATGGGCGTAGGTGTGGGCGTGGCCATAAAGATATGTTATCGGTTCTTAAGGGTGGCTACCAGTAACATACCTACCTAATTGAACGTCTCTAGCTCAAAACGGTGGAAGATATAGCCATTTGAGATTTATAGGAGCGATGGGCGTGGTGGCTGCGGAGGTGGGCGGCATAGAGTCGATCTTTGAAGGACATGGCCAACAATCAAATTTTGTGACTGTAGCCTTAAAATTGTGGGAGATATGTGGCATCGATTTGCGATATCGATTTTATCGATTTCATAGCCACCTGGTGGATCGTAACACTCCAATTTTTACACTTTGTCTGACGGAAGCAGAGACCAGTATGTGTTCCATGTTTCAAGTCTCTATCTCTAAGGGTGTCCAAAAAAGTTGCGTTCATACAGACGGCCAGACGGACAGACAGACAGCACGACGGACATTGCACAAAACCAACATACTATTGAAGGTATCAATAGTATCAAAGTATAAAAATAACGAATTTACCTAATTCCAGATTAGCTTGGTAAATATAAATGTTATACTAATTCTTTTACAACATTATTATATAGAGCGTATTATTATCATACCCTGAGCCCGTGGAAAATAGATATAACGAATATAATGGACTTAATCGATTCACAATGTTTAACAGCTTAGTTCTCTTTTATTAGCTTGATTTTATGGCCGACAATTAGTTTAAAATTAAAGAGAAATATTTCAACTATTCACTTGATTGCAGGTAAACCGAAAAACTCCCAAAACACAAAAACACAAAGAAAGTGCATTAGGATCAACGTCAGCACTGGTTGCTCAACAATTATCCGGCTTAGTGGCCACGCAAGCTCTGATGCGTGTATCAAAGTATGGTGTATCCAATGGACATGTTCTGTGCAAGGCTACCCAATCCGAGCTGGTCAGACTATTCCTCTGGCAGTAGATAGCATTTTTGCACGTTGAATCGTAATTGGTATAGAAAAACAATGTGTTCTTATCAGCAGCATTATCCATGCAGATTTGTTGTCTGTTAAGAGCATTGGGTGTCGTCGGTGGCGCCGTAGTTGTTGTTGTATACTCAGAATCAGCACAGCTGGGCTTATACTTAAGCTACAAAGAAATTGTGTATTAGGCCCTTAAGTTGAGATCTTATTTTTTGGGTACTTACAAATTCAGCGACAGCTTGTGGCACACAGACGGATGCATCGCTAGCCACACAAATTTGATCGGCGTCGCAATCTATTACCGACTTGACTTTTCCATTGATGCAACGCCCAGCTTGTGTGCGACTGACGCAGGTATATTTTTGCTTTAGAACACAACTGTTGCAACCCCCACTGCCCCCACACACGTTAACAATATCAGCAGAGAGTTCACTTTTCGGTACGCATATTGATCCTGAATTGGTGCAGACCTGGTCCGGATCACATTGCTCCTCACCGCCAACTTTTTTACCATCTAGTTAAAAGGGTTATTCATCAAATTAGGATTCTTTCGCATGGGCAGCAACTACTTACTGAAACAATTATAATATGAGGTCTCTGTGGCGCAGAACGCTTCGTTGCTTTCCTGACAGACTTGGCAATCTTCGGTTTGCACCGTAGCAGTTCCTAGCACCAGAATGGTTACAATTACGCTTAACTTGATCATATTTCACTTGCACTTTAACTGATTCGATGCCTCTGAATGACTTGGCTTATATAGTTGAAACACAACCTTATTAAATATGGTATCAAAATACACAACTGCAGTTGCATTTATGAGTCCTCTCATTATAAAGCTGTTGACTTTTCCTATTGACATAAAACATAAAACCGTATTTCATAAAACAATATTAAATCAGTTACATTGGCTTATCTTTACCTATAGATACGTCTACGTTATTTATCTTTACTGGCGAAATGCACATTAATCAAAATCATTACGAAGCAAGGCAATTTAGATTATGTTACCATCTGAGTTTTTCCTGTAAACAATCATTTTTAAAAGTAATTAGATAATATATTTTGATTATTGCAAATTTAACAAAAATCACATGAGCAAGTAAGTTAAGTATGACAAGCAATTTGTGAATATAGTACGAAAATATTAACATTAGAAGAGAGTATCTCCTAGCCAATCAAACGGGTGTAGAAAATGCTCACTTCAATATCATCTTATACTTAGGATATCTATAAAATGCAGCACCACTGGGCTTGATATAAGATTATATAAAACACAAATAATTTTAAAATTACAGATACAGTTGTGTATCCATTTGGGAAACTTCCTTGTTAATATTAATTGAAATCATCGATCCCACAACAAATTTATCCCACATTTTTAATTTGGAACAATTGTTTTGTAGACCTTTGAGATTATAATAAAGCTTAACTATAGTTGCATTGTTGCTTCTACTCATCGCCTTGATCAACAGCCTCAGCCTCCTCCTCCTGTGGCTCTGCTGGAAGTAGCTTTGTCTGTCTCTTTTGTTGCTGTTGCTCAAACTCTTCAGTTAGCTCCGGCTGTTCCTCGTCGCGCTCGAATGGATAGAACGGGTGATCCTTAACCGAGTCGTATTTTATTAAACGCTCTTGGGCTTGATGCCCCGAAGAGCTCGAGTATCTGCTTCGTTTAGCTGGAAGTCAAATATGTTCAGATTCTGAGTAATGTGCAAGGGACTGCCAGATTTGGGTATGGGCACAACACCATAATCCACCTATAATTAATATGATAGGACAATTTGAACAGGACTTGTACAATTAATAATTACTCACTAGATAGCGGAGCACAATTTGTGCGGCAGTGCGATTGTGCTTCTTCATTAGACGTCTCATTCCCTCCGAAAAAAAATAAATTGGAGAATGGTCCTCGCGATCTGGCTGACCCAACGGCGCATATGCAATTACCACGATGCCATTGTAGCGACAATAGTCAACTAGATCTTTTTGCATGAATCCCGGCCATATTTCCACCTGATTAACCACAGGTTTTGAGGCGCTGCACTGTATGATGCGCTGCACCTGCTCCATATTAAAGTTAGAGACACCAATGCTTCGCACCATGCCTAGCCGAACAAGCTCCTCCATGGCACGCCACGTGTCAATGTAATCGATTTCACTATTGGAAACATTTGAATACTTTATAGGTGCGAATATATTTTAGCGATATTTTAGCAACATACTTTGTGGTGACCTTATCAGCCTCCATTGGTATCATAATCTCATCGCACATGTGCTTAAATCCCACGGGAAAGTGCATTAGGTACAGATCGATATAGTCAAAGCCAAGAGATTCCAGCTGCTTCTCGCAGATGCGTCGCACATCGCGAGGATCGTGATGTGTGTTCCACAGCTGTAGGCATTATGAACTTAATCGTTTTTTATTTTTAGCAGTATAGATCCATTGCGACTCACTTTGGTAGTGAGGAAGATGTTCTCCCTGGCAACATTTCCCATTTGTATTTGGGTGCGAATCGCCTCGCCCACCTCCTTCTCGTTCTCATAGAAGTAGGCCGTGTCGAAGTGTCTAAATCCGGTCTCCACAGCACAGTGTACCGCAGTCAAGCATTGATAGCCTCGCATCTGCAATTGAATGCAAATGCTTTTAGTGTTAATATCTTCTTCATTGTCGATTTAATACCTTATATGTTCCAAATCCTATCACGGGCATTTCGTATCCGCTGCTCAGTTTGATCTTTGGAGCCATCAGTAGCGTCTTAACGCCACATACGGGCTTCTCGCCCAATATAAGGGCAACACGTGTGTTGTCCTCTTCGTCATCACATGTTGTCAAACAGCGTGCTGGTATCATTTCGTAAATGTTTTCAATTAAAAACTAAACAATTTGTATAAGCAATAATTCAAACGTTTTTTGAAAGTAATTTCGAATAAATAATACTAAACAAAAATAGCGTCAAATAAGTTAAATAAAAAAAATGCTATCAGTTGATAGTAATAGAAATATTTTTAATTTACAGAGGCACCAACCAGAGGCACCAACCTTGGTTTTCTGTTAAAATGCAGTGGCTCGAAACACGTCTGATTGCTTCTTGAATAAAAACCACAAGCATTTTCAAAAATGAGTCCCCATTGTAACTGTGAATTAACGTTGTAAGCAACTTTGATTATTTTGTATCGATTAAATATTTAAGTAATCGATCATTCTGTAATATCAAGTAAATAACAAGTGAATAGTGTTAACTAATAGCTTTAACTGAATAATGTAAGTTCAATATAATCAGGATTTTGTCAGAGACTTGTCCTCTGTGGTCAACTAAAAGCTTAAAATATTAATATTTCAATTATGCGGCCACCACTCGGCGACTTCGGTAGGCGTTTTACAGGAACTAGATATATTTGCATTTTGATCTTCCTAATCAATAATATATGGACTACTGAAACTTAAAATTTTCATTTTAAACCCACCGTTATCTCTTTAAATTTCGTGTCACACTGTGATATTCTGGTCACGATATATCGACTGCATTTTTGAGTATCGATAACTTATGATAGATTTGTAATGCGGGAATATACCTATGCTTATTTATGATTTCTTGTATTCGAGTTCTGTAAGCTTTTTCGTGCGCTAGAATATATTTTTATCATGGAGGAGAACGCAGATGCAACGCCAGATGTGGAATCCTTCAATGGCTATGGCTTCAACAACTATACAGCCGCCGAAGCATTCATTCAAGGACTGTCAGGAATGGTGAACCAGGGCGATGTCGAGACAATGATACGTGCCCAAAAGCAAATGCAAGTGAATTGTAAACGTCAACTAATAAATAATAAAAATAATAATAACCCTTTTTTTAGGCTACAACGGTTTGAGAAGACCAACGAGATGTTGCTCAACTGCAACGCATTGTCGCAAAGTCGTTTAAAAAGTGCCAATGAGGATTTCAAGCGACACGTCAAACTACTGAGTGAGATGAAAAAAGATCTGGATTACATATTTCGGAAAGTGCGCATCATAAAGCAGAAACTGCAGCAGCAATATCCAGCCATATATGCGGAAGTGCAACCACAACGCAGCAGCTTGGCCGAAGAGGCTGAAGATGAAACGGAAAGCACAAAATCAACCAACAAACCCGTTGGCGAAGCCGAAGCCGAGTTGAAGCCAACTTTGGAGCAGGCGCCCAAGAAGAGTGCGGCGACAATTGAGTATGTGCAGATGCAGGAGGCCATCGAGAATGGCATCGTTGAGATTGAGAATGAGCTGATTAAACGTGTATGTTCCGTGGAGACAGCGAATCCCAATGATTCATCCGATTGTACGTCAGAGGACACTGGTTAAAGATTAACTTATAGTTTAGTCGTATTTAATATAAAGCCTATAAATTTATTGATATTGTACAATATTATTTAATAACCTTCATTCATCAGATTGTACGTCAGAGGACACTGGTTAAAGTTTAACTTATAATTTAGTCGTATAAATTTGTTTATATTGAATTGTATTTTGTATTTAAATAACTAGCTGAATATTATGCATACGCCGTAGGTTAAAAAATAATTTGGTACTTGTATTGTTTGGGTACCTTTGAGATTATAACGCGTCCGTCATAGCTTAGTGATGCAAAAATCCAAGGATCCACATTACTCCACTCGGCACAGTAGACGGAGTCCTCATGCTGATCGAAGGTCTGCAACAGGCCATCCGACAACACCTTATGCCGTTCCTGAGCAATTCCCTCGCCAGTTTCAGTTGCCTGTGTCTCGGAACTAACCGATCCAGCACAGGTCAGCAGCACCTTGCAATCACTTGAGCTGGACAATAGTAGCTGATCGTGAAATGTGTTAAAGCGCACAGACCACACCCAGTGGGAATGATCGCTGCGCTCAAAGACGGGCGCTTTGACCATGCGACAATCCCACACTTTTAGGCAACCATCATCGCCACCGGTGACCAGATGACATTGTTTATTCGGATTACAGTCCAGGTCGCGCACAAACTGACCATGTGCATCCTCGATACTCCAGGCGCAGTGTTGGGTGTCGCGTACATCGTACGCTCGCACACTTGCATCGTGCAGCGCCAGAAACTGATGACCCTGATGATGATGCGACCATTTGCCATTGCTAAATGGCGTTAGATGCTTGGAGCCACTGCTACTGCTGCTGCCACTGCCACTGATGCTGACTTCGGCGACGACTCGAGTGGATGCCTCGGCGCGTTGCATGACGGCCAATTTATTGCCTACAACGCAGGCCAAGGTCTGCTCTTGGCTGGGATGAAATTCCACTGTCTTGACGCGTTCACCCAATTCGGCAGTGTCCAGCACCTCGACCTGTGCCCAAGGTATATATTCGCTTTTAATTGGTTCGCTGGCGGAAGCAGTTGCATCTTCAGCCGGCAGCGTCAATAATGCTGACTGGGAGATCACCTGTGCTCCCTTTTGTACATTATACACAGACGCCAACAAACGGGCATCGTGGGGACAACTATTCAGCTTCCATACTTCTCCCAGTGCGTGCTCAAAGATCTACGGTAAAAGATGAGATACATAAATATGTTTACACAAGCAGATTTAAGCTCACTTTGGACTGAATGGTTCCCTGTTCCTCATCGTATTGCAGCAGGTGCAACTGATTTGTTGGCTTCAACGAGTTTGTGGCTATAAAAAAGCAAACATCATTGCCCTCACCATATTGGGGTGTAAGAGCTCGCGCCTGCAGCTCCAAGCCATAAATTAAGTTGCTTTCTTCCATTTTAAACACAACAATTTAAATGACAAGGGAGTTTTATTTTAAAACCTGCTTCACATTTGCATAACATAGACCTTATGAAAAACAATTCATTTAAAATTAGCAATCAGAATTTAATGTAAGACAAATTAAAAAGAATTTGTAGATCAAACGCTTAACATATAAGGAATTAATAAGTCTGCAAGTCTTATCCCAATTCAAAATTAATAATTCTAACCTTTGTTTACTAATTTGAGTCAAAACAATGCAGTCAATTTTTATTAGAGATGAACTTAAGATTGCGATATACCGTAGTAATCTTATTAAAAAATAAGAAATAAGAAAATATAGAAAAATAAATGATTAAAAATCGATCAATTTATTGGAGATACCTAGCAGTGTGAATTTTACGAATAGTTATATTGCTTCATTAATTGTTACTCGTTTGTTAGGCAAGAGGCTATTAGTTACTTTTCAAGTGACTTAAAATACAACCCTGTGCACGCTGAAATCAACACTGGGTTGTCTCCATCCATTTTGTTTTAGTGAAAAAAGATTGTCAAAGTAACAGACGCGTATTAAACAAAATTAACATTGCAGTGTAATTAGTGAGACATTTAGCATATTCCATACACACACAACCCAAACCTAAATTCAACGAGTGCAAAGCAATGGCACAAAACATCAGCCCGGAACAGAGTGGTGCTGGTGGCAGTAGCAAACACAACGATGACTCGCTGCCAGTCAAAGACAATCATGCTGTGAGCAAAAGGTAAGGCGCCAAATTCTAATACATACACATATTGATGTCTCTCAATGTATTTGTATTTATTAAATGATTTGAAACAATTTGTACAGACTGCACAAGGAACTCATGAATCTAATGATGGCCAACGAGAAGGGCATCTCAGCATTTCCGGACGGCGAGAATATCTTTAAATGGGTCGGCACCATAGCTGGCCCCATAAACACCGTGTACGCAAGTCAAACATATCGTTTGTCTCTAGACTTTCCCAATTCGTATCCGTATGCGGCGCCAGTGGTTAAATTCTTGACACCGTGCTTTCATCCCAACGTCGATCTGCAGGGCGCCATCTGCCTCGACATCCTCAAAGATAAGTGGTCGGCGTTGTATGATGTACGCACCATATTGTTGTCCATACAATCGCTGCTGGGCGAACCAAACAATGAGAGTCCACTGAATGCGCAGGCCGCTATGATGTGGAATGATCAAAATGAGTACAAAAAATATCTAGATTCGTTCTATGAGAAGCACAAGGATACCTAAAATACCAATTACTACTACCAATACCAATACCAAAAATGGAAAAAAACATTGAGTAAAAAACAACAAGAACAACAACTGGTAGCGACACTTCTCCATTTCTCATTCTCATTCTATGCTCATATTGCGGCGTATTTATTTACATTTGATTCTTGTGCGTGTTGCATGGTGCAAAAGCGGAACAACAACTACATAGAAAAAAAAGAAAAAACACCAACAGCACTCAACTCATCTCATCTCACCCACTCTAAATATTAGTTGATGCACATTTGCAATTTATTTGATTGATTGGATTTTAGAGCGAACTATTTGCAGCAAATTAATTATATGTAACGATTTATAACGATCGATTGGTATATGTATGTATGTCTATAACAAAAACGTCTGTTTCTTTAAATTTAAGCATGAGAAACCTTAGTTAATTGTTTTTTTCTCTCTTTTTATATATATATATACATAAATGATTTTTGAAAGTATGTAAGCGGGCTGCTGCCATAAACAACTTGTACTGATTTAAAAACAATTGTGCAGGCCCGGCGGCCATCATGTGAATGTTAGCTAATTTTATATAGTAACCTACCCGGATTTAATAACTCAACTCACATATATATATATATATTTAATTTTAATAATGAAGCAGTTTTGTCGGCTACATCCTCCATAAATATAACAAAACAAAATTTTTAGTATTCCAAAAGATTGTACTTTTTAAATTTGAATTAAGTTGCGTTAGCTTGAAAGAGTAATTGAAATTACATATAATATACATATATATATATATAAATAAAAGCGAATAATTGATCAGTTGTAATCATGAATGCCACCTAATATTGACTTAAGGATTTCGCGTCGATCTCAAGTGTTTCTTCATGTGAACGGACAACGCTAGCCGAGATCCAAAAATTCGCACACAACGCTTGCAACGCCAAAGTTGATTGCTGCTGCTGTGGCGCCGCAGGAAATGATCGTTTAGATTTTGTTTGGTATAGAAACGCATGCCGCACACGTTGCATGCAAAAGTGCATTCGTTCTTGCTTCGGTGCACCCATTGGTGGCGTGTCAGGTGAGCCCTTCGTCCATAGCACTTGCCACATTTTTCGCATATGTGTTCCGAGCTGCTTGACTCGACATCCTTCGGATGCTGAATGTGCTGACGCCTCAGATGATAATTGAGACTGCTGAGCGCACTGTAAACCTTGTTGCAATTGGGTTCAGTGCAGGTAAATGTAGATCTTTTGTTCTGGTGCACCTCACGCAAATGGGCATCCAGCAAATTTGCTCGCGAATAGGATTTTTCACATTTATCGACTGTGCATTTGTAGGGCTGTTTTCCTTGGTGGATCTGCATATGGGCCTCGTACACGGACATCTTATAGAATCCCCTGCCGCAAATGTTGCACTCAATCTTGTGTCGCAGGCCGCAAGGACGCTTCGGAATGTTAAAAGGTGTGGAAACTTTGGTTGGCCTTTCCTTCCCCAGAGTTTGTCTGGCAGCATCATCTTCGATAATGTAGACCTCTTCCTATGCAAGAGGAAATAAAATTACAAAAGTGTATATATATATCGTTGTAACTGAAGTATATTGTTCTCTTAAGATAGTCAGAGATTGGTTTATTAGAAAATGTATTTTCAAACTTTGATGCAGAATTAATATAGATAAAAAAAGCCTGCATATTTAAAATAATTTGTAAATCGGATTGCGTTTGATGAAGATATTGCAGTTGAAATTTTAATTTTTATTACCAAAAATAAATAAAACGTAAATTTCTCGAAATGTAAAAAATCTATAACTCAGTAAAGTCATACATACTTTTGTAAAAAAAATTTTAAATACATTACAAAAGCATGCATGCTTTTTTTCAGATATTAAAATTTAAAGCTCAGCAGTTTACTCTCCTGATATTTTAAGCTGTGATTTCACATATTTAATTTAATAGATTATACTAAATTATACGCAAATCGTTGGAACAAAATCAAAATCAAAACAAGCTTTTAAAAGCATTTCTACAATTATAAAGTAAAATGTTTTTGTTTGTCAACACTGGTTGCAGATGATAATATTCTTTGGAAATCCAGCTGCGAAAGCTACTTCAAAAAAGCTGCTGAAAATAAAAAACGTTGCCAGCCCAACCGCGTATGTTCAGTTCCATATATATATGTATATATACCTAAATATCTAAGCGTATAAATATTTATATTTGTATTAGTTATGCATAAATATATCACACAAATATAATAAATATATGTATATGTGCCGGTTTCTAACATTTTATATTGGTGGACGCCGTATTCTCACGACAATAAACACCTACACATATGTGTATGTGTAAGTATATAAATACACACACACATGCATTTTTTAACAGTTATACGTTAAAACGTGTTCGTCGCAATCAGGTAAATGTGATTAGATTATGCCGAATTTGCTGACAAACAAACAAACATCAATATATATCTCAATATAACACTTACAATATCTTCCATTGAGTCGAGTGCAAAAGCCGAAATTTGAGTTATTTGGTTTTCCTCCTGCTTCTTCTCGGGATATTCGGCGATTTGGTCCTTGGCCTTTGCATTGACTTGGGCCATCAGTATTTGAAAGTTCCTCAAGGACTCTTCGCACATGCGTTGAAAGTCGTAGAATTTCTGCACCAATTGGTAGCAGCACTCGCAAATGCATTTGAGCACAATTTGTGGACTCACCTCCTCGTCGAAGGGTGCACCCAAAAATCGCAAACCTTCGCTGGCGCCCATGCAACCAATGAATTTCGCTGCCAAATCCTTTTCGCGATACAAATTATATGCGGCATCTTCGGAGCTGAGCAGGACTAAGCATGCACGGCACAGCGACATTTTACCAGATGAATCTGTTCTTTGCCTCTCCGTGGCATAGGCAAGTGGCCGCCACGCGATTCGTTTGCATTCTGAATTAAACATAGTTGGTTGAAATATGCTCGAGCAGTATATGCTGCTATAAATTGACATCAATTGCCCGGAATAACAATAACAATATTTATACGTATGTGTGTGTGTGTGTGAGTGTCTGTGTGTGTAGTGTGTACAGGCAGACAAGAGCTCCCAAACTTTGTTGAGACGCGCTGGATATTAAAAGCTTAGATGCTGCCCGCTCTCTCCAGCTAAAAGAACTGTTATGCATGGCGCACAGGGTGACACCGTAAAGCTTTGGTTTGCATAGGGTGCCTCCCACTGCACTAATTCAAATTTGGCGCACTTCTATTCTTACATATATTGTTTACCACCACATAAAAAAAAATGCCATGCCTGGCGCACAGGGTGACACCGTAAAGCTTTGACAATCCTTCAAATTTGGCGCACTATTCAAATATCTAAATATAAAATGCTTTTATTCGCACAAAAAATAATATATATAAAAGTATAAAAATTACATGTATGATTTGAGTTTGAATAACTCTGTGCTAAACACTCTATATACACAAAGGCGTGTACATGTTTACGTTTCCACAGTTCAATTAAAATAGAGATTAATATGTGAACATAAATTATACACTGTCCGTTGTGGTTATGGAACCAAGCGTTATGGACGTTGCCACCGACGATATTGTCTCCATGGACACATTTAGCTGCTTCTTGAATGCACGCAATGCATCTAGATGATAGATCTGCTGAATGCCCGCATGCTGTTCAATGGACAACGTGTAAATGTTTCGCTCGCCACTCGCTGTCAGCAAAGTGGGCATATAATGGGGCAAGTAAAGACGCTGCATTTCCGGAGATTCGCTGCTCTGGGAGCTAGCGACAGTGGCCAGCTCTTTGCTGTAGGAGCGATGCACTCGCATGATCTGCACGTACTGATAGTGCGACACGTAGAGGAAGGGTTCACGGTAAATGAAACCCGTTGGCGCATAGACCCAATTCAGATCATAGGGACGCGAGCGACAGCCAAACTCATCGACAAATATGCCGCACTCGGCAAAGCAGAGCAGGATCTCCTGCCGTGATATGCGCACGGCAATAAATGGCTGACAGTTGGCCGTGTGCTGTAGCGTCTTATCGGCCAGGTCGACAAACTCCTCAGCCGCATAGTTGTCCAGATCGATCTCGTAGAACTTGTCCGAGCTGACGATTGCCGAGTGGCGGGTATAGAAGATCGATGTCACCGGCGTCGCCGTATCCAGAGCACGCAATGGCTTAAATTTGTGCAGTTTATGATCGTACTTTAGAATGACAATGCGTGTCGATGTAGCCGCAATGGCCACCGAGTCGAGAGCATTCTCGGATTCATTGGATATCTGCACAAGTTTCCATTTTTCGCCCACGGAACGATTAGCAAACGGTAACTCAATTACGGACGTCTCCAATGTGGGCTTCTGACAGGGAATGGCGCTCTGGCAACGCGTCTCCAACTGGCGATAGTCGCACTGGTAGAGCTTCTCACCATTGGCGCCCACCATGATGGCCTTGGCCAGGCGTGTTGATATCGACACATAGCTAACGGATTCAATTCCAGCAATGTGCAGCAATCGTTTTGTGTCCACATTGAAGGCAAACAATCCGCTATTACAGCCAAATAAGAGAATCTTTCGCTCGACTATCTCGAAGGCGCAATTGATTTCGATCGCATCCTGCTGTGCTCCATTGTAGGACATTGTGCCGACGTATTCATCCGTATAACTCTCCGCGCTGTCCAAGGTGTCCAGGCTGTTGCGCCTCGACTCTAGCTGGGGCTGTTCGCTGAGCTCAACGGAGGATGGACAGATTGTCGTTTTGGTGCCACAACTGCCTGTCACATTGGATCGGCATTTGCGATGCGACACCTCCTTGCATTCCTTGCAGCGCCAGTAAGGTGATCCAACCACAATTGGCTGCTCACAGGCCAGACACTTGGCTGCGTCCATCTTCGACTCCTGCAAAGCCAACTCAAAACGATGATGCACCATTTCATCCACGCTCTGCTTTTGGGGTGATTGTACTTTGGACTTGGCATCTGTTTGACTCGCTGAACGCTTCACTGTCGCCGTTGACTGCTTGCGTGGAGAGCTTGGGAATGCAGCGATGCTAACTGGTCGCACTTTAGGCTCATCTGCATTGCCATTCAGGGCACTGGATTTGCGGGGTGAACGCAATGTTGCAGTTCCTAAAAGAGATGTGCATTTTATTGAATGCCGAAATAAATAGTGAGTGCTTACCATTTAATTGGTCCAATTGCTCCTGCAACATTTTGGCATGCTTTTGCTCTCGACGCAGTTCTTCTTTGAGAGCACGATACAGTATTGAGGACTCCACATCATTGGGAGATATGTTCTCCTTAACATTGCTGTGAGAGCCAAAGATTTTGTCTGCTAATGTTTTCTTCTTCTTGGCCGACAAATCTTCCACCTTCAGCTGTAAGTAATTTGTTTGTTAAATTATTTACTTATTTATTTAATTTCATCTAATATCAGTCGATACAGAAAAATACAAAAGATACAAAACAAATTAAATTAAAAATAAAATTTAAATTAAAAAAATATGCATCAGATTTCTAAGGGTATTTAAATGCAAAATGGTCTAATATTCATGCAATGTTCTTGCAATAAATAATTATTAGTACAATGATCAAGAGAAAGTGGGGAAAAGAAAAATTAATTTGTCTTAACAATGCAGCGAAATAAAATCACTTTGATCAATGCTTAACAAAACCAAGAACATGAAAAGTTTTGTTGGCTACGAGAAAATGATTTTGCACTTGGAGCAGTTCAATTAGAGCAAATTCTATTTACATCAAGACAATCAGAAAGTAAGTCCACCTGCAGTAAGCATTGAAAGGACATATCATTAAATGTCAGCTACAACTCGACGTCATCAGCATACATTAGTAAGTTAGAATACAATATAACAGAAGGAAGGTCATTAATTAATAGGTTAAGCACTGGTCCTAGGTAGAGGTAACAAGGATAAGTATAGAACGTGAAGTTTTGAAGAAACCTTTTTGGTTTCTGTTATTCAGATACTCAGAAATCCAGGTAAGAAGGTTAGTGGGAAATCCTTTAAGGTCTAGCTTATAAAGCAGAAGACACTGATTAACAGCACCAAAGGTCGTAATGAAGTTTGTACGAAATCGGTTTTGCATTTTATTCGAAATCCTATTTTCACAAGGCAGGTAAATGCAAGAAAATGTCACAAACCCTTGCTGGAAAGGTAAAATAATAGACGTACGTAAGTGTTGCAGTTGAGTTGCTAATATTTCCTCAAATACCCCTTCATAACAAATCACAAAAACAATTCAATTCAATTACCTGTAAATAGTCGATGAGTTTCTTGTGCTGGGCCAAAGTGGCCATCGCTTTGATATCCCGCTGTACATAGAACTGTTCCTTCTCTGTGAGTGTGTTCTGTAGCTCATCGATTTCGGTGTGGAGGCCACTTTGAACTCCCTGCAGATGCTTAACTTCTGCCTGCAAATGCAGCACCTCCTCCTTGCTGTGGAACAGATCACTCAGAATGCGAGCATTCTCCTCCTTCAGACCGAGCAGCTCTCGTTCGTAGTCTGCGTTCTCCGCCTGACAATTGGCGCTCTGCACATCCAACTGATCGGCACGCTCCTGGGCGCCAAACAGTGCGTTCGTCTGTTCGACCAGTTGACCCTGATGGGCAATCAGTTTCATTTGCAACTGTTTGAGATTCTCCCTCAGCTCGTCTAGTTCCACGCTGAGCAACTGGGCACGTTGTTCGGCCTGCCGCTTGCCGGACTCCTGTACAATGAGTTCCTTGCGCAGATCGGTCAGTTGATCGTTACGTTCGCGCAGCTTTATGTGGCAGGCGTCCAGTTGAGTCTGTTGTTTCTTGTTGAGCTGCTGCTCCGTCTCCAGCATGGACTCCACCTCCGTAAGCTGGTTGTCGGTTATGCTGCATGCGTATTTCAAACGTTGGAAATTATCATTGAGCTGTTTGAGCTCCGCCTGCAATGACTGATTGCCTTCGCCAGCTGTGGCATTGCGTTCGCGCTCCTCTTGCAGCTCCCGCTGCAGACGCTTCTGCTCGAGTCCGAGTCCATCGCAACGCAGCTGCGTCTGATGCAACTTCTGGCGCACCTCTCTGGCCTGTTGCTCCAGCCGGTGCACGTTGGCCAGATGCTCGATTATCTCGGACTTGCATTTCATGCGCTCCTCCTCGGCTTTCTCCCACATACGATGCTCCTTGAGCACATCACGTTTGCTGGTAGCCAACTCCGTCTTTAGCTCATCAATGCGTGCATCACGTCGAGGGAGTTCGTCCTGTGCTGATTTCAGTGCTCGTTGCGCCTCGTCACGTTCATTGTGCGCTTTCTTAACGCGATCCTCTGTCAATTCCATGCGTCGCGCCAGCAACTTCTTCTCGGAGAGCGCCTCCTCCAGTTGTTTCTCCACCTTCCAGAGCGATAGATTGGCCGTACGTGCTGCCTGGCGCTCCACAATCATCTGTTCACGCACTGCGGCCAATTTGTCCTCCAGTTTCTCATTCTGACGCTCGAGCATGTCGCCCACAGCACTCTGGGCTGTTTGGCCCGATTGCCTCTTCTTCGTCGGTGAGAGACTCTGCTCGTTGAAACGTTCGAGCATCTTCTCCAGCTTTATGACCAGCTCCTGTAGCTGATCGGCGCGCGTCTTCTGCACACATTCGCTCTCCCGGGCGGCCACCAAATCGGCACGCAATTGATCCTCAACGTCATGCAGCTCCGTCAGTGAACCGGGCGCCGTTTCATATGGTGAATCCTGAGATGCCAGCGATGACTCCGCTATATTGCATCGGCACTCGGCAACCTGCATAAGGGAGAAAATATACTTATTACTTAAAATACAAATATAATGAAAATTGCATTACTATATTCTGAGTTTGAGAAAGGGGTAATACTCAGCACTCAGCATCAGGGTTTGCATTTCTACTTTTCAGGAATATGTTTCTTAATATGAGAAAAAATGTCTAAAAACAAAATTTGAAAAAGACTCCATATTTTTGAGATTTTTGATTTAGGACAAGCCTTTCTATCTTTAGAAAAAATGTGTTCTTATATTTAGAAATTATTTCCAATTCTTTAAGTGATTTTCTAATTTCAGGGTGACTATTTTTCTGAGTATAGATTTTTAATATCTAGTTCATACCTGTAAGTCGCGCTCCAAACGCTGGCACTCCGCTTGCGCCTCCGTGTATTCATTTTTCATAAGATTCAGCTGCGTTTCCAGAGAGGATTTAGCTGCACGCAACTCATTGTTAGTGGTTATCTCGCAATTGAGTCGCTGCAACATATCCTCAATGCTTCGCTCCGTGGCATGTTTGGCCTCCTGCGTTGACTTGCGCGAACAGTTGGACTCGTCCAGCTCGGTGCGCATATTGTTCAGCTCCCGGGTCATGTGACTGTGCGTGTCCTGGGATTCGCGTAGTTTTTGACGCAACTCGGACAGCTGTTGGTCATAAGATTCTGTGAGCTGTTTCCGTTGCTTCTCATGGTTTGACTCGGCCTTGATGCTTTGATCCTTTAATTGCTTTAACATATCCTTGTAGTTCGTCAGCTTGTCGCTGAGATGTTTGCATTCGTCATTCTTTGCCTGAAATTCCAAATCACGCGCCTCGAACTTGCGAATGGTACAGGCCAGCTCCTGTTTTTTCTCCGCCAGCTGCTTCTCGTATTTCTGCTCTGATGCGATCTTTGCCTCCTCGTACTTTTGTCGATTCAGTCGCAACAGATCTGTGATTGTCGACTCTTTTTTCGACCACATTTCCTCGTCAATTTTGGCCGAACTCTGCAAGGTTTTGATTTGAGTCTTACAGGTGGCCAGCTCCATTGTCTTGTCTCTGATAATGTCCTGAAGCTTTTTAATTTCCGCCTTGGCCTCGAGCACCACCTGCGATTTGCCATCGGTCTGCTTAAGAGTTTGCTGGGCCTTCGCCAGATCCTGTTTCAGCATTGAAATCTCAGTTTCACGTGATTTAAGCATTTGCTGTAGGCTCTTCATCTTCTCCTGAAGTTTGGCAGTGCGTGCCGTGTCCGAAATATCCGTATAATCACTTTCCAAATGTACGAAACTGTACCCAATAAAAGGCAAATCCTTGCCACTGAAATCATTTGATTTCATGTTCGATGTCAATGACTTCTTGGCCTGCACTTCTCTCCGCGCCTTGTGCCGTATTCCGTCCTCAAAGTTGGAGATATCGTCATCAGACTTGATCGTCGGTATTATGGGGGGCACCTGCGAGCGAACTGTGCTCCAATGGATGTTCTCAAAGAATGAATGTTTTACAATTTGATCGTAGGAAAGTCGATTCGTTGGATTCGTGACCAGCGATACGAGGAGATTTTTTAAGTTGCTGGAAATTTTCAAATCACTGGGAAAGCTTATAATCTTTTTCATACGGCTATCCTCGCAGTGGGAGAGTATCTTGGAGTACGTTTCGTGCACGTTATCCTCGTGGAACGGCGTAATCTCACATATCAGCTCATAGCCAATGATGCCCATGGACCAGTAATCGCAGCTGACCTGGTTAACAAAAATTAAAGCAGTTCAAATTGATTGAAAACAATAATAATGTAAACAATACTCGCAAATGCAAAAAATAAAAACTGGTTTCTTATTCTGTATGTATATTCTGAAGATTGAATGCCTTTTGCAGAATTATGGAGCGTGCGTTTCTAATATATAGAGATTAAAGAGAATACATGTTTCTGCAGCATAGTATTTCATTTGTCAGTTGCATATTTTATGGAGCTGTTGAAATTTCATTTGGATCATACAATCATACTCACGTCATGCATTGATTTTGATAGCTTATAGGTAGATATGGTTTGCAGCAGCTCTGGGGCAATGTAGTCGGGAGTGCCAACAGGCGAAAGACTGAGAACATGGCCATCACGATCCAGGGCAGCGGCATTACCAAAATCAGCCAACTTGATGTGACCAAAACGATCGATAAGAATATTTTCGGGCTTAATGTCGCGATGCACATAGCCCATCACGTGGAGTGTGTGGAGAGCCAACGTCAACTCGGCTAAGTAGAAGCGAACCAAGTCTTCGTCGAAGGGCCCATGACGGGACATTAAACTCAGTAGATCGCCGCCAGGCAGATACTCCATGATCAAGTACAGGTTGTCATTATCCTGCGAATGAAATAATGTTTAATATTCAACATTATAAATACTACATTATGTCAGTTTACAGCTTGAACGCACCTGAAAGGCATATTGCAAATTGGTCAACCACTCGGAATTGCGCTGGGACATAATGTCGCGTTCCACTTGCGATGTGGTCACCATCGATTTCTTGATCTTCTTCATGGCGTACACATCCGATGTTTGGCGCTCAAGAACCAAATGAACATTGCCAAAATAGCCCTTGCCAATGAGGGCCTTGATCACAAAATCATCAGCATTGACACGCAGCTGGCGAGTCTCCTCGACAATGGGACGAACTGAAGATGAAGATGGAGATGTTATGTATCGCAATGCAAATGCAAAGTATTATGTTAAATAAAAATCGCTTACATTTATTGACAAATTCAGCTATGTTCCGATCGCGTTTCTTCAGCGTCTCTTTGTCGCACTCGTTGTAGAGCAGGCAGAACGCGTCCAGCAAACCCTCCCGACAAATTGCCTCAGCGACAGCTGCACTTGTGGTGTTATTCACCGGAATAATGCTGCGTCTCGATGCACTCGATGATGTTGTCTTCTGGACGGCGCCAACTCCTTTGCCTAATATTAGATTGTTGAGACGCGTTGTACGCACACTGATTGGGTCGCGTTGTGGTGGCATATTGTTTTCTTTTATTCAATAAAATGATTTTAATTTGCAACTACATATAAATAGAAATGCGTTTACTGGCTGATGCCGTTGACGAAACACAAGCGACGCCCAGCTAAAAATCGAACGTTTTGAATGTAAACGCGGTGAGAAATTCAGGGTTGCATTCGGCAGATGTGCCAGTGTTGTCGTGGCTACAATAATATTATGCCGCATTTGCAGCTGGAATAAACATAACAAATACAAATAATTATTATTATTTTTGTGTGTGTTAATAGCGTAGTCGCATTTTAAACTAAAATAATATTTCAATTAATTTGAGGAGCAATTTATGATAATGCAGTGATAGTTGAAGATGTTTTCCAACACTGTCGTGGATAGCGAGTGCTGTGGCTCGTTCGATTATCTTCCACTTTCGACGGGTAGGTTTTTGCAGACGGAAGGTGAAAAAATTTTCCACATTACGAATTGCGAAAATTTTACATTTCGAATAGTTTTTTCCTATTTAATTTGATTAATTTTTTAAATTGTGCTCCATTCTGATCGTTATAAAATATCTGCAATTTAGAAGATCAAAAGTTGAAAACATTTGCCCTGGAACCAAAAAGCTATTGCGTGCTTGTCAACGTCGAAAGGTTGAAACTGCAGCGCAGCAGGCAACACTCGCTCGGGGAAACGGGGCAACGTCGCGCTCGCTATTAATTGTGTTTGCTTTACTCTTGAGTTATTTTTTTATTCGTCGACGATTGTGTCGGCCGTAAGCAGAAACATTTCTTAATAAAAAAAAAACTTGGAATCGAATAGAAGCCAACATGAGTGGTGGTGGACTGCCGGAGTTGGGCTCGAAGATCAGCCTGATTTCGAAAGCCGACATTCGATATGAAGGCCGCTTGTATACGGTGGACCCGCAAGAGTGTACAATTGCTCTATCGAGTGGTAAGTAATATCCCAAAATGTATATATATATGTATATTTTCATTTCGCATCCATGTTAATTTATTTGAATACATGTGCACACACTTGCATGCCATGTAAGTATAAGGTACAAAGCGTAATGTAAAACTAAAACGGTAAAATGCAAAGGCGTGTGTGCTAAAAAGAAAATGGTTTCTTTCGAAATTTTTTGTTCACGTTTTTTTTTGGTTGCTTCAGTTAGTTTTTACAGTAATATTTGCTGCTCATCAAGCAAAGAGTGTGTGCAGAGACAGCGACACACACTCGACTCGGCGGCGTTAACCAATTTCGTTCTCTCATTCTCCCGCTCCCTCTCTCTGTTTCGGTGCGCTATCCCTCTCTCTTATGCTTTTTGTTTGTCATGTTTTCGAAGCTCAGATGCTGTCTGTCGGAACAGATAGAGAGCTTCGGGTTGTACAGTGTTGCTTTTGCTTTGCATCCCCATCCGCAAAATTACATATACACATGTGTGCGTGTGCACATATACATGCATGTGAGTCTTATGTTTGTGTGTATGCTTTTACATCAAAATAAGTACGTATGTATTTACATACAAAGCTATTTGTGCATGTGTACGCAAAGACAATTTTTGGCGCCAGCGCCAATTAACGGATTATCTATCGCCGCTGCTTAGAGCAAGTACCGTTAGCAAAAGGACGTCGGCAAAAGTGATAATTTGCCATGAAATGAAATGTAAATATTTAATAAATTGTGTGACTGAGTTTAGGTATTTATATGCATAACTATTTAAATAAATATTTATATAAATATGCATAATATCCAAAATCAGCTTTTTTTCACTTTTCATCAACATTTGCATACATATTGAGGTTAAGTAGAAAATACTAAGAATAAATACAATTGTTCTTTTATTATTATTTTTGTTTGATATATATATATATATACATTTTTTTATAATTAGTGCGCTCATTTGGAACCGAGGATCGCGACACACAGTTCCAAATAGCGCCGCAGTCGCAGATCTACGATTACATCTTGTTTCGCGGCTCGGATATTAAAGACATTCGCGTCGTCAACAATCATAATCTGCCGCATCACAATGATCCGGCCATTATGCAGGCCCAGTTACAGAATGGTCCTCAGGTGATGCCCCAGCATTTCCCAATGAATGCACCAACACCACAGCAGCAGCAACAACAACAACAGCAGCAGCCGCCCCAGCATACTGGTGGCCCATCGATGGGTGGAGCCGGAGGACCTGGTGGTGTTGGTGGTTATGGCAACGGCAATCCATTTGGCGCCTTGGGGGCACCCAGTCTGGGACCGGGCTCATTGGCACCGGGCAGCGGAGCACCGGGCAGTGGCGGCGGAGGTCCCTTCATGAACATTGGTGGTAATCAGCAGCAACAACAGCAGCAGCAACAGAAGCCTCAGCAGCAGCCAAAACCAAGTAAGAGAATTGCAAATTTCAATTAATTTGTTGATCACACACTGAGACACAAGACACGAAATACCAATAATACAAAATATATTTGTGCACTTTTTCTCCGTATCTCTCTATATGCATAGTTTCCGTTTTAGATATGCTTGCGAGCGCTTCACGTTCGACAACGCCTATTAGCCTCATTATCAGTCCCACGGCCGATCTGACTCAGCAGCAGCAGCACTCCCAGCAGCAGCAGCAACAACAATTACATCAACAAAATTCTATACAAGCTCTTGGTGGTGGCAATGCGCGTGATGCCGGACATAAGCGCCAAAACCACCAACAGCAGCAGCATCAGCAAAGATCTGGACCCAATAATATGTCACAACAGCAGCAGAGGAACAACCATAATAACGACTTTTACAATCATCCCCACCCCAACCAGCAGCAGCAGCAGCGCGATCGGCGCGACTCTGGCCGTCAAATGGATAATAATAACTATAACAATTATAATAATAACCAACGTAATAATCGTGGTGCTGTCGGCGCTGGACAAATGCAGCAACGTGGTGGAGGCGGAGGAGGAGGTGGAAATAATGCATGGAATATGCATCGTGGTGGTCCACAAAATTCCAATAATATGATGATGCGCGGCAATCGCGGAATGGGAGCACGTGGCCCAATGCGACCAAATCAGGTAAAAATGCATAACAAAATGAATACAACAAGAAATCAAGGGCATTTTAAATGCATTCAGTCACCATTTCGACCTTGCACTTAACAGTTTGTATTTAGATTCAAATATATACTTACTTTTATATGGAATTTTAGCAGGGCTATCGTCCACAATCGGCCAATCAAAATAAGCCTCGCAACAAGATCAAATTTGAGGGTGATTTCGATTTCGAGCAGGCCAACAATAAATTTGAGGAGCTGCGCACCCAACTAGCGAAACTCAAGGTGGGCGACGAACCCAACACCAAAACCACAGCACCAACAACAGCAACAACAGCCACAACAGCCACAACAACAACAACAACTAGTTCTACCACTACCGAACAGGTATTTGTTTTATTTTCTTTTTCTTTGTTACTTATGCTTGATTTATGATCGATCTTCGAGTTCACTTTATATTTCATTTAACACTAATCAAAAAATACAACACAATTAAGACAACCAACACGACCCACTTAAGCATATAGTAGAAAGTTTTCAATGGTCACCTAACTAGACTTTTTAACATTGCACAGTTGAATGGCGAAACTGATAAGAAGGATGATTCTGGCAATGAGACCGGCGCTGGCGAGCATGAGCCCGAGGAGGATGATGTTCATGTTGGCTACGATAAGACCAAATCCTTCTTTGACAACATCTCGTGCGAGGCTGCCCAGGATCGCAGTAAGAACAAGAAGAATGACTGGCGTCAGGAGCGCAAATTGAATACGGAGACATTCGGTGTCTCATCCACTCGACGTGGAAGGTAAGCAGCAGCGAAATGCATTCCACTTGCAACTCCTCGCATTTATATATATTATCATATGTATACTCTTTAGCTATCGCGGTCGCACCCATTACAACCATTACAACAATGGCAACACGATGGGCGGCGGCGGTGCTGGTAATGGCATGAACTCGGGCTATGGCGGCGCTCCCGGCTACAATCGCAACCATTATCGCATAGGCAGTGGCGGTGGCACCTATCGCAATCGAAACAATAACCGCGGCGGTCCCAACAATATGACCAATGGAAATGGCAATGGTGGTGGCAGCACAGCCGCTGCACTGAAAGCGGCCAACAATGCTGCAGGAGGAGTTGCAGGAGCAGCTACTACTGGGAACAATTCTACGGACAACTCGGCATCAACCAATGTCCCAACAACGAAGACAGCCACGTCTACGCTGGCAGAGCAGCAGACGCAACAGGTGGCGGCAGTTTGTAAGGAAATCAACTAAATATTTAAATTGATCAATTATTTATTAATTTGTTGTACATTTTGTTGCAGCTCAATAATGTCGCAGAAGTAGAGGAGGAGTTCCCTTGCCGCCTAACTTTACAAAATCGAAAAGAAAACAGTCCTACTCATCACTACCACTACAAAAGCTAGTTACCCGAAAGCAACAGAATCAAGCGACAGATCGACGACAAACAAGGCTCTTATCATCATCAATATCAAAGGAATGGAAATCGAGGAGGAGGATTAGTTATGGATCTAATGATGGCATAAGCAAATTAATTGTACAATTTTACTTAGTGTTGTTAAAACGCTCATGACGTCCTGCTGCGCGCACACTTCTGCCCGCCCACCGTGTTGCTTTGCTATCTAATATATGTTCTCTATATGATCATGATCCGAAAGCGTTTGAGAGCAGCGCCATATTAAATAATGAATGATAGGTTTTTTGTGTAAATGATGGCATGCTAATAATAACGTAACGTCGTCTCCAGCGAGGCAGCACACTTGATAAACAAAAACATAGTGAGATGAACATAACATACACACCTCTACATATATATTTAGTAATAAATGTGAAGAAAACATTAAGCATAAGTCTATGAAAAGTTAAAAAGAAAATAACTCTAGGAGTCGCAAATTATGAAATTAAAGGAAAAAGAAAGAAACAAAAAAACATACATTAAATCCATGGAATTCCCAAAAAATTAATAAAAACAAAACGCAATTCACATGTTTATATTTTAACAATACAAAAAAAAGTCTACAACTATACTTAATGTGGGCGACATACCAACAAACATAAATAAATTAATTCAAAGCGTTACTAGCATTTAAACTTTTTTAAGAAAATTTTAATGATGGAGAATTGGAAATACATGCATATATAACAATTAGCAGCAACACAAACAACATACACACAACACCCATACATATATACTGAACACAAAAATTGTAAAAAAAAAATTAAAATTAAAAAAATAAATCACCTATCAGCAGTAGTGTGGGCAACAAATAAGTTTACTTAAACTGATGTTTATATATATCAAAAAAAAAAAAATCAATGATATCGTGTCTTTCAGAGATAAGTTCAATTTTTGATCAAGTTCAGTGTCTATAGCCAAAACTCTAATAGTTTGTAGTGTGCTTTGTATGTGGGAACTAAAATATATATATATGTATATATATACATATATATTAATTATGCTAATTAAATGTGTGTATTTTGCAACGGCCTTCGCAAATTGCAACAAGACAAAATATTCTAGATTTCCAGGAATGCATGCACAATACTTGTCTCATACAACACAATTTTAAGTTTAAGGTTATCATCCAATTGTCAGCTACGCAAGATTCCGATATATGATCTATTTTTTAAAACGAATTATTTTTTAAAGTTAACATTTACTTTAAATTTGTATTGCGAGTATGTAGTTGGAATTGAATTGGAGATATTACAAGAAAATACTCCACGGAATGTACATCAAAAAACAAAAATGTTTATTGTAAATGTTTCATATACATAAGCCATATATTTCATATTAAATTCAGAGCAAAATAACTTATTGACTTACTTTATGTCACACGGCTCTCAAAGAGAGCAGTACGGGTATTCGAATCAAATATCAAATATAGCAGACGCGACAAGCTACTTTCATAATTGAGCAGCACAAATCATGTATGAAATTGTATTTAACTAATTTATATATGTATGTAATATGTCGCTAATAAGTAAAGAAGCAAGTCAATATTTCCAATAGACACACTGTTCATTGAAGGATCTGCCAAATATTCTGTTTAATGAATGGGCAAACTGAATGTACTTTGAGATACGTATCTCCGACAAAAACATAGAAGAGATCTCGTGTTGGCTTTGGTTTCAAATTCCGTGGGTGTGAGAGTGGTTTTAAATTAGATTTAAATCAAATGGCATTTCTAAATTATTTCCCTTATGGTAAACAGCTCTAACTTCTAACGATTGCTACTAGATACAAAGATGATTTTTAATTAAGTTCATATAATAAGCAATTAAATACTTTTTATTCTTCAAATTTGTGTTTATGATTTTAGTTTATTTCTTCTTGGCAAACCCATTTTATTCCATTCATTTTGGTTGGATATAAGTGATAAAACGAAATACATAATTGAAACACTTTCTTGAAAAGTTGATCGGCATTTCTTTCAGTTATGGGTCCAAATTTGACAGCGAATGTCGCGCAACAATGCCGATATATAATAACATAAATATTTAAATAAGCTATATTTCACAATTTTGACATAGTTGAATTACTCTATAATAAATAAAAATAGAGTTGATTCGCAATAGATACCTTAATACATTTTAAATTGAGCATGCATATTTTGTTAGTGAAGTTCGTACATATATGTATACATATATATATACATGATAAGATAAAACAATTTTATTCTTCATCGCATCATTTGTCCCATAAGCCCAGTTCACGCATTTTGGTTTGGAAATAACGCTCCAGCGAATTGGCGCAACGATAATACTCCGTGTCGGGTGAATTGTAGAAGCGACAATTACTGAAAATCCGTGCCATATCCGCCATGAACAGGCGGCGTGTCTGATAATAACCCTTCTTTAAGCGCTCGCCCATCGTTTTCAAGTCCATGGGATATTTGATATGATCATAGTAGTCGGGCACCTCATTTGCCGGCACCGGCCGTAAAAATGGCCAAGCCGTGGTATGTTGACGCACCGATTGCAATACTGATGCAAAGGATGTGACAAGTTTTTCCGGATCTGATGACTCTTCCAAAGGGCGGGATGCGCGCACTGGACGCATTTGTGGCTTCCAACCGATTTCCCTCAGGCCCGGTATGGACTCAACTGGGATGGAGGGCACACCTTCCTTGAAGCATGTTAGGCCAGGCCTGACTTTCTGGACATCATTGTGGCGTTGTGCAATGAGCTCCTTCAGGATTTCACTTTGATGGCGAATCACTGAAAAGAAGCAGTCCAGGATAAATAATTGGTAAATTCAAATTCGAAATGAATGCAGAGATAAACTCACCGGCTATAAACTGAGTATTCACAATACTTGGATGCAGTTCACAGTGCATCAGGGTGGCGCTATCATACTCCTTGATGTAGCCAGCATAGACAGGTCGTGCCAATTTGATGTCCTTGGAAAATCCCTGTTTCTTGAAATACCCAATGGCATCACAATCGGCAAACGTAAGCAAATGCTTAATGCCACGCTGAATGCTGTAATCCTTCAAGTGATTCATCAGATGAGTTCCATATCCCTTCACCTGCTCCGCCATTGTCACTGCACAGAAAACGATCTCCGTGAAGCCCTGTGTTGGAAATGGGCGAAAGCAAATGCCGCCAATTGGCTGATTCTCCTTGATGAGTGCCAGCGTTTTGTGCTTGGTATCGAAAACCAACTGACTGATATATTCCCGCGGCATCTCCGGCAGCTGATGCGCAAACACCAGCTGTAATCCTAGTAGCCAGAGGATTGTCTGCTTGCCCACGGGCTTTGTCACCGCATTGCCCACCACATGAAACTCGATGGCCCGTTTCTGCTCCTCAGCTTTAACATTCTCATCGCGCGACACATTTACCGGAAATAGAATTTCAGATTTGTTTGTTGTCTTTGATTCGGCTACGGCTTTCATGGCACGCGTTACCACATCGGCTGGCAGATCATCTTGATTTTCAGTGCTGAAAGCAAGCAATTAAATAATAAAAATCTTTCTTTTCAATTTCTTTTAGTAACTTACCTGATGCTGCGTTCGGGCATTTCTTTTTTACCCTCTTCTGGAGTGGTTCTCCGACGCTGGAGCGTTTACTACTGCTGGCTGCCGACGTGGACGTTGAGCTGGCCGATGTGATTGTTGATGTCGGTGGCAACTCCTGATGCCTCTTCCGTTGCTGCATAACAAACGAATTGGGTGGCCTGTAATTTGGATCCCAAATGGGTGAATCATCTTTCAGCAGCTCCGAGCGCAGTGCCTCCAAGAACTTTGGCATTTGCGTAATTATCGAACGTTTGTCCTCCGGAAAGCGATCACGTTCCGAAATGCACTTCTTTTTCAGCTGCTGCGACATGTACTGAAATACGGTGCGGAGAAGGGTTCGTCCAAAGACAAGCGACGTCTCAAATTGGCGCAGCGAGTTGCAAAAGGCAGGCACATGGCAGAAGACCAGCCAGCGTGTATAATTGATCTTGTAGGTGGACGCATCCTCGTGCGTCAACGTCAAATCACCGCGTCGCGCCGATGGCGACTCAAAATTGTAATGATTGAGGAAATTCAGAAATGTTTTGGCGACCTCCGTCATCGTTTGCAGTTCAGTCGAACTCAAGTGATTGTACTTAAAGAAGACCAAGGATAACACAGCCTTCGTTATGCACGGCGACTCAAACGGGGGATCGCCGAGCGGGCCGCGAATTACAGCCTGAGTGCGTGTTAAGACGCATTGACGCAGTAACCTAAACAGATACAAATACACCTTCTTGGTGTCATCGTCCTCGACACGCTGCATGGACATAAACAAGTTTTCCATGTCAATGATGGCGCCCAACAGTTCATCCATACTTGTCCGGGAGATTTCAGCCATATGAGCTATGTGGGAACGCAACGGATGGCGACAACTGGCATTGCGACACTCCTCACTCAACTCCGGACAGTACGAGGATTCGACATCGCGATGCCTGTTCTCCTGTGGCGTCTTCCAGCCAGTGCATCGACAACTCTCCGCTTGGCACGCAGAGTACATGGAGAGCTTGGCGAATTTTTGTGCCTCCGGCAGATTGAATACCTTCTGCTTTCGCTGCTGGATGCGCTGCAAGCTATTCTGGCGAGTGCCCTCCTGGGCTGGTGGCACACTTGTTCCAGCTGCTGAACCCTGCTGGGACGATGATGATGATGCGGATGCGGCGGCTGCAGCGGGTCCACTCCCAGATTGCTGCTGCTGCTGCTGCTGTTGGGCAGCTGCATTGCCATTATTGCTATTGCTTCCATCGATTGGTTGGCTTTTCAGTGTTATTGCTGGACCACCAGACATGCCTTCGATTTTTCTTTGTTTGCGATATATATTCACTTATATATATATGAATCTGATCAAAATTTCACAATATGAGAAAATGACGAGGGATGATGAAATAATGCAATAATTGCGACTGCGTACCAAGGGATGGCGAATACCAATACAATTTAAATGAAATGGTTTAATACATTTAAAGCTTTACCGAACCCAACAAAAAATTATAATGAAATCATAATTTAAATCCACCACAGATAACACCAAGTGGATGATAAATTAGCTTGAAATCAAACTAAGTTCAATGAGCTCAGCCAGCGAGTGATTGTGAATGACACTCATCGTGAATGAGCAGCGATTGTATTGTTATCGAGTTATCGTTATCGCTTTTAAATCTACAATTTAAGCACAGACGAAAGCAAATTGTTAATACACACAAAATTAAAAAATCCTTGATTGTTTGAAATGACCTCAGATGATTTGGAGGATCAGCTGGATAATTTCATCATTCGAAAACCGCGAGATCAGACAAAGTTTTATGCAGCAGCACGCAAAGAAACCAAGAATGGCCAAAAGATTTTTGAACACATTCCGCTGCTTGTGGGAGACATTTTGCAATCGACGCCAGACGCCGACTATAAAGATGTGTTTACGGCTTTCAATCCCGCCACGCTAAACTATCGCAGTTGTCTGCTGTACGGTTATGTTGCTGGCCGGGGTGTTCACAATAAATCCTTTTACAAGTACTTCGTCGACGATGGAACTGGCACAATGGAAATCAGCATTTTTAAAAAGCCAAAAGAGTCGGAAATTATTCGAGGTCTTTACAATGAAGCAAGGAACTTGGTGTACTCCGCTGGATCTGGACAGTACGAGAAGGTATCGGGTTGCATGATACGACTTCTAGGTAAGGCCACGGAATATATTGATGGTTCCGCAATATTAGCCGGCAGCAATGTTCTGTTATTTGGACGCCCAAACCGCTTTAGGGATAAAATTACATTGGAGGTTATCTCATTTGCCATGGACAATGGACGATCTCGCCAGCTAGAGATCGCGTTTAATGACAATTTAATCGACTATTACCAGAGCCATAAGGCCGCATAATTTGTATTTGTGTATATATATGTATGTATTGAAATTTTAGCTCAATAAAAAATTCAAATTTAAAAATAGATATACAGAATTTATGTGGTTTTTGCTCGAATTGCGGCACGCTTGCCGGTGACAGCTTGGAAACCAGACTTAATGCTAGCCACGGAGCAACGGGAACCGCAGGATTCACACTGAAGGAAAAACAGACGTGTGTCCTTTTGCAATATTGTCTCCGGCGAACGGCAGGTGTGACAGGTGACATACTCCTTAATATAGCGACGCAGCACGTTCTCGATTTGCTTCGGCTGGAAGCGTCCCTTGATTATCAATTGCTGGTTACCGTCCATCGAACCGCTGGTACCCAACTCGGCCAGCAGGAAGTCCAACAGGTGTTTGGGCAAACGATGCAGTGTTTTCGCAATATCCATGAAATTGGCGAACGAAGTCTTCTTGGTGCCCACACGCAGCACCTGAGGCGGTCTCATCACAAACTTGGGCTTGCGGCCACCGGCCATATCCGGGTTCTTGTCCAGAATGATTTCAAAAACGCGCTTCAGCAACTCATCGTATGTATAATCCCGGTCAGAACCCGCCCAGGTTGAGCTGCTATCCTCCACTGCAACAAAATAATAAATATAAATATATTTGGAATACCTTAAATTTTTATTAGCTTACCGTTTTCTTTGTCCTCGCCTTTGTCTTCATCCATTTTGTCGGCAAACAACTCGTCGAGGTCTTTCTTTTTGCTCCTCTTCTTCTTTTTCGCCATTGAAAAGTCCATGTCCAGGTTGATCTCCTCCTCCTCCGGATCATCAGCTATTACAATATCGTCGGCGCCCGCACCTTCGGGCAACGCACCTTCTAATTCATCCAAATTGAAGGGCTTCTTCTTTTTCTTCTTCTTTTTGCCAAAACTTTCTAAATCGAGATTATCATCCAAATCGGCTGCTGTCGCATCTACGGCGCTTTCATCTATAAGATCCTCTTTTTTGACTGCATCATCGAGACCCAAGGCGGCGTCCAAATCGAAAGTGGTCTTCTTCTTCTTCTTCTTTTTCAATAAACTGGGATCAAAACTCTAAAAAACATATTGAAAGCACAAATTGTTTAACACTATTCGCACATGAAATACAACTGGGTGGGTGTGTGGGTAAAGGCCTGGTGAACGGAGCCTCATTTGGACAACATAACCTCACATTGGAATTCACAATGTACACTCGAGTCTGGACGCAAATGCGACTAGCACTTGCATTGCAACACTTGTATTAACACTTACGTCTTCACCTTCCATAATAGATTATTTTTTATTGACTGAACAAAGAGTTGAAAATTTAATTTGTTTTATACAGGTAATTGCATCAGAAAATTTATAATTCCGTGACAGCAGGGCAGTTTGATGGCTTTGCCGTGGGGATGTTGATTTCGTATCGATAAATCAAACGATAACAATTGCTGACGTGCACGAGTCTTCGATTGTTGTTATACAGCACTATTTTAAATTACTCAATGCAGCACAATATATATTTTAAATTTAAGATGCTTTTTTCAACACATAACTAAAACAAAGCTTAACTGGTCACGTATGTGCATCAAAACCATTTCCATTTACGCAAACCTTACAAATACATCAAAAAATAAACAGCCACCAAAGAAAAACACAAAAAATATAATTTTATAAAATGTTTGTGATTTATTATTTGCAATATTTTGTATTTGTTTAGTTTTTTATTATTATTGTGATTGTTATAGCTTATATTGCTAGTGTAATTTTATTTTTATATATATCTTTAAAAATATACATTTCAATTCTTTGCGTGAAATAAATTCTTTAGATTTTCAGGCTGTTGCTGACTAACAATTCTACTTAAGATAATAAAAAATATATTGCTTCAATTCAATATGCAAATTTTTAATTTACAAAAAACTATGTGGTCCTTTAACTACTGTACTACTGTATTATGGACAATTGTAGTGCAATTCAAATAAATTCATAAAAAATAAAATGAGAAAATATAGAATTTATATAATTTTAATAAAAATTAAAATAGCAATTTGATTGTTTCATAAGTCAATAACATTATTAAAGATAGTCTGATAGTAGATTATACACTCAGGTAATTTAAAAATGTCATTAAATTTAATGATATATTTTTTGAAGTTGTCAACAATCTTTTAAAAAATTGGGTATCAGTAATCCTTCAACTTTGTTTATGTAAAATTGTACATAAAACATTTAATGGGATATACAAAACTATAAATGATTTACAGATAGAAGATGCAGGGGTAGGGTTACAATAATACGACGACTTAATAAAAATTGTTCCTGTTGTGGCAGTTTTACGTATTTTGAGGCAAGAATTTCACTTAGATGTCTCCAAATCTCAAGTATATTTATGTAAATATTAATATGTTGTGTAGAAATATTTAAAAGTACGATAGTTGAGCACCAACGACTAGATCTTTCTTATATGTTTTAAGATTTGTTTTATAATCGAAATTGTTGTAAATAATATGTAAAACCTTGCTTGAGAAATTGGATAGTTTTTTTTTTTTGTTGTAAACATAACAAGTCAATCACTTGCAACGAATATTTATAAATGCATTTGCGAGTGATT
Source organism: Drosophila silvestris (assembly GCA_035043445.1). Lineage (NCBI taxonomy): Eukaryota > Metazoa > Arthropoda > Insecta > Diptera > Drosophilidae > Drosophila > Drosophila silvestris. The sequence continues at coordinate 6,815,687 of JAWNMZ010000138.1, forward strand.
GTTTGAAAGTGTTCAGTTTAAGGCTGCGTATATTGTTCCCCAGTTCCCCGTGGCAACTAGGCACGCCGGTTAAATGCGAATCTGTGAGATTATGTCTAAGCACACATCTAGCTGCACAAATGAAAGGTTCTACTACAAATATATTGACTACAAATGAGCATTGCTGGGATTAACTAAATCAGGTCCAACTCCGCCAGCCAGTTTCTGAACTAATACGCCCACTTCGTATGCCAGCTGATGGGTATCCTGAAATGAGCAAATCAAATTAATAATTACCAATTCAATTAAACTTCTTTCAATTATGAGCACTTACTTCTTTCGTTGAAGCCTCAGCGTAAACTCGTACAACATCCTCTGTGCCGGAGGGACGGACGAAGGCACGTCCGCGTTTATAGTTAGCTACAACTTGGTTAATCTCATCTTGTAATCCTTCCGGCTTCACACAAACGCGTTCCGCATCTGTTGTTTTGATGACGTTTCTATCCTTAACATGTATTTTAAGCTGTTGATTTGGCAGGTCAACGTAGCTGGAAATCCAGTCTTTAACATCCCAACCTTTATTGTTTAAAATCGTCTCCACTAAGAGCATATCGGAGATGGCATCTCCGACAGTCTCATTGATGAGATCTATAATTAAGAGAAAATCCCTGGCCTTTGGCTTAGTCTTCGCCGCTTCGCTAATCGTGAGCTTAGCGCTATCACTGAACACAATTGTGCCATGGCCATTGGCTTCGAAATAGACACCAATATCATATTCCAAGGCCTTATGGTGCAAATGCTTGACACCGGTTGGAACACATGAAACGGGCACCTTCAGTTCGTTGACAATGTAATCCGTTGATGCCCCATTCGCATACGCAGTCTGCACCAGGCCCAATCTCAGGTCTAGCTCGCAACTCTTGACCATATCCATGAGGTAGCCAGCGACCAAGGTGGCAATACGATCCCCATCCAGCAGCTGGAACTGTCCGTTCTCATCGCTAAAGAAGTAGACAACACGATCAGCATCGCCATCGACACTAACACATCTCGTATATGGCTCCACAATTGGCATCGATATCGGTGGTCTTTGCTGCACCTTGACATGATCAGCACCACACTCCTCGTTGATTTTGCCACTGCCAATGCCTTGGTTAATCACTGTCACAGCTAACGATTTATTCATGCGCTTCAGGAATTGCAACATTTTGCGTGCCCCCACACCGTTTGCACCGTCAAAGATGAGGTTGTTGCGATATTTGCCATTTTCCAACTGACCATTGCGCAGTTTCTCAAATGCCGAAATTAGTTTCTCGTAATAGTTCTCCTCGGTGGGTTTGCCGTACGCCTCCTTTGTGTTGGAAGCCACCACAAAGAAGTGCATCATGGGTGTTGTCACAATTCCAAATTCCCGCACATTTCCCTTCAACGCGATGACACCATCCGCAACCGCTTTGAGCAGACGCGGACTATGATAACGATTGTCCATGCCGACGAAGACATGCGAACTTGTCGTCACATCAATATTATTGTCTTTGATTATTTTTGCCACATGCTGCTCCAGTTCCTGATCGCTGACATTCACCAAATCGGTGGCAATTGTCTCCCAGCTGGACTCCAGCATTTCACCCTTGGGATCGATCAGTTTGACGCCATTGTCCGGCTCCGGATTATGTGAGGCAGTGATCATAACTCCGATCACCGCACCTTCTCGATAACGGGATCGGAGCGTGGCAAGAACGCCCATGCGGAACATTACACTGTCCAAAAATTCAGCTCTGTTCAAGAAGATCAAGTTGGAAATTGGTTAGTGTAAAGATGACCACAATTTCTTCATTTTTATTTTGAATGGATTTCAAGCAAGTATGAAAATATATGATTCATCAAATAAACCGATAGACACCTCCTGATTAACCTTCCCCCGTGACTAATCGTGGTGTATGTTTAATTACTAAGTGATGAAATCGATTCCAAATTCATTTTCTGCAACTTATTAGTAGTAACTAATTACTAATAATACCTTTCGAGTATTCTGTAATAATTCTAGTAGAATTTGTCATATAATCAATTCAGAGTCTTCTATTTCTATAATTACGAACTCAATTTTATTTCTCGTGCATTCGTGGTTGGTCATTCAATTCATACTAACTATTTTTTTGGTCTGATTGCAACAAATGTTGGACTATTTCGCATTTAAATACCTTCAGAAACCCTATAGAAATTTCTTTTTATTTATTTATTTATTTTTATTTTTTATATATTATTTTTTAATCTAATATTAAATTTTATTTGTAACTTTATTTATTTTGTACTTTTTGTTTTTTTTGTCGACTGATATTTGTCGAAATAATTAAATAAATATTTATAGCAATAATAATAAAACTTAAATATGGTTGTATTATTATTACTTACATCTAGTTTTACTATTAAATACAGCAAAATTGCTGTCATATAGTGAACAATCTAACTTAAGGGAAGTTCACTTTGGTCTTCAGCATATATATATATATATATATATATATATGTAAGAATTTACTTCTGATTCTGATTACTTCACTTACTTGTACAAACATTCCTACATATTACGAACACTCACTTCTGATAACAACAACAACTATTTGCAGTTGATAGATAAAAAATTCAATCCCATAAAAAGTACTTTGCTTTAACTTTAGTTTACGTTGTACAAATATATATACATATTATAATAATAATATCTATATCTATATATCTATACTACCCTACTCTCTACTACTACACTCCGATTGTAATATCAAAACCGAGTTTCGTTTTTGACCTTAATTTTGTTTCAAAATTTACAACTTATCTCTTCTAGTATGAACAATTAAAAATGTTTCTTAAATACTCATCTCCTTCTTCTCACATATACATACATATATGTATGTATTTGTATTTGTGTACCTTTATAGGTGCTTGTCCATTGATGAAGTGTGTGCGTAAGTTAATTCTAAAAATAACTCCAAATGCCAATAGAAATAGTGCACTCGGTTTTAGTCTTACTCATCTTCACCACACCCCTAAACATATACATTTGAAAAATGTTCTAGGCATGTGTATGTGTGTGCAAGTTCATATGGGTGTGTTTGGGTGTGGGTGGAAGTAAATGCATAACAGATGTACAAATGCAGCTATATTTGTATGAATGAAGTTACCAACATAAATACACGCACACACATACATATGCAGAATTATGATTAATTGCCAGTGGTCAACTTACTTGCCGCGAAATCCAGCTGTTCCATATTGAATGGGTGTTGTCGAGATTTTTGGGTACATTTCCCTCGCAAAGGCGTAAACTGTTCTCAAATTGATGGACATATTGGTAAATGAACTGGTGACTCGGCTGATGTGGCACTCAAAATCCTTGCTGCAGCTGTTATGTTGAAGTCGCCAAACTACTTTCCGTTTTCACTTTGGTGCTGTTGTTTTTGTTGTTGCACTAAAAGTAGCCCATATATGAAAAGCAACCGAAAGCAACGCGTGTCAGCTGAATGCTAGCAGGAAGAAGAAGCAACTGCCAGTAACAGTGAAGCGTTTGCAGACTCATATCTACCACGCGGGTGACGTCAGCATTGTCCATTTTATGTTTGCGCTAGGGTGAATTTCGTTTCAAATTGTCCAATTTTATTTAAAGATTTGCATATTAATCACTTTCATTATTAGACCATAATTAAATTAAATTTTAGCACTATTGTAAAAATGTTTATTTAATATTTCTATGCCAGTGTATAAATTTGATAGTAAATAAAAATAATTCAATATAAATATACGTGTAAAATGCAGTATATTATACATTTTTGTGGACGGATTATTTGGATAGAAATTTATAAATATATATTTGTAGATTGTATGAACAGACGTTTTGGACGGATGTCTACTGTATAAAATTGACATTTAACAAAAATTGTACTTCTATTTTGTAATGCTGTTGATCTTTATGACTTAAGATTAAATTATTGTACATTTAGGGCATATAGTTTAATTCGCTTCTGACGATTGTGTTTTTTTAAGGCACTAGATTCAAGAAAGTTACAGCAATTGAAATATTGCTCTTATGGAATTGTTGATATGTATTTATGTCATTTGTGTGAGATTCGAAAATGATTATTCGAAATAATTACGAGTCTAAAATCATTCGGGATGAGTTCTCACCCTATTTGGAATGGAATAGAGAAAAATCGTGACGAGCCCCATCAGAGCAATATTCGAAGAACAAACATATTTGCCAGTATTAAGAATACGGATAATGTTAAATGCGAGGCACTCGCATAGCAATCGGTAATGCGACGAGCTCGCATAAAATTGCCACCCAGATAGGTGGCATAATGGCGTTGCTGCTGCGGTATCACTTGCAATTGCCTCGTGGCATCCTGGAAGATTAGATCATAGTGTCCCAACGGTGAGGAGAACATACTAAAACTGAATGCATCCACATCCTTACGGCCGTACAGCTGCTGGGCATATTTCAGCAGATTGATGTAGGCATGCAGTTGTGTCTCATTGTAGTTGACACCACCACGTGTGACGATGGCATTGGCCTTCACCTTGCCCAGATTGCAGCGTTTGTAATCCTGGAGTTCCGCCCGAGTGCCGTCCGTGCACAACAGCTCAAAGTCATCGTTTAGGGCATTCCTGGCCCACCATTCCTTGCGCTTGCCGCCCGTGCTCTCCATGACGGTGGTGTGCTTCATGAATGCCACATGCCCGCCGCCCTCGACGAGACAGCGGAACGCACCCGTATGCCCATAGTAATCCTCGGAAGCATCCCGACGGCAGTATCTATAGCTGGTTCCATGGCAGAGATCGCACATGCTGTCGTATGGCACACCCGTATTATATTCACTGCTAATGGCGCCGGGCACACAAGATTTGGTGAAATACTCGGCGGCGGCACGAATCGAATCACAGCCGTATGGTCGAATCCAACCGTTCGAAATGAGGAATGCCATGGGATATGTCCAGCCGGCGGCAGTATTTATGCCCGTGTGGCAGGTGTATTTGCCCTTTAGATATGTTAGCTCAGTGTCGGGATCCTCCTCTTTGGCCACGGCGACCACATAGTACTCGGGTTCACCCAAATTGTATATTTCCGACATGAACGGTATCAAATCGTAGTTCAACCCACCCGTGTACACGTCGCCGGCATCGAACACAGCCACATCAGCCTTCCCAGACTGAATCAATTGCATGCAATTAATGTGCGAATGCATCTTTTTGCAGATAAGTTCGGGCTTCAATATTTGCGCCTTGAGTGCGGTCTGAAAAGGGAGTAAAAGTCAGAGAGAAGTTGGGAGACGGGTATACAAATCGAGCTCACTTTCATTTTGATGCATTTCTCCAGCTCGGGATCTGAGGTGACGCACAACGTCATTGAGGGCACTGGACATTCACGGATGCCATAAATATAGCTAATGGATTTTTGCAGATATTTTGAAAAGGATTGATCGTCTTCCGGTATGGAAAGCAAAGCGCGGGATCCATCCTAAAAAGGAGATTAAGTTTGTAATATAATTCTTAGAAATTATTCGTTTTTAAATACCTGAAAGAGCAGATTGGATTTGCCATATCTTCGAGATTCAAAGATGCGGAATTTTTCATAAGGCACCGATGTGTTGCCACCATCAAATTGATTGCGTTCAGTGGTGAAACTGCTGTCCAATCGCTCATTGCGGTAATTGGAGTTATCGTATTGATCATAGGGATTCTGGTTGGGATTCCTATTCTTATTATAAGCGTTGATGTTGCTGTCGTATTGGCCATTGAAATTGTCGTAGGGATTGTTACGGCTCGGATCATTGTAGTTGTTGTTGCGATCGTATGTGCCAAAACCGCCACCAGTCTGCGGCTGACTGTGAGCTGGGTCCTCGCGAACACCATCCGAATACAGCTCAGTGACGCGCTTCAAAAACTGCTGGTATTGCTTTCGTTCGCGAAAACTACGCGCTGACGAGGTAACAATCGCATCCGAAGGCACTTGACCCCAGCTGCATTGGCGATAATCGGCGATGGGCACACGGCTGCCATCACGGCACAGCAATTGGAACGTATCCGGTGACATATTCTCTACAGTTAGTTATAATATAATATATGATTATATAATTAAAAAAGAATTCCAATGGGCTACTCACGAAATTCGATGGTTTGCAGCATTTCGGAGACAGTTGAATGTCGCAAGAATGCCACATCTCCCGCCTCGAGGAGGCACCTAAATGCACCGTCGTAGCCAAAATAGGGATCCGACGACGAACAGCGCAACGGAATTTTGCCAACACACAAGCCACAAAGTCTGTAAGACAAACATATTAATAATAATAAGAGATTTGTATAACGTTGCACATGCTTACTTGTCCGAGTTGTCGCCGATGGGATTGTACCTATCAATCAGTGAGTAGACAGCACAGGAGCTATTAAAATAGTTGGCAGCAGTTTTAACCTGATTGTTGCAATCCACAATTTCCATATCTCCATTGTGTTGCAGCTATAAATAAAACCATTTTAATTTATTATGTTTAGCTTGAGTTTGGAGGATTCGCTAACCGTATGTATTGGCACAATCCAGCCAGCCAGACTGCCCACCCAGGGGAAGCAGGCGCGCTTATTGCGCAGATGTCGTATTTCGGTCACGTCGGGCAGGGAATTCTTTTTGATAACTGCCACCGCATTATATTCCAAGAAGCCACCCTCCAGCTTCTCCTGCATGATTGGAATCAGTGAGTTGTAACGTCCAGCGGTGAACACATCTCCGGCATCCAACGATGTGATGTGCGCCTTCTCCCGATCCAAATTATGGATGCACTCATCAGCACTGTATGCCATCAAACAGGTCAGATTCAGAAATACATCGTCGAAGAGCGCCCGATCTCGTTCGATGGCCACAGTCAGATTTTGGCATTTGAACTGCTCCTCCAGGCCCTTTGTGCACCAGATTATATTACTTATTTTATGTTCATCGTAGTGATGTTGTGCTAAGGAGTATAATTAATTAATTAATAACGATTCTGAACAGCTTGTTGTAAACACTTAATTAAAGTGTTTATTTGTATGTATGTATATGATTTTAATTATTGTACTTAAAGAAATTTTCAGTCAACAATCATTTTGTTTAATGTAATATATATACACATAATTAGAATAAATCATACAAAAATAATATTTAATTCAATCAATCCACACACACACACATGCACACATGCACGCATATGTAGGCAACAACGCCCAATGTTTAGTCAGCGACTTGAGCAAAACAATATTTGTACATACCATGCGTTACAATAAAGCCAAGTGCGCTTATTAGGCATATAATTATTAAAGCTCTAGTCATTTTCACACACAGAAAAATACAATACACATTTAGTTTAAATTGATATTAAACAAAAAAAACACAAAAATCACAAACGAAATGAACCAAACAACGGCGACACACCCGCAGCATGCATTAATCGATAATAATTGCGATTGATTGTTTTCTATCGATGCCACACAAACCAGTGTTGGGCACGCGTTTATTGTCAGTATTTGAGATTATTTAGACCATTTGCATATAGCAAGCAGGTTGTTATTGTTTTGTAATAGTAAACTATAAAAAACATTGAAAAATTAAAAAGAATAAATTCTGTCTTTCAGCACAATGGCAGTTTTGCGCGGTTGGAGATTCATGGGCTTTGTGTCCTGCATAATTGGAGCCGTTGGACTAACTTTATATCCAGTTGTAGTGGATCCCATGATAAATAGCCAAAAATACAAATCGCTGCGAGATCAAACGATACACAAAAAATAATACAAATCAGAAAAACAATGTGTTTTAAATTAATCTAATACAAATTGTGTATGTTGTTTAATTATTATATAAATATTGTAAGCAATAAAAGCGAGCAACTGTTGCACAGAACGGAGTATATATTGGCTTTGAATGGAGTTCAGATTAATTGCTGTTAATTTATTTTAAGTGCTATTACATTTTTTATAGGTGTGTTAAATTTTTATAAATTACATTTGGATTGAAAAGACAGTGAGACATTCACAGCACTGCCGGCAAAAGTTGTTATCAATTTCATAATCAGCTGATTTCCAGCCAATTTGTGTACACAAACACATACGTGGAAATTTTCGTATGACTGAGTTCGTTTTTTCTGTTCCAGTTTAATAAAATGTCGACAGCCACTTTAAAACGTGAGGATATTTTGCTACTCTTCGATGTGGATGGAACTTTGACAATGCCCAGGTCGATGGTGAAACCGGAGTTTGAGGAGTTCTTCTATACGAAGGTAAAACCACGGGCGACAATTGGAATTGTCGGTGGGTCGGATCTAGAGAAAATGTTTGAGCAGCTAAATGGCAAGAAGATATTGACTGAGTTCGATTTCATCTTCCCCGAAAATGGCCTGGTGCAAATTGACAGTGGCAAGGAAGTGGGCAAACAAAACATTATAAAGCATTTGGGCGAGAAAACTTTACAGCGATTTATCAATTATGTGCTACGTTATCTATCCGAAGTGGAGCTGCCCATTAAGCGAGGAACTTTCATCGAGTTTCGCAACGGAATGTTGAACGTCTGCCCCATTGGTCGCCAGTGCACCCGGGAAGAGCGTAACATGTTCGCCGCCTACGATGGCGAACATCAGATTCGATCCAAAATGATTGCAAAGCTGAAGGAAGAGTTCGCTGATATCGATCTCACTTACAGTATTGGTGGACAAATTAGCTTTGATGTCTTCCCGCACGGCTGGGACAAAACCTTCTGCCTGCGTTACATCGAAGCCCATTACAAGTTTAAAGATATTCATTTCTTTGGAGATAAAACGGAGCCGGGCGGCAATGATTATGAGATCTATAGAGATTCTCGCCTTAAGGGCCATAAAGTTAATACCCCCGACGATACGATGCGCATACTTACAGAGCTTTTAAACCTTTAATGTCTGGAAAAGTTGACTGACTTTCATACATATGTTTTTATAAAAATCCGTTGTGTATTTTGTAAAAAATAAATGTTTAAATATGTTGTTTTCAATACAATTTTCTTAATTTCGTCAATTTGCAATTACAGACACAATTTTGTGTGTATTTAAATTATTACAAGAATTCTGAATGATTAATTCGAGTTACTTAAAATACGTACGAAAACATTTGGGCAAATAAACAATTAGGGTTAGAGGGCTTGTGACAGTTCTTTAGACGAGTTTAAAAGACACCAATTATATAGAGATATTATATAATTAAATTGCATGTGTAACAAACTTATATGCTTTTTATATTTTACCCAACGAACTCATGAAGATTACACATTCTCAATCTCAATCAATCTTCAGAATATTGTCTCTTATATTACAAACGTTACAAAGAGTTATAGTGGTTTTTAATCATTTAGTATTGGTATATTGAAAATCATTTTGGATTAGGATTTTAGTACATTATTGTTTAGTGAATTGCGGTCATTAACCGACCAGTTGGAGTCAAAGCCACAAGCCGAATCGGAATCCGAATCGACAACCAGAGATGAGCCAATGCTTTTGGGTGCACGTATTTGATTTGGAGTTGTGGGCATGCTGCTGTAGCCAGTGTTGAGATTCGAACTGGAATTGGATGAGCAGATGGAGTCCCGCGGTGAATCGGTGGCATTGGAGGCATATGATGAACGTTTTGAGGATCTGTAGCGCTTTGAAACGGATTTTGGTGGTGGCATTAGATTTTCGGAACGCTGCGTTATATTGTCGGCTGAGCCCCAGGACTTGTGAACGGCCTCGTAGATATTCATATTGAGTGGAACACTCGCACGCGAGCCGAGCATATTATTCGTTCCGTATGGTATTGTCGCCGATGCTCTCTGATTCGGAGGACGATTCCGTGTCGTACCATTGGCATGAAGATGATGACGCTGATGAGGGTGACGGTGAGTTCGCTGGTGATGGCGATTCACTTCGGCGGAACCCATCGGCCCAACTGGTCCACTGCCCACTCCCAAGAAGTTGCTGAACGCTTCGGTTGTTTTCTTTACTCGGACATTCAGTGAACCAATCCGCAGGAATCCCAAATCTTTTCGACTATAAAATACAACGAATTTCCATAAGTAAATAACTAAAAATAAAATATAATATTTTATGACTTACTTGTATTCTTTTTTCGCGCTTTGATTTCTGCAAAATTGAATGAGAGAATTATGTAATTAATTATTTGTTGGTAAATTTAAAACTGCACATGCACATTTAAAAATGCTGTTAACAATTAAATGATAATATGTAACCTATAAAATGATTAGTAACTTTTTTAAAAAGGACAAATGAAAGTGCGTATTAGGAATTCATTAAAAGAGAGAAACTTACCAAAATAATAAAATAAGTAAAACAGGCATCAAAATCAAATGCTTTTAAATAAAAATATTGAAGAATACTACTAAAAGCGTAAGGATTTCTTTTTTTACAATGCTTAAAAACAATTGAAGAAATTATAATTATTTATATATATATATATATATATATATATATATATATATGTATATATATAACAAGCGGAAATTATGCAACGAAAAAACATTTTATTGAACATTAATCGATTGAAAACATTCAAACTCGTTAGTTAGTTCAACCTGCCTCCAGGTTCCATTGAGTCCACCATAGTGCCGCATCGCTTGAATTTCTACACGTTGCAATGATGAAAATAAATAGAGGTTCCCATTTTAGATAGTGGAGAACTTAAGTACACATGTAAGACGTTAATTCAAGACATAGTTTAGTTGAATTTTATCAGCTTGTTTATATAAGCTATAGCGTTTAGACATGCAATTTTTAATAATGCTTTTGAAAAATGGAGTTCATTTGTGAATCTCGTTGAATGAAGTAATTTAGCTTGTAAATATGTTTATTAATAGATTAACTGCTGCAAAACTTTTTATGTTTTGTTAAGGCAACTGCCAAGCATTAAAGATCATATATGCGACCGACAATATTATAATAAATTTTAAATTTGTATTAATATAATAATTCATAGCCATCTGACTATTTCTTTTTAGCGTTTTTGGCTGAATGAAGTCAGTACAAATAATACATTAAATTAGTACATCAGCAGAGTTCATTATTGATATTTTGAAGCTTTCGGACCACACAACATATATTTAATAATTATTTCTTAATACACTGGTTTATTTGCGTTCAACTGTTTCAAGTCTCATTTTGATATCGTCCACAAAAATTAATTTCTTATTTATATATTCACACTTTAAAGATAAAAATTTCATTACTCTTGCTAAAAAGGGTTTCACAGATAGTAATTCAATATTATAAACTAAATATAAGATAACATTTTGAATACCAATAAGCATATTATATGTTAGTTTAAAATCACCTATTATATATTATAAGGATTAAAAAGGTGCCATTTCATTAATTGGTTAGCAAATGTGTACAAAATAAGATAATTGTGGGTTAAAAAATAATACAATTGTTTATCCTGTGTTTAAACAGATATAAAATAACTGTCGGCTTGTAGATATTATAATACAATTATAAGCTTTTAATCAATGACTTTGCATGTATTAGGTTTTTAAAAATGCAACAAACAAGCACAGAAAGTTTATTTCTGATGTATAAAATGTATCTACAAGTAGACAATGATTTTATGTTGCCTTGTGAAAGTTGGAAAGTACACAAATAGTTAGATATTTGGCACATGCTTGGATTATGTAACTAATTGGTTGGGTTAGTAACGACATCGTCAGGGGCTCGGCGCGCACCGGCAGCGGCCCGAAAAGTTTTACGCAGAAAGCTCTCTTTGCGACGAGGGGGGGCACCGCGACTATTGCCCGCAATGGTCTCACTCCTCAACAACTCATCCTTCAGTTCGCCGGGCTGATCAGAATCACTGTCATCATTTGGGGCTTTAAATAGTAAGGGTCGAACCGATGGCTTCTTATAGCGACGCGTCGATGACGACAACAGGGATTGGGTGCGCCCAAGAGTGCCCCCACCGGTGCCACTACTAACTGTGGCATAGCGCAGCTGAGAGCGTTTCTTGCCGCGTGTCAGTGCGCTGCCGAGTGTACCGCCACTGATCTCATGGCCACCGCTTGAGAATGTGCGCTCAAATTGTTGGTTGTTGTTTAGCTCCGGATTGAAGAAATACTTTTGATACTCACTGCTGCACGTTGAGGCCGAAACACTGGCACTCTGCCGACTATACTCCAGTGGCTTATTTCCACTCCAATCCATAATGTCACGATTGGCCTCTGCAAGAGTCAATTTTTGAATTAATAAAAGCTTTTACTTGATAATAATGCTATAGATAGACTTACTGTAAACATTCCAGAGTAATTCGAATATATTATCCCTTCCAAATTGTGTGGCCAAATGAAGCGGTGTATATCCCTATAGAAAAATGCAAAAATAATTATTATAATTGTTCACTTATAGTGTTATTTAAATTAGAATATAAATGATATTTGTATAGAATAAATATACTATAATTTAATGTATAAATCAAAACTGAAAAGTTGTGCAACTTTTGGCTCTTTTTTTTTTGATTTGGGTTTTGTAAAATGCGTATCCAATCAGTTGGAAAGTCGGATTAAATTGAATGTAACACATTCGTCGTGATTGACAATTCACTTTGTCTCCGGTTTTGAGAAGCGACATTTCAAAACATTTGAGTGAGAATTTAATTTGTTTGGAACAAGGCACGGTTCAATTTAAAATTGTGTAAACTTCGCATGCATAAACCAAAGGATTTGAGGTTGGGCATGTTGTGTGTGGCACAATTGGATTTGCTCGTCACGATTTGTCACAGCTTGCCTCAGATACCGTATGCCTCATGGGAAGGGTTAAAGAATTGTTTTTTTTTCTTTTTCCTCTTGGCGTGTGACATGTGACGCAGATTTTCGCGTGCTGGTGACAAGGCAATCAGTCGATTCGTATATTATTAAAAGTATTTCAATATTATTCACTTACCCCATGCTACAAGACAATGCGGACAATTGGCAAATTGGTAACAACATGAAATGTCAAAGAATTTTAATATTTTAAAACGATAGATAGATAGATATTTTAAAAACATTGTAATACTTACCGTTCGGGCATTGACATCCGCTTTATATGTGCCGGCAATTAGTTTAACAACATCCTCATTGCCGTGCTTGGCAGCCCAGTGTAGAGCGGTCTTCAAAAAAGAAAAAGATAAAGTAAAACACGGTTTTAATTAGTATGCGGACCAAATGAGAGCAAAACAGGCATATTGAGCTATCCACACAATGGCATATTAGCCTTAAACAAATCGGTGAAGAGACAACTGAAGGACAGCGAGTTAAACAATCAGCAGGGCGTCGATGTTCCAATATGCTGCACTTCTGGAACTATTTGTTCGACCATCAATTGCTGTCGTTTAGTCACAAAAAAAAACACCAACAAAAAAGCAAAAACAAAAAAGGATACAGCCGCTGCTGCTGCTGCTGATGCTGCTGCGTCCGAGATTATACGATATATATAAATAAATTGGCCAGCCGCTGCCGAATGCCTTTTGCCTCAATTATTTTCATGTTAACATAATAATTTAGTAAGGCGCAACGATTCGGGCCGCTCAGATAAGGGAGCAGCTCTGGAACTGCAAGATCGCCGCGAGTGCACGATGATTTTCTATAGAATTGTTTGCCACAGCAATGCTACGTACCAACTTTACCAACAACCAAACAACCAAGAAGCAACAGTCGACCAACAGCCAACAAACTACCAACAACGTATGTGTTGACAATGAAGACGGTCACTTTTTGAACAGCAACGACAAACAAGCCGAGTCTCTGAGCCACAACGAAATCGGGCCAGAACAAATAGAGTTTCAGGCAATTCCCGCTGCCGGATCGGTATGTAATTCTTTTCAAGGGAAATTTGTTTTGTGTCCCCCAGCTTAAAGAGGGGGGCATACGGGCTGACATACATATGTGGCTACTATTTGCGGTCGATGCATCTTAATCTGCACTCTTTGGCATTTAATCTCATCCATTGTCTTAGCATTTCGTGGAGAAATGTTCACGAACAGAAGCTGCATACGAATGCAGAACACTGCTTGGACTTATCTTATCAGCAATGTCAACCGATTAACGATATGTATTATTTAGTAAGACTCTCACTGATATCCTCTATATGTTTATGGTATATTTGAACACGTTAGAGTATACAATATATACTGAAATTTCTTATTATTCACTGTAATCGACTAAGAAATGCTCTATTTTCATATTACAGATGGACAAATTGATTTATTTCAAGTTGCTTTTGAATAATATATATGCCTTAAACGGGTAATATAATAATAATAATAATATTTTTACTTAGGCATTTTTGAATGTTAATGTTTTTAAAATCTTAAAAAGTGTTGGATGACAGCAGTCAAGAAAGTTGATCTGGTTACAGGGTATTTTATAATCAACCACTTTCGAATGCCGTTTGCTTTGTGGTGCGTAAACCTATTCATTCATCAATAATACTTTTCTGTATTTAAATAGAATAATAGACCAATAAATAAATGTAAGAAATGTAAGTATGAAGAGTACAGGGTATTTTCGAGCACTTTCGATAGGCATTTGCTTATTCATATTATTCATTCATCAATCATATTTTTCTTTAAGGAGGACAACATTAGAAAAATAGACAAATAGTTAAATAATTCAAAAGGAAAGGTCGGAAAGATTGGAAACCCTATTTTGGTCCTCAATTTAGGTCGTTTGGAAGCACACTGGACAATCCCGACAATGCACAATCGATGGCTGTGATTAATAAGCTGCTGATAGGCATTCAAATGAGGCGAGAAATCATGAAAATGATTATCGCTTTGTCATAAGATGGGAGGCAGCGTTTTTGCGATTTACAAATCGTCTCACGCGCAAAGCAAGATCAGCAATTTTGGCCATTTCGTGAATATCGCTTCCACACAGGCTTCAGGCTTCAGGCTGAGGCTGAGACTGTGGCAGAGGTTTTAGGCTCAGACACTTTACATATGGCATGTTGTCCGTCTGCACGTTTAAATTTATTGTCCATTCCATTAATGGTGGCAAGGGACAGAAATTCTGCGTCTCTGACAGTGAAATGCCATAAATTCTTGCGTCTCGTTTCAGTTGTGGCATTGTACTGCCATCGGGAAGCAAACAGAGCGATTTGCTCTCTAGAGTTCGGAGGCACCGGGCTCAGGGCTCGGGGCCATGTCCATGTCGTGGAGCCAACCGACGGTGTTGGCGATCGCGGTTGGAGGGAATCCAGCAGCTGCTGCTGTAAACGCATTGTGAAGGAATTCCAGGAGTATGGAGCCAAGTACCAAAGACCAGGTCGTGAGACAGCCATGGTCCTTCTAGCACTGCTGCCTCACGATCATAAAAGGATGGTCAAAATATTTGTCACTCGTTTGGTCCACTGTGGAGCAGAGCAGACAAGACCTGAGCTGGGTAGTAGTAGTAGTAGTGAAGGTGTCACAGCTGGAATTCGATATGGTAAAAATGCGTTGGTATGTGTTCATCTGGATCATGACAATAGATGATTGAAAACGAAGATAACGATTTGCGATAAGCATCTTCATCTCACAAAGCAAACAACACTTGCCAAAGTACCATTGTGGTATTGAATACGAGTAAATTTAATCAATACCACAAAATGCAAACAACTGCTAAGGTGTGTTGAATCCAACATTATAGAAAACAAAGCATTTACTAATTGATAAGCTTAGAGGCTAAATTTAGTAGAGACTCCGGAGCGGATACGTGCTATAGAATTTGATGAAAGCAATCTGTGTTCTTTTTCAGGTCAGGTAACTTTTGGCTTACTAAAGTGACAATCTGTCAATCTAATTACGCCTCTTAAGGTTAGTTTTAGTTTTAGAGTCTCGGCTTCTTAGAATACTTTAAAATAATAATACTCTATCTTAGCATTGAAACTATATGCCTTATGGGTTAAATTTAGTTTTAATTTTTGTGATAAGGCTTTACTTCGAATACGTCATAAGTCAGATGGAAGGACTTCACTCTCGAAATGTTCGATAGAAAATGTATAAGTAAAATCGATTTATAATATACTAAATATAATGTAATATTAAATAATTTCATTAAGTTATAATATTATAGTTCCATTTTATTGTAAAATAATACTTACATACTGTCGTCCAAACGTCGTCAAATGTAAAAATGCATATGTAAAAAGAGTATAAAAATCAAATTAATATTATCAATTAAATGGAGATTAAGTGAAAAAATGTGTTGATGAAAAATAAATGTGCAAATATAGTCAAACAAGATTATTTAGCTAGTTAAGCCAAAGCTGTTATTAATTGTTAAGTGTAGTGCACAGACAGAGCCGGCAGTTCGCCTTAACAATTTAATAACACATTGGCAAGTCTCAACGGCAATTACACTGTACGATCCTGGCAGATGCATGTCAAGTCCAGTTCAGTTCAGTCACTGAATGTCCTCGTAGGACATTGTGCACTGCTCGCAAAAATTATGTTTCCCCTAATGGTGCCAACTATGATAATGAGGGTCATCCGAGCTGGAATGTGGGCTGGCAACGGAGCCTGACGTTCAGTTTAGTTCACTTCTGTTCTGTTCTGTTCTGTTCTGTTCAGGTTAAGGTTTTGCGCCAAAAGTCGAGCGCGCCTGCGAAGTGGCATTGGCACAGCAGCAACATGAAGAAGTCGCTCGAAGGCGTTTTGATCGAAATTCGATATTACGTTGATAAGGCACGAGAGCTGCCAGCCAGGCAGACCAGTGTAGACCTGCTGGAATCTTTTGGCGGTGCTATCCAGAAGCTGTCGTTTTGATCGATCGTCTGCACATGAAAAATGTCATGTTTAACAAGTATTTTGCTGGTTGTAATTAAGGTTGGTCGGAATCGAGCCAAGCCGCAGATCGTCAAAGTGTGTGACGTGAACTTTAAAAGATGTTTTTAGCAAGTGACAATTGTTATGGAAATTCATTTATCACAACACCAATCAGCCAGTCAACAACAATTTCATGCTCCGGTTCGCTCTTCTAACTATTCATTAAGGTTTTAAGGACAAGACCAGCAGTTAGAAAGTGAACATACTTTTTTCGCTGGTAATGTGAATTTAATTGTGTTTGTTTTTCAAAAAAAAATGTATATATATATATATATATATATATATGCAACAATTAAAGTAATTTTCAATACTTACACCCTGTGGTTAAAGTTGAGCAGTTCATGTAAAAAGAGAAAATAACATGAAAAATTAGATCTTAATTGTTTTAGATTATTATCGCTTAATCACTTTTTGGTTAGTTTTGATATAGCAGCTATGTGACTAAGACTATAAAGAATTGTAATAAGTAGAGTATTTCTATAGTCTTTGGTAATAGTTACAAATGTGATTCAATTTTTAAAATCTATTATTTATAGAATATTTTTTTATTTATAATTGTTTATTTGTTTAATGTTTGACTGAATGAATTCACAAATACATTTTTAAAAAGTAAACTGAAGATGAAAAATAAAATAAAATGTAAAAAAATAATTAAAAATTTGAACATAAAATATTTATGTGGAAACTGTTCAATCCTGTGATCTTATAATTTTAGGAATAGGTATAATAAAGTTGTGCAAATATATTTATTTCCCCATTTCGGTCGCAATAATTAATGCTATATATATTAATGATCCGACTAAATTAGCTAAACTAATCATAATAAACTCCTTGTCTGTGAGAGATTTCAACAGTTTGGATTAATATAGATACCAAATTTAATACGCTAAGACAGACGAGTAGCATATTCCCAACGAAGGAATTTAGATACTTTACTTTAGAGCTATTATTAATATTCCGCAGCACGAATAAAGAAACCAATACAAACTGAATACAAGACACTCCGTGTTAAACATATCTCAAGAGTAAAAGGCACGCAATTTGAGTATCAAATAAATAAAGCATGTAGTTAATAAGCTGAAATCCTATACCAGTAATGCTACTGAAAATGTGTATTAGTTCCCAGAGTAATGAAAACAAGCGCACCAAACACGAATGTGAAACCGAAACAATTATTTTCTCTTTACGAATGTAGTATCTAAAGTGCAGATTAACTAAATTGATTAGAAATTATACTATATGTACATATACGTATATATATTATATATATATATATTTATATATATGTGTATATATACTTCCGCAGAGGCTACTTGCCTTGACCTAATCGACAAACACCGGCTAATTTCAGCTATGTCTATGTTAACTTGAAATGCGTACGCACCCCATAAAACATGGGCCAAAAACAGGCAAACAGGGCAAACAACTATAATAATAATCGGCCAGTTGCTTGATGATAACAATGAAAACAATAATAATGACAGCAAAAGTCCTCGCTACGTGCCTTATCTGGAGCAAACAATCTAAATGATATATTAAGCGCAAAGCAAATAACGCTCTTTTTGTCGCCACCATGCTCTTTCCATTTCTGTATGTTTTTATTCCTCGTTTTTCCTTTTTTTTTTCCCCCTTGGCGAGTTAAGTTCTCCAATTATGCGGATTATTAATTTAACTGGGTCGCTGGTTAGAGCCAGGTTCCCGCCCCATTTCATCTGTGTCTGTTGGCCAAGTGTGCGCTTTTGTTGCTGTTGTTGTTGTTGTTGTTGCCACTGACCACTTGTCGTTTCACAAGTTGTCAAAACTTGTCATTTAACCGACAATGAGCCTTGTTTGCTTTAATCGTGGTTATTATGCATTCGACTGAATAAGTCTGCCAACAGAGAGAGACCTCTCTGTCTCACCCTGCAGCTCTGAATTATTAATGATACTGGAGGTTGGGCAAAGTGCGTCGGCAGCTGCTCCAGCTGGCTTCGTGGGAGTTTCTCTAATTAGTCAGCAGTCCCAGACTTGAGTTCCCCACTCGTTCGTCTGGCTCTTTTTCACCATTGACATCTGATCATTAGTTTTTGATAATCCCTGCGATCATGATTTATAAAAACTACGACTTTCTTGCACGTTAAGCTGCCTTGTGACCCAATTAGTTATCGCCCAAAATGAAAAAGAGTTGGCTACGTTGTAAGTTGTGATAAATGCTACCCTGCATGCTATCCTGCTGATCGGCAGCATTATGTTATCCATGCTTTAATTGGTTTCACAGCGGCTCATTTGTCAGTGGGGCAATCGATAAACTCGTGGACAGGTGGAATCCATAGCTGCTCTCTGGCTGCACTTTCGCAACCCACGTTGCTCCTGCTACTTGCTACTTGCAACTTGCTACTTGCTACTTGATGATGATGAGGGTTGTTTTCTGTCATACCGGTGTCGCCTTCGGAGCTGACGCTCCTCATCGCTCGGTTAGCAACAGGTGATCGCCGATCGTTGATCGAGGTGACGTGTTTTTTCTTTTGTTATTAAGTTGTTAAGCTAAATTATTGTTCTTTTCTGTTTTTGTTTTGTATCTTCTTTTAGGGCCATCGGCGACATTTAACAGTTCATACATTTATATGACCTGTTGCAAGTTTTATAATGGCTATTATAATGCATATGTTTATTGTATTAATAGTTAAGTATTAAAAACAAAAACAAACACATGAACATGCTAAGATTTAAGATGAAGGATTAACTGCTCCAGCATGAAATATGTTTTTTTCTCTTCTGTTTATGTATTTATCTACTTATATGCTTAGTTGCAGCTTAAAGATTATTTGATAATACTCTTTCCCAAAGCTCTTCAAGTCTGCTTTTGACGGATTTGCACAACTTTATTAGCCCTCATTTTTTACTAATTGACTGAATAATAAGTGATTATAACGCATAAAACTTACCGTTGCTGGATCCTGAAAAGAAATAAACAGAGTATATTATTAATTGTTTATTTTTGATTGCCTAAATAGGCAGTTAAATATATAAATAAAATTAAATAAATATAAATAACAAATTAAAAAGGCAATTCATTTTCTACATAAAACTTTAAATCGCAAAAGCCCAATTTACAAAAACTGAACCCATGTGCATATGTAAAATGTTTTTAATAATTTATTTACACGTTGTACATAAAAATATAGCCGAAAAAAGCCCAATTAGGAATGGATCAAATGCCACTAACTTATCCACAGCCTCCAACTAATCTAATATCAAATATGTTACATATTTAATGATAAACTTATAAAATCCCTTTAAAGGGTATAACAAATCGTTCCGATTGGAGTTTGGCCGTTTAATCGTTTTTATTAACAATTCATTGAATGCATTGAGACGAATGAAAATGCGAAAGATGCGCGAGCATTTGACGTATGAAATAAATGAATGGAATCGGATTGATTTCGAATCGATTGCTGATTTAATTGTCTGACTAATTGAGAGATTTTTTTTTTACTGTGAACTCCCATGACGCACATGACGACCTAGTTGCAGCTTTATTTGCTCCATTTGGCACACGGCGAGCTTAATGACTTGATTTGGGAGGCTGATGAGTTGCTCAGCAGCCAGAGTTGGTAGATTGCAGTCCGTTGATTAGTAGTATATTGGCAACAGATAGAGAGAGAGAGAGAGGGAGAGAGCAAAGAGCCGTACGTGCAGCAACGCGACAAAGACAAAAACCAAGACGACAATGACTTGCCATATATGCACTAGGCTTGAGCTTGGGCTCTACAAAACAAAAAAAAAACCTTAAATTTCATGCAGAATTAATTAACTGCTTGGTGGTGGTGGTGGCAAAGAGCGAATGCAACCGCAGCCATAGCTGCCCCAAAGCCGCCCAAGTTGCGGGCGCCCTTGTGACCAGCATTGGGTTTTTATTTTTTTGGTTTTGTTCTTGAACAGACGCTGTTATTTTGATGGCTGGGCAGACAACGCGGGAACACACAGAAGCAGAAGCAGCAGCAGCAGCAGCTCCGCTCTGGAATTTCATTGAGAAACGTGCCCTGTACTTTTGTGAGACAGCGGCGCAGGTCGTGTCCCCATCGCTCTGTCATGAATTGCACATGTACAGGGTATGTGTGTGTGCGTTGTTTGTCTTGGGTATCTATGTTGTGGCGCCATTAGCTGCCATTGGCTGGCCCGTGTCGCAATTTAATTACAAGTGGAGTCATCGGGCAGCTCGCTATCTATAAAGAGAAGGCGGCAGCAAGATTTATGCAAAGACCATACAAGATGCTTAAACTGGACAGATGCACGGCTCCTTTTTCAAATGATATCACGATGACTGCTTGTCATCGTTTTTGTTTTGTTGTTGGTGCTGTTGGTGTTTTCCTTTTGCTGATGCACAACTCAATTTGCTGGTTGTCGGCAGTTAACCCACTCATAAGTAAGTGAGCATAGTGTGTATACTATATATGAGTGTGTATACTATATATATATAGAAGTCAGAGCAGAACAGGGTTACCTATTAAGGGAAAGCTCAGGCTGCTGCTGCTTCTTGAAAATCGAATCACGTTCGCCCAATTTAAGTTTGGAGCGAGCAGACTTCGACAATTTTAGCTCCCTTGTAGGCGATTAACTTAAATGCCACTAAACTAATTTAAAAGCGATTGTAAAAGCTCTCTCGCCTGCACTCTCCAGCTCCCTTTCTCTTCCTCCCAGTGCCTCACTGGGCGATAGAATTTCCAAGTCTGGGGCTGTTAAACATCTTGTCCGGTGCCCAGCCGTACGCATTGTCACGTACTGTAGAATGTGGTCATCAGTGTTGATCTCTCTGTGTGTAAAATAAATACATAATACATGTGTGGCTCTTGGCAAGATTGCTTTTTCCATATGGAATTTAATTTGCCCGTTTGCCCCGAAACATGTAATAACGATGCAATTTCATTTGCAATTTCACAGCGTCCAGTTGACCACTGTGTTGTGCAAATGGTGCAACGCTGTGGCATGCTACACTCAGTAAAAATGTGGTCACATTTTCGAATATCGCCAAAAGCGGCTGAAATTATTTTGGATTTATCTATTTAAAATCATCTTTAAAAATTGCATCATTTTTTATGTTTAACTTTAAAAACCAAATTAGATTTTGAAAGTATTTTAAATAAATTGTGACAATTTCCTGGATTCTTAAGTATAAATGCAGAAATCCCATTTTCAAAACATAAATTTTCACAATTAAAATTGTAAAATTATTTAATTGTTATTTTTGATAAAATTGAAAAGAAATATATTTCTTAAAAATATCAATTGTTACCAAACAAAAATATATTTCATTTTACCGGGAACATTTTTATTCACTTCAAAACTTGATAAGCCAATGGAAAAATTATCAGTAAGTTAACAAAAATTCTACTTGGTTGTTTTGTATTATTTTTTTTCCGAGTGCATAGACAAACCCATTGCAATACTTGATAAACTAACTGGGCATGTTTGAGGAGTCTTTCGATGACAAAGAACTCTCGCTATGCAAAATACCTGAGAATAATATTCGCACAGTTAACTTTACAATTTGATATATTGCTCGTGAGCTTGTTTGTTGTTTGCTAACTGCCCATTGACTGAGCTGGCGCTTAGAATAAAAAATAAGAAAACTAAAAAAAACAGTAAACACACAACGACGTCAGTGTTGGCGGTGGCAACCTGTTGCGCCTATACCTGCCACCCACAGGGAATGTAGCAGGGGGACAGGGCCAGGGGCACTCGTAAAAACCTAACGAATCTGAATAACAAATACACGTATGTGGGATGATTAATTTAAGCACTTTTACGATGCCTCTTCATGGCGCTGCTGATTTATTGCCATTGATGCCGTGCGACGAATTTGCCGCAAGAGATTCCCAGTTTGGTACAGTTGAGGGTTTTATGATTTGGGCGATAAATGGAAATTAGGGGATTTGAATAACTGGACGCGGTAGGGGTGCAATCGCAAAGTCACTTGCTGCAAGCAAATATATATTTATGAATGCTTGTGATCTCCTTAGAGTAACTCAAGCATTATTATTATTATTATTGCATAGCACATAAGCACGTAAGCGAGTTGTGGGAGGGGGGTGAAGGGAGAGGGAGGGAGTACAAAGTTGGAGGCTGGCGCATGTTGCCATCAGACGCATTTACTATTTTGCATAAATCATAATGTAATCTGCATCTGGAAATGAAAACAAACCGAAGCGAAAATGTCCAAGCTTTTTATAATTAACTGCGCGGCCACAAACTGAAGACATTGGCAGGCGACATGCCGGGCACAGCTGCAGGACCTCTCTTGCATTGCCACAGACCAGCATCAGGCAACAGCAACAGCAACAGCAACAGCAGCAGCAGCAGCAGCAGCAACAACAATCAAGCAGCAAGCAAGCAGCAACAGGCAACAACGACAACCGCATAAGTTTTCTCAATGAAGCATGCAGCCCCAGCAAACATCAAAAGCAACAAATACAAATCCCAACAGCAACAACAACAAGAACAACAACAGCGAACAGCAAACCCAGCGAGCTGTGCTGGAGATTCGTTCGAAGCAGTTGAGGAGGAGGACGACGATTACTTGGGCCGGCCAAAATGGCTAAGCCCTCAGTTTTTGGTGCACAATCGCAAAATCTACGCAACAGCAGAGAGTTGCGCGGTCAACGGGCGCCTGCCAAAACTACGGCAAAATAATTTATGCTCGAGTCGGTGAAGCGCAGCAACACATTGGCGCAACATGCTCCTTGGAGCGAATAGCAGCGGGTTGGATGTTAGTCGCAGTAAAAATCAAACAAAAATTATAAATTAATGAAATTTATGCACAATAAAATTGCAAACGAAATTATTAATGCAGTCGTTCACGCTTTAAATGCACCCTAAATCAACGAACGTTTCGCTCACACACAACCCAAAAAAAAACGAACAAAAAAAGAAGAAATTATTAATATGGCCGGCAGACATGCAGCCTACTACACACTACAATACTCCAACCTCCTGGCCATCATCATCATCAGCATAAGCATCAGCATCGGCATCGCCATGATGGCAGCCAGGAGGCGCTAGCTGGGCACACGATAGTCTCTGTTAGCTTAGGCGCCGGATATGTTAAGTTTTGCCAAGACATGCGTCTTGCAACATTAATGCACACAAACTTGCTGCAATCGACTCCTTCAACTCCATGAGATGCATGAGATGATTCGAAGCTCGAATGCGTTGCTGCCCCCCACTCTTGACCGGTTCAGGTGAATCGGTCGATATGCAAAATTTATGTGCCCATGATTTTAGCTTTGGTTCTCAATAAACTTCATAATACCAACTGATGGACATGGCTTTGTTGATTTGGCCTTTAAATGCTGATTAACCATATTTAACTTATTTTTTCTTTCATTCCTTCTTTAACATAAACTGATATTATTATGTATATTAAAGTGTGTTATTTATCTATGCCATGAAATTGGAAATTTGATATTTTCGATATTTAAATACATCTGTATATTTAAATTTGATGACAAATGATTTTGTTGGCTATTCTTTAATGTAAACCTTTATGGTATGTTTTATGGAGTGTGAATTAATAGTGTGTATAATAGATTGAATATAATTTGAATATGATTATTATTAAATATTTTACTATGAGAATTAAAATTAATTTTAGTGAATATTAAGCATAATTTCTCATTTCAAAAACGAATTATTTTATTGAAGATTCCGATTTATCTACGCCATATAATTTGAAATTTAATTTAATATTTAAAGCTATAACAATTTAAATTAATATTTATACATACAAATTCGTTGTCTATTCAATCGGAATAGAAATGATGTTTTAGCGAGTAATTTGTAATGTGTACAAAAAACTGAATTATTTTATAAACGATTAAACCTTCTTCTTTTTGTCCTAATGAAAAATAACTACTCATTTAAAATTATACTATACCCAGAAACAGCAAATGGATTAGGAGAAACGAAGTTTATATTTTTGGACGAGCACTAAAATGAAATAATAAAGTCAGCCCATTCTAAATTTCAGAATGTAGTATTTTCTCCAGTACATATCTTCGTCTGCATCAGAAATCTTCATCTATTCAAAACATATTTCACACGAATACATTTGAGAATGATTAAGCCAAAAGCCAAATAGGTATTGCCAACTGTAGCATAATAATATTAATTTAAACATTTAAATACATTTGTTATGTGCTAGAATTTCTCACGATCGCGCCCTTTGTAGATCTGTGTAAATATTGTCAAAGATAGTCGCCTATTGCGTTTTAAGCATGTTTATTTCCAAATGCACGTCCCTTTGACAAATGACCATTTGTTTTTATTTGTGTAATATGCCTATGGTTTATGGTCTAGTTTCGTGTCAAGTGGCATATGAATAGTTAATTTCATTTCGTTGAAAGATCTGAGATCGTCAAGTAAATCAACATTTGACTGCCTGACCAAAAGGTAACACACCCAAAAAGGTCGCTTTGGCAACCAAAAAGAGTTATTTAAATTTTACAGCGAATTTTTTTGTGAAGCGTAGACAGCTTTATCTTATCGCCAGTTGAGTTTTGAGGTTTCCCTTAACGAATACATTAAATACATATGATATTCCCGGAATTATATATATATATATGTAAATGCCACTTCTCACATGAGTCCCTAAGCAAGCACCGAGCTCTCCATCTTCTGCGATGGTATCGTTCGTCGTCGTTGCTGTCTTTTTTTTTTGTATTGTTTTGTAAACTTACGCAGAAATCTCAAGACAGGTAGCGCTCTATTGGGCCCATATCAGCAAGCTAAAAAATTAGTTCCTCAACGTTGACAAATTAGACGTCATTAAGACTTGACTGGGGCCTCTTTCCTGTCCGGTGCCGCAGTGGAGTCACTCACAGTGGCACTCTCTGCCACACTGTTGTCCGACTGTGACCTCATCCTTTCTCAGAATATGTATATATATATATCTAAATATATATATGTATGTGCAGAGGTACGTGCAACAAATGGGCATCCTAGGCAGCAAACGCGCGTGGAACTGTTACTCCATATTATTTATGATAATCTCGATTTTGTGTGGTAGCCGTCCAGCAACTCAGCGAATCCACCGAGGCTACTGACGCTGCCACCGCCAGCGCATGCAATCCGGGGCAAACGGAGCCACACGAATCGCTCTGTGTGTGGCCCTTTTGGTATCTTTGGATGCGGCAACTTCGCCTACCTGTTGCCTGCCTCAACTCAGCTCAACTCGACGCGACTCGACTTGGCTTGGTTGTCGCGACGACTCCAGATTAATGTGAAGTGACATGTTTAAGTAAATGATCCAGAAGCTTATCCGATAATGGCCACAATATTTATTTAATGCTATACTTAATTTTGGCAACTGGACAGCCTGGCGGGTCATCCCTTCAAATCTAATTGACCCAAAAAAAAAGAAGAAATGTCGTAGCTTATTAGCTTTGGAAAGACCAAGTGCTTACACTTAGAGAAAAGTCTGACCAAGCATTTAGAGAACCGAGAAAGGAATACAAATGTACACTTAATAGAACAGTACGAATTGTGAAGTTATAAAAAGATTGCTTATTCGAAACTAAGCGCACTTCATCTAAAAATAATTACATGTTTTTTTTTAGCTCTGTTCACTTTTAATACATAGTATCAAATCTAGAATATATTCTTTAAATCAGATTTATTTTAGTCTGTGCAGAGTCACTTTTTGGTTATTTAAAATGTATTTCAAAGTTTACAAAATAGGGCGAAAGGCCAAAACTCAATTGCAGTAAATAGAAATATTTAAAAATTTGATTGCTACCTTTTTAAAATTTTAATTTGTAATCCAAACAGTGATTTTAGAAATCCACTTAACAAATTTAGCTAAATTGGGTGATTTTTTGAGTGCTGGGTTAAATTTTTGAAACGATAAAATAATTGAAAATTTGATTGCTATATTTAATAATTGTCTAATTTCTAATATATTAAAATATGTTGTTTTAGAAAGACAACAAAAGTGACTTTAGAAACTCAATTTAAGTCAGCATACTTATGTCTTTTTCTGAGTGTGGCATAAACCATAAATCTGGAGTCGGTAACTATGCAGCAGCAGCAGCAACAGCAGCAACAGCAGCAATAGTTGAGGCGCAGGATATTACACAACATCACGAAGACGTGGACACCAACACGAGCGCCTGGCCGCAAGACGAGCTCCGAGGAACACGATTAGCCTTAAATAGGCCCCACAATAATCATTTGTTTTCAGGGCCCCAACAATGCACCGGGGATGGCGAGGAGAGAGGGAGAGATGAGGAGGAAATGGAGATGGAGAGCAGCCTCTCAGGCAAGCCAAGTCGAGCGGCCACCGCCGTTGCGGACTGTCGTCGACTTTGTTTGTGGTCTGTTGTTGTTGTTGTTGCTGTTGCTGCTGCTGCTGCTGCTGTTTTGCAACGGTTGCAAGTTTTGCGACAACACGAAGATTAGCATGCGTGACTAACAGAATTTTGTTATTCTCTTACTCTTTGCGGGACTGGCTCTCGTTTGGCAGGCAAGTCGTGCGTTTTACTCGCCCTGGGATAATCGTTTGTTAATTTTCCTAATTAATTATTAAATTCTCGATAAGCAGTCGCAGCACAGCCTCGAGTAATTGAATGAAAACAAAAATGCAACATAACAGCAAACAGGACTTACAAGGTTGCAGGAGTGCCAAATTTAAGACTTGCAACAAGGTCTTTCACATAGTTGCTGTAGATGATGATTTGCCTTTTTGAATTCTTGTGTGTGTTTTTCTTTTTATTTTGGTGTTTTGACCGGAACCTTTTTTTATTGACAAGCAAATGCACTCAAGTTGAATATGTACCGCCAATGCTTTTGGCTTTTTTTTTTGTTAGCTGCGGCTGCTGCGCGAAATCTTACATACATTTTTAGCCAGGCGCGACTTGTAGCATTTGCCTGGACCTCGGCCGGAACGTCTGCCCCATCAGTAAAGACAGATAGACAGACAGACGGAAGGACGGAAGGACGGCAGGCAGGCAGGCAGGCTGGCAGGCAGGCGGCAGGCACAGCGCATTCATTCGTCGTCCCTTTTGCGCACAAAGTTTATTTTCGTAATTTATGATGTCGCTGTCCCCAGCAATGCTGCTCCACAGATTTTAGGCAACGATCTCGGCTAAAGGCCCCCAAAGTGCGTGGGACGTTTGCCTGGGCCTCCATCTGGCAATCACACAAATCGTATGGAGAACTACTATTATCAGAAGTTTTATGTTAATTTTTAAGCATGTTGCCTGCTTTGCCTGCCTGCCTTGCTGCTTACCTCCTTGTGTGCCAGTTTGCCAGTTTGCCAGCCCGCCTGCCTGCCTGCCTAACAATTTCTGGGGTCGATTGGCGGTGGCAACAGCCGCAAGTTGCAAAATGTAATCTTTTGTCATCGTGTTTGACAGAATCGGTTGTCGCCCCAAAACGCACCTGTTCAGTTTCCTCATTAATTATGCATAAATTCACGTCAAAATTTAGTTGCGTTGCGAAACAAACTTTAATTCAGAGTCGTGCAATTAGCATTTGGTTGTCTGTACTTCAAATAAGTTTCTAATTATTCCCATGTATTTAACTCAAGTTGAGTAATTGAATACCTTCAGGAATTTTCAATATTCATCAGTCAACTGTTGTAACACAGGTCGTGTGTCCTAGATATTCAAATTAACTCTCTGTAGTCTCACATGTTCCTCAGCGGATCTTGATTACATTTGTACAGATGATCGAATTGAATATTAAAATGTAAATTCTACGAGATAAGAAAGATATGTAATTAAAAATTTGGTTCTTATTGCTATCGGTAATCGATTCTGATTGATATTTGGGAAACGGAGGAACTTATCGATCAAATTCAAAGTCTCTAGCTATTATAGACTCTGAGATTGACTTGATCATACAGATTGAAGGATATGACTAAATCCACTTTTATAAATGTTTAAAAACAGCTTAACAAGTCTAATTTTGTGTCTGAGATAATTTAAAAACTGCTTAACAAGTCTAATTATGTATCTGAGTTAATTTAAAAGCAAGCCATTATTGGCATTGAGCTACCCGTTAATTAAATACGGAAAATATTGGGAAATCAGACATTAAATATATTCTTGAATTATCTTTATATCAGTCAAAAATTATAATATGAGTCAAAAATTGGTTAAGTAATTCTCAAGTTGCTGCTCACGTAATTCTCACGTTTGTTTAACATTCATAATTAATAAATATTTGTATATCCCCGTGTTTTTTTTGGTTTTTAGCAAATTGAAAACGAATTACAAGCGCAGCCTTAAAGATAAGCCACAAGCACAAACAGAACGCGTGGTTTGCAAAACAAATATGGGCGTGTCTGTGGGCGTTTTAACAAATGTTGTGTATTGGCATTGTGCTTCAGCACAGTGACCAGAAGACAACACAACACCAAGGGGAAGGAAGTCGGGGAGTCAATTTGAAAAATCGATTAAATTCGAATAAATGTTGAAGGATGAAGGGGGTTAGGCAGATTTAAAAACTCATAACAACCTGGCAACACCTCCTTTCGGCCGCCGCACACACACACACACACACACACACACACACACACACACACACATATATATGCCAGAGGTGTGCAAATCCATGTGTGGGGTACAGCCTGGTTGCCAGTACCATCGGCACCACCTCTCTACCTGTACTTGTACTGCAGTCCAACTACAAAAAAAAAGAACAAAATACAGAATACGCCTCAGCCGCTGGCAATTGTTCGAATGAGAAATATTGTTTATATTTGTTTTGGTAAATTTATGACCAGAACGTTGGGGCACTGGGTCCACCACAAGCATATACAGAAGCGGTCAAAATAATAATGGTGAAAATATAATCAAAAATAGCTTAAGGAGATTTTTTTATAAATTATTGAAAATATTTTTTAGCACAAGCATTCTTTACAAAAAATAGTTAGGATAGTTTTACAATATTAAGGAGAAAATTTTAAGTCAGTCAATAAAAATAATAGTGGAATAAAATTAAGATTTTCTCTCGCTGTTCCACTAGATTTATCAAATTAATTTATTCACCAGTCATAGTTTACAAAACTGCAAATAATACCTAATTTCGAGGAGATCCTTACTATTTTGAATATAAGTAAACATATTTATTTGAAATAGTTCTAAAAATATTAACAAAAAAAAATAAAATAATAATAAATAGTTTGGATAGTAATAAAATATTAAAAAGAAAATTTAAAGTCTGTCAAAATAGTAGTGTAACACTAAAATGTAATAGGAATAGGTAAACTATAAAATAGAGTGTGAGGAGGCTTCTCGAGGAATAAATGATCCAAGCAATACACGCATGTAGGTAAATTGAGAGGATTTGATCCAAACCATTGATAATAATTCGTACTACGAACATGATTCTGACAGTATTAATTTATTATCATATTAAAGGTGTGTCATGCATAAATATACATTTCAGAATATATATATTTGTATATTCGATATACGATTTGGGTTGTATATTATTTGAAGCACTACTATTATTATTCTGACCGCAGTTGTACATGCATATTCACATATTGACAAATTTCCTGCAGCTTCCTCTGTGTCTGAGTGTGTGTGTGTGGTTGTGTGTGTGTGTGTGTTCAGGACATTCGTGTTTCAGTAGCTGGCGCTAGTACACAGAACGGTGGCAGTGCGGACGACAGAAACATGAGTTCGCCAAAAGCGAAACCTAATCAATATACACTCAAATTAAAGACCCAAAGGCACTTGCAACAAGCTGTCGTCGTCGTCGTCGTCGTTGCGACTCGTTGAGTGGGGTCGCGTTATGTGTGCTTGGCGGTGTTGATTGCTTTGCATAGTTAAAAACAAATATAAATATATACACACACACACACACACACACACACTTAAACAGAGAGTCGCATTAATAACTACAGTATGTGATTTAGATTGTGTGTGGAAATCTTGCATATCCAATCAGAATTGCATTCCATTAAACGTGACAAGTTGCTTGTCCAAATAAAGCGCGTCCAAGAGCCGTTCAAAATCAAATACGAGGATGCGCTGGGTGTATCAAAAAGGATCGTGTTCAATAAAATGCAAACGCCGTCGATCGTCGTCGTCGTCGGCGTCGTCGTCTCCACAACGATTGTAATCAGTTTTGTGCTCTAACAATGGCCAGAATGCGGAGCTAGTCAATCATGAATCCATCTTCGTCACTGTATGGATGTGATTGTGATTGTGGTGGTGGCCTGAATAATGCTGGAATTGCTGGAGCTGCCTGGCAGTAAGTTAGTCAGTGACTTCTTGGTGGTTAACATGGCGCCTGAGTTTGTCGTTTTGGGAATTGGTATCATCAGATCATCAGTATCAGATGATCATCAATGACTTTGACGCTGATGCTGATGCGCTCAAGCCATTGTCATCGTTTTTTTTTTTTTTTTTGTTCTTCCTTCTTTCTTTTGTTGGCGGTGTCTGCAAATGCACGTCATTCCATGCCACATGAAATGTCACTCAAGCCGCGCGGGTAGCAAGGTGAAAGGGTAAGTCAGCCATCCATCCAACCAACCAACCATCCATCCAGATCTCACTGTTCTGCAGCCTGCAGTTCGCTAAAACAATTCAATTGGAGTAGCGAATAAATCACGCTGAACGACGACTGTTGATCGTGAAGCGTCGCCACAGCTTAGCCTTTAATGCCCTGTAGCCGAATGTTTGCAGTGGGTTAATCAGACTATGACCGGAATGTCACATTTTAAATATATATCAAATGGATTTATATAAAAAGACAGCATTGCTTATACACTTTCTAGAGCTCTCTGAAAGCGTATTTGGTGGGCGAGGCAATATTCCATCTTTTTTTGTTCAGTCTTATTTGAGCTGCAGGAAATGACTGCCGTTTGCCAGTTGAGCCTTTTATTTTGTTTACGATTTTCGTAGTTATCTGGGAAGTATTTCGAATGTCGCTAATTTGACGACTGCACGATTGCATCGAGAGTCGCCTTGGAGCGCATTGGGTGAGGTGAACTGCATCGAACTGAACAGAACCCAACTGAACTGAACTGAGCTGGTCCTTGGCACCGAGCTCCCGCCGATCCATTTACAGATAAGCTCAATTTCGTTTTTGCTGACACTTAAGCGGCGGGGCCCACAGACAACGAACCGGGCATCGGTTTTGCGGATCGTCGGATCATCAGTTCCTTGGATTGGGCCGAGTTGGGCTGGGTTTGGATTGGTGCGGCGGCGGTTGCGGGGGTGTCGTCTATACTGTTGTTGCACGTTTATTTTTTTATTTAATTTTTTTTTTTTATTTTTGTTTTTTCCTTCTTTTTTTCGGTGGGCATCGAAATGAAAATTCCTACCCAAAGTCACGGAGGCAAAGTTTTTGGTTCCATTCGTATTTCTTTAGACTTGCGACGGTTTTTTTTTTTTTTGCTTTTTTGCCTTCACAACTTTTTCAGGCAGCTTGCAACGTGACAAAAAACCAAATTGTATGACTGACTGATTTATATATATACTTATGTGGTTAGTAACTTTTAGTAGTCGTGGATGTGTTCTAAAAATATATATTATTTAGTTCAGCTTGTTTGCTAATTCAGTTAAGTGTATTTTAAAAGTGTTTATTCAAATATTATTTATTTATTTATTTATAAGAATTCTTCATTTTTTGATGTATCCATTTTTTATTTAATTAAAAGTTTATTCCCCTTATGGGAAATTCAATTTTTTCTTTTAACTATTATATATAACCAAAATTTCCCATTAGTTTGTAAAATTTTTTTTAAGTTGAACATTTATTTTAAAGTTTGTTGTGCTTTAATAAGTCTGTGCTAGTTTATTCCTATACAGTATAAAATACAATCAGATCTAGCATTCTTAAAGGGTATTTAAGAAATCTGCGAACCGAAAGGAATCGAGCACTTTACCACTTTCGTGTCGGGCTTAAGGCATGCGCAGGTAATTGTGAATGACAATAATTGTGAAGACATTCAGTTGGGCCTGGTCGGAGTGATTCTGTGGACGTCCCCCAGTGACCGGCCACCATTCTGTGGAACGTGCAAAACGTTGGCGCCAACAGCGCCACCCAATATAAAAAAAAACAGCAAACAAGCAAAACAAAATCAACAAAACCACAGAAAAAACGCAGACGAATTTTTGTCAATTTGAAGACAGGACTCAGGCCAGAGTCGCGATCTTGAGGAACATTCCACGAATGGCAGAAAACCAGGCTTGTTGGCAGTGGGCAGTTCTGAGTGGTGGTGCCACGCCCCGTATTTAATAACTTTCGCCCTAATTCATGTTTGCTGTCAGTGCATCGATTTTTCATAATTAAAAGTGAATTGAAAACGGCGCACAACTTGTAGGAGGCGCATCTCCGGCGTCTTTGAAATTGATTTTGTGGCCCCAGCCTCAGCCTTAGCCTCAGCCTCAGCTTCAGCTACTTACTGCTGCCGCCGACCACGTTTGAGGTGGTGCCATAATAAATGGTTAGGTGGATCGATAGAACTTGCTGAACAGCATGCGAGCCCCAATGTGGCCCCAAAAAAGCTATTCCAATCGCAGCGCACGTATCTAAGGTCTTGATCGTGTTAGATATCCATTAATCAAATCACCAAGTTCAAGTAAAGTTAAACTATGATTTCTGCTTGAGATTGCTTGCATCAATATTTGAGCGGACTTCAAGGAGACTTGCCTTAATTGACTACTCTAACCATGATGGTTAAATGGAAGCGATAGTAGCACAATTACTTAACATGACTCGCAATCACTCATCGTGATTTGTGTGCTGTGAGAAATAGCAATCCGATTTAGTAAAATTCGTTTGATCAAGGTATCTTCACAAAAACAACAAAAATTATGGTAACAAACAAGGTTGAATATTGCTTTTGCTAACGAAGCTATCTTATATATGATATAGTCAGCCGATCGGTTATAAGTATTCAACAATAAACTGGACATAACCCAAGTTATAAAAATATAATACTCTTTGCAAGTGACAATTATTGACTTTCTATTATTAGTGGAAGTGGAACTAATGACTTGGATCAATGCTACGTCAATGATTGCCAACAGGAAATATTCTTTTTACGCTTGTTTGACAATGATTCAAAGAAACTATAGCAATAGCTTAAGTAAACCTGTATTGAACAGAATGGAAATCCCATAAGGATACAATGAGTTATAATATAGTGGACAAAAATATTAAAAAGAAAAACTGATGTATAATTATAATTCAATTATATATTCTATGCCAAGATGCCAGAACACATATATGAAATACATACATTCGACTCTCGCAGTCCTAAAAAATAATCTTAAAAATAAAGAAATGAGAACTTTGAACAATCAATCTTATTACGGAACAGCCACAACAATTCCAAGATATAATAATAATTGTATATTCCTTAGACAATTAAATCCATTTTCATATCTCTGCATATTCCCCGAAGCAAAATCATATAGCATGGTGAGTTATTATTTAAATACTCTATTAACAGTGGATTAACTTAATATGGAAAAAGTACTGATGACCTGGTTGTTTGAGCAATTATATCACTTTCGATGACTTAATGCTTTCCCCGAAGGGAAATCCTCTTGCATGTCAACTGACCATAATTTTAACAACTCTTGATGACACGCCGGGCAAATCCGAACTCCCAACTAAATAAGTAAGTCACATATCCGCAGGGAGCTGAATAAACAGAGACAGAGAGAGAGAGAGATAGATAGAGATAGAGGATGAGGGGGAAATGTACTTCTTGAAGAGTTTACGCAGCAGGCGGCGCTATTTGAACAATATATCTGTATATATGTCTGTGGATGTTTTCAAGGGAATATTTTTGGTGACATTTATGTGCCGCTGACGTCGGCCAGTGGCGGTAGCGACAGCACAGAGCTCTAATTAAATTTAATAGCTACGGCAAAGGGCATAAAATTGAGTCAAGCCACCAACGAGGCGGGCCGACGGCAAAAGAAGACGCGAAGACGTCAAGATTGGGGTCGTAAACACATTTTGATTTGATTTCTGGAAAGGATTCACTCATTTCACAGCCAGAGCAGTCGTTATCGCTGCTGCTGCTGCTTCTGCCGCTTTGTCGGATGCGCTGATTGAATTGTCACCTTCATTTAATGGCAGACTAGAGCAACGCACAAGTTCTATTCGTTTTGATGTCTACTCCTCGCCAAGACACTCGGCTGAAGGCGCCAACGTTGCCAGTGACATTTTATTTAATTTTTTTGTTTGCTTTTGGGTTGTTTTATTATTATAATACGCGGTTGCTGCTGCTGCCAAAGGTGTCAGACGTTTTATTGCTGTTCTTGACGACCTGTTGAAAAGTTCATGGTCACTTCTACAATTCTGCCTCTGAGATTATGGCGCTGTCAACAGACACGGGGAGGGCAACCAAGGCGGCATCATTCATCAAAAGATGCCCGTTTGAAATTACTTTCACCCTTCTTAAAAGTGGATAGCCTATAAATGAAACAGGTAGAATTGACTAGGAGCAGTTGGATTAAACAGTTGTTGGATCGTTCATAATTAAATAGCTCATGGATTTCAAGGGTTTTGCATCAAGTATGAGAGTTTCCAGAAGAATCTTTGAACCTAAACTCTTTAATTAAAATGTCTCTAACAGTTATCTTATCTTAAGTGAAATCTTGTTTAACAATTGAGTTCGCTGTTGTATGTAAATACCTTCATTTACATGTGCCTTAAAAAAAAGGTTAATTAAAACCACTTGTTTAGATGTTTTTTGTGTATATTGCTTTTTTTGTGATAGTACAAATTAAATATATAAGCTTGAAGTTAGTAAAAACAACAAATCATCCTTGTTTAAGCGTAAGCCACAACTTATGTATAGAAAAATGTTTTAAGTAGCATGTATTGTAGTTATAATCAACACGAGCATGGCCAGCATGTTTAAAATGTTGCAACATTTACCTGTACATATGTACACATATCTATATATGTAAATAGTGAAAAGAGTTGAAGGTGAAATACTGACCACATTTTTTGCCCAGTCATTGTCCATATGCAGCGAAAATATTTTTAATTTGAATAAGTAATTCAAACAACAGTCAAAATCAAAAAAAAGAAAGAGAAAAAAAATATAGAAGGAAAAACAAGTCAAAACAAATGTGAAACAAGGAAAATTCAATTTACTCGCATGTCAAGCCGAATTGCCGGCTAGGTCAAACATGTTGATGGATCGATGCATGGCTGCCTGGAATGAAAGGGACGCACAACAACAACAACGACAACAACCAAAACAACAACGTCAGCTACAAGCTCAAATGGCAAAATGCTGCATGCTCGTACAATTGGGCGGTCCAAAATGGCCCCACCTATATATGTATATATATATATATATATATATATATGCCTGGTCAGCCAAAGTATATTAAACGACGGCAAACAATAGTCAAACTTGCGCTTCATTGCACATACACCATGGGAGAGAAAGAGAGATCTCGAATATTTACATATATGAATTGAAAAATAACAGAAAAAGGTATATTTGAATTGCTAAAGGTAAAAGTTTTTAATTAATACAAATACATGTAACGTTTTATAAGCCGCTACAACTGACTATTAGCAGTGTACAGCAGTTTGTATCTGCATACAAACATAGATATATATATATATATATATGTCCATATATATTTGCAACTGTGCATCAATCGTTGCAGCAGCAGTTAGTTGACTATATTCGAAGCACTCCACTTGGCCAGGCCGAGAGTGCAACTGAATCTATTTGTCCGTTAGTGTGAATGCTGGCTAGGCTCGCTGTTAGCTGATTGCTGATTGTTGCCACATGTGAAAATTTAATTAAACTTGGAATGCAAGCAACAACAATAACAACAACAACAAAACACTTCTAACTGCAGCGACGACATGCAACTAAATAAATTACTAATAACTTGAATGCAAAGAGCTAAAATATTGACATGTGCACATAGTTGGACATTTCGATAAATGAAACTTGGAGTGTTGAATTGAATAATTGAAACTTTTAAACTGGTTAAGTTCAGTGAATTAATGACTTATTCAGATCAGAATTTAGTTATCATGATAACACTCTTAAGAGTTTATAACTTAAATACTTGTTCTACGTAGTTATTGCTGGTGCAGAAAAGCTGGAACTGAGATAAACTCGTGATTATAAATTATTCATTTATTTTATGTAGACTACAAACCTAAAAACAGTGTACAAATTTAAAAATATGTGCAAATATAAAAAATTTAGCAATAAATGTAATTAAAACTTAGTTAAGCTTGAAGAAAATATTAAAACCAAAATTTAAATTGAAATAAAATAAGTTAAAATATGTATAATAAACATGTGACAAAAATGTATTATTTTTAAACCAAAAAAACCAAAATTCTTTAGCATAGATAATTAAAATATAACAATATAACAATTTAGTGTAGCTAATTAAGAAAACACGTTGTAATGTGATCTAAAAGATTAGTAACTAAGAAGACAACAAACTTGATTCCTGGTCGTTTATTCTAGTAAACTATTTTTCTTAGATAAATCAAAAATATTATATTGTTAAACTGTGGCCAGGTCGCTATTATTAACAACTAAAATATATTTATCTGATCAATTATGGCAACTGGCTACAGCAACCATAAACTGTGCAACTCGCTGCTGCCACAATAATTTAATATGTGTATCTTGGACAAAGTTTGGTTGAGCCACCATCGAGTTGAGACATTAGGTTAAGTGACAATTGCGCCCTGATTTATGGCTATTTCCGTCTCGTTGCGATTTCAGTGATTCGCGGAATTGCAAGCGCCGCTAATGAGCTGCCTGCCATTCGTTCACACTTGCTGCCCAGGGGCTGGTCTCGGAGAGCTGTGGGCTTTATTAATTGATTGCACTTATGGCATTCAAGATTTGCATGTATATATAGTATACGCAGTGCGGAATCCATTATTTCCGGGAACATTGCATTTGTACGGCAATTAGTTCGCATAAGTTGAAGCATTATGCTCGCTTCCACATACAGCATCGACTCCATCGGAGTTGGACCCATGTTTGCTTGCGGCACGGCATAAATCATCTGACGACGCCCGTGCCGACGCCAAACGGGGGACATCAAACTTATGTATGTATTTATATATGTATGGTATGGTGTAACCGAAAATTTTCATCTAATTGAGAGACACCGCAGCGACATGAGTGCCCCAAAAAAAAAATGATGCCTCTTTTAGCACAACAATATCTGTTTATTTTTTTATTTTTGGGTAAAACTCTAGGAGCGCCCACCCGTACGATAAATTCGTTGGCATTTTTCTGTGTCGACCCTTCACATTTTGGTTGCCATAGTTCGTTTTTGAGTGGTGTCATATATTAGACAAAAAGAAAACAGCTTGTTCATAATTCTTGTGTAAGCAAATTTATGACCATTTAATATGACATTTATCTACGACAATAAGTTACGGCGAAAATTGCGCCGCTCAACTGTCAAAAGCGTTAAATACATCAACTAAATTTTCAAAATATTTGTTATGCCACTAAATATTGTAGCTATGCACATAGTATATAACTCGGTTAAACATGTGTTTTTCGGTTGTATTACCGGTAACATTTGCAAGAGAGAGAGAGAGAGAACTATTTTTTTGTTTGCTGAAAAGAGCATTGCTTAAAATCATTTTGATGAGAGTACAAAATATAAACATGTGTTCTGTCAAACGCTTGTTTTGCACTTGTCTGTTCAAAATGGAAATTGCATGTAAAGCTCATAGTACAAATGTACAAAACATAAATAGATATTTATATATATATATGATAAATATATGTATATAGTATTTTCGAGGCATCCTGGTCAAGTGAGGCATA
Source organism: Drosophila silvestris (assembly GCA_035043445.1). Lineage (NCBI taxonomy): Eukaryota > Metazoa > Arthropoda > Insecta > Diptera > Drosophilidae > Drosophila > Drosophila silvestris. The sequence continues at coordinate 6,854,325 of JAWNMZ010000138.1, forward strand.
TATAATCTTGTTATACTCTTGTATGGGGTATTATAATTTTGTCGTGAAGTTTGTAACGCACTTAAGGCAACGTCTCCGACTCCATAAAGTGTATCTATTCTTGATCAGCATCACTAGTCGAGTAGATATAGTCGTTTTTTTTGTGTCTACGCAAACCAGTTCCTCAGGTATTTGTATAGAACTTGTTGCGTATTTTTGATAAGATATCTGAACCAATCAAACCTTAGTAAACAGTTATAAAGTTTTTCAAATTTATATTAAAAATCATTGAGATCGAACTACTATATCATATACAGCTATCGTAGGCGTGATCTATCGAATGATTAGTTCTTGTATGAAAAACTTTTTTATTTAATAAGATATCTGAGCCAAATTTATAAATATCTTATGTTTCTCACATTTGAGTAGACAATTATCAACATCGGTTAATCATATGAACAACAGATCAAAAGATAAGTTCTTCTACGAACAAATTATTTACAAAGACATCAAAACTAAATTTCAAAAATGTTGCCATAAAATGATCAACATTGTGCTGCTCTATAATATTTTATATGCATTTAATCTTCGGCGTTATTTTCTTATTTTGTTGTTAATTTTATAGTAGTTGCATACACCTTGTCCCCTTCTCTGTTTTTCTCTAATGTTGCCGCCCACAAGCAGGCGCGTGGGGCGAGGGGGGTAGCAAAGAAACGCCCACTTGCCAACATGCACTACAAGTGCTAAAAATTCAGAAAAACATATTTCACAATTAATTGTCAGAGGAACTGGGCCGTGCCAAGCTTTGTGCACGTACTACACATAAGCAACTGTCATTATATACACACAACACACAACACACAACAACAACAACAACAAAAACAACAACAATGATTTTTTTTCTTCTCGCATTTTTAAATGTTGTTCGACATGGCAAAATACAACGCGTTGCTGCTTAATTTGTCGTAATTAATGCTTATGAATAGTTTGCACTTGTCTTTAATTTGTTCGGGCCAATGAATTCGTTATACTTGTACACTCAACTAAAACACCTAGTAGCTGGCTGAAGGGGTTAACACTAACCTGCAGTTTAACCAGTTCGGGATAATCGTTAGCCAGCTTTGCCAGCTCTTGGTAATTAGCCTTGGCCATTGAGACAATCCATTCCTTTGCCTTGGGATGCGAAAGTGTCACCTCGGGCGAATCCTTCTCCTCGATTAATTGCTGAAAGACACAAAAAAACATGGGGCATAAATTAATTATACATGTTGCTGCCACTTCATTTACAGAAACGCGTGGGCGGGTGTGAAATGGTACACAAAAAAAAAAAAACAAAAATAATATAAAGAAATATATATGTGCATGTATATAAAACAACGGGTATAAAACATAGAAAGCCCATTGAAAGCATTAACGGCAAACATACGCGCGTCTTAGAATACAACACACACTCCCACACTCCCACACACACACACATGTGTGTGCAGCAATCTGTGGCAGCATATAGATTATAGAGAGGGTTGGGATCAGGGGTTGGGGGCTGAAAAAGCTGGCATAATTATGGCCAACGCATTTCGGCGGCGCCATCGCCATGTTCTTTCCATAATTATGAAGGTAATAATTTTTATTTATTAGGCGCGTGCTTTAGGCAGATTGTATGAGTGTATGTATGCGTGTGTGTGTGTGTGTGTGTTGTTGTTGTTGTTGTTTTTGTTGTGTGCGCCGTGTTTTAGAAATAGAGCTCGAGAGCACTCGCGGCGAAAGTTGTTTTCCTTCCTTTCTTCCTTCCTTGCCTTGCCTTGCCTTGCTTTGCTGCAGCTTCATTTTTTGTTTTCGGTGATTTACACATTTTTCACTGGTGGGGGAAGGCTGGTTTGGAATGGGCACGCATTCCTACTGATAATGAGCACTCTAATGAGCGAGGGGCCCAAATACACACTCACACACACTCGCACACACACACACACACACACACACACACATGTGGCGGAATAACAATAGCTGGCAGCATGTGTGCCTTATATTTACGAGCGCCGAAAAACATTTTCGGCAACTAATTATCCATTCGCGTAATGTTCGCGATGCTAACAAGCAGCAGCAGCAGCAGCAGCAGCGGCGGCAGCATAAAAAGGAGTCGACATTTGTTTACCTGTAACTGTAACTGTAGCACACCCACCACCCACTCAAAAAATAAAAAAGAAGACACAAACTTCGTCTCCCTTTGCTTTTCATAATGCGTACACTCTGAACAAAAATCGACACACTTTTGATATAATAATGATAATCGATATAATTTCGAGTGGGTTGTGTTCTCTGTGTGTGTACGCAAAGTCTTCTTGCTTATTGTTATTAAGCATTAGTATTTCGAGATCCTTCGTTTCGCGATTAGAGCTACGCTGACTCTAAAATAGCTGTAGAAATTCAGAAAGAATTTTTCTGAGAATCAGGCTTTGCATTTCTACTCTTTAAAATTGCACTTCTTTACAATAGAAAATGTTTCTAAATAATAACTATCACTATTTCTTTTTATTGTTGATTTAGGTATTTTTAAACTCATTTTTGCTAATATCTAAAATATATTTCTAAAAACCAGAAAATGTTTCTAAATTCTTAGGACGATTATTTGTGTGAGTGTACGCACGGCATTTAGCCGCAGGATGCAACATTGCCAACCCCCATATCTCCACCCTCTTTATATATATTTACACGCCACTTGACTTTGCGAGTGCTCACGTTTTTCCAATTACTCGGCTGTGCTCGAACGCACCCGGAATAATCCGTGTTATGTTCAGGTAGACGACGACGACAACGACGACGACGCCGATGAGGACGAGAACGACGATGAAGTCGAACGGCAACATTGCCGCCATTTGCAAAATGCCGAATGTTGGCGAATGTTGAAGGCCGATTGCCGATTTCCGCATTTGCCGAATGGCCACCAGCTGAAAGGGGGAGTGGGGATGGGTGTGTGTGTGGATGGGGGCAAAACTGATGAAACAGCAGCTTGAACAGGACAAACATTGGCAAAGTAAGCGCTCCGGGCAAAGTGGCCATGTCAATGCTAAACAAAAGAACCAACCGTACAACGCACCATACCCGCCCCCAAAAGAAGACTCCACCCAATGGGATATATATATATATATATGTGTGTGTATTCCTTTTTACGGCAAGCATAATAAAAAGGCAGCGACTGCTGCTCGTTGGCTGCCTCATGTCTATGCCTCCAACCCGATTCCCAATCGCTTGTTTGCTGGCTGGCTTTCTTATGTCCCAGTGTATATGTTGTTGTTCTTGTCCCTTTATGCTAGAGAGATATTATATCACACGGCTAGCCGTTGTCCAGAGCACCAAAACCCGACCACATCAGACCCCCACACACCGACCCCGACGACCCCCGCCCCCGACTCTTGAACCGACCGTTGTCCTGCGCTGTGTTTTTGCGTTTGTGGCACCCGAAACTTACCTTTGGCTCCTTTTACGTGAAAAACGGATGAAGCCACAAAATGGTCATGTTTGCCATTGCCGTATTCTGTGTACGCTGTTGCCATTGTCCGTCCGTTCGGATCACTGTTGCCAATACGGAGCCTGGAGTTGGAGGAGGCGGCAACGTCGTCGTTGTCGTCCTCGTCCGTTGTTGCTGTTGTAAATTTAACCGCTTCGGGACACACTGCGTTGTTGTTTAACAGCAATAACAACTTTTGGTTTGTTTTCCTTACATTTTTAATTGGGTCCTTTGTGGTCGCCTGGCCGTGATGAGAATAGCTTTGCCTAACTAATTTCTATTGCTGCTTATTGGCTATGTTAACATGTTTCAACCAACTTGTTTTTATCCCCAAAAAAAGGGTTCACTCTCTTTCTCCCTCTTTTGGCTATCCGTTCCGCCCCGAGCCCGCCCTTAATATGCATATTGGGACACTCAGGCACTGGCCACCAAAGTACCTTGTGGGTTAATAAAAATATATGTGGCTTGTTTGATGCTGCACTGCGGGCTTTTCATTTCATTTTGGCTTTAAGCATACGCTCAGCACAACCCTTTAAAATTAACGCTAGTGTTTTTAAGGCAGCAACTATTCTGCGAACACTTCAAAGCCATTAATAAAATAACCCTTTTATGGAAAGCAGTGCTCGGTTTTCTAAATTTTGAACTGTTATTAATTTTGTCAAAAGTGAACCGATTTCCAAAAGCAATAGCGTTTTAATCATGGTTTACCATATCACACATACTATATATAAATTAATATGCTTGATTTTTGGTTGGAAATCGTATGCAAACTCTATGATAATAAATCTAAGTCTTGATTAAATCTGTACCGATTTTTAATTATTTTTATTATTACTAATTATTATAATTTCAACTCAATCTAATTCAGGTTTGAAAAATTCATTTTCTTTTTACTATCTAGATTAACAACCAGACTAATCCTTTCCTGCCTAATAAGTCCAATATGTTGAGCCAAAAGTCTTTTGGTATTTTCGTAGGTTCTCACATAAAGTTAAGCATATGAAAATGGGCAGATGCAGAGCTACTACATCGATTTGAGCTCATCGTTGGTTAGAAAATGCAAACCAATCCCCTCATACAGTGGGTGCTGACTAAATGCCAACTCATGAAGCTAATTAAAAACGCTCGAAACGAATTTAATTGATCAGCTAGCAGGCTGAGATCAGCCCGAAGCGATTACAGTTGCGGCGCCAAAATTTCACGGTCCCATATACAAATTGATGGATCTATGACGGAGAAGAAGAAGAGCTGGTATCCCATTTTCGAAAAACTCTTTCGTGAATGATTTGGCACTTTCCATTCGACTTTTGGGATGATTAATAATATTTTTGTTATTAAACAAAATCCGTCAAGTAATTCGTTGGGTCTGTGATAAGTAAAGATTGTTGGCGCCGTCTATGTTTGCCCCTTTGTCTTCTTTCTTCTCATCTCATTTTGGATGTTGACTTGTTGGCTTGTTAGCGAACAGATATGTTAACAATATTTACAGTTTTACAGCTTCAGTAATGATGGGCATGAATGTAACCTGTCTGGCTGAACATTGATCCTGGTCAACTTTCAAAATTAGTAATAGTAAATAGTAAACGTGCTTAAGAATTACATCGATTTCAACTAAATAGAGCCACTCTTAACTTAGAATATATTCCCTTTATTTGCGTTGAAATATTTGTTGCATGTAATTGGGCAACATAAATACGGAAACATGAAAAACGTGAGAAACTTAACATAAACTCTGCGAGTTTTAGTCGCTGCAATACGCTTCGATATGTGTAAACATTAATTTAACATGCATATAAGTGGAGAAGAAGAGAATTCTGTCGGCACAAATAGACACTTAAGTCTTCTTTTTTTTCCATCCTTGCGCGTTTCTAGTGAGGTTTTTATAGCGCTTGACATGCAGTTGACAATTCCGAGTTCCGACTTTGACATACATCTAACTGCTGCGCCTGTCGCCCTGCCTGAGTTAAATGCGAGTCTGCTGCATCGTTTGTACGGAATCCACACAGATATATTTCGTGGGATGATTTATGCAGTCTGGTGACAATTGATGCCCCGATGCCCGATGCCCGAAAACCCCAAATTCGTTGATTGACAGCTCGGAGTGGATGACAGTTGTTTGTCAATTCATGGGCATTGGTAATTGCCGGCGTCTTTAGCTTGGAGACGCTTCTCTCGTAACGCTTGACAAATTTTGAACATGTTGTCGCCCTTTATTGTCGGCTAGATAGATGGATTGTGTATCCACATATATGTATGCATTTTAAATACTCAAATGTACTTGATATACTTAATGGAAGCTACTCGAGAATATCACTCAGGTGTCTTTCATGCGGACTCTGAAACTAGCTCACATCTGTTGAGTCTGATTAAAATGCTGTTGTCAGAGACGTTAGACAATAGAACTCCCATACAACAATAGGGAAGTTTTAGAAAAAAGTGGCTATCTAAGTCTTCATCTATTCTGTTTGAATTTAAGAACTTGACCGATTATTTTAATATGATATAGAATTTAGTGATTGTTGTCAGCATATTTTGGTTAACAATAAACTGTTCCTATGGTGTCTATATGATACACTAATCTGATTTCAGTGATTCCTATTGTTTGAATAACTTATTTTGACCTATCGTTGCAATAGCAGCCATATGATATAGTGATCCAATTCAGTCGGCTTCGTCATTTGTACTGCCTGCCGCAAAAATACGTATACAGGCCAAGTTTCATCGAGAATTCATCGAAACAGACAAATGCTGATCAGATGCTGATCAAAAATATGTATTCTTTAATGGGCTGCTTATTAATGTTGATTTAAGCCAAACTAATCATTCTATTTATTTTTAAGTGTCAACCAATTCGATTATTGTCACAAAACAGATACAAAATAAATTAAAATAAGCATTTGTTTTTATTCACATTACGCTCTAATTATTTGGCAATGTTGAGCAAAAATATGAGCTTTAAATCGACGTCAAAGTTCTTGCAACAAGCGCATTAAATGTTGCAACAAAATGACTTGTATGAATACACACAAGATACTTTTTTTTTATTTAATTTTTTATTTACTACTTATTGCCAAGAGAAGAAAGAATGAATGACGTTGTTGACAATGGGCCTAATGGCCACATAGACTTGAAAGAGACTTTGCAGCGGGCGCTTTGCTTGTAATTTTATGAATCTTACATTTTATTGTCCACGGAATAAAATTAATGGATTTATACTAGGCTATAGTGGTTGTCCAATGTGCTGGTGGCAGTTCGTGACGGGGATGTCTTGGCCACGAAGCCAGCAGTTCCACTTGAGTGGGAGCTATATATATATATATAAATATATATACGTTTAAGTACCCGCTTTGGTAATATGCCACAAAATGCCGCCGCATGTGAGAAAAAAATACCCATGTCATAACATTGGTTGCAAATAAGATTCAAAATGCTTTTCAAAATTCTACTATTGCAATAGGAATTCTGGAAATTAATCAAGACAATAGGAAAAGATGCGAAGAGACAAGAAAAGATACAAATTTGCAAATACGCAAAAACTGTCCGCATTTTTTTTTGTTTGTTTTTACAAACAGATTTTAAATGCTTTCCACAGGAAGCGAGGGGGAATAGCTACAAGAGCTAGTAGCTGGAAATGCTGGGCAGGCAGCACCGATGCGAGACTGTTGGCGAGACAAGCCAAAACAATCCAACAAGCAACAAGCTCACCCGCATCTCATGGTGGGGGTCAATGTTAACCGGTTTTCAGGTTTCTATTTATTTATTTTTTTTGTTTTGGTTTGAGTTGCACGTAAAGCGTTGAAGACATACCTTCTCTGGTTTTTTCTTGGGCGGTGGCGAAATGATTTTTGCCTCTTCCTCGGATGCCATCCGGTTGAATTTGCGTGTCGCCTCCTTCACGCTGATGGGATTCTCGGCCAACTCAGCCTCCGTGCCGGATACCTTATCTGCTGCCGTCGAGCTATCCGTGGAGGTGGTGGATGAGAAGGAGAAACGTGGTATGTTCTCCTTGTTGCTGCTCTCGTCCACGGAATTGCCACGCGACACCGACTTGGCAGCACTCTTGCTAATCTCGCTGTTCTCACTGCTCTTCTCCTCGTCTGGCTTGGCTTGGCTTGATTGCAGCTCGAGGCGAGCGGGATCGATGCGTTGCATGGCTGATGTGAATTCGCTGACGCAATCGCGATAGCTATCCACCTGATCCTGGTGCACAACGACGCCAGTACTTAGAGCAGGCATTGGAGCTGGCGCTGGCGAGGATTGCTGCACTTCTGGCGGTGCTTTGTAGGGTGGTGGTTGCCTCATTGGTGAGATGCCGCTATCTGTCATGGATACAATTGAACCGGCACCCGGACTGGAGGGTGTGGAGGCATTGCCAGCAGCCTCAACGGCTCTGTCCACAACTTCATCCGATGGACACTCATTGAGATACTTTTTGCGCAGTATCAGATACTTTTGATTGTTTTCGTTTTTAATCGTAGAGAGCAGCGTCACATATGTCTTGAAACGCTTGCGTGCCTCGGCCTCATCTGTAAATACACAGATCGTTTTAGTTAAAACATTGCACTTAATGTCTATCTATTTATCTGCAAATGATGTCAACAAGTTGTTTATGAAATTCAACTCTGACTCACTTTGGGTGTGCGTAAGAAATTTCTTGAAGTGCTTGACGAGTGCATGGTTTGTCACCTTGCCATCGTTTTGCACCATGTAATTGCGTATGTCCGCAATCGACAGTTGCTTTGTATTATCCACTGCACTCATTTCGACACAATTCACTGTTTATATTGCACGCAAATTAAAATAAAACACAATGTCTCGCACCAAAACCCAAAACTAAACCAATAACACAGACGCCAGGGCTGGCGTATTACCAGAGTCAGCTGCTGCGAAACAAAACCAAAGCGAGTGTCAGCCCTGCTGCTTCGCGGAAAAAAGCTGACTGCTATGCGATGACTGACACAGCTCAAAATAAATAATAAAATGTGTTTTTATATTTAAAAGCATGCTAATTTAAATCAAATTTTTATTAATAGGTATTAGTTATGCCTTGTAGGTGTTCCTGAAGTAAAATAAATGTAGTTCGGACATCAAATTTAAAGCAATATTATGTAGTTACTCATACAAGCTAATACGCTTACTAATGTGTTCCAATTAAAAAGTAAAATGGTTTTAAAATAGTTTTGGCAAATAAGTAACTTGTTTTGAAATAACAGTTATACATGTGTTATTGAGAAAACTAAACAACAAAAACATATTTTTAATAAAATAATACAAAAGAATCAAATATATCGAGCTGTAGATTTGTTTAAATATAAAGAATATAAAGTATAATATAAAGAAGAAGAAGATCAATGCGTAATAAAAAAACGTTGGTAAAATGCATGATATTTAGTAAAATATAATTTTCACTTCAATAAATTTAAATGAATCGGTTTTGAAGTTTGTATTCAGTGCCAACTTGTACTTTTCATATTTCCCTCACACACAAAATTTAAAAGCGGAAACACATCGGTTACTTATTCGTTTGGGGCCATAAGAAATATTACACTTTTATGTACAGCGAGCAATGACAAACAAATTGCTTAAATTTCAATTTGACCGCAACCGATGTATACAAAGATACTGTCAGTGGCCAGATTAAGCACCAGAACAGTTTGTTCTTGTGGGTGGCAGCAACTTCCGATCCAAATCGGTGTGAGAATGAAAATGGTAATGGTGCATTGGGCGATATGAGTAAAGTGTTAATTTCATTTTCAATTTGGCAAATGCGATTGCAAAGGGAATTGTTGTCGAAAGGCCATCATTTATCATGTGCACCATCCGAGCAGACTCTTCTCCGGCTCCTGGCTAGGATGGAAGGCAGCGAAAGCTTAGCCACATTCAAGTCTAGGCCGACTGGTTGCCTGATTCTGACAGTGTTTGTGCCATCGACTTCGGCGAGAGCGAAAGAGAGATGGGACGACATTGGCGTATCTGGATTGGGATACACAGATTGGGATTGTATCTTTCACTTACATTTCAAGTTTCAAATGTCAAGTTGTTGCTATTGTTGTTGCTGGTTGTCTGACGTCGCCCACCCAGTGGCCCAATAGCATGCCTTGGGTTGACAGGCGAATACATACATTCATTTGCATTTTGCAATTACCAACTGTATAATTTCGTATGAGAAAACCACATACGTCTTATGCAACATTTGAAGACATAAACTTAATTTGGCTTTTTGACTGGGCTGACAGTATATAAATTGAAAGTAGATACGTTATGTTGCTCAACTTACAGATACCCTCGTAGTCCGAATATCATATTTAGAGAGTGTATTGAATAGAGCGTTAAAAGAAGGCGAGAGACAGAGACAGCATACGGATTGGAAGGAGAGAAAGAGGGAGACGGTAGAAGATATAGTAGAAAACTGAGAGTATATAGTAGATAGCAGAGATAAGAAAGTAGAGAATATGTATATATGAGAGTAGCGCGTGGAGAGTAGAGTGTAAATTACGAAGTTAATAGTGAGAGGGTAGAGAGATATTGGTAGATAGTTGTAAGTAGAGAGTAAAAAAGATAGGAGAGTATAAAGCTAAGAGGAGGGTAGGAAGAAAGAGATATGGCAAGTAGATACTAAAAGGTGCGAGCAGCAGATATTGGATAAAGTAGACAGCTGAGTGTCGAGACTAAAAGTGAAGAGTTGAATCGAGAAAGATTGTGACAGTAGAAAGTGAGAACTGAGAGTAGAGAATAAGGAGTACAGAGTAAATTATAATGAGAGATAGTAAATATAACAGAGTAGAGAGTAGAAAGTAGAGAGTCGATAGTAACGAGTAGATAGTAGTGAGTAGATATTAGAGAGTGGAAAGAGAGAGAGAGAGATAGAGAGTGCACAAGGAACGAGTGGCTTTAAACGAGAGAGAGAGAGAGAGAGAGAGAGAGAGAGGAGAGAGAGACAGAGAGAGATCGAGTATTGAGATAGAGCGTGTGACAAAGATAACGAGTAATATATCTGATCATTTTATTACATGTACAATTATTACACATTTCTATGAATACGGTGAACAGGTGAACAACTTTTGGACATAAAAATAGCAATTAAATCGCAATTATTTCGTATTATTTTATATTCTATTATTTCAAGGCTTTAGGTGAGGTTAGACACAGTTTATATTTATTGATTGATATGGATTTATTTATAGTGTTCCCTTAGTGAAATCTAAAACTTTACAGCTAATCCGTATGTCTTAAAAGTGTGCAACGACATGTTTGCTTTAAATAAAATCAGTTAGTTGCATGCTAAAAAAATATCAGTCAGACTCTATCATAAAGTGTGTAATCTGTGTGAATAGTCAAGTAAATGTAGCAGGTATGTGTTGGCAATCGCACGATATTAGCTGGCTTTCATTTGTTGCCGTGTGATTGAGCCATTGCCACCGATTGTCTTCGAAGCTGGCGCCTGATAAGCGCCGCAAATTAAATTAAATGTGTATTATATAAAATAGTTCGAGGCGTTTTGCGCCACGACTACCAGAGAATTTCGAATGTCTGGCCTGAAATCTCAGCAACAGCAACAGCAACAGCAATAGCAATAGCAATAGCAGCCACAGCAATGGAATCCGTCGTGAAGCTGCTCCTGTGAGTGGAGACCACTCTCCACACTCCACTGTCGTCGTCTTGGTCCGGTCGCTGTTGCAGCCTATGGCGTCTATGCCAACTGCTGACAACACAACAGCTCCGATCTTCGATAGCTGCAACGTTTGACTTGTTGTTGCTGTTGCTGTTGCTGCTGCGGCTGCGGCTGCGGCAGCTGCAGTATAATTGGCAATTGGGAATGGGCTTATTCACTTTTATGACTGCCTCTTCTTCTTCTCCATCTACATGGCGTCTGTTGCGGGTCTACGTTGCATAAAGTCTATCTATTTCAGTCACATCGAAGTCGTGGCTGGCTTGTTGTTTTGAATGTTTCCTCTTTTCTTTCCCACTTGTGCAATTTTTGTTGTTGTTGTGCTTTTTGCTGTTTCCCAATGGTTCCCTGTCGACCCCCGGCGAGTGGCGCCTCGAGTAACATGCGAGTCGATCGACCAAGAAGTCTGTTTCCCGTGACCATTCTGTAGATCGGTCCAGCTGTCACAGCGTTTCTCTCTTGAGATTTATTGTGCCCAGTGACTGTGTGGATCAGAAAGTCAAAAAGTGTTGCGACTTGTCATACGCCTCCAATCTCTCTGGCACTCTCTGTATATGTGTGTGTGTGTGTGTGTGTATGCCCAGATGTCCGGTTTTCCACACACACACTCAGACCTAGTGCAACCTTTTAAGCACTTCGAGCCATTATTATCGAACCATTACCAAATGAGCAGTGCGCATTATAAATGAGCACATAAAACATAAACGTTGTCGCTGCCGTCCGCTGAGCTCTCAAGAGCCGATTACTGCAATTTAACACCCCCGCTCCGCACCGACGAACCCAATGCACTCATTGTCATCCCCCCGCTACTCACACACACATCAATGTCGTCCTTGTCGTCCTCATCGCCGTCATATGCTGCTATTTCCGACTCCGTCCGGGAATTCATTCAGATGCCGGCTGCGGTCAAACGCTTTAGCTCGCACCGGGATTTTGGCTCGTTTCGCTCGGCTTAGCTTCAGCTCCCAAGTGGGATTATGTCACTTTTCACTGACATTTGCATTTTGATTGACAAACTCATTTGGCAATCCTCGAGCTGTGTAGCTGCTCCCGTTTCAGTTTCCGTTTCTGTTCCTGTTCCTGTTCATGTTCTACTCTTTCGGCTCTTCAGCCATTGTTTGCTAAGCGCTTAAGAGTATTTCCCAATTACACCCAAAATATATATATATATATATGTGTATATATATATTTACACTTGCCACTGATTAATGCACAATGTTTTCAATTGGATTGAAAACTATAATGTTGTCAGCTTATTAAATTGTCTACGGCACAAGGGTCTGTCAGAATGTGTCAGGTGCACATGTGCATTTAGAATGTGGCAACAATTCTAGCAGGCGCTCAAATATAAATCTTTATATAGAACATTTTATTTTCGATGGGCATTTATTTAGTGAAATATATTTCATTTGATTATTTTAATTTTGTATATCTGATAATAAACACTGAACCAAAATTATAGTCAAGAACATGTTATTGATTCCAGTACAAAACGCTATTAAACTAAGATTAAAATTTAATTTTCAATTTTTATTAGAAATAAAAATTTCTTCAATGCATTCACAATTTTATTTCGCATTTCATCTCTTGTTTACAATTTACTTTTCTTACTACTATTTTGACAAGCATTTTATTTAATTATATATTTAAAGCTTGTTTAGAATTTTTAATGATATTTTTACAAGCATTTCATTCAATTACATTAACTTAAGTAGCAGTTGAAGATCTGTCTAAAAATGATAAAAATTAATACTTACATTTTTAAGAATGCAACTTAAATAAAATATGAAAAATAAAACACGTTAATAATCTAATATTGTAAACCCAAAGATCTAAGGCCTTAGCTGCTATGGTACCTTAATATAAGTTATCTTATGATTTTATACTAATAATAAATAAAATAGAACAAAAGTAAAATAAATACATAACACATAAGCTCATTGTATAACTTTTGATATTAGTTTGAACGATTATTAAATAACCGAAAGTGCACTTAAAAACGAACAGAGTAAAATAAGCCGGAAATATTCATGGGCGTTAAGGATTCATTCCTTGATGTGAATGCATCCTTAATAGTATGCAATTTACTAGATACCCGATAAGTGCTGCGACATATAGTACACATTTTTAAACTGTATAATGGAAATCAATTATGTAACAGAGAGCGACATACTTCCCTTTTGACAATTTTTATGTATTTTGACATCCATTAAAGTCGAGGCCTGCTGACAATGACGACAACAACAACAACAACAAACAGCAACAACAACAACTGCAACAATGCCAAAACAATGCTTGTATAGTGCGTGTTCTCCCCTCCTCCTCTCCCCTGCGCTGATCTGGTCCTGCTGCCATCGTCCTGGTGGCAGCGAATGTGAATGTCAGCCGCGAGTGTTGTGACAGTTTTCTCGCATGAGTTTCCAAGCGAATAATATTAAATAAAAATACAAATAATTCATTTTTCATGGTGGCAATTTTTTGCTACGATTTTCGAAGGGTATGAGGTGTGTCTGTGTGTGTGTGTGTGTGTCTGTGTGTGTGTGTTGGTTGTGTGTTGGGTTTTTGGTTTTTGGGCTACGGGTTTGGAATCATTGGCCGTTACCATTTTGGCAGCTATTTTGAAATTGATATATGCATAAACCGCAGTGACAGATGTTGCAATTAAAACGGCATAAAATGCGCGTCCCTCAAAGCGGCTAATGGCTGAGAGGGGTGCAAGAGGCAGGCAGGCAGGCAGTCAGCAGTCAGCCAATATGCAGGAGGCATGAGGCAAGAGGCAGACGGCAGCATATTATTGAAGGGATGACATTCATGCCGACTCGAGTGGCGCGAAAAGTGAAACGCTGTCGTGTGATTTTGACGCTCGGACAGCTCAATTGTCAAAATAGATTTAAGTGGCGGCAACTGATTTGTAAGTGCAAGTACATACACCGAAAAAAAAAAATAACAATCATATTTACTATTACGCTTAAGATTCTACATTCTATTCCTAAGTGCATTTGAAGTTCTCAACTGATCATGTAATTTGCAGAATTTATGTAAATCAAGTGCAGTTCTTAACAAGGGAAAATCAAAATTAAATTTATGGTTCTAGATTTATTCGAAAGTGTAATTGAACTTTTCAATTATGATTTAATTTGCCGAATATGATTTATAAATATAGCAATAAAGGACAGTTCTTAAAAATGGCAAGTAAGTTCAAATTACTTGATTTAAGCACAAGAATCTCAGAATTCAAAAATACTTACACAGAGCGAAATTAAAATAAACGTTGTCAATGTTGGATTGAAATGGGAAAGTAAAAGCCTAGCAAAAGTCGTCATTATTTTTTTTCAAAATGATTTCACAGAAATGAATAAGTTTTCTGGAAAAAACCTTTCCAGTATAATATGTGAAATTTATTTATGTTTAATGGTTATAATAGCAGAGCAGAACTGCCTTCAATATTATAATGTAATTTTTTCCTAAATTAATCAATATCAATGGGTTCAGTGTTTAAAAATCTAGAGTTAAAATCAAACTCGAACCTTGCCAAAATATATTAAATTAAATATATTAAAAAAGGCATTTGCGAAAAGTGTAAAACTAATTGATTTTTATTTAGTAATAGAAACTTTCACAGTTTCTTTTGGCAACTTTACGTGTGCAATATTTACCAATCAATCATTATTAAATCTGAAGTCAGACTTACATCAACATTTGCGTGATTGTAGAATCATATTTATTAAATCTGAAATCAGAGCTGACAAAAACCAATATCAGCGAACTTCTCACACCGCTTTAGCATTGATTTTATTTGTGTTTAATTTGTTGCAGTGTACATATCTATACTCTATAACTCTGGCACAAGATGCCCACTGAGCACTGAGCAGAGTTCTCTTCTCCACTGTTTTGTTCGCCGAGGGTGGCCAAAATGTGGCGGCCGCAAATGGAAACGCCCCATGTGGTTGGCACTCGTCTGCTCCGTCATGCTGACCCATTGATTGATTGCATTTAGCTCAGCCGGACGGCAGATTGAAACAAACAAATACACACACACACAACACACACGCACACACACACAGCTCGTAAAACGCGCAACAGTGCAAATATTGTACTTAACACTCAGAGGGACACTTTGAAGTGGCCCTTTTTTTTTCTTTTTTTTTTTTTGGTTTGGGCTGCATTTTCATGCCACTTGCCACAGCCCCTTTTAAATTGAACGTTGACGTTTTTCGCGAATTGTTTTGGTCATTTGCGGGGCTTTAAGTCGGCTGTTGCCCTCATTTCATGGCTGTTGTCTCAGTTGGGTGGTGCTTGCAACTCATATATCTTGCCACCCACTTGGCGAATAGGACACGCCCCGACCTTATGGCGCAATTCCATCATGTATAAGGCACACTTTTTCCGTTTTATAGGTTAATTCGCTTTTATTACATTATCATAAAAAGTAAACAAAAACACACACACAAACACACACACACACACACATGCACTAACATGTTGAGCATCACCTCAACGTGGACTCGACCACAAAAATATACACATTATATACATATATATATATATGTATATATATAAGTATTCCTCATGGTGCGTGTATTAGTTCTCGCTATAAAAAGCAGATCATAAAATTTGATATATATATTTCGGCTTTGTTTGCTGGAAAATTCATTTGAGTGCATACATTTTTAAACATTTTTATAAAACTTTTGAAGTAGCTTTGACATTTGAAAGCTGTAAAGTTCCTTAGAGGGTGCTGCAGAAAGCAGTACCTGCAAAAAGAGGTGATAAAATTAGAGTAGAGAATGTTTATGCCTGCTATTATAAGTTTCTCTCTTTTTCTATTGTTTTAGCAAATATTGAAAATTAGCTGTTTTCATTGGCTGTTAGTTGACCTGCTTACAATATGGTTTCTTATAATTAAACTGATGTTTATCCAAATTATGAACCACATTCAGCTTTTGCAGCACCTTGGCAGCTAATCGACTTTTGTTCTACTATTAGTCGACACACTTGTAAGATTAGAAGCAAAATATGTTCACTTAACCTACATAAAGTGAAAAGTACTCAAACTTTGATAGATTAGATTTAAAAGATTGAAAAGGGGAAACTTTCGAGTCCTGCTTAAGTTAAAATGCAACTTAAAAATGCTAGTTTTGATTAACTGTTATTTATAGATTAATATATTACACTCTTCTCAATAAAACTAATATTTAGCATTCAAAATTATATTAAAAGCAGCTTCAAGGAACAATTTTTCTCTACTATTGTTCAAAATAAACAAAGTTTTTAATGGTAAACACCAGGTAAAAAAGTAGTCCCTATAAATGTATTTCCGTTTGTTATGGGGCAAATAAATTAATCATTTTAAATATTTAGAAACACATAAAAATATTTTGAAAATATATATTTGTCTGCAAACTATTTTCACTAATGAAAGTATTATTAATTAATTAATTAAAAAATATACGTATTACAAATTAAAAATTATGTTAACTTCTCAGCTACATTAACAATAGCAAACAAGTTAAGTAGGAATGTAAATTATCAGACGAGAACTTCCTGCTTATCTCTTTTTGAGCAGCACTTATCTAAAAATATAGGCCAACATATTTGTCTTTTTGTTGTGTTTTTTGCTGCTGATCGTTCATATTGAATGGGGAATCGGAGTAAAAAGTCAGTCGACCGAAAGGTAAACAAACAAACATTGCGACTAGCCAAACAAAACAAATGGGCGTTACCAAAATCAAACACTACCCGTGCCTCTGGGTAGCAAAGCGTGAAAAATAAGAAGTAATTAATGGTCGTATTTCCATTTCGTTTTTTGCTTTCTTTTGTTTGGCTCCAATAGTAATATGCCACTAATAAAACTCGCACCTGTCAATGGAGGCAATGGAAGAACAAAAGTCGAATCGTATGGTTAGCGCTGATTGGTTGTTATCTGCAGCATTTCCAGCTGCTGTAACTGTGTCTGTTTTCTCCTGGCTTAGGCGGAGAAGCTACACAAAGAGAGCACAAGCGCATGTGTGTGTATGTGTGTGTGTGTGTACGTTGGAACGATATACCACCACCAGTAGCACAGCTCGGAGGGCGGAGACATCGCACACACTTCCACACTTCCAGCGACTGTCGTCGCAATCAGGCATTTCCATTCTAGTTGGAGTGCTGCATTAAGAATAGCGTCGTCTCGCTCGCGCTCTTTGCAGTCGCCCAGTGAGTGCAACGGAATGCGAGTCTCTGAGCTGAGCTGAACTGAGCTGAGCAACGGCATTCGTATGAGCTCTCGTGCCGGTTGTGAGTAGCCATCCGCAACCAGTTCGTGTTCGAACGTACATAGGTGAACAACTGGAGCGCACTGCTATCGCTCGCTCCGTCGCTGACTCCGACTCCGGTCTACGTTTCGGTTTTTTGCGTATGCCTTTTGCGTCTTTTCCGTCTTTGCCTTTGCGTGCATCTGTAAGTGAGTCTGTTGTGTGTGTGTGTGCGTGTGAGTGTGTGCTCGTCTGTCTGTCTGTGCGGATAAGCGTTGCAATTGTTATGGTTATGTTTATGTCGGTATTGTTGTCGTCGTCGCCGTCGTCGTCGCCGTCGCCGTCAGTCGCTGCTGCTACGCTCAATAATCCCAATGTTGATTCTGTTCGCTCGTTCGTTCGTTCGCTCGTTCACTGGTTCGTTCTGTGTGCTGAGTGAGGCTTGTGTTTAGAATTTTGTTTATGCGTGTTGTTACCGTTGTTGTTCTTCTTCTTATTCTTCTTGTTTTTGTTGTTGTCGCACAACGGTAAAATTGTCACACACATTGGCTAAAATCGGATTGCAAGCCAACAAGACCGGTTGTCGCTGGCCACAAAACTTAAAGAGCAAAGAATCGCCTTTTAATATTAAGCCGACTTTTGAACTGACTCAACGGCAGCTGCAGCTGCCTGCATTCGATATCGAATCGCATTCTGATTCGACAACACACAAATACATTCTTAGCTTAATAACAATAACAATACATCAATTAAATACACACACCCACATATACAAATAAGAAAGAACACCCCAACGAAGCAGTTGCCTCAACTATTATTCTGCAATGGCCGCCTATACACAATTTGGATATGGCGCTTTTCCGTCGGCATCACAGGTGGGTGATTCTTCGATCTGCTAATGCTAATTTATATGTTTCCTTTTAGATATTAAGAATCTTTATAAAAACGTTAAGCTAATATGATGCTAATGCAGAAAATATTCGAAGCACGGAGAAACTAATATCAAAATATCAAAATATATTTTTTTATTAAAATAACCATTTTTTTGATTTGAAATCACATTTTACACTTCTTAATTGCCTCAAGTTGAACAGTTAATGTATAAATAAAATATGAATAAATTTAAAATATAACTTTTGGTTTATTTAATTGTATTTAAATATTGTTCTATATAGCTATATATGCCATATCTGTAAAAGCAGGAAATATTATAGCCTTCAACTTTCCATAAGTGTAGAATTTCAGTGTATAATGACTTATCTACTTAATAAATGAGTTCTTAGCTTCCTCGAGATCAATGTATTTGGTAGCATTATCATCAGATAGTTAAAACATTAATTCATTTTAATAAAAATAATGATATTAATATGATAATGCATTGATGTCTGTGTGCTAAACTTATTTGATTTAATTTAAGAGTTTTTTTAATTATGGAATCACTTCCATCATCAATCCGCTTAAAAATATATTCTTAATCTTCTGATAAATTTTAGGAGCATTGCTTGTCTGGGCTTCTAGCTCACTCTTTGATTGATTGAGTGATTTAGATATTTGATTCTAAAACAAATAATTTATTAGAAAAATGTAGACTTGAATTGTGCTTAATGATTCAAAACAAAAAAAGAAAAATAGTTTCTTAACAGTTTATTATTGACTTAAATAGTTAACACCTAATAATAATATTAATTAAAATGAAAATAATAATAACGTAAAAAACATAACGTCAACAATACGTCAACAAGCAATAATAATAACAATAAGAATTACTTGAAATACGCCAGTCTTATTTCCCATGCTTTAATCTCGCCCAGCCAATTGGGATCGAAAAAAGATAACAAGACAACGGAGAAGGGGAGTGGGAGGGGCGAAAGTGGGAGTAGGCGATGTTGGTTGAACACACGCACACACACACAACAGACACACACACACAGACAGACACACGCACACACAGAGATCGACTGCGTTGCGGCTGCTGTTGCAGTTAAGCATGTGAAACTGTTGAAAAGTCAATAAAATTCAATTGCAACGATCGTAAATCATAAAACTTATAACCGTAAAGTGACAGCTCGGAGCTGAGCAGAGCTGAGCAGAGCAGAGCAGAGCAGGCTCGGGGAACGCAGTGCGTCCAGCGCATGCGCTCACGACGTACGTGAGCAGCCAGTCAATGAAAGCAGCTCGGCAAAAGCAGCGAGCAGAAGAGGAAGTGAGAAGGAAGGGAAGAGAAGAGAAAAGAAGGCAGCAGCAGGCAGCAGATAGCAGCAGCGGGCAGGCAACAGTTGCGATTCTGCCACACCGATAGTGGAATCAGTGGCGCTGCATGGCTACTGGAGGTCCAACATCAGAGCAGAGCAGATCGACAGCCAGACAGACAGACAGACGGGCAGACAGACAGACAGGCGGACAGACAGACGGACAGATCGAGAGATGACTTAAGAGACTGCGGCAAAAATTTAGAACTCGGCTCCAGAGAACGATGGTGATCTACTTTACATTGGACTGGACTGCTGCATTCCCATTCGTGGCTACTGGCGCTTGCAGTTCCACACTATCAACCTGGTTATCTTGGGGTAGGAGTTGACTTGACTTGGTGGAGGTGGCAGGTGGCTGGTGGCAGAGGAGGCAGGCAAGCTCTGCCTCGGCAGAGATGCAACCGTCGAGATTAGATCATTGAGCTCGACCTGCGCTTTTGCTTTTGCGATTCAAAGAAAAATTGGTGGTGCACACATGGCCAGCCAGGCAAGGCAGAGGTAAGGCAAGGTAAGGCAAGGCAAGGCCACAGCGTAGATCTTATCAGAAGAAGAACTGCGTCTGCAGCTTCAGTCCCAACTTTGGAAGTTGGAATTGGAATTGGAGTCGCCGAGCTGTGTGTTTTTCACATGGCGCTTCCTGCCTTCTACTTTTGCCCCAGCCACAATTTGAGCTTCCTTTCTACGCAATTCTTCGCTGGATTCGTTTGTTTCATGAATAATGCAACGGCGGATTCTTGTGGCAGCCGCATAGGAACTCCGTATATGGTGTCGCCTATCAGATCAGTTGTCATAATTCTCATATTGTGTGTGAGAGAGAACCCTGACGCTTCATGGGAACTGTGGAGCTCTGTGGATTGGCTGAGCTCCTTTATGGTTTTCTTCTTTTTCTTTCTTCTCGTTACTCGTTTCTCGTTTTCTTCTCTCTCTCGCATTTTATATTTATGTTGGTTCCCCGTTCGGTTCAATCAGCAACGTGTATGTTCAATACATATATTTATTTTTCACTAATTAAAAAAGCGCGACAAAAAAAAAATTGAATCAATCATTTGTTGAAATTTGATTAATGGTTGTTCTTTGATATACAGTCAGACGTCGACCTCGAAATTCAGTTATGATTGCTGTGTCGAGGCATGCGTCATATTTTTCTCATTCCATTTTTTTCTGATTATATTTCTAATATTTTTTTCTTCTGTTGGCTAAAATGTAGTTACTTTATTCTTGGTAGCAACTGGGCTTGTATGTTATTCAATGGTCCTTTATATTTTCTGAAGCGAGAAGTTGCTTATAAAATATTGGTATTTTATATTTATATAAAAATAAGAATCTTTCATTTAACGATCATAAGTCGCTTAAAATATATTTATATTTAAACTTATACTATTCAGATACATGTTAAACAACAACGAAAACATGACAATTTCTGAAAATATATAATCCATTAAAGATTTTACAAACGAAAGGCTTTAAAAAAAAAGAATTTTATTCTTTTGAGTTTTAGTTAAGAAATGCATTAAAAAATACGTAGTATTTTATAAAACTAAGTAGCCGTTGTGCCTCAGAAAGATTTGTAATTCTTAAGCATTAAAAATCATATTTTGAAAGATAGAATATTTTTTTGGACCACTATCGGCAACACAAATCTTTAAGGCTACTTAACTTGACTTAATTGTTTGCATGTCAGTTGGACTGGTTTATTAACAGTAATTATTCGCTACTTTTCTGGATAGTAATCTATTATATATATCTTGCAGCACAAGGCTATAAGTCAGGTATATACATATATATATATATATATAAATATACATATATGTATCGATATCGAAATTTGTTTTTAAAATTTAATGTGAAAAAATTACGAAAAATGCCTTCAGACATTTTTGGGGTGCAGCTTGAATCGACAGATTATGTTAATGATTCCCGATAATTATGAGTTTGGCCAACATTGAACTTCGCACAGACCGAGGCCAGCCTCCAACGGGAGCTGTAACCACAAGGAGGCAAAAATGCGTTGCACGAGGCGTATTTGACCTTTGGGCCTAGTCTGCCAGCGAAAAGAAGACGCGTCGACGGCTGATAGCCAAGTCAACAGAAAAGAGCGGACGGCATTCGATCAATTTGTAGCTGCCCGTCAGCCGAGTATTCAGCCTAATTATAGGTTTACCAATATCGAGCAGATTCTTGCATAAAGGCAGCAAAAGCGCTGAGCACACTCTGAAATTAAAAGCAGCGGCGGGGCTCGTTTCGCAGATTGTCCTGCGGCAATTTTCAGAAGCATTCGATTTCATGTACTCCAGCCAAGATACTCGCCTTCAAACGTCTTCTTCTTCTTCTTCTGCCTCTGCTTCTTCTTATTCTTATTCTTCATCTGGAAGTTGGCCTGCAAGCGTTTGGCTGCCACACCCTCATTGATTTCAGGCATCTTGACTCTCTGCTGCAACGGAGTCTGGGCCTGAAGTTTGAGTCTGGATTCAGCTCTTGGGCTTGGGCACATTTTGCATATTAATTGCCAAGGCTTGCCTGGCGCATGCTATTGGCTCCCAAGACCACTTCAAGATGGTGAACATCAACTGCATTTTGGTCTTTTCTGGTTATTGCTGCTGCTGCTGCTGCAGTTTAAATCGATTTGCCTGGGTAATTGATGTGGCCGACGTTGCAGCCAGCAATCCCTCAATGGGGTATGCAGCGGTGCAACAAAATATGGCGGACCGATTAATCGGTTGCAGGATTATGAGGCCGCACAGCTTCTGTGCTTCAGCGACTCCATTCGATCGCTGCAGGCGCTGATTATGTGTGTTAACACCATATTCGCTTACATGTTATCGTGCCCATCGTGTAATGGGCCTTCTGTCGATTTTTCAAATTAAACTTACTGACTACAACCACTCTGCACCGAAGAAGGTGCAGCCGGACAGTCATTATGCGGCGTGCATCAATATTTATGAACTCGGATTTTGTCGTCAATTGCAGATATTTCAAAGACAAGTTGTGCCAAAGGAAAACTTATCATGTGTATTAATCAAGCGTTCCACGTATGTTTGTACATTAATTTTCCTGCTTTTCTCTTATAAATAGTTTAAGTGTAGAAAAACATTCTTGGCTTTGGCTCCTCAACTCATTTTAACTGATTGCATTTGATTAGAGCTGATGATCTAGTCGCTTGTGCTCATACTCGTATTCTTAATTGTTAATCAAAATTTTAAATGTTAATAAAAATTAATTAAGTGAGTTTGATCACGTCCATATTAAAATTGCTTTATTATATATATAAATATTTTTTTTTCCTTTTTTTTTAAAGTATTTTTTACTTTCAAAAACATGAAGTATTCAACCATTAAAACTAAAGTATTAAAATTTAAAAGATCTTCCAGAAGGACGTTCCAAAAAACAAAAACAATTAATATATAAAAAAATATATAAAAATGAATCACCCAAAATTATAAGTGAATTACAAAAATTCAAGAATTTTTATTTATTTAAAAGAATATTAAAATATGAGTCGAATATTAAATACTATTAAAATAATTAGTTTTATTATTAGACTATTGTCTTAAGATACTTTCAAGCTTAGATTAAAATGTTAGGTTTGTTTTGAAATTTTTGAGCAAACGATAAACTCACATTAATTAGTAATTTATATTAAAATGGTAATTATGAGTCGAATTAAGACTTTTTTTCTGAAAGTTTCTCAGATTGAAGTTCTAATTAATTGTTTTCCCAAACATTCGATAAACTCACATTAATAAGTGATTGGTATTAAAATGATATATAGATATGGCTAAGTGAGTGGTAAGCTTAGCTATCAGAATTCTCAGATCTCATTTGTACTACACACAAAATGACCGCTTACCCATTTCCCAAGTGTTTGTGTGTGTTTCTGTGTATTCAATCAAAGTGCCTAATCACGATGCATTTTTCCATGTTGAAAAACCTTTGAAATTAAATTCGAATCGATGCGGCGATAAACATTCATTAATTATGTAAACCAGTGGCGATAGCCTCAACTTTAAAGTATGAGTAGGTGAGTAGTGTGAGTAGTGTGAGTAGTATGAGTGTGTATTCATTTGATATTTGATTACATTATCAGAGAAATCGAAATCAATACCAGAAGAAGGGTGACAAATTTTCCACTTTAAATCAAGTCTTTAGCCGATATGGAAATGAAGTGGTGCAAAGATAATGAAACTAAATGTTCACATCGCATAAATGCTTATGATGATGCTCATGTTTGTGTTTGTATTTTTGTGTTATTTTAATATGCTAAGAAGATAAAAGAAAAATGTTTTTGTTTTTCAATGCATCCCTTTTTCGTATGTTTTTTTTTGCAGCTTCTGCCGCCGAATGCGTCGCAGACACCTGAGGATGCGGCGAGGGTGAATGTGAGCGCATCTTCATTGGTGATGACAAACGCACCAGCACTCAGCCCCACGGGTGGTGCCGACTGCCAGACGAGCCAACAGCCGGTGGTGGTGGTCGGTGGTGCAGTCGGTGGTGCTAGTGCCGGCGTTGCCTCAACTGGCGCACTAAGCCCCGACGCACTTTCGCAGAACTCAAACGCGGCGGGGTCAGCTGTGGCTGGCGCTGTTGCCGTTGCGAATGCAACAATTCCTGGCGGCTCCCTGGACAGCAGCGCTGTGGGCACAACGCCTACAACGGGCAGCTCCTGCTGCGAGAACGGTCGTCCCATTATGACCGATCCCGTCTCGGGACAGACTGTCTGCTCCTGCCAATATGATTCGGCCCGGCTGGCGCTCTCCAGCTACTCGAGATTGCCGGCGGCCACTGTTGGTGTCTATGGCTCGCCATATCCATCGACGGATCAGAACCCATACCAGAGCATTGGAGTGGACAGCTCCGCCTTCTACTCACCGCTGGTAAGTGAAAGCCAAGACGATGACGATGACGATGACGACGACGACGACGATGGCTAAATGGATTATCTCAACATATGACTTTAATTGTGTAGTCAGCGGACATAGGCAGGCAGACATAGACATAGAGGCAACAACTGAGGGCTAGCTGCGGTGGCAGGTGCGGCGAGGTGGCTGGGGAGAGAACAACGGGCTTGTCAATGTAGTCGAGTAAATCGAATTATCATTATGGCTGACTGAAGCTCAGTCAAACCTCATTTAGTCGCTGGGCTGGCAAAACAGCAAGCAGCTCCAGCTCCAACTTGATTCCCCCACTCTCCCTCTCTCTCCCTCTCTCTCTCTCTCTCTCTCTCTCTCGCTCTCTCTGTATCGTGTCTTTGTTGGCTTTCTCATGCTGCTGACTCTCTTACCATTGTGAAATTCGATACTTTGCGCAACGAAAGGCAAAATCATTGGAAACAAAACATATTGCCCCATGGCCTCAATTACACTACCAGTTGAAGCTTGCCTTGCATTTGTACTTGTATCAGTGTGTGTGTGTGCGTGTGTGTGTGTGTGTGTGGGCTAATCGAGCTTATGCCTTTGTATACATCTCATATATGTGTGTGTGCGTATGTGTATGCAGATGCCCTTTGTATTCTCTAAGTGACCACAGAAATGTACACGGGCAACATGCACACAGTTTTAAATGACATACTAGATGACATACCCATATAAAGATGGAATGGGACGAGGCAGTTGGAAGATGTAAACACACAACATTCAGTTAGAGGCATAGTTGTATGCCACACAAAAGTAAACAACCAAATGTTTACCCTCTACAAGCTCCCAATTAATACTCCAATTGGTTAGCTTATGTGTCTTTATAGTACTAGTAATATTTATTTCATTTAGCTGGATTACATTTTTCCATATTGAGAAGTCCTTTTCATTAGTAAATCAACTAATTTATTAATGCCAAAGTTATTGCACATGCAGCCTTTTTGCTATACTTGCCATAGATCAGATTTAACTACAGATACAATAGTTAGAATGATGCAGATACTTAAGACTTTTTTTAGCTGATGAATATCTAAAATTTAAAAGCGAAGTTTGTTTTATTGTGAATATTTTAGATACAATTTATCTGCATATATAAATTGTTGTAGCTCAAATTCAACTATAAATACAAAATATTTATTAGTGTTACAAATACATCTGTAAATTTATTCGGCGTGTTGCTAGAATTGTTGCCTTAAGACACATAAACAATATATATTAATTCTTTTCTCTAAAGGTTTTTTTTTATCTTAAGAGAGAGAGAGACGGAGAGAAGAAGAGAGACGGCGACAGCAGGCAGCAATGTGTCATGTTAAATTGTTATTTACAAGAACAGGAAATTCAAAGTGAATCGTTCTCATTCCGCCTGCTCTTCTTGAGTTGCTGCTGCTGCTGTTGCTGTTTCTGCTTGGCTTGGTGTGTGTGTGTGTGTGTGTGTGTGTGTGTGTGTCGTCTGTGGCATGCACCTGACCGCGGTTCGCTCTTATCCGTCGCTGCTTTTAATTAAGAAAATATCATTTGCTGTGCTCGCGTTCGCACATTGAATGCGATAAGATGTCGCCGCTCGTAATTTTGACTGAAAAGTCGAGAAAAAAACATAAAATAAACCAGTGAGAGTGAGATAGAGAGGGAAATTTGAGTTGTTAGTGGTAGAAGTATTAAATAGGACAAGATCGTCAGACATTTAACAGTTGTTGTTGCTGTTGTCGTTTCAATTGACTGCACCTGGCACAATCTCGTGAATCAGAGTACATGTTTGGTCGGCCTTCTTTTTGATATGAAATGCGCAGGCCATGTAGATAGGAGTCGGCGATATCATATTCAATATATATACCTGTTTACGCCCCCTCCCCTCGCACACACACACACACACACACACACGCACACACCATCGATCAAATGCCATTTTTGATAAATATATTTGTCACTCGCGAGCGTCGGCAACGGCGGCAAAGGCGAGTTAAAAAATTAATAAACAATGCCATACATGATGTTAAGCAATTAAAAATGTTAATGCCGTTTCATAAATCAAGAGCAAAAACATACACAAAAGCATCGTCGCAGTCGGCCAACCAGATTGGGCGCTAGACTCCCCACACGGCCCACGGCCCGGATGATCGGCTCTTAACCCGGCCAATAGTTGTCGCTCATAAATCCAGCCAACATGCGTAAGGTCATCAGACGGCGGCCATCCGATATTAAAATTTAGTGTGTCGATCCATAACGACAATAATCGGCTTTCCTGTTTATATAATTTGTTGCAGTGATTTTCTCGATTTTTGTTGATTTTTAAACATTTGTCCAAAAGTTACGAGTCTAAATTATGCCTTTGAATACACAGCATTCTGTCTGTGACTGTAAAATATGGTCAACGTCAGCGTTTCAGCTTGTTTCATGGCGAAATATGTTGCCAAATTATAAATTCCATGTTAACAAAATCGTCAACTTTATTTTGGATACTGTGGGAAATCATTTTGTTTAGCGTTAATGCCTGCATCACATTAAACGGAGGCCGACTAACAAAAATAGAAATCTGCTTGCTGTGCCTGCCTTAGCCGTATCTCTAAATTATGTATAAAATCTAACATATTTGATTTGTCCATTTACAGAGCAATCCTTATGGCTTAAAGGACTCGGCGGCTGGCACTGAAATGAGCGCCTGGACCTCAGCAGGACTACAGCCAACAACTGGCTACTACAGCTATGATCCAATGTCTGCATATGGGTAAGTCAATTCAAACAGCTCAAATCACGCATAATTGCGTATTAAAATCAAAAGCAATTGTGCGACCATAATTAATTGTAAAATATTCGACGAGTGCTCAAAATTGATTTGAATTTAATTGCACTGAGAGACAGGGACAGGGACTGGGACAGGGACTGGGACTGGGACAGGGACTGGGACTGGGACTGGGACAGGGCGATAATAAAATTTGAATTGTGAAAATTGCTAGAGCGCGCGAAATTATTTATTTATGATTGCGGCGCAGAATAATCGCAGTTAATTGCACGCCACAGTGCGCACTCGATATATATCTACACATAATGTGTACACGTATATATATATGTATATATGTATATATATATGCGTATATATATATATATATGTATGCACACGCAGACATTGGCACGCACCGGCAGCGGCAGCAGCACCAGAATTGACACGGATATGCGAACGGACAATCGTCGGACATGCAACTGCAACTGCAACTGCCGACGCGACGGCTGCGGCTTCCCCACACTGGACGCTGGGATGAGCGTTGTGGGCTGCAAGGGGGCGGGGGGGCTTGTGGAATTGCGTTTGAATTGCGTGCTGAAAGCCCATATGAAAGCGGGACTGTGACTGGAACTGGAACTGGAACTGGACTGGGAGAGCAGAGTGCAGCAGCTAGTAGTACCACTAAGTGAATGAAGGCAGCAAAAAAAAAAAAAAAAAAAAAAGTGGCAGCAGAAGAAGAAGAAGCAGCAGCAAGGTGTGAGTAAATGAACGCCATGTTGGCCGCCATATTGAGCGGAGAGTAGACACGTTGACAGACATTTAAAAGAAGAACGGTTGCGCTTTTTGCTGTGGCTCATTGTCACAGATTGCCAGAGAGCGAGAGCGAGAGAGAGAGAGAGTTGGAGAGTGAGAGAGAGATAGTCAGGTAGAACCATAGAATAGAGTGGGCAGTGGGTGGGTCTTTAATGGCGGGACAGTTGACAGGCATTTGTCGTCGGCATGTTCATATATACAACACAAAATACACACACATATATAGATATAGCTATATATATATATATATATATATATACATAACTGACTGCTTTGGAACTCCGGGCCAATGTCAGTTGCCGTGCCAGGCAATATTTGTTTAAAATGTGTTCATTGCTGTAAATTGCTACCCACAGATAATGGCAAACAACAACGACAGCATGTAATTATAATTGCTGGTCTAAAACTAAATTGCATGTTCATACAATATGCTAGATTTTTTCCATTTCTATATCGAGAGAGTAAACAAGCTATATATATATATATAGTATAAGCTATTAAAAAATATAGCTAAAAATCGGTTGGGACTTGGGGGCGCCACAGCCTCAGCCGCAGCCGCAGCCGGAGCTGTTTTTGTTTTTGTGTGAACAAGAATTCGATTTGTTAACAAGATTATGGACAGACTCACAGTCGGGCTTTAAATGTATGAATGAATGTATGTATTTATATAGGCACATATGCAATTAGCAACAAATGAACAAATAATGTAAAGCATTACGGAACATGCTAACACACACACACACACACACACACACACACACACATGTATGTTAGTTTGGGCTGCATCCGCCGCGACTACGACTAGGGTCAACTACTGGCATTACGCGCTAATAATATGGCGGGAACTCATCGCCAGATCCGATTTGCAGCGTACGTGCACAAAATTACTGGAATCGTAGCATTTGTTGGAAAATTCATAAGATGCTTTAGCCAATTGCAAATAATAATTACAAAACAAAACTTGATTTCTGTGTGCCGCATTTGAAACTAACAAGTATGTTAAGTATAAGTTTACAAAAATGCTTGCAGGGATTTGACGATTTTCTCTGGAAAATAAACTTGCTTGATTATTTTGCTGGGGCTGTGTTCAGCGGAATTTTAAGGGAGCATTGCCTAATTGCTGCCTTTATTATTTATAGACTGGCATAGAGGTATTCCTTAAGTCAAAATCTCTCTTCTGTATGCCTTGTAAAGCTTAAATAATTTTAAGCAAGAATAACGAAAGGAAAATGCAGCATTTACTAATTAAATTAGAGATATTCGCTGAGTCAAATTTATAATAATTTGTTTATTGCAAATATCATCAAAAATCAGAACAAAAAATGAAGAAAAATATTTATATTCATAAAAAATGTGGTAATATTTTCCCAATGAAAGATTCAGACAACCTTAAACTAAATTTAATGAGTATAAAATCGTGGTAAACTGAAATCAATAAAATATAAACTTAAGGGATTACGACTTAAAAGTAGCAATATATTTAAATTTATAAAACATTTTGTAAGTAAAAAATTAATAATATTCTTAAAAAATAGAGTAAGTGGGTAAATGAGTAATGGGAATGCTCCAAACGAAGTTTACTTCAACTTTGGGCAACTTACAAGATTTAAGCAACTTTAAACAAAGTTCACCAAAAGATGCCAAAGACTAGTAGTAAACTAAATTCAATAAAAGATGGAAAAGTCTTTTAGTAAACTTTCGCAAATCGATGGCTTTAATCGCATAATTTAAACAGTTGTTTTGTGT
Source organism: Drosophila silvestris (assembly GCA_035043445.1). Classification (NCBI taxonomy): domain Eukaryota; kingdom Metazoa; phylum Arthropoda; class Insecta; order Diptera; family Drosophilidae; genus Drosophila; species Drosophila silvestris. Next base: position 6,884,142 of record JAWNMZ010000138.1, read on the forward strand.
CTCAAGCTTGGGCATCTCCCTTATAGTTGTCCACTTATAAGTATACAAATCTGTGGAGGCGGAGAAGAACAAATTTGTGTGAATGCCCAGCGTCCTTGTGCCAGACAATAATAGCAAAAACTCAAACAACAACTTCAACGCTGCATAAAAATCAGGCGCTTATTTCTATTTTTATTTATTTTTTTTTTGTCGTTGAGTAGAGGCAACATTGCGAAAGCCGTTAAAAGTATACACCAAAATAAAAAAGGGAAGAAAAATGGGGCAGGACAACAGCAGAGCAACGAGTGCAACACAGCTTCGGAAGCAGGCAACACAGGCTTCCTTCTTTATCTTGTTGTAAAATTCACCGCACAAACTGTTGATTCTGCGGCACCATAAAAATCCCATGAAAAATTAAAAAAAAAAACGAAAGAGAGACAGTTGCCGAGGGGGCCAGAGGGAGCAAGAGAGGATTGAAAGGAATGTTGAAAGTGGGCACACAAAAAATGATAAAAAAAAAAGGGCAGCAAAAATAGTAGATGGGACTAGGCAAAGCACGAAAGTGAAATGTGCGACGAGCTGCTGCTGCTGCTGTTGCACAGATGAGTTGCAACAGGATATACGCATGGGTTGGGCGGTTTGGGGGTGGCTTAATTTAGCTGGTAGAACTTTAGTGAGGGGCTTTTTGGACGACGGCAGCTGGATAAAAATGCAAAACGCAATAACGCCGCAGCTCTCTGGCAACAACTTCTACTCCTGCCCTGGATTGCCATGGTTGCCCCCAAAAACCCCACAGCTGACCATACACTTATGGCGTTGTCGTCCTCGTTGTTGTTGAGTTTTGTTGCTTTTGTTGCTTTTGTTGTAGTTGTTGTTGTTGTTGTCGTTGCTTTTGTTGTTGTGCGCTGTTTCACAACTATGTTTTACAATATTTTGACGTTGTAGTACACTGAAGTAGGTGTGGCCCCACCGAGTAGTGGTGGCAATATGAAAGCATCAATTTAAATTGTTCGCATTTTTAATGAATTTTCATGTTTCCATGTCTAGTCTAGAGAACGAAACAAGAAACACCATTTCACTAACCCGTTTTCTCTCGCCTTTACAGTTATGGAGCCAGCTATGATTTGGCCGCACGCCGCAAAAATGCAACGCGCGAATCGACGGCCACGTTGAAGGCGTGGCTCAATGAGCACAAGAAGAATCCGTATCCCACCAAGGGGGAGAAGATCATGCTGGCCATCATCACAAAGATGACGCTCACCCAGGTCTCCACCTGGTTTGCGAATGCGCGACGCCGCTTGAAGAAGGAGAACAAGATGACGTGGGAGCCAAAGAATCGCACGGATGACGACGATGACGCCTTGGTCTCTGATGATGAAAAGGACAAGGATGATGTCGACTCCAACAAGGATGGCGGTAGTCTGGCAAAAGGTACGCATTCCGAAAAACTAAATTCTATTTTTGTTTCTTTCTTACTTTCACTCGGAATAACTCAATTGAAAGAATATGATTCCAAAAGAGACTTTCTTATTCTTGACCTTCCCATATATTTTCTACTATTTGTGGATAAGCAAAGCATGATTGTTTTATAATTCAAAATATCAATCTTTATTATTTACAATTTGTATACTGATGTCTTCTTAAATCAATATTAATAATAAAGTTATTAACTTATCATTTCTAATCAAATTAAAAATTTAAATTCTGAAATTGAGGTTTAAAACCTTTAACACTTATTTAAAATTCACAAATTTTTTAAATGATGATCTAAAAATCTTTTACACTCATTTCAAGTCCACAAATTATGGTAATGACTATTTTTGTAATTGTTTAAAAATATTGTTTATTAATTATGACCATTCACATTAACGGTTTCTTTTCAAATCAAGGATATTTTATGTAAATCAATGAATCTAATTATAAATTTTAAAAATGAAAGCATAGGAAACTATTTCAGTTATACTAGGTGTATTTCCTCGAGTCTATAAGCCAAAACATTGCCATCTTCAATCTCATTGCAGATGTTGCCAAAGACGAGGAGGAGCTCATCGATGAGGAGCAGAAGCAGTTGGGGCAAGCGAACATTTTGCGCGCTGGCTTTGGCTATCCCAGTGCCGGCTATCATGGTGGAGGTGGCAGCGGTCACCCTGGTGCTGCCTACAATCCATATCATCACCATCATCATCACCATCATCAGCATCCCGCCTATTATCAACCGCAGCAGACGGTGCTGCCGGCGGCCTTCCATGCGGGCGAGGGCGGCAGTCTGGCCGGCAGTCTGCCAGGCAGCAGTAAGCACAGCGAACATGGCGATCCAAAAAACCAGTTAGGCCGGGACTGTGGCGTGCCGATTCCAGCTACGAAGCCCAAAATCTGGAGCTTGGCCGACACAGTTGCCTGCAAGACCCCACCGCCAGCATGCATGGGCCCAGGGCAATTAATGCCGCAACAGCAGCAGTCGCAGCAGCAGCAGCAGCAGCATCAGCAGCAGCAGCGTCATCTGCATCCGCAGGAGAATCTGGGCATGGGTACGTCACAGGTGCAGCAGCAGCAGCAGCAGCAGGAGCAACCAACGATGGGCAGCCATCTGTTCAACGGAGCAGCGCCGTATGTAAGAGCGCATACTACGGCATACGGGGGTTTTCTAGGGGCTACGACGCAGCAGCTCCATACTACGAGCACGAACAGTGCCCCATACAGCAGTGGCCAGTTGCTGCAACACCACAACAACAGCAGCAGCAACAACAGCAACAACAACAACAACAACAGCAACACCAGCAGCAACAACAGCAGCAGCAGCAGCTGCAATTCCAACGGCACACATACGCCTACCATCCCTACTATGCCGGCAAACCCAAATCCGAACGAGGCCATGAGACTGGGCTTGGGCTTGGGCTTGGGATTGGGTCTGGGATTGGGCCAGTCCGAGGTGCAGTTGCAGGTGCAGGGTCAGTGCCCAGTGGCGCGTCAGTCACAGCCATCTCAATCCACAGCGAGTCAGCGGGCGATGGCGATGGGGTTTCCCGAAGCCCAACCCGATACTCCACCCCAAACTCCGCCGAATATGAAGGTGCTGAGCGGAGCTTTGAGTCTGCTGCCTACCGCTTCGCAAATCCCTATGACCGCTACCTGTCGCAGCAGTAACATCAATCCACCCAGCATTAGCAGCTACAATTCCGGCTGCAATTATCCCATGAACTATTCGACGCGTCTCAACGAATACGAATACCCTGCCAGCCTGAATCGTGATGATTTCGGCAGTGGCAGCAGCAGCAACAGCAGCTCATCTCCGCCACATCTGCAGCGGAACGAAAGCATGTTCAGGCCGCTCTTCAAGAGGTACACTCACTCCAAATAGTCTATGCACAGCAACTAATCGTTCTCATTTCGAAGCTTGACGCCTGTGTAGACAGAAACCACCACACAGAAAGAGGACCTTGAATATGTATTTGCGATAAATATATATATATATACATATATGTATGTATGTGAATACACATGTGTACATATTATAGTTTAGGTAAGCAAACAAATGCCTTTTGTTATTAACCCAAGCTTATTTTACTTTACATCCTCTACAGATTATCATTATTTCTGGGCTCGTGCAACAACGTAAAGGATTGTGTAATAATTAATTAATTAATAATAATAATAATATATACCACATTGGTACAGATGTACCATATACCTACAACTTAAATAAAGCCGTGCATTGTCTTAACCTACATACTAGTACACATATATACATAACTATTATTTATCTGAAGTAAGCTTCTTTTGTAACAGCAGGCACATTTAAAATTAGTATTAAGATTATAAACTGTGATAAATTTTACATTGTTTAACAGACTTCAAATATAAATAAAACTAAAACCACATCGTCTCTATAAATTCATAATCTAATGTAATTTAAACTCGTTCAATACAAATAAATCTTTGTAATCCTAACAAACTTCTTCGTCTTATTTCTGGATGCAATTTTTGGGTGGCCATTTATGTAAATGTTTTTTTTTTGTTTCAGCATATGTGGACAGATTTATCTAGAAGATCATTTTTGCGTGATTTAAAACATAAATTTTCTGATTGGCACTTTATCTGAGCTTTATTAGCAGTACTCTCCGTATCCTGCAATTATAATAGCAATCCAACCATATTTGATTTGGATTAGAACTCTTTCAAATAAAATGCTTATATGCACTAAGGAACCCACAACTTATAAATATTTTAAACTTACAACAGATTCAAGCTGCGTAAGTCTTATGGGATGGGAATCCTTTTGTGTATATTAAATAGCTTAAAAGTTTGAATCTGCTTGATATACTGAAGATATTAGAACAGGGGATAAGATAAATATATTGAGTAAAGAAGTCGAAATTATAAGCAGTATTCTAAAAGGAATCATTAGATTAGGGCAAACCTAACTACTATAACCTAAACCATTATTAATTCGTATATGCGTACATTTTGGAAAGATAATTTTACTATCTTTTATATCACATAAAATAAGAAAGTGTTTCAAACAGTTAGTGAAAATGGTACTATCAGAAAAATGCTTCATGTACGAATTAATAGTATTTTGGATTGTATAAGAATATATAAATATTTCTAATTAAAATTCCCTGATTGTAGTTCTGTCAATGGTACATATTTAACATCATCTTGCCAAAACAAAGAGGTACATAAAACTGAATTGTTCTTATTTGTCTAATTAAATAATCACATCAACCACTTTTCACCGATTATTTCACTTTAGAACTCTGATTGCTCTGATTGTATATTTAACCGGTCAAAAGTTTTCTTTTTTGTTTAAGTCACCGCTAATTACCTTTACAACATCACCGTTTTTTTTTTGTTTTGTCTGTGTACAAAGGGAAATTAACATAAATTACATATTATTATAATTCATTGCCACCGCACATGTGCCCAGTTGTCATTTGTGGCAACCGAAAACAGGGGCATGTATTTACGGAGTGTACACTAAAAAAATTCCAATTAATGCAAGCGACTGGAAAACATTAAAATATTCTTAAATGCAATTTAATATGCAATATTCATATATGATATTTTGTTGTACATTCTTGTTATCGAAATGATTTATTAATAGCGACACAGGTGTTAAATTTGAATATTTTTTTAAATGCCAACTTAGCAATGTATAATACAGATTGTAAGGAAGAAGAAAATATGGCATAACTAAGCTGAAAAAATATAAAAGGTGTATTTCTTTTTGGCCAATAACAGACAGAGTCTTACCCAAAACAAGTATGTAAGACCAATAGAGTAGTATGCGACCTGGTCCTAGCCCACATCCACGACAAATTACGCGACAGAGAAAACGTTTCTGTCAAAGTCAACACTTAGAGCCAGAAAACGAGACAATGTCTATTTGTGTGTGTGTGTGTGTGTGTGTGTGTGTGTGTGTGTGTGTGTGTGAGTGTGTGTGTGTGTGTGCGGGGAGGCTGGTGGTTGGTTGATGGGGAAAACAATTTGTAACGACTATCGCCGTTTGATAAATTAACATTCAGCAGTTTCTCGATTATGCAACAAATTGTCATTTGAATTGAAATTGACAGCCGCTGAAGGCAGCAAATTGCGACGAATTGGCTCGAATTGGAAATATTGGAATAGCAATCGAAATTGGACGCTGTTTTGTATTGTAGTTTAGTAATAAGTGCAAGTGATTAATTTGGTTTGGTTTTGTTTGACACACTTTACACAGAGATACACGTGTTTTGCATGGCACTAATGCGACTGGTAACTAAAGAAAGCCACGTGATGTCCACTTAGCTTGGGGCACATGCATCCAAACATATTTAGTAACAAATTTCTTAAACTGTTTATACTGTTTTTGTTGTTGTTGTTGTTCGTAATCCCCCTGGCTGGAGCGCCTAGCAGCGGGGTATTAGTTCCGTTCCCATAGTTCCCATAATGCCATCTTATACGCTTTACGAGATGTTTTACAATACCTAAACGACTTGCAGTGGGGCATTAAAAGTTCCCATTGCCATTACAAATGCGGACCAATCAGTAAGCCGGGTAAATTAATCGCATCACATGCCATCGCCCAAGCCGACCAAGAGCCAACAACTCAAGATCCTTTCGCAGCGCCTTTGTGTAGCGATCTCATTTATGGGCCATAAACCATAGAAGCGATGACTCTCCACAGAGCGCCGTCGCGACGGCTGCCGCCGCAAAAGTTGCCCTTGTGGCAGGCTGCTTGCTATTGTTGTTGTTGCTGTTGTTGTTGTTGTTATTGTTGGTTGTTGTTTGTTGCAACTGCTGGCAATCGTAGTCCGTATTGCTTGTGATCGGTCACCAGCAGTGAGGATATATATATATATATATATATATATACGACAGTTAACTTATCTTGCATCCACTTAACGTCTCGCGGCAATAAATCAATCCAATGGTCAAAATCTCGTTGGCAGCCAGAAGGCAAATTAATCACTTTGAAAATTGTTACCCATTTGGAAACTTGTCGCATTAACTTCCCAGCTGCATGCGACTCGTTTCTAAAATCTTTCTCTTTATGTGTGCTGTGTTGTATGGGGGAACCAGTTGGCGATCAAAACGTGTGTGGGCAATCCTTAAACATCATGTGAAAAGTCTGGTAATTTATGATTGACAGTATCAGGTACTATTCTGTATTCTACCTTTATTCAGAATAAAGAATCAACTATTTTCTAACTGTTTTGCATACAAATAATCCAAGATGAAAAATGGTAGCAAATAGCTTAACTATTGTAACTGATTAATGAGTAAAGCAAGCTAAAAATGTATTAAGTTTTTATAATTAAAATTGCTTGCATTAAATGTAAGTCGAATAAAGCTAATATTTGCTGTATATTTATGATGATAATTGGAGCCTTTCAAATACAAATTGAGCACCCGGCTTGTGTGGCATTATTTGTATTTGTGCTCAAAAATATGCCGGGCTGTGTTAGAGATATTTTGACAGCAAATTGCTTAAATACTTGTGCCCATTAAAACAATTAGTCACTGCTGCTACCCGTCTAAGTCCACAAGTAGTTTTATGAAATTTTCACAAATTTTCTCATATTCATCGAGACGATTCACACTCAATTATAACATACCAAAGAACACAAATTTGCTCAAAAATAATTAAAGGGAAATTCCAAAAGATGCGTTTGCGTCAGTCCTGTCTGTCCTGTCACACTCACACCCCTCCCAAAATGCCAACCCAATGGCAAATGCTTGCCTAAAATTCAAGATGCTACAAGAATGCAAAGTGTCATTTAAGTGAAACAAGACGAGAACAAATATACAGCCTTCGAGCAGACACTGGCAGGCATCGAGCAAGGATTTCGACTTTGGGTTCAGGCCTACCCCAACCTCCTACTACCTGATGAGCCAAGTATTCAAGAGAATGTTTGTATGTGAAGTGTGTGTGTGTGTGTGTGTGTGTGATGTTCGTGTCGTTGGCTGCCAGAGTGCGTTGCAGCATCAGCAGCATCAAAAGCAGCAGCAGCAGCAGCAGCAGCAGAAGGAGCATCCTTAGCATCCACGTAGCTTGCTTACGCAGCCTCTATAAATTATTGCTGCTGCTTGTCATGTACGGAAATCCTTGTGTCAGTGTAGCCGAAATGCCAGGCTCTATCTACCTCTTCCACTCTCTCTGTCTCCGTCTTCGTCTCTGTCTGTCTCTGTCTCGCTGCCTTTGACAGAGTCGGGCAAGGCGATACGTTTTCAACAAGATTAGAATTTCGTTGCAACGCACAAAAGCCTCAGAAACAACTAAGCAGACACATCTCGCAACTATAACAATTAATATCCTCAAATTGCGCCAAGGAGTTGGGTGTGTGTGCAGCCAGGCAGTTTCTGTCTTTTGCTTGAGTTTGCGCACACATCGGGGCGTATGCGTGATGCTGTATGCTAATTTACCCATGCCAGCTGCTGCAATAGACACACGACTGTGTTTGAATTATTGGCCAACCATGCTAACAAGCAATGCCAGTCTATAACGTACTTTCCTCAATCCAACCTACTGAACACTAAAAATAATTAAATCAATAAGGGTCTCTTATTAAAATTGGTAATAATGCAAAAGAATTATTAATTAAACCACTTGAAGTCTTAAATTTCTTATAAATGCAAATATAGCTTGATATAAATAAATACGGAATTATAAATCAATTAAGGTGGCATTAAATAAATAATCGTGTCATTTTTAAACTGGCGATGCAGAAAAAATTATTTAAGTTTAAGTTTCTTAAGTTTCTTATAAATGCAGTTATTACTTGATTAGTCTATAAAAAGGAAATTATTAATTCCTAATGAATCAGAAAGAGAACTCTCATATTAAATTGGTTATGCTGCAAAAAATTGTAAGTGATTTGATTTCTTACAAATTCAATTATCATTTGATTAGGTTATAAAAAAACAAGAAGCGATCGAGGTGTATTACTTTTTTTGCTGTGGATTTGTATCTTCTATGATTATTACAAATTATTCCTGTTTCTACCATGTATTAAGTATTATTATTATAAGTTTATAATATTAATTTTCAATTGTATATTAGCTGTTAGCCCATTTTTAAAGATAGTCACTTCAGATTTTCTTTTAATATACCTTTTAAAGCATTCAGGGACTTTGCAAATAAAAATTGACTTTAAAATGTGCAACAAGAGTAGTAAAATTAAGAAAGTGTTGCCATTTTACGTTGAAACACGTTAAATGAGGAACTGAGTATAGATAATTTGTTTTTTTTTACAAAGACTGTAAAGACAACTCACCCATTTCGCGAACTTTATTTCACATTGATTAATCTCTTTGGCTTAAGCTCTTTCTAATAATTTTATTATTTATTATATTTAAGTATTATTATGGAGAAATTATTCTCACTTTTTGTTATGTCGGTTTGAATTATCATATGAACGTGGCTAAGCTGTCCCTCACTTTTTTGAAGCATCCATTAATTAAATCTGAACATGGATATTTCTTCTTGACCGGATTTGCTGTTGGACGCCTCGGCTTAAAGCCATCTCTAATGGACGTACATTGTTAGCCATAAATCATGACCACACGTGCACTGTTCACTGTCTACCTTTAACAAAAATTGAAGAAATACGGAATTAAACGCCGAGCGAGGAACTAAAAATACACATTTACAACGATGTCAGACGCCTACAAAATGTGGGACCGATGGCCACCTTTGCGGAACCGAGTGCTGCGCTTTTTTGACATCGACATGGATACACTCACACACACCAACACACATAAACACAAACACATACACCCATTCACAGACACATGTGAATTCAGACAACTCAAGTTGATAAGATGAGTAAAAATAATTATGGCCATTAGGCGACTAGGCAATAGAGGTTGTCTTGACGTCTGTGCCTGAGTTTTTAGTGTGCATTATTCCTGAGAGGCGTCGTCGCCATCGATGAGTTTAGGGAAAGTGCTGTCCGTTTATAAGCACTTACGTAACGATGTGAACAACTGATTAATATATAATAAATAATATTTAATTTTGCAATTAAATTACGTTTTCACTCCAAACAAAATCCTACACAATTATTCTCTGAAGTAATACATGGTTTTTTTAATAGACGAATATCTAATGGGAATAAAAAAAGATTAACAACCAAAATTTTAGGAAAAAACTCAGGAAACAAACTAAAATTATGTGAAGAAATTTATATAATGATGATTAATATATAAAAAGCTATATGTATATTGTAATAAAATTGCGTTTTCACTTCACACAAAATTATTCTCTAAAGTAATACAGCTTTTTTCTTTCATAATCAAATAATATCTAATGGGGATAGAAAAAGAACACAGAATGAAAATTTTAATCAAAGGAATCAACTCTAAGTATGTGAACAAATGAATATAAGAATTCGCAGATGTTGAATATAAATAAAACTATAATAAATTTGCCATTAAATTGTGTATTCGCTTCAAACAAAATTTCACACAATTATTCTCACATAAATAAAGTGAGAATAGAAAATGATTAGAAAATCAAAATATTAAACTACGACTTTCTAGTGAGAATACAAAAAGTTAGACAAAAAACTAAAGCCAAGCAATCAACTCAAATTAAAACTTTTGTATTTGATAGCTTTTTTGTAGCTCCAGTAATTACATAATAATGAGGAGAAAAATGTAATATTAATAAAATGGCTATTTCATTCAAGAACTGTTAATTCAGGATATATTTTCATTGTTGATTGTGGGCTTTTCATGTAAAAGAACTTTTTAAGCAATGTAAATGTATGTTTTGTATTTTTATTTTTTCAGAACTTTAATTTTTATGTCTTTTGTATTATGCAAATGCGAGTGGGACTAATAAATATTAATGAGTGAAATATCCATGCTCATGTTGTCGTCGCCACAACGTCTACGAATATAGTGGTATTGACTTTGGCGTGGAAAATATAGTTTTTCGTCGAAGTTTTTCATCGGAAAGGGTCATTTGTGGCCCAACATTTTACGAGCGTGAATGAGTGAGTGTGCGAGTGTGTGTGTGCGTGTGTGTGTGGGGCAGTCTTCGTGATTCTGAGAGCAGGTATCTCAGATGCCCTATCAAATTTCGTTAACCACTTGGCGGTCTAATTAACATGACAAAGAAATGTCACTTGGGTAAATTTATGATACGGCACTTTGGTGCTTTCGGTGCAAGGCTGCAAAGTTGCAGATGGCTAAAGATAATATTTACGATGCCGTTTGATTGGTCTTTCAATCGATTTTCATGCCGCACATATCTCAGCGTTCGCTTGTGAAGGCGGTCCAAGAAGGCGAAGAGTCTGAAACGAGCCCAAGAGACAGCGCTAGGACAATTTCATTGCCGTTAAAACAGCTAATTTTATTATTCCGCTGACATTTACCATATACAGGTTAGTCGCCTTTGCAACAGGACGGCTAAAACAAAACAAAAACCAACCAACAAAAAAAGGCTAGATGGCCAGACGTCTTGGACCCGCAGTGCTTCGAGCCGCTTATCTTGTCTTCGAGCCCGTTATGCTATCCCATCATTTGTTGCTGTTGCTCTTGTTGTTTTTTACATATGTCTAAAGGCAGTGTTTTGAAATAAATTTAAATAGTGTTACCGATTTTTAATTCAACTGTAGATTATGCGTTTTGTTAGACCATTTCTCTTATCTTAATGCGCTTGTGCTTGTGCTTAGTTCTTGTGGCCAACAGTGGAGACACTGTGTCTGGTCAGATCGGAATGGGACTCTGTAGTATTTGTATTTGTAGTATACGGCTTAAATGTATGTATTTGTAGCTCCATTGTTTAATGGAATTTTCTTGTAATGCGTGCTGAAATTGGATTTTAAAGTGCGGGTCCAACATATAATTTGTTTGTTAATAGTTTCGAAATGCGAGCACACGCGACTGCACATGCTATTTGCTGGATTGCTATATATACATCTGTACATATAAACACATATATATATATATATATATATATATAGATATATATAAATCGACCGTATCCCTATGTGGTGTCTGGCTGGGCCATAAAATGGCCTGTTGTTGCTTAAATCGGGCGTAAGCGAATCAATTCTCATTTTAATTTATTGACACAAACACAGTCGAGTCCACCCAGTTGTGCAGCTCAGTGTCCAGTTGCACCGTCGACATTGCACCAATTATACAATAACTCGACTACAATACAATTTGCATTGTGCTGCAAATTGGAACTGTCCCGGACGGACAGGAAAGGCACGGCCAACACGGCCAACACGGCCAGCCGGGCCAAGAAAGGCGATGCCGTCGAGCCGATTTTCATTTAATAAATGCGCATACGCCTGGTGGTCAGTTGACTTCGGCATTACTGCAAAATAGGAACATTAACTGCAGACAAAGCGCACTGCCACCCGCACCATCAATTCCCCCATCCGCAGACACACCCACATTCCAAATGCGGTAACGGTACATGCACCCACTAACAGATACCATCGATGGTGCATTGTCATTGACCCACGTCCTGCTGCAGGCTCAGGCTCAGGTCCAGGTCCAGGTCCAGGTCCAGGTCCCCGTCCAGGCCGAAGCCGATTGCAGTGCTGCAATAATTATTTATTGAATTAATGGACGTTCGCTTCATTTTATATCGCGGACTTAAGCGTTGTCCAACACCAGATACAGTAATGGATCCGTGTTCGCCGTGTGATAACCAAAACTGTGAGTCATGAGTAATGGGGCCAGAGCTGCAATGATGTTGCGTGTAATTGCCGTTTATCTGGCGTTTGAAATTTGCCAAATAAGGCCAGGACTATCCAAACAGTTATCTATTAAAGGTAAACATTTAACGTTGCTTTAAATACTTTGCATTCATTGCGTATCTTTTCACTGGTTTTATGGAATTTGAACGTAAGGTTTTAGTTTTTATAATCAATCAAATCAATTTCTATGTTATCTTTTTGGAGAGGTTTTGCAGAAGTCTTTTATAACTATATTTTGAATGTATTAAAATATATAGTCTGTATACACAAATTGACTGGAGTGAATGTTCAATATTTGGATAACATAATGACATAAAATATCATTTAATAACAAATTTAATTTATTTAAATTCTGGCAGAGTCATAAACTGTTACAGGATTACTTTTAGTTAAACACTGTTCAAACTATTATTTATTTATTCATTTAATAATCATAATATATAGCTGAATGCTTGAAATAATCACAGACTGTTAATGATAATAGTTTTTTGAATACATGTTCCAATGTATAAATAAATATAGTGCGTGTAAATTGTGTAGTCATCGATTTGTAATCATAGTGTCAACTATGATGACATAAGAAGACTTAAAAAAAAAAACAAGGAAAAGAAAACAATATGGACACGGAACAAACTACGAATGCTTTATATACAAGTGTCTACACACTTACAAACATTTGTACATATGTACGTATGTATGTATGTATTTTGAGCTGGTGACACGAGTGCCTTCTGTCAATGTCGTCATTGTCGCCACAACGAGGAGTCCGCTGTGCACAGACAGGCGGACGGACGGGTGGATAGACGGTTGGTTGCCTAAAATGCAGGTCTACATAATTAATGATTGCTTTTAAATTGAGGCAACGGACGAGTGTTGTCAGCGGAGAAAAATGATTTTTTACTGTATAAACATTTGCACTTGCTCGTAATTAGTTAACGATGTCAGCCCGTCGCACTATAGTATTAATTTGTTATAATCGATTTGAATTAATTTCAACATGTTTTTCCTTTGCATTTTATCTCCAACATTGTACAAATATCTAGAGCCCAAGCCAGCTGAGAATCGATGATGGATTCAAAACCGCAGAACTATAAAAGATGCAGTTAAAATATGTTTCAATTAATATATTTTGAAGAACATAAGTCGTCTTTAGTCTGTATGTGTTATTAATGTTTGGGTAATAAATAAAAATGGACTTCATAAATAAAGAGGACTAATAGCACTTAATCACTACTGACTTGATTATATTTTAAAGTTATAATAATTTTAATATAATTATACTGAAGAAATATGGTTATAATCCGATAGGATTTTAATGTTTTGCCTAATGTGCCAGGGAATAGAGTTAATGCATCTCAGTCTGGGGAGAGTTTGGGACAGTTTCGTGGAAGAGTGGTGACTAATTACCTGGAAGACATCCGGGGATCTCTGGCTAAATAAAGAAATAAAGCGACTCAAATGCCGGGCATAAATGTACGTACTTATTTACTATAATATTTATTTAGTTTATTTTGGGGTGCACGAGTGCGGCGCACATTACATCAACTTAATCACTAATTACTGTGTTACGCATAAATATATATGCACTCTGGGGTGCTTGACATGGACATTTTGGTGTCGCACTTCGCGCTCTAAAATTCGCAAACTAATCTGCCATTTATCACAGGCCTGGCTGGCAGCCACCGGAGTCTGGCGACAGGTATGTACTTGAATGACGGTCCGAGACGTCCACGGATGGGGGCTACAGACTCGGATGCGGATTCGGGCTGGCAAACAGCATTTGGCCATGGATCACCATCAGGGAACTCTTTAAAATGATTTATTTTTGATAAATTGCCACGGTCTCCGCGATGCGGATTCACATCATTTTGCAAATGATTTACACGGAATGACATGGAATTTAATTTTGAAATTCGCAATTGCTAAACTAGCTGGGTGGCAAACATGAATCTTGCTCTTGCCACCGCAGTGCAATGAGTGCAACACGAGGTCGCAATGTGACAACGTCTGCGATGTTTATTAAAAAACAATTTGCGGAGGGGTGATTAAGCACTATGCGTAATTAGATCATCATAGTGTGGAGTTCCTAAGCCTAAGGCTGTAGATCATTCCCTATTCAATCGAAAGTATACGAGGTATCCGTAGTCATAGTCAGTTTGAGATGAAACAAAGGCTTTGATCCATTATTGGGTTGTATATAGAGTTGTCGTGTCAGATTCTGTCAACATCTAAAAAATATATAATTATTCTTGCTATTTAGTCAATCAAATACCAACAAGATTTGTAGTCATTTGAAAATGAATTTATTCACAAAACTTTTAATCTTATTTGCTAACCAGATTTCTAAATCAAATTACAATGTTTAAAAAAATCGTTTTAATTTTAAGAATATCAGGAAAAGCTGACAATCAAAGTGCACAATATAAAAAATTAGTTGATAACTTGTTCGTTATACAGGTCAAAATTTTAAACAACAGCAAAAGTTTACCAACTTGATTATCGATCAAAATTGTTTATTAAAGGTTATTTTACAATATTACAATATATTTTTAATGAAAACTTATATAAATAAAAATTGGGTTGCTTTTGCAGATTAGTGTAACAAAAAGCACAACACAATTTATACGAAATGTAAAAGTTATTCTCCTAGGAGTATACGGTTAAACTTTGTTCGACTTTGCATATTTACAAGGGAAACATCGCCAGGTTTAATGTGTGTGTGTGTGTGTGTGTGTGTGTGTGTGTGTGTGTGTGTGTGTGTGTGTGTGTGTGTGTGTGTGGAAAACACACACAGGTATAATGTTGTCATGTGCATACTTATTCCCAATTAATCCCAATAAAGTAGAAAGTCCACTCTCAGGAGAGCCTTAACTTTTGGGTCGGTGTTTGACTGCAGAATTTAATATGAGTTAATTTATGGGCAAATATTTATATTTTCATATGAAATAGAAACTTGAATATACAACCGATTTGGGATATCATTTGAAGACTAAGCCAGCGTTAAATTCGATATTGAACTGCTACTTTTCATAGTCGTTTACGTGCTCAAAATTAAATACGACTTTTGCTCGGTAAATAAAAAATATGTGTAACGGCATAAATCGTGCGAAATCAAACTGATATCGTCAAAAAGTGGCCCGAATCGTGGGGCATGTCGTGTTGCATGCGGATGCGCGGCAGCTGTCCATACTAAGCATCTACATCTACTTAGTCGCATAATTACTGCCGGGCGAAACGTGGGCCACTTATCACGCCAGTAGATAATATGTTGTGTGTGCAGTGCGTGTGTGTGTGTGCAGTGTGCAGTGTGCAGTGTGTGTGTGTTTCAACAAAAACCAATTGGAAATTAGAAATCAGCGTCAATCGGTGCGGCAATCAATCGTGACTCTGTTCTTGTTGTTGTTGTCGGCAATGCCGACAAAAGAGGAACGCACGCGCGGGGTATTTCTGTTATTCTGGCATTCTGGTTAAGGGTCCCACAATTCTCTGACTTTGACACCGGCTACAGTTCCATTCTACCCAGGTTTTTGGGTACGGGCGTCGGGCAACGTCAACGTCGGGCACTTGAACAGCACAAAGAGCACCGATTTGTTGATTTGTTTTTGAAAAGTGAGTAAATATGTTTCCATTTATGAATGTTTGGCAAAGTGTTCTGTGTGTGTGCGTTTCGTTTTTTTTTGGTTTTTTTTTCTGTTTGAGCAGCAATCCCATTTTGAAGTGGTCGATAAGATGCCAGGTGCTGATACGATACGATACCATATCAGTGAGCAACTGATAACAATGTCCACACGAGTGGTGTGATTGGTGACAGCAAACTCTCTGGCTCTAGCCCCCAACTGCGACGACTCCAAGGTGTCTGCCATCATTCCAAGCAAACAATTAAAATGGCCATAAGTGCTAGGTGCTCTGTCTGCTCTGCGGATGTGTGTGTGTTTGCGCAAGGATTCCTACAATTTGCCACAAAATCTTTGGTGTCACTTGTCGTTTGGCACAAACCCGAAGCTGGGGCTCAAGCATATACAAATTTATTGAAAGCAATTTGCATAGTTTCTGTTTAGATGTATTCATCCTTTTTGTGCGTGTTCCGGTGACTTTATCATTTGTCGTTATTTGGGCATAGGGATTTTATATTTTATTACTTTTCCTGTATGGGCTGATGCGCAAAGTGCGGAGAGGAGAAGATTTCAATTTGAGAAGATTTTGTGAAGCACATCAGACATCAGACACTGTCAGTATGTGTGTGTGTGTGTGTGTGTGTGTGTGTGTGTGTGCCACATACTGAAAAGCGACAATTTCATGTCCAATTGCTTTCCAGGTGACATGAAACAACACTTAAGCAAGAGGAAGCACAGCAGTCGAGAAGGGGGAGGACGAGGAGGCAGCAGCAGGATAAATGGGATGAAATGAGAGCTTGCAACTCCCATTCGTGCAGCTGCTGCTGCTGTCGTGCGTTCACACTCTTACCCCACACTCACACACATCACACACACACACACACACACACACAGACAATGTGTATGTGTATGTAGGTATGTGTGTGGCCTTCCCTCATCTACCTGATGCCAAGGCATACTATTATCTGTTAACGCTAAAATCTACATTTAAATTGTTTTCAATATAATCTGTATGTTGTCCAAAAATGGACGAGTTATTGTTTGACAAAATGCAAATACAATCGTTTTTACTCCCATGCTGATTTCCCTCTGTTGTTAAATGAAGTGCAACATCTGCAAAAATTCTCACAAGCAAATCCGAAGGCAAAACACATGGCAACTGTTCTTGTGCAAACTTAAGTTAAGCAGTCGATGTTCTTTTGGATTTCCTGGCGCCACCAAGTGTATTCAGTGTCCAGCCCAACAAAATTACTATTAACACGATCTGGCACTCAGACACTCAAGGGTACAGCAGTGAAAGAGTCCATCAGGACCTGCCCTTACTTCAGCTAGTATTTCTTGCCCATATGCATTTACTTACATTCATTATAAATGACGTCGCGTTAACACCCCAAAAAAAACAAAAAAAAAACAATGCAGTCAAGTCTCGTCTTACAAGAATTCCACCAAAAATTCCATCGTGCTCCGCCGATCTTTCATAAATTAGAATGCAACCAAGTGGTTGTGCCCACTTCAAGTGCCTGAGGAGTTAAATTTCCATTTTGAAATTGAATTGTTTGTTTTTTGTAACACTCCAAGCACACATTCGGTTTCGTCTGACGATCGGGAAAGGCCAATTAATTTCGTTGATTTGGCAGCCTTCTATGAAACGGCTTTCGAATCCGTAGAAAAGGCTGTTTTTTAAAATGCGTAACAACTATTTTTATAAGTTATATTTACAAGTTGTAAAATACATAGTTTTAAAAATAAACTACTGCTAAAAATATATAGTATTTATTGTAATAAATAAAGTGGATTTCAGTTCTCCGACTTAATCAAATTTATTGTTCATACAAAGATAAAAAAATATCAGAATGTAAATTAATTTAAAATAAATATCGTATTTTATTATATACTATATATATATATATTTTGAGTTTTTATATAGAAAAATGTCAAATAACTTGGTTCAAAAATAAACAAATGTTTTAATGGGTATAAAGAGCGTAATTATTAAAACAAATAAACTGGATTTTAGATTTCCCACTCAATTGCATTTTATTGTCCATTAAAAGACGAGATATTCCCGAATATAAGTAAATTAAAATTAAATTTTGCATTCTATAAATCTTATTTATAGACTTTTCGATTTTATTAGCAAAATGGCTATAAAAATAAAATTAATTCAAATTCTATTCTGCGTTTATATATTTTTAGATTTTGTTAGCCAATTGGATTTAAAAATAAAATTCTAAAATGCAAATGACTTTTGCTAAAAAGGGAATATTAAATTCATTTATTCTGTGAGAACTTTGAAAAACTTGTTAAAAATAAATCATATTATACACTCGTAAGATATTATTTAAATGGTATTCCCTAACGGATTAATATTATTTAAAGTCACAACCGGCGGGATTCAGTTGTCTAATCTTGAGTTATTGATTTTTTGTGCAAATAATATTCTTAAAACACATGTGCAAATAATAAATATATAATAAATTAACTTTCCACCAAGATCACATGTTTATATGTCTTATATGCATGTGGCAGAAATCGGATTAAGAAAAGTAACGAATTCTATTGATCATCCTGTGAACTTTTAACTATATTGATCCTTCTTACAAAACACTTGCACATAACAATATTTATAAGCCTACAACTGCTAAATATATGTTTTGATTTATTAAATGTTGTCGATTTAACAAGAATAATATATATGTTTGTATTTGTAGTGGGCACGTTTGTTTGTGTGTGTTGCTTATAGTACCAGCAACAACAATAAGAACAACAACCAATAACAATAACAACAACAACAACAACAACAAGGAGTTGCGGAAGAAACTGAAAACTGTGCGAAGCCTTTCGATCGCAGTCCGCCATAAAAATGTTTCCAGTGTCAGCCAAAAAGGGGAAGCACTGGAAATACAACATGCGTTGTTGAGCTGCAGCTGCTTTGGCCGTTGCTCTGGCCTTCCAGTCGCAGTCGCGGAGGTGGGCGTTGTCGACGGCAACAGCCCCTGAGCGGCAATGGGAATTGTGATTCCCATCTCGCTTGCGCCCATCTGAGGAGAGCAATCGTTTGAATGAGACGGCGCATGCATTGCGCTCTCTCTGGTTGGAACGACAGCCGACAGCCGACAACCGACAACCGACAACAGCGACAACATTCATTTGCTCGCTCCCCCATATTAGTGCCGTCTAGCTCTCTCTCTCTCGCTCTCGCTCTCCCGTTGCCGTTGTCGCTGTCGTTGTCGAGTCGAATCGGCCTTGTGCCCCTGAACGGGCTGTTTGTGGCATCGACAGACCAGTTTGTGTTTAAACGCGAATAGGCAAAGGCGCACATCTCAGCTGTGCCTGTCGACTGTGACTCGAATTCAGACTCGAATTCAGAAGCGTCAACGTTGAGAGGCCGCCACTCAAACTGGCCGACAATCAGACAACAAGACAGACAGACAGGTTGTGTGTGTTGTGTGTGTGTGTGTGTGTTGAACTCGTTTCAATGACGATCGGTGCAAAAACCAAAACTAAGCCGTAAATAACAAAAAAAAAGAAGAATAAAAAGTGTTTGTGCAATAATCTATAGGCGTGTCAATAAATATATACTTAACACAATAAATTAGTACAAGGTATTAACTTCAACTACTTAAACTTATTGACCAAAGCGATCTACAAAGTACATCAAATCCGAAAACGAAAGAGAAACACAAGTAGAAACACATGTTGTGAGTGATACTCGGCACAACCTTTTGGCTCCGGTCGCCAAGTCAAGCCGTGTCGACAGTGACCCGTAACCAGACCTAAACCTGGACCCGGACACCGACCCGTACTCGAATAACGTTGGCAACTAAGTAAATATAACCAGTGTCCAGCATCAGAGGACGATTTGTATGCTGTCGCGCCTGTAAACAGTCAATGTCAATAAAAATACAAATAAAAATAAATAACAAGCAAAAAAAGAATTGAAACGAAGTAAAAGAATAAAACGCAAAGTCACACAAAAAACAAACAAAACATTTTCCGGCTCCGGCGACATTAACAGAACTGCTCGACATCGACAATTTGTTTTATCAATTTTCAACAAGGCCAACAACACAACAAGAGCAACAAACAACAGCAACAGCAACAGCAACAACAACAACAATCGCACACAGCAGCAGCCAACAAACCAACAAACAACAAAAGCATCCAGAGTGCTTAGCCGCGCTCCGCGTCGAGCACGCACGCCACCACCACCACCAACAACAACAACAACAACAACATCAACATCCACCATCCTTCAGCTCCCAGCTCCCATCTCCATATACACATCCACATCCACATCCGCATCCATCTTCAGCTCCCACCACCCACTCTCCTGACCCGACCGAGTTGCAGCCACCCAGCCAGCCAACCCCTTATCATCAACAGCAGCAACAACAACAACAACAACAAGAACAACAGTAGCAGCAGCATCATCAGAATATCCTTGCAGGGCGCGGGCGCCCCACGCTGAGCTCTCCAATTGTACAACCTGCCGTTGCCGCTGCCGCTGCCGTTGCCGTTAACAGTTCAGCGTCGAAGACGAACGCGACAATGGCTGCATATGCGCAGTTTGGATATGGTTACCCGTCGGCAAATCAGGTAAGCGAGAACAACACGTTAAAAAATATGTCACGGTAGAAAATCGTATATATATATTACAAGCCTTTTAGTTTCCATAAAATGACGATATTTCATTAGAAGCAACATTCTCAATAAGCATTAGATACTGAATATTTGGCCTTATCTTGCCTCCTTGCAACAATACCCGATTAAATTCTGAGCATGACAAATCGCAGATTTATCAAGTCAAACTTATACTACTAACAAATATTATAGGCTTTAGAGAGTTAGAAGTGTGAATTATATATGAATGCAGTAATATCAATATTTTTGGATATTTTTGTAACTTATAAAATGCGTTGCAAAATGTTTCGAGCAAAAGACTCCTGAATAAATCTGGCTTTTTAGTTAGTTATTTAGTTATTTTACCTGTGGTCTCGACATTTTATTATTGGCTTTGGAGACCTGCATTTGGAATTATATATGATTTGAGGATAGGCGTATTTGTAATTGGATATTCTTGAGTTCTACAAAACTCGCTGGAAATCGTGTCGAACAAGAGACTAATGAATATTTCCGGATTTCTCACTAGTACTTAACGGTTTTAGTCACACATTGGTTACATTAAAATATATATTTAAAAAAATGCTATTATCATTTGTTAATTAAACATGCACCAGCAATATTTAAAAGAAATAATTTTGTTGGATTTAGTATAAACACATTAATAAATATTATACAGTGCTCAGCAGTTTTAGTCTCATATGTAAATGGCGACGGCGCCGTAGTTGAAATAAACATAAATTCAGATTTTATGTTGCGGTAATGGGGCATGAATATTCAAGCCATATGCATATACAGCTACTGACCATCAGCCGTTAATAGACGCCCCAAGCAAGTGTTGCACAATTTAGGACATTATGCAGCCGTCGCCGTCGCCATCGCCATCGCCATCGCCGTCGTCAACGTTCTGGCCAACGGCTGCATTGACTTCGGACCATAATTACTTTGCCACTGGAATTAAGTGGAGTGGGCAAGGGAAGTTCAGTAAATGTGAAGTTCAGTAATTCAAATTAGTTAGCTGAGGTTTCCGTTTCTGTGTGTGTGTGTGTGTGGCAGCCATTATTATGGCAGACCAAAGCCTATACAGTGAGTGTCGTTAATATATTACCCCTTTGTAGTTGAATGTGCCATAAAGATGTATATATATATTCTTATAGCCTTTAACTGCCGCTGCCTATTCACATAAATTGCTGTCTAGGCGAATCGAATGGCTCGCTGTTTGTTTTAATATGCAAAACTTGGTAAATTGCAATAATTAAAATAATGAACGCTCAGATTATCGACTCTAATTATGTCTGCGGATGTGCAAAGTGGAAAGTATGGCCTACTTTTGCTACCACTCATCCTCATTTTTTTTCATTTTGCCACACTGTGTTTTCTGCGCTTCCTTCTGCTGGCCAAATTGTGTTGCAGCTATTTTTGTTGCCGGGATTTCTTGGCTTGCGTTTTTGTGTACTTAATTCTCTTGTCGTCAGAACTGGTTTAATTTGTATTCTCTTCAATTTGCATACATTAAAAGTTCGCTAAGCTTAAAGATTATTGCAAAGCATCGCAATTTTGACACTTATAAGCCCATAATGCACTTCTCAGGATTTGTTGTGTTTCATCTATTCGCAGTTAATGTTGAATTGTTATGTTGTTTACATTTTAATTGGGACTGTTTAATATATTTATAGATATAATAAAATATAATTTATGGCATCATTTTGTCTGATTGGGTCACAGAGACATTAAATTAAACTTCTATATATTTTAACTATTTGCAAAAAACAAAAAATTGTTGTTGACTTATTTTCAAAACAGATAAATAAACACACATCGTGATTTATAGCCATATAAAATTGAATTCGATATATTATCGGTGCACACTTTTTTTATGGTGTCTGCAAAATATAAATGCGAATAAAAAATAATAATTTATGCAAAATAACATCAAATTTTATCTGCGTCTGGTGAAATTCCGTTGAAAATCAAGGAACTAAACGGAAGGTTTATAAATTGTCAAACATTTTATTTGGCAGTTAATCCGTCGTCGAATAAGCTTTAAATAAAAGCCTATTTTTAGCGATTGATCTGCTGGCTTGTATTTAATAAATTCCACTTGCGACTTGAGTAATATATACAAACACCCAGACAAACAAACTTATATCTACCCAAGAGTCGTATTCATTAATTTAATTTAATTTTAATTTCAACGCCAATTCGGCATCCCAAATATGACACACAAAAATCGTTGACGAATTCAATATATATCTATATATATATATTTATACATGTATGTATGTTTGTGTGTAAATTAATAAATTTAATCAACGGCTGCTAAAGCTCCTGGGTCCATGGACAGAATTGTCAACTTGCCAAATGCGAGGAGCAGTTCACGCATTGCATGGAAAAATAACTCAAATTCCCAGGCAGTGGCCGAGGCACAGCCCGTTGCTTCACACATACATGTCCATGTGTCCTTCCTGCCACGTTGCGTAGGCCTGGTCCGATGCGAGAAAAAACTAATATTTTGCCGTGTGCATTCCATAATTGATTTATGAATTTTTAATGCAAACATTGAAAGCCACTGGCACGCTGAAAACAAAGAGTTGCTCCTGCCGTTGCAGGAACTGCTAGCTGGCAACTGGGAACTGGGACGACGACGACGACGACGACGACGATGACGACGACGACAGCAACTACTGAAACTGAAGTTAATTCAATAAAAGGAGCGCACAGCAACCACAACTACAACAGCAACAGCAACAGCAGCAGCAACAGCAGCAGCAACAGCAACAGCAACTTATTCGCATTAGCAAAAACACGCATCAGAGCTATGGGTATTTTGGATTGGTATTGGTATTGGCAAGGAATGGGCATGGGCATGGGTATGGGTATTGCTTTTGCTTTTGGTTTTGCCTGCACACTGGCTGCTGGCTGCTGGATGAATGTGAGAATATGCCAAATGCCACGACGCGTCGCCTCGAGTCTCGAGTCTGCAGCAGCGCCCGAGAGCCGCATCCAAAACCAAAACCAAATATCGGCAGAGACCCAAGCTCAGCACAACCTTCAACTCCTGCTCCTGCTCCTGCTCCTGTTCCGGCTCATACTCCTTTTAATTTCGCTTATTGTTTGTCATTGCTGCTGTTGTTGTTGTTGTTGTGCCCGTTAGTGCTGTCGGCGCCGTTGCCAGTTGCAATTCCAAGTCGACTGGCGTCAGAAGCAACCTATTGCGGAGCAGATATCACTTTTTATTTTTTTTGCTGCAGACTCTTTGTTAAGATGTTGTTGCTGTTGTTATTTGGAGTGCAAAAACAAAAATCCATAAACGCATCTTCAGCGGTAGCAGCAACAAGAGCGAAACGGCAGCAACAACAGCAACCCACAACAAGCAGTGTGCACACACATTCACACACTCGAACACACACACACACTCGCACACACACTTGGACTTAAAAACAATAATAACAACAAGGGGAACTTCACAGCCCAGCCTCCTTTGATACACACGCACACACTGCAGCAATTGGCAATTGAATGGAATTGGCATTGGCTAGGTGGGATAGGGACTGGACCGCACCGCTACCCGTACTCGTACCCGTACCCGTACCGTACCGTACCGACGGGCAGGCGTTTCGTGAGCTTTAACATAAATCATAAAATTAATAACCATAAAGTGACGGCAACAGTTTTTCCAAACATCTCGGTCCGAGCGGGTGGCCGCAAACGGTGCAGACTGCACAGAGGAGGAGCAGGAGTGGAGCAGGTGGGAGGTGGGAGGCACATATGGTTTGTCTGACAGTCTGTCTGTCTGCACTTCAAAGGCACTAATAATGAGAGCCCGCTCACTTGTGCAATTACGCTTGATGAGTATTTGCCTTTTTAGTTTAACGTTTCTTGTCGATTTGCCAATTTCAAAGTTTTTGCATTTACTTGCAACGGCTTGAGCAAATGTTGTACTATAGTCTGTTGCAAGGTTCGCTGGCTGCATGGCATTCGTTTCGCTTTGAACTTGGGTCATGCAACCAATAGAGCGAGCTTAGTGTTTTTTGTTGTACTTCCTTCCCATCGGTAAATGATATTTAAATTTTAATTTTCACTTAAATTTAGTTCAAGTGGAGATAGTTGCATTCCAAGGCAATTGTGCAACCGAAGACCTAACTGAATATTTATTGGCATCAACAAATTATAAAATTTGATTCGGCTATTTATGAAATATGCAAATTCTGGTAACATTTTTATCAAAACCGTGTGGGTTATTTACAGTCAAAAACTGTGCCAAGTAAATCAGAAAATTTGTATTTTTACACCACAATTATTCACTACTTTAATAGCCGCTGATTATATGCCTGAGTTGGATTCTTTTGATTCCATAACCATTCTATATCATTCCAAAATTGATTTGCATTTTTATTAAGGCAGTAAAAGCAATAATGATTTTATAGCATCCTTAAGCTTTAGGTTAAGTGTACCTGCATATGTAATATTCATGCTTGGTTGTTGAACTATTTTACATTTTTCTTGTATCTTTCCACAAATTATTTAAGCTATTTTATTTATCTTAAATAAAGAATATATTCCAGAAAGATTGAAAGATTTTCAAGTTATTAATTGCTTCATTGATTGAGTGAAAACAGTTTTGAATGAAACAGTTGTAGTATTTTGAGCTAGTAGTAATTTATTGAGTGTCCTGCTTTGAATATCTGGCTGTGAATATATCCTTGCCACGGCATGACAGGCATACACTTCAAAGCGGACATGCAGTTCACACCGTTTATCGTAATATTCAAGTCATAAAACAGCGCACTATAAGGCAATATTTAATAGTTGCCAACACTTGGCAACATTTGCAACATTTCCGCATTGTGGTAACTAAAGCCGTCTTTAAGCCAGTGCCAGAAACCCCTCGAGACCAAAAACCTATCCGGTGCCTGTGTCTGTGTCTGTTTGTCCACCTCATGATAAACTCGCCGCTGCGCTTCCTCCTCCTCCACCACCATCCACAGTGCATCCCAGAGTGGGTGAGTGAGAATCATTAAAAATAAACTGACTTGCGTGCCGATAATAAGCGCTGGCCGGTGGCTGCTTCGCCGGACCGCACTTTGCCGGACGGTTGGACGGACGGACGGACGGACGGAAGGCAGGCTGGCTGGCTGGCTGGCTGGCTATTCGGGTCCGGGGTCCTCAGTGTCGTTGTCGTCGCTGATATGTGTTTTTTATGGACGACCACAAAAACTGAAATTGATGTTCGAATCGCATATAAAAATAAAGAATAATAAGAAATGAGCGCGCGCAGCGTTTTGTACATTAGAAAGAGAGAGAAAGAGAGAGGGAGAGAGGGGTAGGCACAGGGAGAGAGAGACAGAGTTGAGTGTGTGTGTGTGTGCGAAAGGGAGAGGTAAGCCGGCCACTTGTTGTGGTTTTTTGTTGGATTCGCTGTGTGTTTGTCGACGGCGTCGTTACAGTTGGTCGCCGGTTCAGGCTGTTCAGCGTGGCTTTGGCCACTGGCCAGTGGTCATTCATTCAGAATTCATTAGATTTCATTCATGAAAACGCCTTCATTATGCAATAATTTCAAGTTTGTTGCGGAGCGGCCAGATCCCTCGACTCCAACTCAAAGTTGGAGGCTTTGTGGCCCTGGTGTCCGCACGAAATTGCTTTGCGATTAGATAGCCTGCAGGAGGTGTTGAAAATCAGCTTGTTCACCTGTGAATTACCATTATTATTTAAAGCAGAAATTTGACTACTGTAGCCGAGCACTGATTGAACCAGAAGTGGCCAACAGTAGCCAGCAAAAAAGGGATGCGTAATCGGTTAAGCTAATATTTTTATTTTGGTAACTCAACACTTTTTGTATCTCGCTAATGATAAAGTTTTGTTTATGTTTTAATAATTCATTTACAACTTGAGGGAGCTTTCAAACGAAAAAAATGGATATACAATTAAATTAATGTTTAGACTGTCGGGTAAATAAAATTCAGTTGAATTCTGATAGCTGACATATTGAATGTGAGCATTTCGATTAGCCCATTTGATTTATTTCACGCTCATTGACTTTTTTAGATTTTCTGGTATTTACAGAGTTATCTAGCACTTGCCTTATGGGCTACTCCTGTTGTTGTTTTGTTGTGCTTCTTGTTGCTGTTGTGAGTCGCGTCGAGTCGAGTTGAGTTGAGTTGAGTCGTTGAGGTCTTACCGTCTTTCAATCGGAATCGGCGATTCGTTGCGGTTATCGTGCAAGCGCATACCTGAGTGCCTCATTCAATTTCTTGCCCTTTTTGCCTTGCCTTGCCTCGCCCGGCCCAATGCCCACACTCAATCGAGCGGTCGATCTGTCCGCTGATACTTGCAACGTACCCTCTTCAAAGAGGCAGAGAATCCGAGACCGAGACCGAGACCAAGACCGAGACCGAGACCAGCACCGTGCCGTAGCCCGAATTCAAGCCCGAGCTCGAACTCTTGCAACGACAGCCCAACAACAACAACAACAACAGCAACAACAACAGCAACAGCAACAATAACAACAACAGTATCTGAAATCTGACTGTGATAAATTGAAAATTAATGAAGTGAAAATAGATGGAACGGATCGCAAAATGCGCCAAGCCAATAAAATATTTTGACATTTGGAGTTATCGTCTTAATCTGTTTTGTTGATTTCGACCTGAAGGTTCGGCACTCTCGAGCAAACAACCCTTACCTCTACCCCTACCCCGGCCCCTACCTCAGCCCCCGTCCCTATGCCTGTCCTTAGACCGAACGCGAGGCGTCCTTGATCGCATCACCTGTTTTAAGAATCGTACCATTGCGAACCTTTTTTCGCCTTTTCGCCTTTTAGTTTTTGTATTTTTATTTATATATATATATATATTTGACTTTTTGTTCAAGTTGTATCTTCTTCTGCTGCTCCTCTCTTTTTAGTTACTTGGCGGTGCGGCGACTGCGACTGGCGACAGTCAGAGCGGACATGGTGGGGGCTCGGTGCCATCGCCACTGTCCGGCACAAATGAGGCCTCGCTCAGTCCCTCGGGCGGCTCGACAACGACGGGCATCACCGGCCCCGTCAGTCCAGGTGCAATTTCGCAAACGTCAAACAATGCGGGCCCTACAGTCTCGACGGTCGCAGCGCCGACGGATGCAGATGCAGTTGGCAACGATGTTGTCGTCGGCGGCGGCGGCAGCGTCACAGAAACAGATGCCTCTGCTGCCGGCGTCGGCGGCGTCTCGAGCAGTGCTCTGGAGGCGCATGTCCGTGTTGCCAATACCATGTCCTGCTGCGAAAACGGACGACCGATCATCACCGATCCCGTCTCGGGTCAAACGGTCTGCTCGTGCCAATACGACTCGGCGCGTTTAACCCTCGGTGGCTATTCTCGCATGGCGTTGCCTTCCGCTGGCGTTGGAGTCTACGGTGGACCGTATCCCTCCAACGAGCAGAATCCCTATCCCAGCATTGGTGTCGACAACTCGGCCTTCTATTCGCCACTGGTAAGTGTTTGATATGCATCTAATTGGATTAGTGCAGCGGGCAGAAGTCCACGCTGAAGGTAAATTGACAGGTGGCGATTTTGCAATCAGGTTTCTCTGAACGGAACCATCTCATTTGATCTGCTGCGATCTGTCGTCCGGCTACTCCAGTAGGCAATTAGCGGAAGCTTACACGCATGTTATCGGCTCAGCCTGACTGGCTTTTCCTCAATCGATGACTAACTATAAATTATGTGTTTGGTTTAATTTTAGAGTAATCCCTATGGCATGAAGGATGGCAGCTCTGGTTCCGATATGAATGCTTGGACCTCGGCTGGTCTGCAATCAACTAGTGGATATTATTCCTATGATCCCACTTTGGCCGCTTACGGGTGAGTCTCTAATCCAACAAAACAAACAATAACAAAAAACAATTGCGCCACTAAGAAAAGTTAAGCGAGTTTAAAATGTTTTCATGGGCCGGCGACCAAAAGTTTTCAGGCACCGTCTGCTGAGTTTTTTTTTTTATTTTTTTTATTTTTTTTATTTATTTTATTTTTATCACCACAAAAGGTTTTTCCTGGCAAACTGGCAAGTGGCCCAAAACAGGCTTAAACTGTGGCACCGAGCGTAGACAATCTGCAAGGGTATCGCGCTTGTACTCCTTAACGCCTTTCCTTCCCCTCCCTTCCCTCCACTTCCCTTCCCTTCCAACACTCAACCCTGTAGCCCTAAGCAAGCGATGCTTTTAAAAAATATACTAAACTCAATAAGTTTATGGCTGGAAGGGACGCGGTTGTTGATTGTGTGGTGAGCTGGGCGGAAGGAAGTTACAAATGCACAGATTAAAATTCCCAGGGCGTTTCTTCTGTCGCGGTTTTTATTGTGCGTTTCGCTTTTTCTTCCACTTTTTTTCCACGAAGCGGAATTTTGTGAATCAAAAGTGCAACACGTACGCGGTCTAGAAAAATTGAGTGAAGAAAAGCAAAACTGAGTCTTAAACAGTTATGAATTTCAATCATTTATTTAAAGAGTTGCACTTTAAGCCATATTCAAGCTTGCTTTACTAAATTATAATTTTAAAAATATATATAAAAGGAGTTTATTTATCAATAACAAATGTGTATAAAGCTATGACAATCGACTAAGACATCAGAAAGTGCTGAGACTTATCAAGGTCGGTATTAACATATAATCAATTAATGCATATCTGTTAAATATATGTTTGTTGATTAAACTTAAATGCTAGATAAGTTCTGATCTGTCAATGGTGTATAATTATTTATTTATTTACAGACATTTTTAATTAAAGGTTAAACTTAGTCTCAGTTAGTTTCTAAATAATATAAATAATATGAAAAGATATAATTCTCCAAACTTATATATTATAAATTGCATGCTTTTCGTGTCAATTGTCTTTTTAAAAATGAATTCCATTGCAGTTTAAAGTATATATATATGTAATTTTTATATCATTAAAGAAATTATTTAATTATCTACTTTAATCCAGTATTTATATTTAATTTCACAATTATAATGCTCTTTTCGCATTTTATAAACACTTTTTAATTACCTTTGTCCCAATGTACTCAGTTGTGTGCACTTTGCGATATTCCACTTGGCTTTTGGCTTTAAAGTGTCGCCTTGACTTGAATGTAGATAATTGTTTAACAGATGAGGTGTGGCGACCAACAGTGTTATTTGCCAGGGCAGTGATATGGGCAAGGTCTGGACACGTCCGATTTAGCGGAAGAAACACTCGATGTTTATCCAATATATCAGGGCGTTGTCACCGGAATAGTTATGTATGGTTTTCTAGTTTCTGTCAGACAAGTCTTTAGTGAGTGTAATGTTGAGTCTATGAGCGAACTATTTATTTATATTCTGAATAAATGCTTTCAATTGCAGTTATGGGCCCAACTATGATCTCGCCTCTCGCCGCAAGAATGCCACACGTGAATCGACTGCCACATTGAAGGCGTGGCTGAGCGAGCACAAGAAGAACCCGTATCCGACTAAAGGCGAGAAAATTATGCTGGCCATCATCACAAAGATGACGCTGACACAGGTCTCCACATGGTTTGCGAATGCACGACGTCGTCTGAAAAAGGAGAATAAAATGACGTGGGAACCAAAAAACAAGACGGAAGACGATGACGACGGCCTGATGTCGGATGATGAGAAGGACAAGGAGCCCATCGAGGGCACAAAGCTGCAAGCCAGCGACACATTTGGTAAGCTGTCACCTAATTTGATACCCTGCATTCCCCTATCTGTCCACCCTCTTTCCCCCATTCCCTCTTTCTCTGTCTCCATGTCATTGACCTAAGCAAGTGTTTCAAGTCAAGTGTTTTTTTTATCCGTTGAAAATTGCGCGATTGGGGCTTGATATCATTTTAAGGTCGTATTTGTATTGTTTTTCTAAACGGCCCGGCTCCAACGATTTTAGTGCCTGTCGCTTTCTGACCCTTCATGCCCTTTGTTGGCCCCCAAACTACAGATTTGTGGCAGCGGCCTTTTAAGTACAATTTATGTGGCGAAACGAATGTTATGCAATCTTTGTCTTCTCGGTCTGCCGTCCGCCGCCCGCCGTCCGTCCGCCCTTCTGTCTGACCATCCGTCTGTCCGTTTATTTGTCTGACTGCTTAGGCGACATCCTCCCCGGAAGTTGACAGCACATTGTTGGCAAAGTGGCCTTGCGCCCGCACTCTCCCCCCTCTCCCCTTCCCAGTCTCTTGCTCTGTCCTTCCATGTGGATGAAAGCGGCCTTGCTCGACTTGGCGACTTGACTTGCACTGAATTCCTATTTTGCCGCTCGAGGAACGCCGTTTGCTGGGGGAAGGGGTGGCGACTGGGAGTGGAGTTGGCGGAAGCCGAAGCATTTTGTTGCTGAAAGCTTTCTGCGACGAGGCAAACGGCGCGAAGGGTTGCACGCATCAACGCCCACCAACAATTTCAAGGGTTTTTGCCCTGCGCCTGCCAAAGACGAGGCAAACGCCCATGTTGCCAGTTGCCAGTTGCCAGCTGTTAGTTGTTGGCTGTTCGGCTGTTGGGAGGCAAGTGGCAAGTGGCAACTGCCAAGTGCCAAGTTTTGTAGTGCTCTAAGAACTTGTCTACTTCCGCTTTGCGACTTGAAATTAATTTAATTTAATTTTTGTCTCTGTTCTGCTGTCTTTTGTCTCTCCCAACTTTAATACAACCCAGATCCCGGCCATCAACGTATCAAGTCTGAGCTGGCCAACAACAAGTCTGACAAGGATCTGGACATTGAGGAGAAGCTGGAGCGTGAGCCGCAGAATTTGCTGGCCATCAGGGGCATGCCACCATATGGTGCACCCAGTTTCAATCCGCATCCGGCGCACTCCTACAATCCCTATGCCCATGTCCATGCCCAGGCACAGGCACAGGCCCAGGCACAGGCGCACGCCCAGCAGGAGCAACAACAGCAGCAGCACCAGCAGCAACAGCAACAACAGCAGCAGGCTGCAACTGGCGTTTATTACAATCCGGGCTATGTGCAGAGTCATGGCCAGGACGTTGGTGGTGGCAGTGGTGGTGGTGTTGGTGGCAGTGAATACACCGTTCAAAAAAACCAGCTGAGCAGAGACTGTGGCATACCGGTGCCGGCGAGCAAGCCCAAAATCTGGAGTGTGGCCGACACAGTCGCCTGCAAGACACCACCGCCTACGGCATATCTCGGCCAGAATTTCTATCCACAGCAGCAGCAAGCACAACAACAATCCCAAGTGTTGCCCCTGCTGCCCGATTCACCCACGCATCCAGCGCATCCGACGCAGCAGCAGCAGCCGCAGCAGTTGCAGCATCCGGAGCAGCAACAGCAGCATCATCTGCAGGCTGCGACACAGATTATGGGGCCGCAAGTCGAGCTCGGTTCGCCGCTGAGTATGATGAGCAGTTACGCCGCCGCATCGCCATATTCGCGGATACCTACGGCGTACACCGAGGCCATGGGCATGCATACCAAGACGCCTATCAATATGCATCGCGAGCTCTCCCAGCTGCAAGTGTTGCATTCGAGTTCCAGCCAGACGCCCTATCATCATCAGCAGAGGGTGGGGTTTACCGAGATTCAGCCCGATACGCCGCCACAGACGCCTCCAAACATGAAATTGATCAGTCACAACAACAACAACAACAACAATCACAATCATCACAACAGCAACAACAGCAGCAACAGCAACAGCAGCAGCTCTACGCTGCATACAGGGCCCGGCCCGGTAGCGGTACCATCCATGGGTTCAATGCTATACAATAACAACAACAACAACACCAACAACAACAATAACAATAGTAATAATATATATAACAGTAGCAATAGTAGCAGCAGCTATCTAACGAGCAATCGCTCAAATTCGTAAGGCCCTTTCAATCACATTACACATTAGATGCCGATACCAAATATATATTTCAATAACCAGGCCCAAGTGGACAAGTGCAAATATCGCCACAGCATCGATTGTGAGATGCAATTACAATAGCGATAGCGATAACGATAACGATTACGATAACACACTAATTAGTTTGCAATAAATGTAGCTTAAGTATGGCAATAAAACTTAATTTCCTACCATATCGTAAATTATTTTCACTTTATAACTTTAATTAGCATATTTACACTCATCAATTTGAAAATGCCGTCTCCAAGTTGCGAGACTCACACGACAACAACAGTTTGTCATGCAGTGGGATTTGAGTCATTACCCCATTGAGTTTAATGACTCGAACATGACACTCCACAACAACAGAGCCAGCAAGAAAGCAAACGGCAAACGGCAAACAACAAACAGCTAAAACAAAAGCAAAAACTTAGAACATTTCGGTACTCAAAACAAACAAAGATACATTTGTATTTCGCATGGTGCTCTCACTCTCTCACACTCACTTTGTATCTATCTCTATCTGTCTCGCTGTATAAAGTTGTGCATACATTAAACAGTTATTTAATTACCACATTTACGCTAAGTGTGCACACATACATACATTACATACATACATGCATACATACATATACATAGTATGTGGTTATTATGAGCTTAACCACTTCATTTTCATCAACTCAAATACCACAAGAAAAAAAAACACTTCAAAATGTATCTTAAACTACTAGAATTAATATTGAAATCGGAAACACTACAATTCAAACAGTTGTCATATGGGTAAAAAGTATGCTTGGTGTACTTGGGATGGAGTTGAATTAATGCTAAAAACTTGATAGCCAGTGTTTTCTGTGATATATCCATATACAACTTGTATAAACGATGCACAGATTGTACGATGTACGATAGTCACTCAGTGGAGTGGATAACAAATCAACTTAGTTCATAGTTTGCAGTTTAACAGCACTTACTAATTAGATATGTGCATCGATATGGTTGCTCTAGATATGTATGTATGTATAATTATGTAATCTATGTATGCACGAGTAGGCATACTTGAATTATCACTACTTGTGATCTAGAATTTTATAGTTTACTTTATTATGTGTACATACATAGAGTATACATAAATAAATAGGTTCGAAAATGTAATAAATTTAAATTAATAATAAAACTAAGTTTGTAAACTTGCACTATACAAAATAAAATAATTTAAAATAAAGAAACAACATCAGATTAAGATCATCATTTTGAAACAATTCGTGCTTTGTCGAATAAAAAACTAATAAATAAAGAAAATTCAAAAATTACTTTGGATATGTTCGTTAATTCTGGTAAGAGCTTATACTTCATTCCTTTAAACGGGTATTTTTAGTCTTCATTCTATATTGGATGAAGTAAATATAAATTCTTCCTATTCCTGCAATCAATATATGCTTAAAGCCTGTCCAATTGCATATCGAATATCTAGCAGTAATTTTGGAGCTGACATTTTTCTTAAATCAGATTGTCACAATATAAACTCGTTTATTTGTTTAATAGAATCATTATATGGGAGACCCTTTTTGGTATAATTTTTGCTATTTACTATTGTAATAACCTACTTTTATTTATTCATCTGTTCTCCAAACAGAACAATGAGCAATGAATAATTTATAAATATAGGAAAAAACATAATATAATCCCAGCAATGTATAGATTTCAAATAAATACGAATTGACAATGGACAATTGGAGCACTGTGAAGTAGCCACACTTGTTTAAGATCATAATCTGCATTGTATTGACAGAGTTTGGCTACTCTTTCGAAACCCTTTATTTCATAATTTCGAGAGGTGGGAATGTGTCAAAGCGGATTAAGCTCGTATTGTGTATGATATTGGCGTGTAGAATTTACGCATTTTTTTTGTTTATTTTTTTGTTTGCCGATAATTCCACTTTGTCATCAACGATTTATGGGTTTTCTCTATTTTTGTGACACGCGTCACATATCGTATCGTGCCCAAGTGACTGAGTGTCTTTTCACTCCGTAAATAGGTAAGAAATTTGTGTTTGATGTGGCCACTCCCAAATGTACGGCAATCAATTTGGGCACTATAGACCAACTTGGACAATGATAAAAAAATGGTGATCCCATCTTAAGAACCATAAACAAATTTAATTCACTTGAAGCACTCACAAAAAAAAGTCAAAAATAAAGAAACGTTTTACTGTCGCAATTAATGGTACATTTATGTGTCCAGCCGTATCAATCTCGGGAACTAAAAGAGCTGGAGGCAAACGATTTTTCAAAGGCAGGTCAAGTTTATTGAGAATTCCTGATAACTATCGCAGTTGAATGCAATCCTACTTGGTTAGATTTCCTACAAGATTTAATGATACAATAATTGAATTACTGAAAAGTACTTAAATATATATTACAAAATATGAGCGATATTTCTTAATTAAATATTTAATTTTAAAATATATTTATGACCCTGTGTACCATATGTATGTATTTATTATATGCAATTGGCTATTAATGAAAACAATTAAGAGCTCAACCGTGCTATGGTCCGTGCGAGAATCGTTAGATAAATTCTCAAAATTTTCAAATTAGCTGCCTGAATTATGGTAGCATCTGCATTCAATTGCACACTCTATGCAAAGTGCACGCAGTCTGGCATGCAACTACGTAATTATTTACATACATATCGACATATGTATACGTATGTATTTACGGGTGCATTGACCATGCCCGGGATCATCCCTATATATACGCGGCTGACTGAAGCTCCGCTTCTACATTGGCTTTTGGTTCGCACTGGCTGGCTTTTGCAATTTTATCCACAGAGTGGAAAATGTCAACATTAATTTCGGGCTTTTATTTGTGCGAATCGGGCTTGGCCACATTTTAAATTAACCCAAAACATGTTTAGGGGTTTTCCGCACAATTGCCCCATCGGTGCAGGCGCAACCATGTGGCATAATGGCCTTTGCGAATGTTGCAGCACCTGACGCCCCTTTTCCATGCTGCTGGGATGCTACTCATTAAGAGTGCGTTAAATAGGGTTTAATAAATTTATGCAAGAGAAGGAGACCTTTTCGACCCTGTACAAAATCTATATGCTACAACAACATCAGCCGTTTTGCTTCATATATATTTGTATTTATGCATGTGTTTTATATAAGCTAAGATTTTATTAATTTTAAATTATAAATTTGATTGCATATCAGATTAGAAATGAATTATAAGCATAGAGTGTGAGAGAGGTACCAATGTAGATTTTCGTTTTCCTAGAGGCTGTTTGAGATCCTTTTACATTTGTTGTGTGCTCAGCTGGCAGGCAGCCCTTGGAATGGTTTGGAGCATGTTTGTATTGTTTTAGTGTCTTTTAGTCTTTTAGTGATTAGTAATCAGTTAGTTTTGCTTGCTTTATTAGGTTTTTTTACATTTGATAAAAAATATCCATCTACGGTGTGTTACAGCTCACCATGGATCAATCGATCGAAAGGTGAGTTCTTGTATGAAAAATGTTTTTGCTTAAGTTATCCTAACTAAACTTAACAGGATTGCATGCCATTATACTCCTTATAATTGAACAAGATACTGTTAACATCGGACTAAATTATCATTTAGTTGTAGCTGTTCTTATGCTGCTAAAATATATTTCTTATTGTTCACCAACACCAACTATAACATATAGCTTGTATTAGAACAATTAGTCGGTTTTCAATATTTATTTTATATATTTATCGGTCTTTAGTGTGCCTAAGATAGCCATATTTTTTTCTTGTAAAGTCCTGCGTATTATTATTGCTATTTGTATTAGTATTATAATAAAAGTATTAGGATGAATTTGTCTTCACATGCGTGTCTTGTAACAAGTATGCAGTAAGTAAGTATTAGGTTTGAAGTTATAAAAAAAACAGGGTTTAAGCTTTAAAGTTTCTTGATTAAGGACGATGACACTAACAATATAGAGTGATTTTTATAAAATATAAAAACACAACCGCAGTAGCGGGGTAAGCGGGCGGAGCATTGGCAATCCGGATCCGAAACAGGTCCGCAGGGTCCGGACGCACACGTGGTACATTATTCGGCTACAAAATGGCCAAAACAACAAACCGCTATAATTTACCATATTTTATGGCTGCGCTGTGGCAATAAAATCGCCAACAAGCGCTATAACTCATTCGAGAGCGGCCGCATTTGCCCGGCTGCAGCAGCAGAAGCTGCCCCCGGCGCACGTTACACGTTCCACAGATAGAGCTGGTCAGAGAGATGAGGTCACAGGGGGAGTGGAGGATGAGGACATGGGTATGTTTTGCGTACATCCGCGGTTGTCCACTGTGACTACGAATATGAGCTGCGTGTATGTGTATGTGATTGGGTGTATGAATGGTTTCAATGATGCGCCACACTATACACACACACACACACACACTATATATGCATGTGTGGGTGTGGGTGTGTGTGTGTGTGTGTGTGTGCGTGTGTAGTAGGCCCGCGGGCTCTAATTTGTATCTCAAATGCGTGGTAGGCGCAAGCGTTTTCTAATTTATCTATGCTGAAATGTACATTGATAGCGTACAAGTTTATGGCTCTGTTCTCGTTGTTATCCATGCGGTGGGAATTGTGGTTGCTGTTGTTGTTGGTTGGTCCCACCAGTTCCACTGACAGTAGCCGACACATACAAGCAAATGAAGGAAAAATGCCAATTTCACAATTGGTGCACAATGAAAATGCCAGCCCATCCAAACATTTGAATGTATTTCAATTTGCGAAGTCAACCTCCACGGCAGCCAATGTGAGGCGAGTCGAGAGCAATTCCCATTCGAAAAACAAATTTAATTAATTTTATTTAAATTCATTGTCCTGGCACAAGGACACGGGGCGCTGCTCGTTAAATTATTGTCGCCTGCTGCTATGTGTGGAAATAAAATAAAATTGTTTTTGTGGTTTTTGCCCAAAGGACGCGTGTCGCCATTTTTCATTTCGCGCAGTCCAACATCAAACTTAAAAAAAAAGATAAACAAAAAAAAACAAAATCCAAACAACAAACATACGCAGATCGAACGAGGCCGGCCCAAACCCGCACTCGTCTTCGACAGGGCTTAAGCCAATGTTGCTGCTGCTGCTGCTGCTGTTGTTGTTGCTGTTGTTGCTGTTGTTGTCTAGACTGCGCAGAGGCAGCTCGGAGTTGTATACTTAATGTGGCGATCCTCTAGTAATGAAGGGAGAATAATTTAAATATTTAATTAACACATTCCGGCGGTAAGTTTTTTGGTTAGCCAGACGTTCCCGCCGTGAATCTCTGCCAGGCAGTTAGCCAGGATGAACTGACACAGAGACGCCATGCAAATCGTGCCTGCAATCGCCAGAGTCGTCTCGCGCGTGTGTGTACAATTAATGCAGGAATAGGCGCAATTAAGTTTGTCACTGCGGAATGGCGACTGGGATGGAGGAAGGCTCGGCTTATCGCATGATTCCGATCGAGCTTTAACTCTTTGAGCTTCAGTCTCATCTCTGCCAGTCTCTCCCGCCGTCTTGCAGTCCTCGTGTGCATGCAAACGCACTCGCACTTGTTGCGAAAGCTTTTAGCTTGTTTTTAGCTGGCTGGCGGCAACCCAAAGATTTATCTGCATCCGGTGTCCAGTTACCAGTTACCAGTCAGTCCGTCGTCTGCTGCCACAGTTCAACTTGAATGATGCGTCCTTGGCCATTTTGGGAGTAAATTTGTGTGCAAATGGGATTTTTATTTGGCTCATGTTACTTTTTCTTTTGTTTTTCTCTCTTTTTTCTTTTGTCTTTTCTTTTTATTTTTGCTGTGGTTGTTTCTTGATCGTTTCACGGCCGAATGCTGATTATGTAACTTAAATGGCGAAGATAGGCAATTTATGTACTAAAGTCAAGACCTGTCTGTGAAATATGCAATTCCTTGTTGCACCCTTGATGCAACCTGAGACAAGTTTGCTGACGAAACTTTACATACTCTATGCAAGTTGTCAGCCACTTAAGATTTCTAATACTGATCAGCTGAACCGGTTTGGAATGACGTTTTAGCCAGTTTGCATAGGTTTTAAGGTAGCTTAAGCTTCTTAATCGACATCAATTCCGCTAATTAGTCGTTCAGATTCAAATGAGTGTTTAAATGCAACTAATTGCTCAGCCAGCATACATTTTTCTAATTTATTGAACGTATTTGAAACACCTTATATAGTATTAAAATTAGTAATACTTTTGAATTGCTTGTATATTATTGACTTTTAAATTACTGATCGATTTACTACACATAAATTATGGACAAGAGAATTGAGTCAGAAATGCATAGTTGTGTTATCTTAAAGATTGATTGTTAGATAGTAAACACTTGGCATATAATAATAAAAAGTTCCCTAGGATTTATAGCTCCAATGCCTTAACTATATGGTTTCTATAGAAATTCCATGAAAACATTATTATAAGGCACAGATATTTTTCTGCACATTAAATATGAAAATGATTAATTCTTAACGACAAAATTTGTTGTATTGTATATAAATCCATATCTATTTTAAAAACGTACTATTTATATCAACAATTCCCTTTTAAGACGTGTCCACAATTTATAGAAATCTTAGTCAGTTTTGTTGAATTTTCCATACTTTTTTTTTTTTTGGCTTTTTCTATGATTGAAGAGCATTTTTCCAATGTACTATATTAGATGAACTGTTTAATCTGACTTGTGCTAACTTATTAAATAATATTATCAGAATTTGATTATTTATTAAAATTTATTTAATGATTTTCATTACGAAGTTTAATTTTATATGAGCATATAAAATTAATGAGCGCGATTAAGAATATAAAAATATTTAGACTTGAGATTTGAAGAGAATCTTTTAATATGAGGTATATTTGTTTCTTTGTCTTAAATTATATCATTTTTCCCAATTCTCTTTATATTCAAAGTCAGTATCAAGAGAGATTGTTATTAAAAAATATATTTAAGTTTTAAATTTAAAATTGAAATTAACTGTATACATTTTGGTAATTTATTTCTATTGTATAGTTTGTGATAATGTGCTAGTAGAATGAGAGGGTCATCTTGCCAAAGACAACATTTGTGCATCCGAGAAATTTTTGAAATACTTTAAGGGATAGCTGTGTGTCCATGCATGCAGACATACATACATATATAAGGATTTGTTAAATTGTATGTTGCCGGCCAAGTTAGTCCCGTATCAACGATGACAACAACGACGACGACGACGAGGAAAAAAAAACACGAGCATGCAAAAAAGGGAAAAAGGACCAGCTGAAATGTTGAAAACCAGCAAAGCCATTTGTTTCCTAGTTGGACAAGATGTTTGCTCGTTCGGCAAAATAAAGTACAGAATACCCGGCTCTCGGTTGGCTAATGTGCAGCGGGTGCATTTGGGCACTCCGAACATTTGGGATAACATGCGAACACGGCATATTTGCAGGGATCCAAAACGCCAAACGCTGTTGTCCGGCCACTCAGCTACTAGTGGGTAATGAATGGATGCGAATGCATGACATGGACGCAATTTTCGACAGTCCACAAGAGCCGGGCAAGGGCAGCCAGGCAGCAAGGGAGGCAGCCATGAAAGCTGGCAGGGAGGAGAGGCAATCGGGGACGCAGTTTGAGTTCTGCTGATTAGCTCATGTTCAGAGTCTATAGATGTAGACAGACATAGGCTCATGTGCTGCAGACCTTTGGCTCGCTGGATAGATGCTCAAAAAGAAAAAATAAAACACATACGACTACATACAAATGGAGTGTGTAATACACACAATTTTAAACGTGTGTGTGCATAATGTATTACGTTTTCCAAAACCAATTCTATAGCCTAAAAATAGTTTCGATTTTTGAACATTTCCTTGTAGAAAATTATAGTTTTTAAAACCCTGACGATCCCTTTGCGTAGATAGTATGAGTATAAGCTATGTGTGTAGAATTGCCTACCTACTGGATTTAAAAAGTCGAGGGTGTGTGCTTGCGTGTGTTTGTGTGTGTGTGCTAGTAAACTAGAGTATTCTTCACATTCGCGTTATTTGAATGTACTAATTAAAACCTAACAACGACAAGCCAAAGTTGAAAACTTAAAAATACAGCGCTGATACGAAAATTGGCAGCTTTTCAAATGGGCGGAGCGATTTCCCCTCCACGCCTCTTCCAATGAAAGCCCCAGCCCCATGACTCGTCGCAACTTGCAACCAAACAGCTGGAAAGAGCAGTACCTCTGCCATCATCATTGTGCCCAATATGCGGATGTTGTCTCGCTCTCGCTGAGCAAACCAGTTTTAACTGTGTGCGAGTGCCCGGCGCCTTCAATGCTCATGCGCCGCACACACACCGTAGACACAACACACACAACACACAACCCCTGCCCGACTTTCGCTCTCTCTCTCTCTCTCTCTCATCTCTAGATCTGTGGCGACGTCGGCGGCGGCATTAAGCACAACTTGCAACGCAACTAGTATGCGCTCGAACACGGCATTGCGCACATCATGGGCGAGAGTGGCGCGCAAAACGATGTGCCACAAGCTCCAGTACTCCAGTCGAATGTCGACGAAGTTACTATCAACATATTAACCTTGACGCAGTCAACGGCGGCTATCGGTGGCCGTGCCCGTTGCCCGGACTGGGTGGTATCTGACCCCCAAACTGCCTGTCAGCAGCCAACCAACGAAAGTGATCTTTGTAGTAAGTACATTTGAAAAGTGCGCGGCATTTGATAAACAGCAATTGACTTTTGCAAAAGTTTCTGCAACGGCTTTTTGCCACTTGGCCTGCCCCCGAAGAAGAAACACAAGTGCCAAGAAAAGTGCGCTACAAACTTTGAACTTTTCAGTGTCACGTGGTGTACAAAGTACAAAGTGCTTCATAATTTAAAACGGAGCACGGCACACGACCGCCAAGTCCGTTTTGTTCGCTTTGAAAGCACTTATTAGATTTTGATGAATTAAACTGTTGTAAGTAGCTCCTTTTAGCTCCTTTTGTATAAAGATTAGCAAAATTAAGTTAATTGAGAGTGCTCTGCTTTGTGATAGTGTTACTTACTATTTAGATACTTTTAAACTTTAGTGTTTATCATATGAAAGCGAATTACACTTTCACAATGCTATAATGACGAGTAATGAGTCTAAATATTTGGTAAAAGTGCGACTTGCTATCTTTTCGATTGCTTTAGATTGTTCAGTTGACATGTGCAATATTTAATAATAATAATAATAAAGTTTCTCATAGTATTTAGTATAGAATATGTTGTACGCATTAAAATCGATGTAATCTTTGAGATAAACAAATTGCTAAGTGACCTCGGCTCATAATATTTCATGCTTCCACCAACTAAAGAATTCAAAATATACCCATGTATGTTGTCTGGAATTAATTGTAAATAATGTTATCTGTGCCAAACCCAACTAAGCCTAACCTAACTGTACAAAATGATGGTGTCTTGTGCACAACAGTTGCTAAATGAGTTATGATTACTGTAATTATATGATTTAATATTTGGAGTGTGCTGCCGTTCTAGCCGACGTCACATATTCACAGACACATTATGGCTAACAAGAAGATACAAGAGTAGAAGCTGAAAGCACTTTAGCTGTCTATTAATAAAAAAACACTAGATTGATTGAGTAAAGTAGGTTTGAGATGGATAAACATATAAATATTGAATGTAAATCTATGCTACTTAATGTTGATTAAATCATCATTTCACAATTGAAGTAAGTTATCATGCTTTTATAAGTGTATACACGGCATCTGCATTGAGGCTCATCACAATATTCTGAGTTGCATTAAAACGAATTTGCTTTAGTGCAAAAGTAATATTTATTTATTTTTTAACTCGATCAAAGAGCACGCAGGTACTCTATGTACATATATATATGCATACATCGCGTGACTGTGACCATAAACATAAAATACTTCACAAAACGGCTCCGTCGCTTTGGCAGGCATTAACAGTGTTGCAGGAACCTATTGCAAGGAGCGAGAAGCGAAACAGAAATTTATCATGCACAAAATAATAATATTATTCATAAATGCAGCTTTTTACATACTGCTTGGATCCTCTTGCCGCACCGGCAGTGCAGTCAAACAGGCAAACACCCGTCCAGCCTACCTCCCCAACCCTATATGGGGCAGCTATCCATCAGCGCATCATGCATCAAGCGTTCGTGGCGCCGATAATAAAAGAAAGATAAGAAACCAATTTTGCAATTGCCCCATAAGAATTTTTAATTAGGCCGTCTTAACCAAAGTAGACGAGCGACTAGTCAGCGGAAATATGTTGCATCTAGATATAAACACAAACACATTATGAAGTCGCAGTCAGGGGAAAATTTAAGAAGTGGTCGCCTCTTGAAGCGCACGTATGAATAAGTATGTCATCCACCTTGGTGAATATCATTATTGGGAAGCTAATAAAAAATAAAGCTAAATACGTGATAAACACTTGCAAGCCAATGTCGACATATACAGGTGCATATAGCTGAGTACAGGGTATGTCTTAGTTGCACCCTCTTCTTAGCAACATATCATTGTTAACTTGCTTACAGCTTTACAGCTTTGATTGACACAATGTTTGTTCTCTAAATACTTCTCCGTAGCGTTCACACTTTTGAATTGTTATGGGCTGTAAAATGTGTCTGGAATAGCCAGCTTAAAACTGAGGTGTGTCATGAATTAGTCTATAAAGAGTATGTGGTTTTGAAAATATTGGTGGAGGCCGGTGGCAAAGTGTGGAACAGTAAAAACAATTCAATTCGCAATTTGCACCATTATAAAATGAATTATTCATTAATGGAGAATTTAACCGCTAAATTCTTGTAGCGTAGATCGTCGAGGGGTGTTGGTTTTATGCTGAACTGGAGTA
This sequence comes from Drosophila silvestris, assembly GCA_035043445.1. NCBI lineage: Eukaryota > Metazoa > Arthropoda > Insecta > Diptera > Drosophilidae > Drosophila > Drosophila silvestris. The sequence goes on from JAWNMZ010000138.1 coordinate 6,927,278, forward strand.
GAGCATTAAAATTCATCGAAACGAGACGATGGTACTACTTATGAACGTACTTCCTCTCTAACATGAAGGGTCTGAAATAATAATATTCTCTTTACAATATTAAAAGTAATATATTAATATTCAGTAAACAACAAAATTAAACTAATGTTAATATTTAATGAGAAAATCTGTTGTATAAAAATAATCACCTTTTCACACACGACTCGACTAACGATTTACTCTCTTTACGCTGCTACCAATGACCAGCGATATTTAAATAATTTCTCTATTAATTATACGAAAATGAAATACACTTTGTATTATTGATATTGAATGCTGATCCATGCAAGTCTCATAATTATTTGGTATACGTCTCGCCACTCCAGTTATTCATTAATTTTGTTGTTTATGTTTGCTGCACTTATTCAATCCAGTGCATTTTAAAATGATTTTCGTATGCTGCTGCAAAAACGCACTCATTGAATATTCATGTGCATATCTGAATATGTTAGTACGAATAGTGAGTGCACATTGGCACAACATGCAACACACTCTGTTTCGTGATTAGCTGACATTGTGTTTGCTACTTAGTTGTAGTCGGTAGCGTTATGTGCTGTGAAATTCTTAAATTAATTTTACTTCAAAGCAGACTACACGCACCTTCCGTCTACAAAATTAATAAAATCTGCAAGTAATTGTGAAACCCGATTTAATTTACCACAGCCTCTCTCTCAATTCAAGTATTATTTATAATAGAAATATTTCCTGCTTTTCACCACCTATTGGTTTTAATCCGTTGTTAACAGTAGATAACTTAATTGCTTTATACCATGAGCTTAGATATAATGACTGAGTGTATGCTGAAATAAAATTTAATTAGACATATCCAACATTATCACATTATCAGTGAAGCCAAGGGTGCATTACATTTTAAATGATAGTTCAAGAGTTAACTTTCGGTATGGAATTCTTTATTTTACATCTAGTGAGAGATCCGATAATTTAAACTCAAAATCAGCAATGTATGGATACAAATTTTCAAAATGTTGCACATCTGTTTTCAACAACAAACTAAATGTATATTGAATGAAATCATGCCTCAATCCCAAATCGATGCTTAGATTAGAAATTCCATTGGTTGATGCTTCAAACTAACTAATTATAATTTGATGCTAATCACTAGTTACTATTACAAGCTGTGAGCAAAGTACATTAGTCTGGGCCCATTTTTACAAAGTCAAGGGCAGAGGTTCTACTCTTAATTCCCCTCGGGGTAATGTTTTGAGTGCCACCTGCCACAATGGTGTTTAATCGTAACAGTTCTTTCTTCTTCTTATTGTTGATTTGTTGAACATTCTGAAAGGCTTTCGTGCTAAGTTGAGCCATTAAGTTGGTCAGTCAGTTGGCACGCAAGTTCCCATTAGCATTATTATAAAATACCGAAGGTATGCAAGTACATTGTTTTATTAAATTCCTTTATAATGTCTTAATTCCTTGCCTCCAATGAGTGTACGTCGTTAAAAGGAAACACGAGAACAAACTGAATGAACATGTTAATCATTTGTCTCTGCAGAATTTATAATATTTTCAAAATAAACAAATATACGAAATTATACACATATTTACCTGTATACAGCCTAGGCATGTCAAGGACCTGCGATGAAGCACTTAAGGTTTTCCAGAAGGTTTCTCGTCACGAATGTCGGCTATTCGCCTTGAGACAAACAATGCTCCACTAACAGATACCCCTTAAATTTACCTGTGTAAATATAATTGTATTTGTTATATATTGTTTCAGAACGTCTTTTTATAACTAAAATATATATATAGATAAATTTCCCATTTTATTATCTATATACTCAGGACTAAATTCTAGCTAAATAGGAGTAGAATTTGATAAGGAGACAATATATATTATTATTCTGTTGATTGCACTTTCCGAACTTTGTGTGCTTAAGGCCTCTGCAATCTCTTGTCAAAAATGTATGGAAAATCGTGTCCAAACATAATTTGCTTAGGTGCCTTATATATATATATATATATATATATAAATATGAATTTAATTGTACTATTAATATACGTATATTAACAACGAGAACATTTAGCATTCGTTTAATGACTAGTTTTGTAATTATTTTGTAATGCCCGCAAAACAAGATGCAAAGCGCAATTGCAATAGATTTTACAGCAACCGCTCGGTAACCCTTTGTCTAGCAGCCATTTTAAGTGCCATAAAAAACTCGAAAAGTTGTAGGAACAATGTAGACAGCGTGTTTTCATTTTATGCGAATTAAGCTGCCACTTGAACAACTTATTTTGCCTGCGCCACCGACTGGACCGCCGAGACCGACAGTAACTCACCCAGGCAAGGCACACAAACGCCCATCTATATATATATATATATATAGTATAGTATATGTGCTTGTGCATGTGTGTGTGTGTGTGTTTGTGTCTAGGCATGTGTGTGGACACAGACCGACTAACAAGCAACAAAAAAGCTCACATTTAAGCAACCCTGTTGACAGTAATACGCCTTGAAAAATCTTTAAATTTAAAACTGAATAATTAACTATTTTTTATATTTTAAATTGAAGTCCAGCCAGCGATATAAGCATTTTCCAACTCGTAATTAACACATTTTAAATATTCTAGTGTACTTTCAGGCTGAGCTCAGCAGTCAAAACACATTTCCTACAGGGCATGCAGTACTGAATGTTCTCAACGATGTCGTCGACTTCCACGTCGGCCTGTGGGTGTGTGGAGGGAGGATCAGCTCAAAAGGGATACAGTTGTTACCGTGTATGGCTGGAAGCGTTACTCACTGGATTGCAGTGGACGTGGACGAAAACGGGAACATGGCAGCTGAGTGTCGTGAACGCGACATACAGGACTCAGGACTCAGGACTAAGGACACAGGACACACGACAGTCTGCCAGAGTCGTCTACTCCTCCATTTTATGTACGAGTAGTATGCAATAAAGGAATGTGTGCACACACACACACAGACAAACAGACAGACAGACAGACAGAGAGACAGACAGAGAGACAGACAGAGAGACTTATTCTCCAGCCGACGTGCGCATGAAGTGAACTTGTTAATACTGTCTATAAGCAGCATTTACATACAAGTTGACCTCACATGCGCACATAAATATGTTTGCACTTATATCCGTACGATGTGCCGGTTGAAGGAACAGTTCACGGGCCTCCTTCGCATGGACACACTCCTGTAAATGTGATTACTATGTGTATCTATCTCTATCTATTTACATACTAACTATATATGCATACACCTACTTATGCATGTATCCATGTATCTATTCCCACTCCAGAAACCGTCGATAAAGCACCCTTTGAATCTGTGGTTTCCTATACGATTTTGGACTTTGGTGTCGGTTAACAATTTCTACACTATCGGCATAGATGTGAGGTGAGTAACTTTGAATTTATACAAATATACATATATTTTAATTTTAAAATACAAAATTTAATTCAACTGAGATAGCTTGCATAGCTTATAAATACCTTCAATACTAAGTTAATCTCTTCATTAAATTAAAATCTGTACAAAGTACGCTTCGGAAGTAGAAAGTAGTCTTTATGATATGATGATTGGGTATTAATGCCAATAACATAAAGAATAATATAAAGGTTAATACTATGTATCAATTAAATATTTCTGTACACTTTTGTTATCTATTTAAAGGGCAAAGTGTATCCAAATAATGTAAATGTGTTGGGATATACATATATGGCATTATAGAGTTAAAGTGCAAGCGTTTTTATGTACACACTTATATACAAATATATATATATATATGCGTAAATGGGTTGGTATATATATTAAGCACATATAGACATGTGTGTATGGAAACGTATTTGGGCGTATGCACATGTGTATTTCCGATTGTAACGCATATGGGTGGATGGCTCATTTAGCATTGAAAGTCGTTGATTGTCGCTTCGTCAGTCGGTCGAGGCAACGTTCCGCCGACATCCTCCGCAGGAATGGTGACTGGGAGCCGGGCGCAGAGCCGTCCCGACCCTAGGAGCCCAACGTGCGCACATTCGTCAGAATTTGCATTTCAATTCGAATGTCAGGATGACGGAGCGTTGAATTTGGGCGGTGGTGGCATCGAAATGAAAATAAATCACGTTGCGTACTGGCGGCTGTGATGGCTGCTGCCAGCTGCCTGTTGGCTGGTGGCTGGTGGCTGGTGGCTGACTGTAAACGCACCGCTCAGCTCGAAACATAGCCACCATTAAGCCAGAAAGGCGCCCGGAGCGTGTGGCGAGGACGCAGTCAGCACTCAGCGCACAGGAGCATAGCATCACAGGAGCATAGTCCCATTTTCGAACTCATTTATTCGCATTTTTTTGTTTGCGTTTCTGTATTGCGAAAACGAATGTGAAAAGTTTTCTGCCATCATTTTGAGTGATGTCAATTAGATTGATTTGATCAGCGAAAATATGTGATTTATCAGACAGTAACAGCGAGTAGGCGGCCCTGAGGCATTTGCCCACCCACCCGAACCACCCTCTGCGGCCACATCCAATGTGGATGCTGCTCAATTCAGACTCGCATGAATATCTAATGTGCCACACACACACACACACACACACACACTCGCAAATACTCACAGACTCGAACGCATTCGCTTCATCACACCTTTTCGTTCATTCACGTCATCAATCAGTCATCCAATTGGGAACTCTACGCCCATTGTTCCCACTCCCCATTGGCTCCAATGGCATGCATATGTACATATATACATTTATTTAAATATATATATATATATATATATATGTTTGTGTATCTGCAAGTACAAGTTGTATCTACGCTAAATGATTAATACGAATACATTACAGTCAGCGTTTCAAAATCCCCATTAAAGAGTATTCAATTAACAATTTTATGGAACATACTTTATTGATTTTTTTTTCATTGATCTTAATTATTTTTTTTATTTTTTAAATGCGGCTAGCTAGAAAATATATGAATAATATGAGTAAATTTAATCCTGGTCTTTTTATATTACATTTAAGAATTTATTTATTTAAATACTTGTAAAATAAACCAATTGTCAGTTGACATACGCACAAATCACCAATCTACACCAAATTAAAATTAAATTTACAGAGTATTTCTGAACCGCGCATTCTTTAATATATTTATTTTTACAGATTTTAAATTTTATGAAATAATTTAGTTTTTATTCAATTATCCTATTTCAAAAGCTCAACTTTGAAGTTAATGGAACCAATTAATCAGACATGCAAGCAACTCTCAAACGAATTATATTAAAATGTTACCAATTTATTATCAGATATTATCATAATTGTCAGCTAACTTTCCGATAAGATAAGTGGCACACACACACAAGTCTCTTATCCCACTATCAATAAGCTAAACAAGCACTTACCAGCTTGGCAATCAATAGATTATCAATTATATGGGATGTAGGAATGTTGCCTGCTGGGCGCAGTCATTAAAACAAATCTTCCGGTCAACACGGATAATGGCCACTTGGGTAGGCCACAACCAAAAAAAGAAACGAGTAATTTTCCCACAGTAGTGTGTGTGTGTGTTTTTAGGACTATTAGAGTGTGCATTTGATTAACCACACCCTGCTGTCCCTGCTGTAATGTGGGAATATAAATATAATGTCTCAAGTTCGCATTCCATATATAGTTAAACGCTTCTCGGCTGCCAGCTACGCCTACAAAATTAATATACCGCTGGGGCAGCACTTGCGGGTGTCATACAAAACAAATAAAATAAATCAAATCGCAGAAGCGAATGAAAGGAAATCGCAATTCGAATGAACGCATGTGTGTGCGGGGAGGGGGAGCCGTTGGGGAGTACGGAATACGGAAAGGGGAGTCGTGTTTGGCACCCAAAATTTATGCGCATTCTGTGAACGGCCGCGCCCACGCCCCCTCCGGAGTTTTTGGTCTGCGTGTTGTTGGGTGTCTGAGTCTCCCTGTGCGTGTGTGTGTGTGTGTGTGTGTGTGTGCGGGGGTGATTTTAGGGGTTGCTCGCAGCGCCAATAACTCATTTTCAAATGGAAATAACATCAAATAAAATTCGCGCTACTGTGTCGCCCAGAACGTCCTCCACTTTTTTCCGGCCTTGACTGCCATGTGTGTCAGTGTATTTGCTGCTGCTGTTGCTGTTGTTGCTGCTGTTGTTGCTATTGACGGTGGTCGTGGTCGTAGTCGTGGTCGTGGCCGTAGTCGTGGTCGTGGTCGTTTGACTGATGAAATATCGTGACAGGCAGTATAAAAGCTATTAAAGCCGAGTGTAGATGGCGCTACTTGAATTTGTCAAAATGTCTTTTTACGCGCTTGCAACGCAGGCGGCGTAACAACAAATACAATAGCGCCCAAAACACTCACATATTTCTAGCTAACAGATACAAGCACACACCCGCACAACCACGCACACACACGCACACACACGCACACAGACACAAACACACTCAAATCGAATAGAGAACCCTCCACACTAAACGGGTGAAACTTTGATTGATGCCAATGTGTCACGCAGGCGCGCATGTGGCTAATGGGCGGTTACGTTACGTTATGTTGGGCGAGGTGTGCGGGCAATGCGGGCGGGGCGGGGGCGGGGGCGGGGGGCGGTGGGGTTTCTCGAAACCCGTGGCAGTGTCACATTGAAATGCCACAAGCTTTTCAGCCTTTGACAAGCGTTTGACAAATGTTTCGGATTTCGAGCATTGTATTTGTGCGACAGCTAATAAGTAATCGAAACTCAATTAATAAATTTGTCTAGTGCAGAAAAGACAAAATGTGTAAACAGCTAGCAGTATTCATTTGTGTTAGCTGCGCAAACCCAGGCAAAATGTCTGTGCAGATCAGATCACACATCAAATGGTGTCCCGCTGCTGTGTCTGACGCGTCCACAAATAAACGCGCGCCACAAAGCGCCTCAAATACATCAAAGTAACAAGCTCCAGCTGTGCACCACAGCAAGCACCACTGGCACCATTCTACCTTGTTCTCGTTTTTGAGCAAGCCCCTCATCCACTTAACTTGAACAGAACTGTGCTGTGCTGTGCTGTGCATCCAAGCCAGCCAGCAAGCAGGACATCCAACTGGCGCCCACAGTCACAAAATATGACATTGACTTAATAAAGAAATGAAATATCGCGAGTGAATTGAAACCCACTCGCAGACTGGCCAAGAAAAGGAGCTCAGCTCCAAAGAGCCAGCTGGCGCTAGTTGCCATGCTGCGTCTTCGCAAATTGTAGCGCTTTTGGGTCCCAATGCTCCGCTGGGGTCCGACCAGTCCCGCCCCCTCCAGCGAGGTGTCTGTTGAGCGGCCCATTGATCTTGTCGGTGTGCCTCATTAGTTACGGTTTCTATCGGGTGCAGCTTTCACAACTGAGCATTTTTTATTGAATGTGGAATTTCGATATAATAATTATTATTATATAAATGTTGCGACCAATTACTTATCTTGTACTTGTTCCATATTTGTTTGCTAATCTTAAATAAGAATTTCTTTATCTTTGACAAATAAGAATAACTCCACATAATTATTTGCTATAGATAAATATTATTAATTCATTGGCTGCCTATATTTGTTATAAATTAATACCAGCAAGAGAGCAATGCACCTACTTCCAAGATAAGCCTAATTAAATTAAAATTGCAAATTCATCTTAATACAAAAATACAGAAAACAAATATTTAAAATAGTAAAAGTAAAAGTAAATAGTAAAGAAACAAAATTCAAACTACACTTTTTTATACATTTTATTGAGTTTTTTTTTATAGCGATATTATTTAAATTGTGAACACTTAGCACCCATTAAAAGGGTATCAAATATTGATTTGATACAAAACTAATTAAGTCTTAAAATACGCGAACTTGAACCATCAACCAGACAGCCATCAAATATAAAATATTATAAAAGTTAACTAAATAAATAAATTATTATTATTTTCAGCCCAGTTAATAGTAACTCTCAGTTCACATTTACAACAAGCTAACAACTTCAAAATTTATTTATTAATATCAACCAGTTAACTTTCTGTCAAATTTCCCCTCGATTAACTTAAATCGCTAGAATGCTCAGGCTACGGTAGCCAATTGCCTTTTGGTTAAGACTTAATGATTTAAATGGGGTGCAGGTCAGCGTCTCGGTTTAAAGTGTAAATCTATCGTAGATGATATCATTCCTTGGCCCTTCTGTGCCTTTTGTGTGTGTTGATTCTATTGTTCAGTTTGCAGCTATTGTCTGATGTAAATTAAGCAAATTTTGTTTGAGTACCTTGCATAGTTTGGCGTCGAGTGTGTGTGTGTGCAAATCAATTGAACCTCAACTCTGGGCTCCACCCCTTTTGTCTATATATCTATATGTTTGTGTGTGTGTGTGTTGGGTTGGGTTAAGTAGAGGATTTAAATTTCTCATATAGCCCCGTGGCTCTTCCGGTATTAACTTTTCACTCTAAGCCCAGGCCCAGGACCAGGCAGGCTGGCAGGCAGGCAGGCTGTGTGCAATAAATTACGTTAAAGACGCCAAACTCAGGCAAATTTGCATGCGATGCAACCCCCTCTTGCCATCACCCACCCCAACCCCCTCTCCCTCTATCACTCTCTCTCTCTCTCAGTCGCTTGGAAAGCGGCACACGACGCATCATCATAATTAATAAGAGACAATTTGACAATGGGCCCTTTAGCGTTAACAGCGATATCATTTTCAACTGTACAAACTCGGCAGCAGCCAAATGAACAGCAGCCAGTTAGCCAGTCAGCCAGACCAGGGCAGACCAAGGCAGACCTGGGCCAGAGGAAGTGTGGGTGGGGCACGCACGCACACCCTCTTTGCCATTTTGCGCCAAATTAAATTCAACCTCAATTGAGGGGTTAATTTCTATCACCACGCAAACAAAAACAAAACCGCCCAAAACAGCAGCAGTGGCAGGCAGCAGAAGCAGCATCAGACGCTGCCGAGAGGGGTGGTTGGGTTCGGTTGGGTTGGGTTGGGTTTGGTAGGTGTGAGTTCTTTGGGTATCCGTACCCATTATCTGCATCGAGTTCCACATAGAAAATCATTACGGCATTCGCACCATGAGACGTATTCAATTTGAGTGTCGTTGAGCTCTTTATTACGTTAGTGTGAAAGTCGCGTGCGTCCAAAAAAAGACCCCAGCAGCAGTAGCAGTAGCATTGGCAATAGCAGTGGCAGTGGCAGCAACAATGCCAGCCACTGGCTGCCTGAAGGGGCCTTCCTCAGGCACTGCTGCTCTGCCTGTGCCTCTGGCTCTGCTGGCGAGCTTCAGCTTCAGCTTGGGCCAGCATTCATTCATGGTGCGTAAGTCACAGCAGCAGCAGTAGTAGCAACAACAATAACAGAGAAGGGCGTTTGCGTTTGCGTTTGCTGCAGGAAGTGGCAAGTAAATTGAAAGCATGCTGCCGCTGGTCGGGCGGGCAAAGCCAAAGCGTTCGCAACCCTTCAACTTGGGCAAGAGACTGTGGCAAACGGCAGCGGTAACTCTGAAATCCATTAGCAGGCAGCGTGCGGCGATGAAAACAACAACAGCAACGGCAACGGCACTGGCAACTGGCAAACGGCATCGAAACGGCGATGGCCAGCGGCATGAGGCATTTTATGCGCAACGCGTCCTGCTTTCGTTTTTGGTTAACCATGGGGCATGCCCCTGCTGTCTGCCCATGAGCAGTGAGTACTCAATCTCAACGAGACTCATAAACATATGCGCCTCACGTCGTTTGGCGTAAATCTAATGCGGCGTTTGCTAGACGACACCCCTCAGACGGCTAGCGCTTCTTTGATGAGGTTACTGACTTTGCCGAATTAACTCCCACTAACCGGAATGTCCCACCCCCGCCACACCACTCCCCACTCCTGCCATGCCGGGGCGTTGCCGAACCGGAAACCACTGCATTTTGTTGTTTGGGCCAAGCAAGGGGGGTGCCTGCCACGCTTTAACGCCTCAAAAAATCTCTTGGGACATTTTAGAAACACAATGTGGCATTTAAATGAACACAAACCTTAAAGGTTCATCTAGTTACCCCCTTATCACGTTTTATAGTGCGTATATATGTTTATCTATGACTTATTTAGATATATGACTTGATGCTAATTATTTGCTTTGCAATATTTGAATATATTGCTTTAAGTTTGCATTCTAAATACAGTAATCTTTTACTCAAGTCAAACTTCAATGATGTGGACTTTTAAAAGTAAAGCAACGATCCTTAAAGTGATTTTACTCGACGAGCGAATACCCTGTACCCAAATCGTATAGCTTGCAAAATATACTCGTTTTACATCTATTTTGTCCGTCCCAATTTTACAATCGATATTTTTAATCAAAACAGTGAAAATTCCCAAATTGAGCTTACAGAATTGTGGCTTTAAATTTTAGCTTTTAGTTAATTATTTGAAAATTCGAAAAATACTTGCAAGAAATGCTTATTTAAATCGCAAGCTTAACTATTTAATCAGTTTAAAGTTAATTTAAATTTCAAGCATAAAAAGGTGGAATTTAAATCAGCAATAACAAATTACTGTGTAGCTTCCTTAATGCAATACACAAAATAACTACCAATTGATTGATACACTTTCGGAGCACATAAAGTGGGTGCACGGGGCAGCCAGGAACGTACACGGCTTATCTGACATTCGAAATCTGAAATCCGAAATCCCAGTAGTGCAAAAAGTACAATCGAAAAGATGTTGACACATCGAATCTAGCCGCCATAAATTTTATTTACTTATGTGTGTGTGTGTTTGTGTCTGAGTACCTTACCGTATTTGCCGGCACAGGCCGCTCTCGTTTGCGTTGTGCCACACAAAAATATCGGCTATGAATATCAATGGGGGGATTGTGGCTCAACGGCACGCGCCCAAGTCCAAGTCCATCGACGCGTCGACGGCGATGCGACTAAGTGTTCAGGGCCCTCAACGAGCCACACTGAGGAAAGCTGAGGCAAAAGCGAAGTCCGGCAGCCTTGGGTATATGTAGGTATGTCTGTCTGTATATATATATATATATATTGGTTTGCGTTTGTCGGTATTGATATTGTTTTTATCAACATCAACGTGTGCAACAGCACCGGGCTACGGGCTATATGGGTCTTTGGGCACTTGTGCCCTGATGAATTTTAATTTTATTTTATTTTATTTTTGGGATTTTGTTTTGCTGCTCAAACTGAATCAGAGTGGAAAGTAAATCACCACACTTTCAATATTGCCCGTATCGAGCAAGGACAATGGTATCAAGACATCAAGCCGGACTTTGGGGTTGCTACAACTACTTGCGAGTCACTTTAGATTGCCCCTGGCTGATCCTGATGGACTTATGCCCAAGGCTTATACACGCACACACACACACATGTCTACACACACACATATACATATGTATGTACGTGTTCTTTTGCCGGCTTACACTTGTCCCTGCGCGTAAAGCGGCAGGCAAGCAAAAAAGAATATATATATATATATAGAAAGGAGGAAAAAAATGATTGCTCTTCCTGTTGAGTGCTGATTGTTTGGCATATGAGATAAATGAGCAACTGCGCAGGGACAGGGAGAGTTGAAGTTGAAGCTGGAGTGGCAGTGGCATCTTTCGTATTAAATTCATGAAAGTTAAGTGCTCTGTAATTGATGTTATAAAATATTTATGACAGACGTCGCCACCTGACGTGCCCCTCCCTATCACCTGAGAGAGAGAGAGACAGAGAGAGAGAGAGAGAGGGGGAGAGGGAGTCATGAGAATAGTACCAGACCTTTTCGAGCAACCAGACTGATGGCTAAAATTAACTTTGTCGTCTAATTGACATTAATTATTTAAAAGGATTTCAAGCGCTGCCTTCGAGTGTAAAGTGTTTGTCCACCACAACAAAATATTCGGGGCCAATATAATTGACTGAGTTAGGCAAAAACTTGATGTACCTGTTGGGCCATTAAATAAAAGACTATAGACACCAATCGTGTGCTTACCACTAAAGTCGAGCAGTGCAAAACAAAAATGAATACAAAAACAATCGTGTACTCAATATGATAAATCACAGCTATTGAGCTCAGCTCCTGCCGACGAACTCATTCAGGAATGGGCGGCAGACAGGCAGGACTCGTACTCGATGTTGCAAGCCAAACTGATAATGATGCTGTTGACGACTTATTGTTTGCTGATGCCACTGACTCGATTGGCCTTGGCCTTTTTAGTAGCGACAGGGAATTCAGGGCCAAACTGTCGAGCAGTCTTTGATGCCTCTATAGATGATGAATTATATTTGACATCTATGTGCTTTTGCTCACACTTGAGCACTTGCTTGCCCAACTATGACCAACACACCAACACACACACACCCGCACACACACTCATTTGGCAAGAGCCGCACTTGGATATGTTTATTTTACTGTCAAAACATTAAAGCGAACTGAAGCACCAGGCAGGGTTGATTGTCACCAAAAAGGGGGCGGGCGACCGGCCGGCGATAGCGGCTTACTTTGATAGGTTTCCACTTACGTCAGGGTGGAAAACGACATTGCCACTGCAGCGTCGACGTCACGTGGCGCTTGTGTCTACTGTCGTCTACTGCCGTACTTATTCAGTATGTGGTGTATATGTATATACAAAGATATGTGTACCTCATCGCATCCTCCTCCTGCTTTTGTTTTGGTTTTTTTTTTCTGGCTTGTGTAGACAAACATATTTGCATATGTTGGCGGCATATTTTAACAAATCCTGCTGGATTTCCTGCTCAACAGACAACAGAGATACACACACACACACACACACACACTCAGGCACACAAATGAGAGCACACTCAGATCACATACATCGTTTGGGTCGCATGCCTTTTTGACAACTCATAACAATCACTCATCATATACAAAGCGTCCGGCCTCAAGTTGGCAGCTCGACAACGACATGGCTCAGTTGTGGATACAGATGCATGAACATATCATATTAGATACATAAATTTGTACATAGAAGTGTAATAATTAGTGGCCTTTCCACAAGTAGCTAAAACATCTCGCACAAATGAGCGATTTGTTATTTAATTTCACATTATTCCACAAAATTAAAAGGTATTCGTTAACCCCGTATAATGATTTAATCTACTGCAAATTAGTTATTTTCACAAGCAGCCAGCGAAGATACCCATCGCCATTTATCCATCCATTTGTCCGTTTACACATTCTTTTGGACAGGCCGGCCAGGCTGGCGAAGACTGCTCGACCATCTTGAGGTCAATTAAAAACAATCCGCAAAATAATTGCCAAGAAATTTATACGCTTCATTAACTTGTTAAAGGACGTGGACATGAAAGTTAAGCGCAAAGTCAGCCGCATGAAGTCAGCCAGAAAATTAAGTGAAATAATTAAATCTCAATCGGAATCTATTAGATTGGCGTTGATGCCTGGCGCCCTCAACCCTTGTCACTGCTTGCTACTTGCACAAAAAGACAGCCAGAATGAGTGGGTGGCAGAGGGTTAGTGGGAGTGTGGGGGATGAAGATAGATATATATTATTTGGAAGGCCATCAGCTAATCTCCCAACGACGTCGCAGCAAGGGGTTAACGAGCTGGCATTTGCCACTGGGGTTGCAAAATTTTAACATTTTGGCTATGCGGGCGGGTGTGTGTGTGTGTGTGTGAGTGTGTGTGTGTTTGAAAATGCAACAATCGCTAGGCGATGGGGTGATGAGGTGGGCGATAGGATGGGCACGAGCCGCATCCAGTCTGGCACGGTCATTTATCACCCACGCAGCATCTTTCATAATCAGGCCAGCAGTAGGCAAAATGCAAATGACTCAGCCAGCGCACGGTACAAAGGACCAGCCGCGGCTTTTAATTTACAACATCCTACGAGCCAGTTGGGCACCAACCAACCAACCAGCCAACCGACCAACCAACCAACCAACCAGCCAGTCAGCCAGCCAGGCAGCCAGGCAGCACATGCATCTGAATCTGTATCTGAATCTGAATAAGCGCCCAGCCCATATGAGAAGAAGCAGCCGCCATTGCGAGGCAGACGAACGGAGACAAGAGTTAGGCAGGCGGACAGTCGGACAGTCGGACAGGCAGACAGGCAGACAGACAGACGGTCTTGCTGGTATAGTGTGCTACAGTGCCAGACAAAAGGTCGGCACATATACACGTCCACATTCCGACCGACTTAATTAATTTATGCACTCATGGCCGGTCGCAGTGAAATGTGCATCGCATCGGGGTCTTTCAGTTTATTCGGGCTTTAGCTGGACATTATTTCTTGGCTCTTCTTGAAAACCCGCCTAATTTCAAAATTAATGAGCGGAATCTTGATGGCCGATGGAAGCGATAAGCCTCATGATTTTGGCTGTCACATACACACACACTCACACACAAGCACACACATACAAACACACACACTCAGAGTGAAAGAGAGAGCGAGAGAGGGCGAGACGACTAAGTGCGGCGTTCTTGTCCCCGCATCTCTTTGACCATGGCCAGAGCTGAAGTAAATCACGTGTTTATTGGCACTTCACTTACGACACCGTCACCAAAGTAACCAAAAATGGCACCGCTCTGCGACTCAGTGAGTCTGCCTGCGACCTCAGCAACGACCAGATCGGGCACCGGGAACCGAACAGGGAAACGTCATTAATTAGCCGGTTTTTGAAGTGTGGGGAACGAACAGTCGATGGCAGTCGACGTGTTTATTTGGTTTCTACTGCCGTCCAACACCGTATATGTATTGGGGCCTCATTTACGGCGCTCTTTCAGTTTGCCTTTCTTGCCGCAATGCCACAGACATGTCCAATATAATTGAGAATAGTCTGACCCCCAATAGTTCGACTAAACTAAACATGTAACAACATGTTCGTTTGCTTTCAATGTGCTGTCAGAAGCTTTAACAAATTGGTCGGCAGATTTTATTCTTTTTGCGGTAAGGACTGCGAATTGCTTCCCTCATCAATCTCTATTTTTCACAGAGTAATTCCTTCTATTCCGTACTCAGTAAAAGCTTAAGAGCTTTCTTGAAGTTAGACTCCACACTGTATAACTTTTATTTCGTGCCGCCAGTGTAGCCAAGATATTCCTTTATTTATTTTGGCTTGACCGGAAACTGCTTATCTTTTGGATAATCTTATTGATGTCTCAGATCTGGTGGGGCACAAATGACGATGTGGGCTTAATTCTGGCCTTAAGATAAACATAAATTTGTATACGGCATAACATTGATTCATTCATCGGCATTCCATTTGGTCAATATACTCGAATATATGTATCTGAAAGCGACTGTATAGGTAACAAACCAGACAAACAGTCTGCCGCCCGTTGCACGCTTGGTTGACTTTCCTACACTCCCTCTTAATCCATTGCAGAGAGTATCATCATTTTGTCAGATAAGGTGTAACGCTTAGTTGAAGGCATTTCAGAACCCATAAAGCATATTATTTAGTAACTAATGTTGAGTTCTTGATCGGATAAAAAACTTCTTTCAATTGCGCTCTTTAATTAGAGTGTCTACAAATATATTTCCCCATTTTCTCGCATTACACATACTCATAATTTTCAATTACCTTGCACATTACTTATTGACAATTTGTTTTACAATTTCAGTTGGAAGCCTGCAATGACGAATATTTCGAATTATCCAGTTGGTTTGCTATAATATTATATTCATTATTCATTGAGCAGCTGAACTAAATTGTATTCTTTGCAGATGTGATCACTCCACCGGATGACTCGTCGAAAAAAAATAGATTAAAGTTAACAGAATCATGTTTTCAAATACACATAAATAAATAAATCTCTTAATTAGGTACGCATATGCTATTATAAAAACCAGTTTAGAATCAAAAATAAGCCAAAATGTTCTTTATTACTGCATTTTTTTCTTATTTTTATTAAGAGATAATTAGTGTGTTAAAATTAAAGATATTTTAAGAGTATCGTAAATTAAATTTAAACAAAATATTTGTACAAGTTTATTTGCCACAACAAAATCGAAAATGAAGCACAAATATTAATAATCACAAAAAATGCTAATGAATGAACAAATAATTTTGCATATTTTTTCCACTTATAGTTTATTTACCAACTCAGAATGAGTTTAAGTACATCGAAAATTTGTGAAAGGGGTATATTAATGTTGCCCAAATATATGTAACATGCAGAAGAAGCATCTCTGACCCCACAAAGTATATTTACTATTGATCAGGATCAACCGCCGATCGACATAGCCCTGTCTATTTGTCTGATTTCAGAATATACATAAACTAATTATTAAAAATTTGTAAAAAGGGAAAAGGGAGTTATTAAATGTTTTATATTTATTTAGGGTGCAAAGTATACCTTCTACTCAATTAGAGTACGCGTACGTTCTTAAATAAATGTCGATCCACATGTTATATAGATTGAATTCCTACCAATCGAATAAATGTTTAAGAATACCATAAGCAGATAAAACTTAAGATTTGTTTTAATCTTTCCGTTCCCAAAGTAAATAAAAGTCGAATTCTAACCACTTCTTTGCCTCAATCCGAGGAATTAAAAGAAATTGGCTTACCAATGCTGTTATTTAACAACCGAAAAATGTTTTTCCGTTGGCAGATGAGAAATGTGGTCATTCTACATCATTTTCTGACCTTAATACTTTTTGAGGCCCTCAAACAAAAAAATGTAGGCATACTTTAGGGGGCACAACGCCGTGAAGGTAAAGCAAGTCTCATGCAAAATAAAAATAACAACAAAACGAGTTAAATAATTAACATATTGTTAACGAGCGTTAAATGTAAGCAAAAACTAATTACAGAGTAATTGAAAAAAAACGCATATAGCAATTAAACTAAGCGCTCAAATGTGAATGAGAATGAGTACAAAGAAATTTGCAAAAAATAATTATAGTGTAAACTAATAAATTGTATGCTAATCAAGAGCTGATCTCGATTTAGTTAAGTAATTGATTTGCACGAATGCGTACATATGTGTTAACATAAACTTAACTAAATTGATTGCTCGTCACTCGGTTGCTGATGTTTGGTGCAGTTGTTGCTGCTGTTGTATACGCTCTACTTCTCGACTGCGCTGGCGCCAACTGGGGTTGCACAAAGCCAAGGCCACCACGACCTTGTAAACGATGAGCGGGTAGCAAGTGGCAAACGACCAACACTCAAAAAGTGATGCGCAGCTCACAAAATGAAATGCATGGTTAGAGGGATTGAGACGCTGCCACAGCGCATGTCCAGGTAGTGATAGTAGATGATGGCATCACCGGAATATGATAAGAATAGCTGGCAAGAAGTGTATCAAAGAATATCAATAAACATATGGATAAGCATACATATATATATATATATATATATCACAGTACTTAATCGAGATGATGAAACATGCTCCCCATTCAGAGATCTAAGCAATTAACTGAAAACTAATGAATGCAATTAAAAATTCAAACATTTTTGTGCTGCCTAAAAGTATGCAATATTTTGTAAAAACCGTTATTCAGATGAGTCCAATTGTGCTATTGGATTTTAGCTGGAAAATCTTGTATGTTCTATACGAATTACGCAAATTCAGCTCCTTGCAACTTAACTATTAATTAATGAACATATAATCTATCATTTATCATTTATTTATTTTATTAAATAGTTGGCTCAGTTATTATTTTATTTTCAATTACTTGACGTAGACTAAATGCAGTTCAAGATATTAAATTAAGGTGCTACAACTAAACTATTATTATAATTGAATTAACTTTTGATCATTTATTTATTTTAAAATTTGACTTTGTCATAACTACCTTCTTTATTTTATCATTTAACATAGAAATGTAATCCACAAATTGAAGAGATCCAAATTTTAATAATAAATTCAGAAAATTAAGAATAATCATCAATATATATATATGTATATATTAAATGGCTTAAAATCAAAATGTATAGTTGAGTTATATTTTAAAATATAACATATGAAATCAAATGTAAAACATAAAATGCATTGTGAGCCCGAATTAAAGGAAAAGAGATTGTCAGATAGTCAAAGATCAGGTTTAGAATAGCTCATAGCTTATAGACAAATAAAAACAGATTATTAATAGTTGCACTGTAAATAGTTAAGCATAAGTAATTAGTTTACTTCACTCTGTCGTGATCTTACTTTATTTGACAATAGCAATTCTTATAAAGATTGAGATATCAACTTCAATTCCGAATATTCTATGAGAAAACTACACACAGTCTGGATACAGTTGGTAATGGCTATAAAAGCCACCCCTTGTTGACCATTTCGTGTGTAACGGAATTAATAAACTATTGTTATCTATTTACTACCTGAATATGGGTTATATCGGTCACATCCTCATCTGCCATGTGGAGAGATCTATATAATACGAATGTTGCCAAATCGAGCATCATAAATCATGCCAAACTGTTTTGGGCACAGAAAGTCAAACAAAATACGATCACTTAAAAGTATTCAGGCATTTATTTATGTCAAAACATGCTGCATTAAGCCGCTTGTCCAACCCTCAAAAGCAAAAGATAGCACCAGGGGTCACTCCGTATAACTCAATTAAAGACGACTCCGAACTCACGCACACCGTCCCAGCGGGGTGTCGGCGCATTAGCCACTCTTCTACATCTTCGTCTTCTGATTTGAGCATCAGAAGAGCTGCTCAATGGACACTAGGACACACAAAACAATACTTCTGCGACGATCAGGGTCATTGCGGTTTAGGATGCTGGCGACGCAAAATAGACGCCACAGAATATCAAATGAAACCTGAACTGGCTGAATTCTGAATGAATGCCTCCTCGCTGCGCTTCTCTATCGTCAATGCGCATTGTTCGCTCTGTTTTGGGTCTGTTTGGGCTGGGGTACAGCTGCTGCTCTTACTGTTGCTGTTGCTGTTCCTGTTGCTGTGTGGCCCGCCTGCGCAATTGAACCCAACAGCTTGCTAAATGCTGGCCACGACCGACCTCCAAGGGCAAGCGCAGAAAACATGATTTTTGTGTAACGAGAACATTGTTCTCGCAGTCTTTTCACATGGCCACACTGCAATTGCATCGTTGGCGATCGCCATGCTCCTCCCGCTGTACTCCACCTGGTACCCGGGAGGAGAGTTCAGTGCCTGCGATGCAACATCAAACTACACGATTGTTACAGCCGGATCGTGCAAAACTACATCGACGGTCTGACAGGTGGCGCCGGCGCCAATTTAAATATGAGAACATCAAATGATTATTCTTGCGACGGAGTCAAACAATGTTCGACATTCATTTCAAAGTAGTCAACGTGAACAAATTAAATTGAATATTGAATTGAGGCAATGCAAAGTGTGATAAGATAGGGATTTTCTCTAACTGTCTCCCTTCTCTCTTATTAAAGTTGTACTTCATGTTCTAAACAAAAATAGTTAAGCCCTTAACAATATAACATGTAGTAGTGATTTATAATAATAATTTTAAATACATATTCTCTATTTTCAAAACGCACCATAGAAAATAGTTTATTTAAAATTTGGTTTATTAAATAGTTGCACTGCAAAGCACCTGAATGAAGTGAATAAAATACAATTGGATAGAATTATTTATATGAATTTACAACTATTTAACAAAAAAACCAATCGAAATCAGTTGATATACATCTATTTTCAGTCAATGTTATAATGTATTAATTAAAAATAAAGATATGTAGCTAAATCTAAGTTATGTTAAGTTTAAAAATGATATACATTGAAAATAACTAAATAAATCAAGATTTATATAAATTTTGATTAATGTTAAGGTTAGTTCATATAAATTAAAAATGTGCTTAACAACCATTGTTGAAAGAATCTGAAGAATTCAGAAGAGAGACTTGAAATAATTCAAGGATATTTCGCAAAGATATTATTAATAGCATCTGTTAATGATTGCATGTCTTGAAACTCCTTCCAAGCCTCTTAAAATCCCTTTGAAATCCACATACATTTAAGATTATATTGAATTTAGAATCTAGGAGGAAATCCCTTAAAGTTACATTTTGATTAGAAAAACTATTGAGCCTCTTTAACAAATTTTTATAGGTCAATTGAATTTCTTACAGAGTCAGTTTCTTAGATATTTAAATATTATCATAATCTACTGAAGAAATCTATAAAGTGTATTTATTGGTAATAATGTCTGTATTATTTGAATGATACTTCATTTAGTCTGCTAAACTTATTATTACAGTTGCTTATAAAATTGTATAAAAATAGCAGTAAATACTACTTTGGTCAGTCATGAAGCTCTTCATAACGCTAGAAGATTAAAAGGAAGGAAAGTTAAGTAAAGTCTGCCAAAAGCTAAAAGCCTTCCTCAAAATTGATAAACAATCCAATTGATTATCGAGGCAGAAAACTAATGTGATATTTTAATCTATTTATTTAGTGCATCTAATCTTTTAAGACCAATCAAGAC
Source organism: Drosophila silvestris (assembly GCA_035043445.1). Lineage (NCBI taxonomy): Eukaryota > Metazoa > Arthropoda > Insecta > Diptera > Drosophilidae > Drosophila > Drosophila silvestris. The sequence continues at coordinate 6,947,685 of JAWNMZ010000138.1, forward strand.
AAACGAACAACATAAGAAACTACGTGTAGCTAAATTAAATAGCTTCGTTTCGGCTCAGGAATATACATCTATCCATATATACACGGTGCAAATGTGTAAGCTGAAACACGTGATGTAATTTATGTGCCCCCAAGCAGTGGCAGTGGCAGTAGCAGCAGCAGCAGCAGCAGCAGCCCATTGCAACCCTCTGGAATCAATGCGAAAACGTCTGAAAATGTTTCATAAAATTCAATTAGGGGTAGAGAAATGTTTAGATAAGCCCTCAAGAAATGTTAAACGTGGCGACCATTGTCGTTAAATATTCAAGAGCCAAAATGCAAACACGTGTAAGTGGTTGAGGCTTTCTTTACGATTTATTACAATGCAACAATGATAATTATCAAGTAATTAAGAAGCTGTACGCCAAACAAGTGCGACTAGAAGCAGAATATGGCAGTGATTAAAAGATATATAAATGCATATAACAGACTCGATATCCTCTTGAGCCGTGGTTGGTATCTTTAACTCACTTAACTGTGTTGATTTTTGTTAACAATATGTATGCTTGAACATAAGTACTTAACCATGTCAAAGACATCTTCTACAGCCCATCATTTGTACACATGTGAACAACAGTTTTTATACCCATTTTATCCATTTTAATGGGCAACCGTGACCCAAGCTAGACTGCCTGATGAATGAAGAAGGTTGCGTGTGGAAGAGTGTCCCCGCCGCTGACGGCGACGCAATCCGATCTATGTGACACTGGCGCCAGTCACTGGTCCAGTCACGCATTCTTATCAATGCAGCGAGTCCTTTTTTTTTGTTGTCCTTATCTGCAGTCGCGACACTCTTGTGAATGGGCAGCGAACAGGACATGGCAGGACAATAGCACCGCTGTGGGTCGTCGTCCGGCCAGGATGGCACCATCGCCAACTGGGCCGATCTTATTTTAATTGCACGGCAGATCGATCACACGCAGTGTGCCAGGTCAACCAAATGTCCACTGCACTCACACACCTAAGACGGTGTGTGTGTGTGTGTGTGTGTGTAGTTGCGTATCGGTTACGCAGCTTAATGATCATAATGTTGTACAAGTATCTTTAAGATGCATACCGATATATTGGACAAAATAAAAGCCTACCTGCTGTCTACCTGCAACTGAATACCCAGTCTCGATTCTCGAATCTCGAATCTTGAGTCTTGAGTCTTGAGTCTGACTGACGTGGTTTGCCTGTAAAAGGGCTAGTTAATCTGTCCCGCTTTCGATAACATTTTAGTGCTCAATTTTTAACTCTACGCCCTTTGTGGTTTGCTCTTTACAACTGTTTATACCTTTTATGATTGCGTCGCGGCAAAGTCAGCATTGTTGTTGACCAGGCCCAACTCCAAGTCCAACAACACCAGCCCTGTCCGTAAGAAGCGGCTAACGTATTTGTGTATATGTATATGGATGTGCTTGTGTCTTTGACTTTGTCCTGCCGACATTTCTGTGGCAATGGCAATGGCACTGGCACTGGCACTTGGCTGCCTCAATCAGCACGAGTGCCTGCTTCGCTCCCCACTTGTCAATCCTAAAAGTCGTTCGGACTGTAATTTAATATCCTAGCCGGGACCGTATTCATATTGGTTTTATTTTATCGGGCCAACCGAACTCGCTATTGGCATTGTTGGCTATCCTTTGCTGTTTCACACTTTGCCCTTGGCCATGTCCATGTCTATGCCGCCGTTTAGATACTTGCTACATACACATGTGGCACTACTAGCCAAGAGTGCGTGTGCGCAGCCATTAAGGTATCTTCTGCTTCTCCTCTCTCCCTCTCTCTCTCTCTCTCTCTCTCTCTCTCTCTGGTTTTTGGTTACTTGGATGTCCGATTGCCTTCGCATTCGCTGCTCATTTAAATATTTTATCATTGATGCGCTGAGAAGACACTAAAGAGAATTTTATATCTTTTCAGTTCGCTACGTTTTTATCACTCGAATGAACAAAAACATTTGTTACCAATCAGAGTTCTTAATTTTACGGCCTGTGTTTGCGACAAAAGTGCCGCTGCGACAAAAGTGGTCCCGGTTCCAGTTCCAGTCCCCAGTCCCCAGTTCCCAATCCCTCTCTGGACTCTGGACGCGATCTTTTGTCGGCTTTGTCGCAGAAATTAGTCGTGTATTCCTTTAAAGCTTGTATGTATTCAGTGCCAGTATCTTAATTGGCTTTGATGCTGCGATGGCCTTTCATAAATTTCAATCCATCCACGTGTGTGCGTGTGTGTGTGTGTGCGAGTGTGTTTCTTCAGATACTCACACACAGGCAAACACGCATAAGCTGTTTACATTAGCTGGTAAAAGCATTAATGAGTATTTCCACTGAAAATAAATGACTTGAACTGTAATACATGAATGAAATGAATTGTTCAACTGAAATCTTGTTATGTATACATCATTTTACGATCGTGATGACATCAGACGATAGCTTCGAAAATATAATTTATTATAGCAACAATCAAATCTGAATTTGCATTTAACTTATAATTAATGTTCAGAATTTTAACGAAACCGTGATATGAATATAGACTTTCAATATTTTGTACACGTCTTGGGTGTTATATATATTTATATATATATATATATATATATAAGTATATATTCTAGTTTCTTCTTTTTGTAGATTGTATATATCTTACTCTCAGCCATAAAAGGGTACACACAAATTCTCTTACGGCAAGGACTTAATCTAAGTGAAAAACAGATTAATCACAAATCTGTGGAGTAATATGACAAGACCAGACATCCACAAGGAAAATGAGTTATTATTATTATTATATTATTAATATAGTCTGTATTTGCGAACAAACAGGAAACTACAAGTTAAAATGCTCTGTCGAGAGACCTCAACTAGGATATGCCCTTCTCTTAAGGGGTTCATTTTCATTACCAAATTTCCCTTAATGGCTTTGCCCACTCAAATGTAATCGGGGTGTGCTTTGAATTCTCTAAAGTAAGGTCAAAAGGTTAGATTTTATTCCCAAACCCGAAACTAAAATCACCTGCCTGAGGCAAAACGCGTGCCGACAAAATAGTAGACTGGCTAATAGTAATTATTTAGTTAGTTCAATATTAATATAACTTGTTGTGCCGAGAATATAAAAGGCTGTTTAACTTGTCGTTTTTTAACTTAATTTACATCGATATTCGATCAAATAATAAACTTGATGTGTGTTTTGACAAACGAGAACATAAATTCGCAATTTGAAGATAGCCTCTGAGATTGACTCCAATGATTAGATACAAACTGGCAGACAGATATGGCTAAATCGACTAGGCTATTAATGCTGATGAAGAACTTATATTCCTTTTGCACAACAAAATTAGATCGTTCATCACATTTTAATGGGTTTAGGGTACAAAATACAGAAATTGAAACCAAGACTTAGTTTGAAAATGTTTGCTTTCATAATATTCTATTAATATACTTTAAAGAAGAAGTTGATAACAGAAAATTAATAAAATTGTAAACGTTTATTAATCATACACTTGATTTGAATTTGACTCTCATAAATGACAAATATCTATGAATTAAAATCAGCTATAAATCAGAAGGGTTCTAGCACTACTAGAGCTGAGTGTATTGCTTTTGTTAATTTACGGATAAATAAATAATATGAGAGTCCAAAAGCATTATGTTTGCATATAGCTAAAATACACTTCTCATAAAACTGTACAAAAAAAAACTAAAAAGGTCAACTTGTTCAATGAAACTGACCAACTGATGCAACAACTGTATAAATGGAAACTCATTTGAAGCTACTTCCTTAGACATAACTTATTATCCCCAAAAGCATTGCAAATAAATGACAAATTGTGGCACATAAATTTCTCCAGTCAACTTCTTGACAAATGTCAAATTGCTCATGCCAAATGTCGCAGCAAAATGTGAGCGAGAAATTGGAGCACAGTTGTTGCCCCGTTCAGAATTATGTTAAATAGCGGAAGAAGTCGAAGAGGCGATCCCAAAGAGACCACAGCACACTGCGATCAAATTTATGCAGTTGTCCTGACCAGGGAGCAGCGTATAATTTATGTTTAGATATATGTATATATAAGTGTATAAGTGCAGGCAGATAGAAATGTACATCCGAGATGTCATGGTCGTAATGCTAATCGGGCAAGGGCAGCGCTGGGAAGTGAGCAGGGGAGAAGTCTGTTTTTGTGAGGGGCGATTGCCAAGTCCCGCAATAATGTAAACGCAGCATATTGGGAAAATTTCACGGTCATTTAGCCGCTGGCCAACTGACTGACCGACTGGTCTCTGGTCACTGGTCACTGGTCACTGGCCACTGGCCAGGGGTCTAATTTATAGAGCGATTCGGGTGGGTGTTTGTTTATTTATTTACGAGTACTACGAGATTCAATTTATGCTGGCGAGGCGAGGCGAGGGGAGGCTCACAGCGCAGGTAAATTGAAAAATGGACATTTGTTGTTACAGATCCATTCACTCATTTACGCATAGCAAGAGCAACAACATTTTCTCCCCACTCCACTCCACTCCACGCCACTCCACACTTCTCTCCCACACTTCACAGCCCCGCAGGGAACAGCGAAGAACAGTCCAAGTCCAAGTGGTGGGTTGACTTTGGCTTTTCGGCTTAGATAAGCCGGCTGCTGTTGCTGTTGCTGCCACTGCTGCCTCCTGCTATCTCTGCTGTGACAGTCGACGAGGCAGAGACTGTGCGGCAGAGGCAGAGACTGTGGCAGCGGCTGCTGCTCAGAGGGTTGATTTGGCGGCTGGTTTGACATGCAGATGTGACGAGCGCGGATTTGTTTCGTGTTGTATCTGTTTCTACTGTTCGCCTCCTTTTTTTTTGCTTGCTCGCTTTTGACAAGGACAACTTGATTTTTTTTTTTTGGTTGAGCGATGCGCTTTTTTTTTAATGGAAATCCTTTTTAAGCTTGACGCGGTCCGCACCCAGGCGACAAAAACAGCAACAACAACAACAACAACAAAAATACGAACAACAGCAAGAAAATGATTTTGCGAGTGCATTTGACACTTTTGTACTTGATGGATTACGCTTAATTATTGATTAAATGGGCTTGTACTTGTCAACCCGAGTGCTAAAATCCATTATGTATTTGGAATATAACATTCGCGTCGAGCATGGAAATTAGATTTAAATTTACGGAATTTATAATTTGATATGAGCAAGGCGCGCACTTTTTGATGGATGCAAATGACAGCGACGCAACGAGAGAGAGAGAGAGAGAGAGAGAGAGATGGCGAGAGAGACGGGGAGATAGACGGGGAGAGTGAGTGAGAAAGAGACAAACGCCGCAGTTGAGAATTTACGTCAATTTCAATATACACTGAAATCGATGCGAAGCGCCTTTTTACAAATATTTCTTGATTTTCTTTTTTTATACACACCATGTATGCATGTGTGTGTGTGTGTGTGTGTGTGTGTGTGTGTGGATCTGGTCACGCACTGAAAACTGAAACTGAGCAACTGAGAGAGCCGGCAAATGTCGATTAAGGCGATAACACGAAAGGCCTTTTTCAGAGATGCCGCGTCGTTATTTTTCGGTTGTCGCTGCCTCATCTGCTCTGATTAATTCTCTGTGATGAATGCCGGCAGCCACTTGCTACGCTCACAAAACAGAACAGCAAATCAACAACAACACAACAACAACAAGAAGATGAAGAAGAAGGAGCAGCAGCTGTAGCCGTAGCAGCCGCAGCAGCAGCAGGAGAGGAGCTTTGATTTATCGACATTCCGATGAGCGTGCGACGCCATTTTGTATGTAGGTGCAGCTTGGCAAGCTAACAAGCGACGACTGCATTAGCCAAGCGACAGCTTTTTTGGCCCAACTAGCGTAGAGCTTTCTGCTTGCTTGGCATCGGGCGGCCTCCGACGCGAAAAGCTTTCGCAAGTGCATGGATAGTTCCCGCATGAAAGCTGGAAAGATAGACTCGAATGGTGTTGCATACGGTTTTGGCAGGGAAATTTCGGAGCAGCCATTATTCAATGATAACGGGTTTTTGCCAGCCTCACCCCCTTTTTTTTCATTTTCCAATTGGAGCTGCTACCGCTCTCGCAAACAAATGAATATCCTATTATGTATTAGCAAGTTGTACAATTTTATTTCTAAATTTCCCACTATTTCCCCTAATGCAAAGAGCCCAGTGTGTCGCAAGCACCGCCCGTTAAAAAATGGCTGCGCATTTATCTGCGGCACTCAAGCCATTGGTGTGAAGAGACCAGCTAGCGCTTGTTGCGGCGCTCATGCTCTCGTGCCATCTCGCATTGGCATTTCCCCTTACTGCACACACCACACGTATACACATAGAGACACACACACACGCACACACACACACGCAGGCACACACAAATTTCTCTTGTTTTGTTTTTCTTTTGCCAACAAAAATAAGCAATACAAAACTTTAATCGACGTTTTACAATTCTAATGTGGCAGTGCATAATTCCAGCACTCGCAACATGTATTTAAATCAGTGTATTTCTGTACAACAAAGAATCGCTTAAAAATCCAATTGTTGGCTCAAAAATCGGCAAAAGGAACAACTTAAGAAATTCTTTTGATTTGTTGTACTTGCGTACAACAACACATAATTAAATAAATATATGCGTGTATTTATAAAAACATAAGCCACAAACAGATATTGATTATATTTTCAAAGGATATTCCTTTCTTTATGTATTAAAGGATCTCATAGATTATAAGCAGGAAAAGGGGTGTTTCTGCTGCCCTTTTCTATTTTGCCATAAATTCCTTCTTTTCAAAGAAAATCAGCTTTATTTTTATAGCTTCATGATATGCGGTGTATATTTTTCTTATTATAATATGTAAGCACATTAAATAGTCAGCTTAAGCATTAGCAGCTATCTTTTGCGTGTTGATTTATCGATTGGTTCAACAAAAGATATGCAAAGTTTATTTGTCTAACTAAAATATCTTCCACCTGAGGGGATTCAAGGGATGTCAGCAAAATTGCGCTCTGTCTGCGAGTAAATGGAACTCATCAAAAACTTAAAAACTCTATTAAATGTTTAATAAAAGATTTTACATTAGTTGCAAGAGTTTTCTTAGCTGCCACCAATAAAAGAAATATAAAATAAAACAGAATTTTCAATTAAACTTTAATTAAATTGAGAATGTTGTGCATAAAGATAAAGTTTAACATATTTATAAAAATGGACCAAACATGATTTGATATTTATTAGAATGTTCGGCAGCACTTGAACATATTGCAAACATTATTTGCCTTGGAGAAATTTATATTCTCAACGCATGCCGAGTATATAAATATGATTTTATTTTATGATGTTTTTATGATTTTATTTGTACGCATGTTGAATTTTCGGTGGTGGAAGATTTTGGTCAAAGCTGATTGTTTTCATGCGGTTTATGCTTGGTTTATTACTTTGGAAGAATGTGAGAGTTATGGTAATTAATTTGATTAAGCTTTTATGTGGGTTATTTACAACAACTTTTTAATGAACGGCTTCCCCAAAGAAAATAGTTTTCTAGATTTATGGTTTCTTCGACTTCTTAAGTAAAAGAAACAATTATTGATGGTTTTGGTTACCTAGGACAACTATAGCCTTCTTTAAGAGCTGTTTGATAAAACCAGCTGCAGAAATTAATAAATACCAAGAATATGATGAATTAATAATACTGAGAATATGAGGAACTTTAATTATCTTACTAATTAATTAAAATCTTTAAACTCATGTTTAGATAAACTTTAATTGCGAACCATGGACAAAAAGTTGACTTATTGGTTTCATTTGTATGCCTTTTAAGTATTTAGAGTATTTTTGTGTAGAAGCCACAACAAGCAAGGACCTTGTCATCCGTATAATGTTAGAAACAATGTTAGATCATAACTATTTTCTGGCCTCAGGCGGAACAAAGCTCCGCCCAACCGCTGCCGTCACGGAACAAAAGGAACAAGGGAACATCAACATATATACGATTGTACCTTTGGCTGGCCCTTTTAGTGCTCCACACACCCTGACACCTTTGCTAAGCTCACTTTCCTCTAAAGTTTTAAATTTCGGACATTTGTCCGTCACGTCACGGACCGGAGAGAGGACGGAGCCGGACAGGGTAGAGGGTTGAACTCGGTTCGACCTGAGCATGCTACACATACATGTATGTATATATATATATATGTACATATAAGTAAATGCAGCCCCATGTGTGTGTGTGTGTGTGTGTGTGGCAGGCCTAAGACACAACGGCAACGACATCACAGGCATCACAGGCTGACAACGACGACGACGACGACGAGGAGGAGGAGAGTCCTTGTAGTTAGCTGAATGTGTAGTTTGTTTGACATCTATTTAAAAGTTTAATCGGATGAGTGTAGTCTGCGTGGTTAGGCTGACCAAAACACTGTGTTTTACATTGTCATTGACTTTCGGCATCGTCATTGGCGACACCAACAACACCAAAGCGACAGGTGTAGCAACGACGAGCTGACCTTTTCTGCTGCGCCTGTCAACGGACACAGCTTTCAACACGGTCAACCTGCAACACGCTGCAGCACTGGAACACCCACCACCAAAAAAGAAAAACAAAATATATATATATATATATATATACTCAAACCCGATAAGCATCTGCTGAGGCAAATGAGTTTAGTTTGGTTTAGTTTTAGTGTCGCCAGCAGCACTTGAGCCTAGTCGGCATATCTGGAAAATCGAATTGATGAAGTGCCGCCGAATAATGTAAATACGAAATCAATATGGTTATACACATATACACACAAGCAGACAAGTGGAGAAGTGGAGCAATCCAACTGACCAACCGGCCTATCGGGGTATCTATGCGTCGGGTAAGTAATTGTCGGCAAATGTTTGTGTTTGCGTTTGCTCTTTGCCGCTATCTGCAGGCGGAAACTTGAAATGCTCATGCATTCGACACTTTGGCCGACAGTACTGTCTATATATATGTACATATATATATATATCAGACAACAAGAATTGGTTATTCAAATGGTTATCAAATGACAACAATGGCCACAGTGCGAAACTTTTAATTAAATGCCTAATAGATGTTTGTCACTCCTCTGCGCCGATTAATAGCTGCGACTTCGATTTCATTCCGTCTCGTGATCTCTTCGATGTCATGTCTCCGTGTCTATATGGTCAACAATTCATTTTCACCTGACGACTTAGATTGTCGCGTGGAATAAACACACACAACACACAATTGCAATTGGCTTTGCATTACTTATTAGCCGTTTTGGGTTTAAACTTTCTGCACTTTGAGCGGCAGTCTATGAATATGGCCTCGTTGTGGCACTGCATGGCTTTTAGTTGATTTGCCGACAAACGATAAGCTGGCGCCTTATAAATCATATATCTTTGATATACGTGGAAAGTTAGTCAACAGATCAATTTAATTTCCTTTGGGCCCAAACTGATTTGATATTGCTTTAATTTAATTAATTAAAAAGCCACGCAAAGACAACATCTACCAATTATGTAGCCAGAGAATATCCAAAACATTACCGAAAATATTGATGCCTTACTCGATACTTATAATCACATACATATTTCAAATAATTTAATGACTCAATGAAACTCTTTCTGATAAAAAATAATAATACGAATAATGAATTTTTCTTGTCACTGATAATACATATTTTAGCATTGATTCTTTTTTTTTTTACGAAATAGATAGCTTGGCTTATAATAATTTATCAATAGCTGACTTATTCATTAAAAATCTACCAAAAAAAACAGAAAGTAAAAAAAATTGCTTAGCCTTTCTTAAGACTGAAAGTAATTTCATTCAATTTGTAAAACCATAATTTGTATTTATTGACTATATTATCAAAGAACTACTCGTAGAAAAAGGGGCCAATATTTTATAAATGCTGACGTTCCCAAATCGAATCAATATATGTATGCATGTATATATATATATATGAATATATTTTGCATTGTGTTTATCACCTTTCGATAATTTGGCAAGCAAAGCGCCGCAGCTGATTGCAGCAACTTTGTTGTAAATAAGTATTTTATACTTGTATTCAAGCAACTACAAATATATATGTATGTATGTGGCGAGCAGTACTCAATGGCCGGTTGCTTGGTCAATAAACTGTGCGCTGACAATGACTCCAGGGGGTAGGGGTAGGGGTAGGGGAGGGGGAGCGTGAAGAGCTGAGCGGGTTAATACTTAAAAGCGCAAAGCTGCGATTTCATTCAGAAAGAAAAAGACCTGCAGTTTTTTCTGATTTTTTTCTTTTGTTGCTACTCGCTTGTGTGTGCACCTATTTGGTTGGACAGCATAGTGGATATGCCCGCTGACCACAAAGTAATTAGTAGTATTTTGGTAGATCTTAGCCCAAGTGCCGGCGAACATAACAGAATGGGATGCAATTACAAATTGCTTTTGTTTACAAATCAAATGCAAATACATTGTACTCGTAATTAAATGAAAATTATGTGTGATTTGAGTGAGCTGGCCGGGCACAAGCTGGGCGGTCGGACCCCACAGCAAGTGTAACTAGGTCCCTGTTGCTGTTGCTGTTGCCGTTGCTTGCCCCTTCCGCACCGCACACCCCTGGTGTGCTCCAGCTCAGGCTGATCGGGCAACGTGCAGCGCAGCGAAATATGATCGGCGATCGCGTTTACCAAACAACACACAAATGTAATCGCGAACGGGGCTTGGGTGCAGCGAGTGAGTGAGTGCAGCGCTTGCAATTCTTGTCTTGGGGTCTCACTCGCAGTGTGCGAGTTTTCAGTTTTTTTTTCGTTTTTTGTTTTCTTTTTTTTGCTGCCTTGGTGGTCTCAATAGCCCATCCGGTCCAAATGGGAGGGTGGAAGGGGCGGGACGGACGTCAAACTGTTGTCGACGCCCCAGTCACAACTGCTGCCTACATTCAGATTCCGGTGTGGTGTAAGAATGTCGCGATGACTTTTGCTTACTCGTATGCACACACACACACATATATATATATATATATAGACACACATGCATGAATAAAATTATGAATTTGCTTACGAGTATGCCATTTACAACGGATCATGCTTAATTGGCAAAATGTGATTCATGGCGTTTTGCACTTTCGCTGCAGCAATTGCAGTTTTTCTCTTTTTCTTCGCTTTTTTTTTTTTTTTTGTTTTTGTTGATTGTCGATTGTCGATTGTGAACAATCGCCTAATGGACTTGTGTAACTGACTCCCCAGTTCCGCAGTCTATGCCGGTAAGTGCAAGACAAGTGTGTACAACTCCATATACATATGTATGTGCTTATGGCCGACACGTAATTGTGTCCAATTTACAGGAGATTTTCAGGCAATTAACGCCTGAATTGTCTCCGGTTGAGATTCGCGTTGCTGTTGTCAAACTCATAAATACGTCATGTTCGATTAATGGGTATTTTAATTGAAATTAATGAACATTATTGCATCGGTTTCAATTGATAGCGTTTAAGCACACCCATTTGTTTTAAGTGCATTGATTAGTTTTTAATCTAGCATAATTTTAACATATATGTCACGATATTTTACATAAAGCACATGTTTTCAGTTCGTACGAGCTCGGTTCGAAAACTAAACGATTTTTTTACATTTTAGTTTGTTTATCGATTCCCATGAAGAGTGGGTCTTTTGGTCTCTGTTTTGTCGTTGTCAAAGAGAAACCAAAATAAACTCAAACAAGCCAATCAACTTTTATGATCCATTAGTAGCATAAACAATTTCGGTTATTTCATGTTTTTCGATTTTTTCTCTTTTTTTTTTTTTTGTTTACCACAAATAAAAATCATGTTTGTCTAAGAAATCATGTGTCGGTTTGACGATAGCACAACATGAGGACTTGAATTTTTAAATAATAGCCCACTAATAAAATGTTTAATGGAGCCATAAGTTAGAGCTATGTAATTAAACTAATATGCGCAATTTATGTGTTTACAAAGTTATAAATTTAAATAATATATTTTTCAACATGTACTTTAGTTTCATGGCATTTTAAGTCCTCTACAAGAAAAGAAAACAATTTTGGAATGAAGAGCAAATGTCTCCTTCTTCTGGAGTTGCTCAAACCGTATTTGAGTTTTGTGTGGGTCTACGACTTAAAGCCAACATTGGGGAAACCTTAGCGTCTGGATTCTTAATTCAACAAAACACGCAAAGTTAATAAATTTCAAAGTGAATATGTTTTCACCAACATGCACTTAGTCCGCTTGAGCGGCTCATTCCTTGGCTCATTCCCGTTGAGCGTTGAACGTTGGACATTGGTCGTTGGACGTTGTTGCTGAAATTAAGCGAGAAGCAGAAGCACAAGCACAAGCAGAAGCCAAAGCAGAGAGAGTGTGGGAAGAGAGAGAAGAGTGAGAAGAGCTGGTCTGAATGGAAATGTTGCTTGCGGCGTGGCTACATTGTTTGCAACTACAAGTAATTAATTTTACCACTACAAGGTTTTAATGACTTCTAAAAAGTTTTTAGCACTGCTGGATAATCCGGACTCGCTTCGCTCTAAGTCAACAACAGGCCAGTAGCTAAGAGCTGGACTTGTGCGGGGTGCACTGCCAGGGCAGGGATTGTAAAAAGGGGCGCGTGGGCGTTCCGACAAAAGCCTACGACGACTATTGTGCTACAAGCTTGTAAAAATAAATGCGGACCTAAAGCCTGTGTTGCCTGTGCTGCCTGTAGTCCGTAACTGGGCTGGCTGCTGCCGACTCCGTCTGGGCCAAAAGCACACACATCAGCACAACAAGGACACGGACAAGCAACCAAGCAACCAGCAGCCGCAAGGCCAAGAAGCGTTCCAGAGTTCTACAACAGTTCTTCAGATTGAGTCATGCAGTCAGTGGTCACAATGTGCGGTTTTTGGTTTGTTCATATAATTTGAATTTTAGGGTGTAATTACGGCCATAAATGTATTTGCCATTTAATGGTCCTTGGACGGAAAACACACACACACACACACACACACACAGGCCACCCAAGCACCCAAGCTGCCCTTTTCTCGGCCTGTTCGTTTTTTAGGCCTACAACATTATAGCTACAAAGTGATAAAGGCTCAGAGCTGTGAAAACTGACGAATGTGAGGGAATGCAAGTGAAATCGAGTTGAGGCCGAAGGCGCCATGAATGCATTTCAATTTGCATTTATTGACATTAATAAAGCTGAGTGATAATCCACAAGTATATGTATACACTCTGGTTACTAAGTAACCACGCCTGTGGTTCTTGGTCAACATCTTGCAGCCAAAGTTATTAATTGCGGGCATTTTTGGTAATGCGTACGGAGGAGTCCGTCGACTGGAGTCCACTACAATAATAATGGTTTGCTGGGATACGGGTATTGTTTGGTTTAGCCTGTCCGGACTTTTGTTTTTATTATTCCATTCTTTATTTTGGTTATTTTTTTTTTGTTTTTAGTTTTCGTGTTCGTTGGCAAATGTGGCAAAAGTGACGACAGCTCGCTGTCGCCGCTGCTGGATGCTGAAAGTTTGTGGATATTGGATATATTGGTTGTTGGATGTTGTTGAATGGTGGCTGCTGCCAGCAGCGAAGGTGGTAGCAAATAAAAAAAAAAAAAGGAAAGGAAAACAGAGGAGCAGAGAACACACTGAATTATAAACATTTTAAATTGAAATAACGTGTCGCAATTTTTTTGTTGTCGCGCTGCGCTTCTTGCCACCAAAAAACAAAAAAAAAAAAAAGCAGAGACCAGAGCAGAGTAGAGTAGAGAAACTTCAAAAACGTCGTTAACGCTTACCTACCGCGCATTCTGCAATCGAATACGATTGATCTCACACTATACACATACATATATATATATATATATATAGTGGGTCGGGGTTCGGGTGGAGCAGCAGGCATGACAATAGCAACAGCAACAGCAGCAGCAGCAGCACAGGACAGAGATTGGACTGAGCTAAACAGTCGCAGGAAGTGAGTTTCGGGAGACCTCATTTCGGGTACTATGGCTGTCCTCGCGTGTCGCCAGGTCGGTGGTGGTGCGGCTGCTGCTGCTGCTGCTGCTGCTGATGGTGATGGTGGTGGCATAGGTGGCAATGACAATCGCGACCGGATGCTTCAAATCAGATATTGTTTTACTTTGCGCCTTCATTCAGTATTTTGGATTGTCGATTGTCAGCGTGTCTGTGTCGCTGTTTCTCTCTTTTTTTGTTGGTTTTTACTGCTTTTGTTAAAGCTTCACCGACCAAAAAAGCAGTGGAGCAACAGCAACAACAACAACAACAACAGTGCCTGCAATTTGAGCAACTTGCGGATTAAATAAATGTGTCGCGACTCCGACTGCATTAAGGCTCCTCTTTTTTTTGCAGTCAGTGTTTGTTGTTGTTGTTGTTGCTCGTGATGTTGCTGATGGTGATGGTGATGGCACTGATGCTGATGATGGAGCCACAGTCGGTTGTCTGTTGTCTGTTGTTTGCTGTGTGTGTGTGTTGTCTGTGTACGGCGTGCTCAATGAAACCTCAGCGTTCAAGTCGTAGATCTAATCGAATTTAACACCATCAGAGCCTGCGCTCCGAATATGTTTATGTTCAGTCGTTGACAAATTCTTCGTCTGAGCAGTGCTTAATTAAAATACATTGATTTCACTCACCCAGGAGTTAACAATATTGTGTGTACTCAATCCCAGGAAAAAACACAAAAAGAACAGTGAGTCAAGCAATGCCTAATCTTAATAAGCTCGAGCTCGAGCCATGGACTTAATAAGCTGCATCGGTTATTGTCTCAATTGAAGCAAAATGGCAATGGTTCAATCCATTCACAGTAACGGCAACTTCCGCTTGTCAGTCGGACGTCAGGCTGCGTCCCGTCCTGGTATGTCCCGCATGGGCTTTGGGCCTTTCATTCATGAAGCTTCAAATCCCACCGGGAAAATAAGCAGCCAGGCCACAAACAGAATGAAAAAAAAAAAAAATGTATAAGAAAAGAAATGCGGTGCGATCCGAAAACCTTTTCTGCCTGTTAACAGAGTTTAGAGAGCGAGAGAGAGATAGAGACCTGGTGCACAAGACGCCGAAGTGTCAACAAGCCAAATTGACAGGCATTGGCAATGGCAAAACAGAAACGATTTTGGAGATTTGTCATTGATAAGTCGGCCACAGTGCCCGAAAACCAAACAGAGCCCTGAGCCCAAGCACAGAGCACAGAGCCCATCGTTTGTCGCCAAAAAGGGAGGCTAAATGCAGGCAACTTTTCGTAGAATTTCGTTGAGAATGTTTGCCGGTGCCGACGGCGCAGAAGGGTGAAGAAGGGTGGCTGCAACCTGGCCAGGGGCATATACGGCATAAGGGAAAAGAACGTCTCTGGATTGCTGGATTGCTGGATTGCCGGATTGCTGTGTGTGGCTTTTCTTCTCAACGGTTTGACTTTTGGCGTGAGGAGCAAATTAATTCACACCTTGCCAATCCATTGTTGAACGACAACAAGACATACATACATATGCAAATTGTTTCTTACGAATTAAGTGAGAGACTGCCACCCTCCACTCCCCTCGCCGCTAACCCATCAAGGGGGAACTGGCCAAAAAGCAATGATGTCTAAAGTGGCAACACATTTTTTGGCAAGCTGCGCTGGTACAAATAACTCCTCGTGTTCCACGACCAACAGCAACAAGAACAACAACAGCAGCAACAACACCAACGACATATCCGAACACAGAAAGCATGAGTTGACGCTTAAGCCATATTAATTTCGTAGGCAGCTCAACGCACACTGCGTATAATAAATTACAAACAAAATATGCTCATGTCTTCGTGAGTAGACAAAAAGTGGCACAGTCCAGCCTTGGTGCCCGCCTGCCCGCCTGTCCAGCTGCCCGGCTGCCCGGCTGCCCGGCTACCGATTGAATCGAAAAGAGTCTCATAGGAACATTACAATAATATTATGTCAGTAATTCGGCCCGCGACGGACTGATGTACATGTACACGTACACCGATTCGATATGCTCCCCAACCACCACAAGCCATAACCCCCAACCACACAGTTCCAGCACCAGCACCAGCACCAGCACCAGCTCCAGCTCCAACTTCAACTGCTAACCGGTCCGCTTCAGCCAAACTATCGATTCAGTTATGTATGCAAAGTGTTGGCGACGCCGACGAAGACGGCAGCTTTGTAGACATTCAGTGGTTCGTGTGTTCTTCGCTGCTCCCAGGCACTTTTTCAAGTTTGTGAACATTGTGTGGGGTCAAAAAAATAATTAATTTAAAATTCACGCAGCGCACAACGAAACGACACATTGAAAGCTCTTAAAGTCCCAAATTACGACCATTGTACCAGAAACAAATGAAAGAGACTCACAATAACAATATTTCTGACACATTTGCCGTGTGTAATGCGATTGTCAACTGACTGCGACGACAACCAAATTCGGTTGCTTCCATTAATCTATAGAAATGCCAAACATGCGTACTATGCATGTTTGGAAGGTATATCTGCATATGGCATATAGCTGCATATATATTTAATATCACTCCTTGCCTTTTACAGAATTTATTTATTTGGGACACTAAAGTACCATACAAATGTCTAATGAGATCTGTCAAAAAGAAGAATCTTTCGAGATGGCAGCAGTCCTAAAAAATTGAGATACAAATAATACTTTGGGTTTTCCTTTCAATCCATTTGCATTTCAAATGTAATTAACCTTTTCACCGAAAGTTGTAAAGATAAGAAATTGACATGCTTAACCCATAAAGTCTATTTTTAAGCTGTGTCAAGCATTAAGTAGCCTGTTTGATTTGCAGCAAGTTGGCATAAATTATATTTTTGCCTATTGTATAATGAGCCCAACCCACAACTAGTAAACCCTTGAAAGTATATCTCGATTAGGCTAGTTAAACTAGATTCATTGGATTTCACACAATAAAATGTAAACTATCAACTCTAACTGAAAACATTTTACATTAAACTCAAACTAAGAAAAAGGTAAATGATATAATATTATAATGTCAAATTAAAAAAAATCAATTTAATGCTGAAAGTCTCATAGATAAATTAGTCTCAGCAAAAAGCTAAATAGATTAATTTAGGCCTTTCATCAAAAGAGCTGTATATGTAATGAACCTACTAGTTAGTTGGATGTGGCCATTTACGTTGTCCGATCCGTAAATGTCTGACACTCGAAAGAAAATGAACGATAAGTACTTTCTCATTGCATTGTTTTGCATCCTTCAGTGTGTGTGTGTGTGTGTGTGTGTGAGTGGGTAGTAAGTGGTGCTCCTAACAATGTGCTTCATCTGACAAGTATTCAATTAAGTCGAAAAACAAAAGGAATAAAAAAAGAAGCGAAATGGCAACACTGTTAGCTCGTTTGATAAACGCAACTCGTAAATCATCCGAGATCCCTTGAAGAAGTACCGCTGGCGTTTGGCCTTTTAACGTTGGAAGGCAGGTGCGGAAAATTACTTTTTATATGCTCCCTTTTAGTGGTTTATTATGACAAAACAAACGTGAAGCCAAAATTTAAGCGCACATGCGACGCAACTGGAACTGAGACCGGCACCGGCATCGGGACCGGGACTGGGACTTTGAATTTGACTCTGACTGAGACTGAGACTGGGCTGGAGAGCTCATGCGCGGCGGCCCGTTCATATCCATATGTATATAGTGAGCCAAACAGTCGAACGGGGCAGCTCATTGGTCTGCGTGGTCAGTCTTTCAGTTAGACCAGAGCCAGGGAAGTTCAAGTCTCGGCCGATAAAGACACACACGGACAAATAAATAGAGAGAGAGACAGAGAGAGAGAGAGAGAGAGAGAGAGAGCAGAAGGGAAACGCTATAAGCGCTATAAACATGATAAAAGAATCAGCTATAAAGCAGCCCGAAACGAAAGAACAACAACAACAACAACAACAAGAACCGCTAGCTGCACAACATAAATCATCAAATTGTTAGGAAGATCCATTATAGCCCATTACGAACACCAACATAACAACTACACCTGAGCTGGCAAAGGGGAAAGACGCAGGCGAAGAGGAAGAGGAAGACGAAGACGAGCAGCAGCATTATTAAAATGCCGTTTTGCTTAATTTTATTTTATTGTTTTTAAGAAATTCAGCCACACGAATACCAAGCGTGCCTACAAACAGTCCAAACTGTTTCTCTCTAATCGGGTGGTCGTCGCAGCGACATTGCCACAAGTATTGACTATATATATATACACACACACACACACACACTATATATGTATATATATATGTACATATACAGAGGCGACACCAAATGCTCAACAAGACGCGGCAACAGCAGCGCTAACGAACACAATGAAAAGCAGGCAAATTCAAATTTATGAATGTGAATGAGATACGCTAAAGATACGCGATCCGAACTCCAACACCAACACCAGGTCCAAGTCCAACTCCAACTCCAACTCCAGCTCCAGCTCCCGAGACGTTGACCGGGTGTGCAATGTCCAGCGGCTCGCTTAGCCATTCCTTGGAAGTGGAAATGAGTAATTTTTTTCAATTTTGTCTTCTGTTTTTTTTTTAATATTATTTTTTTCTTTTTTTAAATTAGATTGGAGGCGTTGATAATGGGAAGTAAAGATAAAGTTAATGCGTGTCATGATGGGCTACCGTTTACCAGCCAAAAATTGTTTAATATACAATGAAAATATTAATAAGCCTAATGATGATCAGATGGCAACACGAAAATACACATACGTCTACAAACACGTATGTGGACCTCTAAATAAGGGGGTAATAAATGTGTAGATATGCATAAATTGATATAATGAATGAACGTTCCTTTACTATATCAATTTTGTAGTCAGCTGACTTGCAACTTTTCAATAATAATAATTGCCTTGCATTGCAAAAATGGTAATTCATAAATTTACAAACTCGGTGTATAATATATACATATACATATATATATATGGGGTGATATTTAATTAAACACCTTTCTGATTTACAGCAACTACATTCAAACGTAAGCAATTGATCAAGCTCATGGCCATTTAATGATATACAGACATTCCCTAGGGTTCAGCTGTAAATTGCGCCAAAATAGGAATAGGTGCGGCGGTTCTTTGAAAATCATTTGGTCCCGAACCCCAAAACCGCTTATCTACAGACCATCTATGTTAAGTAGCCGACGGCCCGGACCGCCGTCAAAGTGTCTGCCGGAACCTGCTTCTGCTTCTGCTTCAGCTTCAGCTTCAGCTTCTGTCCCGAGAGCGTGACGTCGCCGCTGCCGGGGGTCTTGAGAGATGAAAGAGTCATAGATTGGGGAGCGGGAATGCAAGTGCAAGTGGTGCGTAGATGTTGAGAGATTGTTAAATGATACTCAAACAGCAATTTGGAATTTATTTGATGCGATATTAATCGTCGTACAAGGGTTACGCATACTTCTTCTGCCTGAGAACACACCTTGCCGTCTTTTATTCCCTCAGCTCTTTCTTCCGCTACGACTTGGACTTATGGGTGCACAGTGTGCACTCTGTATATGCTCAATTTTCTTATTTTCATTCTAGATATTTACTATATAAACATGATCTCTTCATTTTTAGTTTTAAATGATTTGTTGTTTTACTTTATTTTCATTCATATCGGAATGTTCTACTACCAATAATTCTATATATTAGTCTAGTTTAAAGTAATATTTTTGTATATATTTACTATTATATATATATACACTATCCTAGAAAGTAATTTAGTTTTGTAAACAAAATTAAAAAGAAAAAAGAAATTAAATTAATTATAATCCCAGTGTAAAAATCTCTTGAATCATTTTAAAGGAATGAAAAATAATATTGACTGACTTAAAAAATATGATTTACTTATCTTCAAAAAAATCAAAGGGCACAAGCCGTATCAAAACTGACTGCTGAGTTGAAAAATCTTGGTAATCGTTTAAAAAGCGTATTCAAAACTTTAAAACTATAAATAAAACAATCGTTTTAAATTGCGATTTGTTTGTAATAAATGTAAAAACAAAAGGCATAAGGAGAGTAAAAATGTCAATAGTTCGTTTGCTTCATCAAAAGTTTAAAACTATAAGCAAACTAAACGTTTTAAAATTTAAATGGAAAGATATTCAGTGTTGTTCTAAATTCATATACGATGTTTAATACATGTAAAAAGAAAAGGCATAAGCAAAAGACACCAGAGTTAAACAGCTACAGTGGATATTGTGTGATCGGCCCATGCGTTGGCATATATTAAATATTGATCAATTCGCTGTCGAGTTTTATGCAAAGTGAACTACTGTTGACCTTGCTCGCCCCTAAATCGTAATCGGTTCGCTTAATGCGCTCAAATGACTAACAAATTGTGAGCGACAAGACAAGAATGAAAGGTTTTAATGAGTTGCCACCGATCCGAAGTATTCATTCTTACTTATTACTATTCTGTTGCTATTTAAATGAACACATGTTCGCTACCAATGTGTGTGTGTGTGTGAGGCCGTGTGTGTGTGTGTGCGAGTCCGTGTGTGTGTCTGCGATTGTGTGTGGACAGTTTTGCATACCATTGGCAATTCATGGGCAAGGCAACTGCAAGTAACTATCTACATACATACATATATACATATGTATCGCATAGATACGCACACACACACAGATGAATATATACACATATTTGGGGAACACATGTCAACATTCCATGAACACATGTACCAAGTTACACACAGATACACCAATACATATATGAACAGCAGATCTGTGCTGTGGGTGTTGGGCTTGATGTCTCTGTGTGTGTGTGTGTGTGTGTGTGTGTGGTGGGTGGTCTCAATTAATTAATTGCCTTTGCCAATTTATGTGTGTGTAAGTGTGTGTGTGTGTGTGAGAGTGTGGGCCATTTGGGCGAAATGCAATTAAAACACTTACCCGCAAATGTGTCTGCTTAGTGTGTGTGTGTGTGTGTGTGTGTGCGTGTGGGTGTGCGTGTGCGTGTGCGTGTGTATGCGTGTTGAAATAATGGTGTGCGAACACAAACACTGCGCCAGAGGCAAGAGGTCGCCACTCTACACAAATAGTTTGTGACCTTTTGGTTGTTTTACAAACAAGCCCCAAACAGTTGCCGCCATCGTCGACGTCGTCGGCGGCGTCGTCGGCGTCGTCGCGCCTCAATGTCACACGCCGTTGTTGCCGTTGTTGTTGCTGTTATTATTGCTGTTGTTTGCTGATGCTGATGCTGCTGCTGCTGCTGCTGCTGCCAGCAATACTCGCAACAAGAATGAGTCCAAAAAAGACGCCGCCGTCACCGTCACCGGTGTTTGGAATTGCAAATTGCGAACGGCGCGTCGCACATCGTTGAGTCCAGGCCCATTTTAATTGTTTACATTTTATTTTGCTTTCAACGCTTATAATTATTAATTTCACTGGCACTTGCCACTTACCACTTCCTCACCGTCTCACGTCGCGCGACGAGCGTTGCGTCGCCATCATCGCCATCTCTTTGCCCCTCTGTGTCTCCGCCAGCGTCTTGCGTCTTGCGTCTTCGTTTTTTTTTGTTTTTTTTTTTTGGCTGCTTGTGGGTGTTGCTGTTATTGGCTTTTGCGAATGCAGCACAAATTAATGCAAGACCAAGCACAGTGGGAGATGCCAGCGAAGCCATTTACAACATTGCGGCTTTTGTGGCAAGCAAAAAGTAATAAACAAGTTTGTTTATGTATTCAAAAAATATAAACCAGATTTAATTAATCATACCCTTTGCATTAAAAAGTTATATCTGAACTTTGTGGTTATACTCAATGGGAAATGCCTTACCTCCTCCTACTACCCCAATTTAAAGCCTTCTTTTAATAACATTCAAGTCTCTACACAAAATGTAAAATGTAATTCACTTAACAATCCCTTTAAGGAAAATTACTATGTCTAAAACTTCCAATCGGGTGGACATGTAGACTTTTATTTATTTATTTATTTATTGAAAAAATTTGTATTAAGAAATAAATTAAATAAATAAAATGATAGAAAATTAAAAGAGAATTATTCAATTAAAATGTCTAATGAAAAAATAAAAATTTCTGGAGTTATTAAAATTTAATATTGGATTATTTACTGCAAGAATTGGGAAGTAACAGAAATAAAATCAGTCCAAAAATTAATATTTTACATTTTAAGCTAGCAAGAAAAAGTCCTATGTAAATTTGCAAAAAAGCCTTTGAAATAGTAAGCATGCATTTAGGCATGAATTTTCATTGAAAGTTAGGCAAATTTAAAGCAAAAGAGTCAGTTAATGGAATTTTCTAGGGTATATATTGGCTCCGGCATGCCACACACAGATATCCCACTCAAATCAACGTACTTTTTGTGCACCAGGAAGAGGGTGGAACACAGTTGGAGGCAGTGTCGCTGATTCGTTTCTTTATTCATTGTAGCGCCAATGCACGCGACTTGTGATTTGGCTGTTGCTTTGGCTTTGATTCCGGACTCTTTTGACGGTCGAGCTCCAAACAAGAGAACAGAGCAGGAACCACCTCAGTTGGAGATTGTCTACACGAAACAGACTATCACACTTTCGTGGTTGTACTTGGTCTGTCCACCGTTACTGAGACCAGACCACGAGTACATATTGTAGTCTATGCCTGTTCCACATAGATAGATAGCTAGCTGGCTTGTTAGTTGTATGTGAAAGTCGCAGCGAACACTCTCAGTCGCCCAGCTAAGACCAGGCTTACATCGTGTTTGAGCCGCAACTAAAGTGATAATTGCGGGCTCATAATCAACTTTTGGCGTGAGACGTTCTTAACAGAGAACATACACGACTGCCTGATGTACGTATTACAATTTTATATGCACACACACCACACACACACACCTGTCTATAGTTGATATCGTGTCTGGCACTTGAATTAAATAAACATATTCTAAACATTTAACACAATGGGGAAAATTTAATGTTTGACAGTGTAATTTATTGCCATTACTTAACTTATAAACACGTTTATTTTATCATATTTATTTATCTATGTGCCTTTTCTGCATTACCTTTTAAAGGACTTTAAGCATTATCAACTAATATATACATACATATCATATGCAGCATATATTTGCAAGCATGATAATTGTATTTGTATTCAAAAAAGATAAACTTTTCCAGTTAACATTTTCGCTCTTATTTTTGGATACATGTATTTTCCAATCTTAATAATTAATTCATTTCAGTAAAATCTTAAAAACACATATTTAATTATGTAATAAAATCTTTATAAGCATGCACAAAATACTCAAATTTTAGAAATAAAAATAATAATAATAATAATAAGAACAAGACTAATAATAATAATAATAATAATAATAATAATAATAATAATAATAATAATAATAATAATAATAATAATAATAATAATAATAATAATAATAATAATAATAATAATAATAAGAATAATAATAATAATATTAATAAAAAGATTTTACAAAATTTTTAATTTCTAAGTTTTCGTCTTTGAATGCTTGTTTTTTATAAGTGAGTTTTTTATATTAATAATCAGTCTATGTAAAGTCTGATAGCAAACACACACTTAAAGATGTAATAAAAACATAAAAATAATAAAAATTAAATTATTTAAAAAGAAATCATAAGTTGGGACACGCTTTTTATGAAGCGAGTTAGGAAGTGTGATATGAATGAATGGTTCCAGAGTCCAATGGATTAACGAGAATACTTTGTTGTATAATATATGTATATAGCTGTGACTGTGACACACTTGGCAGTTCTGGTACGTGATTACAGTGTGTTTGCTCAGATTTGGGCGGAAAACATGTGTAGCTCAACTGCTAATGTTAATGTCGATTGTAGAGCCGGGATTGTTGCCGTCCTGCATGCGAATTAGAAATTAATTCACCCTTGAATGAATATTAAACACCATACGCTGTATATCAGCTTGCGTTTGCCGCGTGTGTTCCGATGTATACTCGTATGTGCAACTGCATTTTGGGATCCAGCAAGTGGCAGTGCCAATGATTTATTTGGCCACACTACCTCTAACTGTCAATCGGGACAAAACGGATCGCATTCCGGGAGCTTTTGTTTCCAGAGATTCGAGCGTAACGCGTTGGCTGTCAACCGTGTTATACTTTTGTGCGTTCCCACGACATTTTACAGCCAGCCAGACTCCAAATGGCCCGAATGAGCTACCAAAGAGAGGGAGAGAGAGAGAGAGAGAGAGAGACAGAGAGATAAGCGAGAGGGTGGGTGCAAAGAGAGGTGTTAGCAGCTGGGCATTTCCGAGCGTCTACCTAAATCAAGCGGGAAACGCAACTCAAGCATTTGGCAATTAACAATTTTATTTCTATGAGCCACAAACAATGTTAACCGCGCGGCATCCGCAGCGGCTACTGCTTACTAACTTGGCTAACTGGCGCGCGTTACGCCTCCATTACACCTTGTTGCAGTTGTTACGCAGTAATTTTTATGTCTTTCCTCGGAACAAAGTCATACAAAACGGCGCGGAACTGCCTCCAAAAGAGAACTTCTCTTGACGATTCCGAGGCGATAATTGCGTGTTTAACTTGCTCTTGCCATTGTTATTGTTCTTTCGCTTGATAAGCGGTCTGATCTTTGTCTCGAGTCGTTTGGCTTAGCGACATTTGAAGGGAAACCATTTTGCCAGCCAGTTTTTTTAGTTTTTCCACAAATACTATATTAAGTACTACATTCCAAGCCACTGGCATCCTTGTCCAGTCGATCGTGAAAAACAACAGTTACCCTTTTTAATGAGGTAAAACTAAAATTGTCGCATAACTTCGCTTAAAATGGACAACATACAAAAGGCCCTCGGAAAAATGGGTCTTGAATATCGCATGTAAAGAACAGAGAAAAAGGACTCTTAACACTAAGTTGCAAATCTGGTTTCACGGGTATTTATTCATTTATTTTTTAATTTACAAAATTATGATTTAGCAATAAGTACTAAGAATACATAGGCCTTCGTCTCGCAAGAGTATTATTAAAAGCAGTCAAACCGAAACGAATTCAGTTTCCGATTCCGATTCTGGTGCATAAAGTATAAACTGTTTTACGGTATTCGGTTAGCTGTATTTTTACGGTACGCTACTGGTATGGTAACGGTACCCATACAAAAGTTTGAAAAGTAAGTAATAACGTTCCAACTGGGCAACACTGACTGTAAAATACTCTGATACCATTTGCGGAAATAAAAATGATCACCATCGTATAAAAATTGCATATAGCTCGGTCTATTGTAATGAAATAGAGGCGTCGGCAGGCAAACTAAGATCTGCCAGATTTATTTCTTGTTATATCTTGAACCCATTAGAATGGGCAGATCTTGAGCAGGATCAACAGACGCGACAATCTAACCATATCACTCTGTCTCTCCGCCTGTATGAGCAAACGGATCCTTACATAAAGTGAGGGCGATCGCCCTGAAATTTGGTATAGTTTTGAATAGTTTTGAAAAACATGACTGGTGAATAAATAAATTTGATGAATCCAGTGGAGCATTTCGAAAAAACAGAGGTGAGCAAAGCTGTGAGATTTGTACTTTTACTTTTAAACATCATTTTTTCAAAATATAAGTTAAGTTATATACATACCAACTATTTTCCACTACCATAACTTAAAATGGAAATTGTATTAATATATGATTATTTATCTACCAAGTTAATTGCTAGCTTATAGCGGCCCCTATATCGGTCTCTCTTGCAGAGACTATTAGATGCATTTAGTACGCACTTTCTCTATTCTCGGTAGGTATTCAATTTCTGATTTGTGCAACTCGTGCTGGCTCGCCGGCCCGTTGCTTGTTGCACCTAATCTGTGTGTCCATCCGGGCGAAGTCGAACAGCTTTGTAAATTCCTGGGTGCACAGTGCAGCAATTGATCTTTGGTCAGCGGGCGTTTAGTAGTTTGATTGTTGGTGCCACAAAATAATTTGCATAGCCCATTGTGCGCACCAAAGTCGTACGCATTCTAAAAAGGGGGGGCTGGGCGCCGTTTTGTTTTGTCAGAGTTGGCGTTGGCGTTGGCGTTGACGTTGGATGTGGCTTTGGCTTTGGCTTTGGCTGTCGCTGTGGCTTTGGCGTCGCCGTCCACTGTCGGTTGTCGGTTGTCGGTCGTGCGTCATGGGGTCTCGGGCTTGCGGCTTGCATACATATGCCGCACCTGCGACTTCATGCCAAATCCAGAGTCCAGCACCAAAGAAGGCGTTTTTTTTTAATTGCGTCGACATGCCCGAACTACCAATGAGAGAAAGACTCTTGTCGTCAGGTTAGCGACTGGCCGATCGTCCGATACCGATAGCGATAGCTTTGTCGTCGTTGTCGTCATCGTTGCTGGCGCTCTCACGCAAAAAGTGGCAGCCACATGTGCGATAATCCACATACAGTGCAACTGCATACCACCATACACTGTGCACAATAAGTATCCAGACACACACACACACACACACACGCAGATACAGATACAAATACAGATACAAACATATATTCATCTCGCCATTTCTTTGTCTTTGGCGAGGCGTCGCACAAACTTCGTCTAAATATTTATCCAGCATGTCATAGCTCTTTGCCTTTTGGACCACAAACAAACATGGCCCAATGGCAGTTGCAAAAAAAAGAGGAAAAAAACAGGCTTTATGCTTTTTTTAAACGAGTGCGCGACTTTTGATTGCATTTGGGTCTATTATTGCGGTCGCTTTTGCTGTTGATGTCATTGTTTGATGTTCATCCATTTATGGTTGGCATTGTTTGATTAAAATACTTTCCTTATGGATAACAGAGTATGGCCTAAACAACCAATCAATGCTTTAAACGAACACAGCTCGATGAGAATATAATACTCACTTAGTGTTAGTGAGAGTTTGCCTTTTAGCTTTATATTTGCACAGCCGCCATACGAAGACTGACAGACAACCAATCGATCGCTCGACGGCATTTCAAGATTCCATTATGACACCCGACACTGTTTACCTATTTGCTCACATTTAACGGATTACTGCGTTTCGACTCGCCAACAACAGCAACAAACAGCGGAAACCAGCTAAGATCGCGCACTCTATACTTTGCAAATAGTCCAAAAACAGCCAAATAGTCAAACAGCCAAACAGTCAAACAGCAGCGAAAACGGCTGCCTAGCATCTCATGATCACCTAGATATACATATGTGTGTATATATCTTTGTGTGTGTGCCTGTGTATGAGTGTTGCAGCAACAGCTAAAGCAGCAGCAGCAGCAGCAGCAGCATCGGCAGCTCTCTAAACTTGCATCTGTGTGTTCAACAAATAGAAATCAATGGCCGCTTTAAGGGGGAGAGATCAATGGGAATGTGATAATCATTCCAATTCTCAGCTCAACTTGGCTACTCTGTCCGCTCGTTGTTCCGAGTCATTGGCTGGCAATGGCAAATACGTATTCAAATAGCGACAACAACGACAACTGCTGTGAAGTTGTAGTTGTCGTTGTCAGTGTTTGTATACCCTTGCAGAGGGTATTATAATTCTGTCGCGTTGCTTGAAGGAGACATCCCCCGATCGCACTTAGAATATATAAAACTAGCACCTCAATTTTAAAGCTTGATTAAGTATCTATATATATATATATATATCCGCTGGATCAGATCACTATATTACATAGCTGTCATAGAAACGATTAACAAGAATTATCGGACCAACTCACTAGCTAAAAAAACTCGCTTGCATAAAAGACCATCACATATGAATTAAAATGGCTCTGAAATTTGGATGAAGTTATAAATGAAAAACTCATTGAATACTATAAATAATTCTGGTTTTCTGTTATTAACGAGTCAAAATGAAAACTCTTACTTTTAGATAAATTACTTTATAAAGTTCTAATTATAAGCTATCTAAAATAATAATATATATGAAATCGTAAAATACTAATTTTTAATAATAATTCACGTCACAAAAATCGAATATAAAAAATAAATCCTACAAACTGGATATATTTGTTCCTAGGCATCATATTTAGAGAGACACAAAACTGCATCTTAGAATCATTCTTTTTAAATACAGCCAAAAGGGGAGCTATTTTCCACATTTCAATTCGGTTTTTTCTGGGTGCAGGAGCAATTCTTAAATTTATAATGAAATTCAGAAGTCAGCAGATGGACTCCGGTCTGCAAGGGTATGTAATCTTCGGCAAGGCTAAGATAGCCAAAGTTTCTTGTAGTTGTTGTTGTTGTTGTTGCTGTTGCTGTTGAAACAGTCAGCGATGTTTTGCTATTGCTGCCTTTTTATCATTTGTCTTATTTACCTACACTCATTCGCTCTGGGTGTTGTCTTTCTCAAAGACGCTCGAACTGCATGTTTGCGTTGCCTGGCTGCAACTACGATTGCGACTTTGACTTCAGGTTGACTTGGGCAGAGTTGGATTTGCATTGGGCACCGCGTTGTATTTGCCATGTTAATACGAGCCAGTGTCGCTCGCCTCGAGTCGCATTAGCGACACAGGAGAGTTTTGGGCCGTGTCGTTTGGACGGTGCCGATTCAGCTTTGCAAAACAGATGCCGCTGCGTTTATTTAGTGCGCGTGCGCATGCGCATGAGGCCATCGGCCATAGTTGTGTTGCAGTTGCAGTCATCAGTGGTGCGGCTGCCACAAACGCCGGCGACAGGGTACTGGTATAGTTGATGTAGCGGCACTGGCCAAAGGAATGCTTGAAATGTTTAGGCCAAGTTGGGATTACTGGCGTCCAAACATCGGTCGACATCAAAGAGTTGCCAACATTTGATGGTAATTGCCGCTAAACGATTTTCAATGTTAACTTGTAAAAACGTTAACATTTTTAATTTGTGTTATATACTCACGGACAGTTGTTTATATCTGGCAGTCGCACACACACACACACAACACACTCACACACACATAAACACATGTCAGTTAGTATCCACGTTCTGTGCCTCTGTTTTATTCTCTCTCCCCATACTGGTTAGCATAAATTCCGTGCTTTATCAAGCACATTACCCACCGCAAACACACTCACACACACACGCACACCACTCACACACACCACTCACACACACTCAAGCCATTGCCATTAATAAGTATCTGATTGAAAAGAGCAGTTAAATCTTGTTTCTTTATTTTTTGATGATTATCTTACGAAGATCTTCACACCCATCAGTTAATTACTAGTTTTATTGCGAACATGTACAGCCGCAAGTTTTGATGTGCATTTTTATAATACGATTCCATATAAGTCAATATAAAGCTTAAATTAGCAATTTTATCTCTTATTAATATCTATCAATTATCTAAGCAACATATGTATTTATTTTTATGCTTTGTCGTATTCGGTTTATATCGCATCGATTAAATTGCGTATACGAGTAAGCTGCTAAGCAATAAAATCCGAGTCCATCTGTGTGAGAATTTGTATTTGCCTGACTGTGGAACTGTCTTAATGTTGTGCAGAAATATGTTAAGTCGTGGCTACCCAAAGCTATCCAGTTATCCAGATCACAATCAGATAACTAACCACACAGATACGACTTTTATGCTGCAGGTTCTTCAAGTGTGCATCAGTGCTGGCCATCTTGATCTCTGGTCTTGGTTTGAGGCCAACAAATCGAACGGATGACGGTGCCAGTCCTAAGCATAATAATAATGATCATAACGACATTGTGCATAAAGTGGAATTCTCGAATCAAAATCAGCTCATTACGGAGGCTAATGTAAGCACAACAAAGCCATTCTGCGAGATTTATTCAACAGCTTTAAGTGGTCGGGATGAAGGAGGAGCAGCCGGAGGAGGAGGAGGAGGAAGATGATGCAGCGCTAATGACATTATGCACGATTGCCTTAAAGGAAAAGACAGAATCAGAATCGAATTCAGATTTTGTTAACGAATCAATGCAGTCAAAAGAAGTATTAATAAGAAGACTAGTAACATTTTCTTATTATTTGTTGTTTTTTTTTTATTTTTCTTTTTTCAATACGCGACCGTATCCGAATCCAAAAACCGAGGTCGACTCTGAAGCGGTGTGAAAAGGCTTTCATTTCAAACGCAAACAATCGCTGCGAGTAGGAATTGAAATTAATTTCATGTATCATCATTAATCAAAACACTCGCTTGCGAGCAGCCAAAGTATGTATATATATATATATATGTATATATGTATATGTTTTTGTATTCATCTGTAAGTAGAAAGATGTTGACTGCATTGGAGTAAGTAGTCATGGTCTGGTTTGGGCTCTTCACAAACACACACACACACACACACTGCCACACACACACGAGTATTCTTCTACATATGAATGTATAACGATATTCATTCTGCAATCGGTCCCCCTCCACTGACAATTTCAATAGTAGGCTTTTGAGGGGGCGGGGCGAACAGGGACATTCCCCGAGCTCAACTAATCAGCATGCAAAGAAAACAACATTAAGAGTCAACAACAACGACTGGCACTCAACACAATTATGAGAACTGACGCTGCAAGAGTTTCATGTTTAATGACAAGTCACTTTCTGCGCCCCAGTTCAGTCATCGTCATTCCGTCATTCCGCCATTCAGTCATTCAGACGAGCCGTCGTCGAGCTGTTGAGCAGTTGAGCGGGCAAACTGCTGCTCCCAGTTGCCCCTGGCTCTAACGATGTTTTCTTTGAAAAGTTAGAAGCCGTTTCCAGTAGTTCAATTACAACTTCACCTCACTTGAAGCGTTTTGTCTCGGGGCCGCTCTAACCTCACGCCCTCAACGATAATACAATCCATACACGAGAGTTCGAGCAGCATTCCAACGGCCTGAAGATGAACAACAAGAATATATAACGACACATATTGTGTCGATGGCAAACTCTTGTTGATTTATTGGTTAAATTTGATGCTAGTAAATATAATGAAAATTATGAAAATATTTTCAATAGTAATACACTCCTCACAACATGAATAGGTCACCCTGTGTACACTCTCCATGTATTTTTGGCGGATGACTTCTTTTTCTGTTAACAAAATGATGTCCACAACTTTTTAGTAATCCTTTGGTTTCAAAACATGTAGCACATTTTTATGTTGGACAAAATAATTATTATTATATATAATATATATGTTATTATAATTATATTTTCTTAAGGATTTTACTTTGAAATGGTGGATGGTCCGCAACTATTTAGTATTCATCTTAATTAAAATATTCAAAACCCTTAACATAATTTTTTAACATAATTTTATTCCTGAGGCGATATTCCTAGTCAAATCTTATGGAATTTAATATCCCGAAGTCACTTATCAAATCTTATGCAGTTACCACAAATAAAAGTAATGTTAAAGCTGAGAATTTGGGAGATTTGAGAACTGTTATCACAGGTATTTCAGCGCTGTGAATGCTGACAATCAGTGCTCATTTACCCGATCTGACTCCTGAATGAAGGAAGTTCATATATATTTCATTTAAATATGCTTGTAGTACTGTATATGTTTTTTATCTGATTGTCGGCTAACAGGATGTCAATTTGAGATACATATTTTATTCACCTACCACTCAGTCGGCATTATAGAATCGATATTTAAAACTGGTGGCAGGGCAGTGTGGTTTGAACTATTCGCAGCTCATCAGCATCGGCATCATTTTGTATGGAGATACATGCGTATACAAAACACATTAACAAATCGTGTCTCAAATTAAAGGTTCAACAACAGCAGCTCTGACACCGACACGGACACCGACAACACAGAAACAAATGTTGTCGCTTTCATTGCGTTTGTGTAGGTTGACAATTTTGGGAACGGTTTCGGCCGTTAACAAAACATGGCATTTAATAATACGTCTACAATGGCCATGCATAAGTGTTATCGCTGACTAAAAAGCTTTTTGTTGCTACTCGCACGGTTGTTGTGGTTGCTTTTGTTATGCCTGTCTGTGTGTGTGTGTCTGTGTGTGTGTGTGTGTGTGTATCTGCCCCTGACTTGTTATATCATATGTATCCGTATCAGAGTTTTTGTCGGTGCCCCATGTCCCATAGCTGTATCTGCTGCCGCTGCTGTTGCTGCTGTTGCTGCTGCTGCTGCTGCTTGTAGTGTTAGCATTGTTGTTGTTGATTGGCCGGCGAAAGGTTGAAAACAAATGAGGTCGAACGTTTTTCCATCGAGTTTTATCAGCGTTATTAATATTGTAGATTCAAAACAAAACACACGTGATGCCATTAAATGCCATGTTTAATGGTTAGTAACGATTTCGATTTATGTATTTTAATGCCCGACCAAAACCAGATAAATATTCAAATTATAATCGTGACCCAAAGTTGGGGTCTACAAAATATCCCATGTGGCTGGGCCATTCAATTATAAATATTATCAAACAATTTTGGTTTTTCTGCTATTAATAACTATATACACATAATTGACACTCAATCGTTGGATAAGACAAACTATTTACCAATTTACAGGGCAACCAAAGCAAAACCTTAACGAAATTGGGAAGTCCTTGTATAAAATCTGTTAAATCTGGTTCTACTATGACAAACCGTTTGATTGAACACTTCTCGTTTTTGGGCAACTGCGTACAAATAAATAAAATGCGCTGTCGTAGTAAATTGGTAATAAAACAATGTCCTTTCGTTGTCCATAAATCGCCAGGCAGTATAACAAGCGAGTTTTTGTGGCACCCAAACTCATCGATATAGATGGTTGTTTGTCCTTGTTTCTGGGATCAGTCTCTCTGGCATAACTACACGAAATAAAGCGAAAATCAACTGAATTCCAGGACCGCGTCATTCGCATCCTGTCATTTATTTATCTCTCTCTCTCTCTCTCGCCCCACCCAATGCAAGGACGTGCTGTTTCAGTATAGTATTAGTCGCGTCATTGCTGGTCACAATGAGGATTCAATAGCTCAACCGCTGGCTCCCTGGCATGCCCTGGCATGCCCTGTATGCGTATGTGTGTATGATGTCTATGTGTATGTGTAGGGCTTATGTGCACATATGTGCTAGCTATTTGTCTCTGTGTGTGTGTGTGTCTGTGTGTGTATGCTTGTGTCAATAGAGACAACAATGCGGTTCAGATGCGACAGTCGTCATCCTGTCAAAACAAAGTGTGATTATTGATAATTTATGATGTCACGGATTTTTCCGCTAGCCGTATTATTATTCCTTCGCCAGACATTGCAATATTTTCCACATTTTTCCCTTGGCATCGAACGCTTAAATCGCACACAATGTGCACCTATATACATATGTGTGCATATATATATATATATATATATATACACATATTTTCATCATGTCTGCATACTTTATTCAACTGCATAAACATACTCAACGTATTTATTTCTGCTTAAGCACACGTTCAGTATAAAATTGTTATGCGTACATTAGAGATTAATATTACTACAATTATTCATCATTTGTATATATAGGAAAATACAAATTGTTGAATTCTTCTTTTCGATTGTGCAGAAATTTATTTCCGGTTAATACAAAATATTTCTAAAAAGTATACATTTAAAGACACATCCTTCAGTTGTAGATATATATATATGATGAATTACACTTGACGCGACTTTCTATTATTTGTACTATTACTTTTACGACTTGTTGTGTTAAGGTCTGCATTAGTAATACTATTATAATAAAATAAAGGATATGCCTTGATCTAATCTTACCTATAGTTTTATTCTAATAACACTTAAGCAACAAGGACTCCTTATTACATATTATGGTTAAAGTTTAGTACCCACAAGGTAATCTTTACATTTTTAATATCTATGCAATATATCCTTTTAAAATATCTTTCGTCAAGTTATACAAAATATACGCAATTTCTGTATTGATCCCTAATTGTGATCCCATACTAATGTTATTAGCAGTCATTTTTCACCCTCTCTCTCTCTCATCTCTCTCTCTCTCTCTCTCTCTGTCTCTCTCTCTGTCTCTCTGTAGGGTTGCGCATGCGGAAAACCTTTGGAAATCGGAGAAAGGCTCGTCGGACATCCTAAGTAAATATTATGCGTGCGACGAGTGTTTGTTTTTGGGCTGTTTAGCTAGGGATTTAGTGGTTGGCACTGTGGTCATTGTGTGAAAATCTGTTTTTGCGCTTAGTGCTAAAATTGTAATGAGCAAGTAGGCATAATATAAATACGCACAACAACACAACAGCAATGAGCGTAAATACGCCGTGGCCATAAATCAAACATTGCCCGGAAGTAATGAGCGGGAAAATTGACATGCGCTGCCTGCGATCAGTTATCTCTTTAAATATTTAAGCAATGTATGTATATAAATATATATATATATATATATTCATCAGAGATTTGTCGACATCTCGCGTCAGTTATATACTTAGTATATAGGCAAATGGGCATATACGATTATTGCCCCTATGCAGCGCCCTATTTTCGATCAATTCCAATCGAGAATGGTTGTTTGGGCGCCATAATTTGTTCCGAAGTGAGTTGCGTCACTTAATCCATTTAACTCGCGCGGCCAGGCGTCATTTATGACGCTCTCTTTGCCGTGCCACAAGATGTGTTGTGGCACAAACAATGCGTTCAACGATGGCAGCGTGGGGCACGCGACGGGGCACGCAGCCCGTCTCGAAGGCTTATTAGGTTAATTACGAGTTTTTGATTGGTAAATTAAGAGCGGCGGCGACGACGGCTGCATGAGGCGGGCAGTCGCCACTGCCACCGGGACTTCAGCGCCCGTCTCCAACTCATAATGCGGCACGCGGCAAGCCGACTGTCTGCCAGCCACCAAGCCAGCCAGCCAGTCAACCAGCCATTTCGAAATCAGTTCTCAACTCACTGCCTCAATTCAAATGCGTAAATAATTAATTTAGAGCCAATTCACGAGCTGCTGTTTGTGTCTGTTTTGTTACCCTCGACTTTCGACTGTTGCGGCAACTGCTGCTATCTATGCTACTGCTCACAGATAAACCACCCGCCGAGCCTCATAATTTATCTGCGCCTCAGCAGACGAGCCGTCCACTTTCGCAGTGGGTAACCAAGTCAAAGCCAGGCCACGATATTTAACCAACAAATATGCTCGTTACTCACCGAGCTGGACTTGAGTTTAACACAATTATAACCGGCCATGGAAAGCTAAAGTTGTGTTTCCCTTAAGCAGCTACATTTCCCAGGCAACAACAACATTACTTTATGCTTAAAGATATGAAACTAGTTAGCACAACTTTGTAAAGTCTTATAGAGATTATTAGAGATTTATCTAGAAATGAATATCGCTTTAAGCGAAATATATCCGATCCGATATAAAACTGTTTAAGACAGCTTTAACATAATAATTTTTTGAAATCAATATCTGACACCAGATCATATAACTCTAATAAGAACAATTATTCGCATTGTTCAACAAGTATTTGAGCTTATTCTATGTAAATTAAGTTTTCCTTCTTGACTTAAAGTAACTCTAGTCTTTATTTGATGGTTTCCAAAATAGTAAAAAGAGGACTGCTTCAAGCATTATTTTTTAAGTGCATGCAAAAATATGCGTATTAGTAGTAATTTTAATAAATAATATTTATTAGTTTCTTGTAGAATATTAGGCTTTCTTTTTGCTTAAACTAATACTTACAACTTGAATTTAAAGTGAACATTCAAAATTTTAAAGTATTCCTTCTTTAAACCATTACTTTGCGCACAGGCAAATCAATATGATGTATATCAAATATATATATATAGTAGACGGGTTTTCCTTTTGCCATTACGCTTACTGTGATTATTCAATCAATATTTATATCTATTTTCAGAGGCATACACAAGTATTCACTTATATGTAATCGAAATCTCGTTGAGAAATGAATTCGCCAACTTTATTCACGCTACTTAATATGAAAAGCTTATAAGTATTTAGGTCAGAAAACCAAGGATGCCGAGAGCCTGCTTTCAAATGCAATTCAAATGGCTTGCGTGGAATTATTATTTCCATATGCACAAGGGTAAAATATATGCGATTGGGTTGCTAATGTTTATTGAATCGATAGAGTGACACAAAAAAAAAAAAAAAAAAGAAAGAAACAAACAAATAACAAATTATGGAGGGGGCCACATTTATTTATTGTGCAAAATCAATCTGTAGTTCTAATGGAAGGTAAATGAACACAAAGATAACAGCACAGATAGAGATATGTCCGTTGGGTGTTCCCGTATTATCAGCAGTGATAATGCATACACAATTATTACCGTAACGCGACCAAATGTTCGAGAAATAACACCATGCCATGGACTTGTAATTGACATATTGGATACTGATCTACCACTGATAAGTCGGCAATATTTATTTAGTTAGTCGAATGCCAAATTGCCAATAATATATAATTAATTTGGACAAATATTCATTGCGTAATCGCAATTTAAACTAGCCAACCAATCGATATAGGTATATATATACTATATATATATATAATAACAGGATACTCTGTTGCGTAATACAATGTGGTAAATGCGAAAATGTACTTGGCCTCAAGAGCCACTGACTATAACTGTAACTGTAACTGTACACAAGCAGATAACATCGGGAATTTATGCCCATTTCGTGTGTTTTCATTGTAATAACAAAGTTTCGTTTATATAAATGGATAAACTCGTAAATTCTTGTCTGGCCCACGCATGCTAATGTATGTACGACATACCCAAGGTATGTGTATATCTACTCTTCTTTTTTTGTTTTGGGGTTGTGTATTATTATTTTTGTTTTTGGGGGAGTATTTATACACAACATACACACACACACACACACACACACACACACATACACATAAGTAGAGTAACACATAACTGACACATTGAGGGCGTGACATAAAGTCCTTTTTTATTGCGAAAGTGAAGAAGACGCTGCGCTATAATTTGAGTGTCTATGGAGTACTTATCTTCAATCGCGCTGCCGATTGAAAGCTCGCCAACTTGCAATTACACTACAGTAGCATAAAGTCACGCACCCACACACACACACACACACACACACACATGAGAGATATAGACACACAGATACACACTGTGAGGGAGGAGGAGCACGCAATGATGAAATAAATCAAACAATATAATTGCTTCTGTTTCAACACCAAGTACACACATACACAGAAGTTGAACTTGGGGGTCTCAAACCGCCGACGACGACTACGACGACGACGACTACTCGTTGTATTAGTTCTTGTAGTCTTGCTTGCTTCGCACCTGTTCGAAGGAGGTCCCAAAGAAGTGGGCACCGCTTCCACTTTTCTGCAAAACTCAAATTTACGGCACGCAACTTGCGCCAGGCGTGAACTTGTTGTTGTTATTGTTGCTGTTGTTGTTGCTGTTGCTGTTGCTGTTGTTGTCTGACTGTCGGTTGCGAAGACGCTTGTCGACAGGCCAACTGTCCTTTTAGGCCGCAGTCGTTGCCGCAGACAGATATTGAACAGCACCTGCGGCAACAAACTGGAGCAGTTTTCCCTGCCACCAGCAACAGCAGCTAACAGCATTTTGATGTTAGTTTCTTAGTTTCTTTATGTGTGTGTGTGTGTGTGTGTGTATGGAGAAGGGATCGATGCGTTGCTCCTGAGCAACTAGAGAATTGTGTCCTAATCAGCTGTCTTTAAGTCCAACTAAGTACATAAAAAGTATTTCACAATGATGTTAATTACTTAGGGAAACAA
This sequence comes from Drosophila silvestris, assembly GCA_035043445.1. Lineage (NCBI taxonomy): Eukaryota > Metazoa > Arthropoda > Insecta > Diptera > Drosophilidae > Drosophila > Drosophila silvestris. The sequence continues at coordinate 6,985,194 of JAWNMZ010000138.1, forward strand.
ATATATAGCCTGACAAGAAAAACCAGTTAGGGAAAGCTGAAAACTTAATATTCTGGCATAAATAAAATAACGAAACATGATTTTAGATAACAATTTGTGTTAAGAAAGAAAATTTATTTTTTAACAAATGCTTATTTATTAATAATATTATATTTGTGTACTCACTTTATGAGTAATGGTTAATATTTTTCTTAAATAAAAAATAAATCTTTGATCAATTGCATTTATTTTATTTATATTAAATATTTATACTCAATTTTCTGCATTATCTCCGAATAGAGGCAGCTGAAAATGTATTATCCTCGCAGATAAGGGATTCAGCAACATGATTTTAGACAATAGCTTTAAGAAGCGTTAGTAAATCTTTCTTTATCTATAAAATAAATGTTTCATCAATTATGTATTTGTAATATTATACATAATTTTTTGTATTTTATAAATAACAACTTAATATTTTTTACCAATTGCTTATTGTATAATTATATTTATTTTTCTGTAGTTTCTTTCGCTTATCTCAATAATATACCAGATCTGACATACATACATATATATACATATATACTCAGATGTATTTGTTGCAGCAAATTTAATGTGTTACACATTTTATGAGCAAATGCTAATACCCTTGGCCAAAGGGTATGGAAAGCCTGCCTACTGTGTCAAAATATGGCGCGTTGCTTGGCATTAAAAAGGCGTCGCTGCTATGCAGCCAGGAATTATTGTCGGCCATTATTTTATTGGCATTTTCTAAATTGTCATTGTCACAGAAGTTTATATACGACTCCCTTCCCCGTCCCCGTTCCCTTTCCCGTCTCCGTCCCCGTCCCCGTCCCCATCCCTTAGCAACGCGGCAGTTAGCTAACCAGGCGAGTTCTGGTTGCGCGTTCCGCTCATTCAGCTCGCTGCGATATTTGTTTTCCTGTTCCTCCTTGCCTGGCTGGTGAGCGGCACCCGTTCGATCATTTGCGAGCTGCGATACTTATTTACAGGCCGCACCGCGGGGAGTGTGCGGGTTTGGTAGTTGGGGGAAGCGTGCATCAAATTAGAGACGTGGGCATGGCGCGGATGAGGCGGGGTGGGTTTCTCGGTTTTGGGGGTTGATACCAATTTGTATATACACACAATTTAATGCCATACTCAATGAAATGTTCGATGTCATTGTATGTATTACATAAGTATGAATGCAGTGCCAACATGGTACATAGGCATATTTGGAAATATAAATATATCTTTCAAATTGATACCAGATAAATATATTTCGCTTGCTTATTTCAAGAATTTTCTTATATTTTATATTTATTTTCTTATTTATTATATTTATATTGTTATTTATTTTTGAGTCAACGCTGCTTTGTTTTTGTTTTTCTCAGCTTACAATTTTGATTAATCAATTTATTTGTTATTTGCAATATTTTACATTTTAGTTTTGACTGGCTTTGCTTTTTAATTAGTGTAAACTTCATTACCATTTACAGTTTGTGTTCTGTTGTCGCATTACTTTTATTTATTTGTTTATTTTATAATCGATGCTTTACTGTTTCTGTTTTTTTTTCCATTTTGAATATAGCTAATTAAAATTAAATCTATTTACTTGTATTATTTTCAATGTTATACATTTTATTCTAGTTAGTGTTTTTTTGTTTTTGTTTTGTTGTCTTCATTATATTATTTTCTAACACTTTCGTATAAGCTCTACCTGTATATATATCCATATCACACATATAAAATACAAAATTAATATATTTAAATATTGCTTACAACAGAGTTATATGTATAAATAAATGGCTAAGTGGATCTTATTATTCTATCAGCTTATTAAAAGGTAGCAGCATACTTATATTTTGTGTGTTCTTGTGTAGAGGTAATTATGCTTACTTATAAGGCACAAGTATGTTGTGTGTGTGTGTGTGTATTTTTAGAGCACCTGGGGCCATGTTGAACGTTGACGAGCCAACATCAACATTGACGCCTATCCGCATCCTGTATATTCCAATACCCCTGCCCAGACCGATACCCATATTACCCATGATGTGCGAAATCTGCTCCGGTGTGGTGTGTGTAGACTGGGAATTGAATCTGTTATCGTTGCTCATTCACAAACTCGCACATTGACGACACACTCTCTCTCTCTCTCTCTCCTCTCTCTCTCTCTCTCTCTATCTCTCTCGCCCTGTGCTTGTTGACGGGAAATGCGATTGGGATTGCCTTTGACACGTCGTCTGCCTCGGCAACAGGATGTGTTCAGTGTGCGAGTGTGTGTGTGTGTGTGTGTTCGCATTGTTCATATAAGTTAACAGTGCTGTTCAATTTTTCCGCACTAATTAGATTAAAGGAGGCTGGTACAGATGAAGCGAATGGATTGATGACTCCACGGAAAATCCGACCAACTCTCAAATGGAATGCGCAAAAAAAAAAATAAACAAAGGAGCATCGAGAGTTGCCCCGAATACCGGCAACGGCAGACGGCGATAAAAAGGCCAGAAAAAATAACTGCGAAATACTTTAATCCTATTAGGCATATAATTCAACAATAACAGCGACACATGTTGCCCGGTGCAGCCGACAGGAAGGATAAAGAGCAGTCCGATTGTCCTTTTCGCGCCGCCGCCTCCTGCCTGACATTCAGCTAAACATCAAACCATAAAAAATACAAAGCCAAAAGCTAAAGTGTAGCGCAACTGAGGCGGGAAGATGCAACGTGACACGTCCCAATTAGTTGCAAGTTTTTTAATTATATTCATCAAGTATTTCGGTCAGAATATTCGCATTTCCAAAGCTGCTGGAAACACCGTCAATTGCCACAGCGATCAACAATAATTAATAGCTAAGATGTGCTTAAAGGTGTGCTGAAAAGAGTCTTCCACTAAATATATACTTGCAGAAATGAGATAAGATATGATAGTTGATATCAATATGACATGCAGTCAACTGTAGCAGGGATCAACATTAAATAGTGGGCAAGGAGTGCTTAAAAATATTTGCAAATGGTAGATTACACTAAATAAATATTAGGGAATATATACTTGACATCAGGCAATCGAAAGTGGTGCATGTAAATATTAACATATTATATACATCATATATTATCAATTAATTAGAAGCTACGGTGTTCTTCGGGATATTCTGAAAAGAGTATTCTACTAAATATATACCTGAAATAAAGACCATGAGAATAGTAGTAGGTTTAAATTTCTAAAGGGATCAAAAGTAATAATTAGTTGAGGGATGCTTAAGGATATTCTGAAAAGTTTATTCTACATTATAAAATGGTAATACAGGCAACAAAATTAATAATAGATTACAATTTTTGGGGCTAGCTGGTTTGAATGGAATTTCGAGAATGATATTCCCCTGTATAAATACTTGTAGAAATGAGACCAAAATATTGTAGCAGAGATCAATGGTAATATATTATATATTATCAACTAAAAAATAAGATGTGCTTAAATATATTCTAAAGAGGTTATTCCACTAAATATATTCTTATAATAATGTTATAAAAATCGGTTGCAGACAATTGCAACAAGCAGCATATATAATTAGTAAGAGGGGCTTACGAATATATATAAACGACAAAATATATGCTCCTAATAATGATATCAAACATAGCTGTAGAGGCTCTGTCATGGTTGGAGAATTTGAAAATTGCTCATTTCACGGCTTTCATCATTTTCGGACATTATCCGGCTTTTCAATTCTTGGCCATTAATTCGTCGCCTGTCACTGATGGATCCATTGTGTGGACTTGTTTGTGTTCATCTGCCACATAATTGCAATGTCTCTTTTCGCAGTTTTCGTCGGTTTCGATTCAAATTTTCCATTTGCTGCTGCTCCTGCTGCTGCTGCTGCCTTTTCAAATCCTCGACAGCAAAACAAGGGATGCGAATTGTGAGGCTGCCTGGCTCTGTTGCAAGAGTAGCACCTAAAACCATTTTTCGGGACTGTGAAATCCGCTTATGTTGGCCATATTTGTGCGTTCGCACGTTAATACTTTAAATTTTGCAACTTTTTAATCATTTTAAGCGGATTTCTAGGCGATACCTGTTCCGATGCGATAGAAAAACCCAACACTGAGCACCTTTTATTATTGACAGCCTTTTTGGGCTGCTGTCTGCTGTCTGCTGACCGCTGAATGTTTGCTCTTTTTTTGTCGAGACTTGTAAATGAGACACATTAAGTGAAGACAATGACAGCCTCTTGCCAATTAAATTTAATCCCCCCACGCCCGAATTATAAATAATACTTGGCTGATGCACAACTTACGATTTGTATGGAATGTAAAAAATGTGCTCTTTTCCCCCAAACGTTTTTATTTCCCTTTCATTCACAGACTTATTCTTCCGTCTTTCTCTAGGCAGCCACAGGAGCTGCATAATATGTAATAAGCATATAGAATAGCTTATTGTTAGAAACTTTTTTAATATAAACATGAATATGCATATATGAAAAGGAGCATATGATGGAGGTGGGTGGGGTGCATGTGGAGCATTTAGCAAATGGCTGAAATGGCTGAAATGGCTGAAATGGCTAAAAAGGGCGCATGCGAGTTACTATAAAATAAGCCCTTATTGTTAATCAGTTAACAAAAAGTGAAGGCAGAACAAAACTGCACAGCATAATTCAGCCCAGCTCAGCTCGGCTAAAATGCGACTGCGAATTGAATAGGAACCCAAAAAAAAAGTTTGGCGCTGCAAAAAAAAGGGGCGAAGAAAAGGCACAAATAAAATGCAATATATGAGCATGGTAGTTGAGTAGCTGGCAAAAATCTGAACAAAACCGAAAATATTTTAATGACAATACAAGCCACAAAAGCGAAAACCTAAACCAAAGCCAAAAACCAACAACCAACAACCAAAAGTGCGCAAACAAAATGAGCAGGCAACAACAGCAGCAACGGCAACAGCAACAACAACCAAATACCAAAAACAGCAAAGCGCCAACCACCAAAGACAGCAACAGCAACAGCAACAGCAACAGAGCAACCAGCAACAGAGCAACCAGCAACCACCAACAGCATCAACAGCAAGTCCATTATGTGCTCGTCGGTAATTATTTGCATAAAAATATATGCAGAGGTCTAAACAAAACAGTTTAGCAATCAATTATGAAAACACGTTAAATAGGTGAGTGCGAGTGCAAATGTCGCCGCCAGAGGCAGCCAGAGGAAGAGCATAAGTAAGCACACACACACACACACACACACACACACATGGATAATGGCAGGCGCACACACAAAGACAACGGGACGCATCCTGCAAAGAGAGGCGCACAGCATAATCGACAGATGCAGATGCCACAAGCACTAAGCACAGAGAGAGGGACAACGATTGAGTGAAAGAGAGAATGAGAGTAGAAGGCCACCAAGGCTCAGAGTTGATACTCACGCACATGTGGCAGCCGCCACTGGACCACGCTTCACACACACACACACACACATATATATATATATATATATATATATATATATATATATACCTACGCGTAATGACCGGCGCAATGTGTTCGCTTGAGTAATGCGATAAGTGAAAACAAATAAGTGAGGCAAGGCAAGGCAAGGCAAGGCTAGGCGAGGTGAGCTGAGCTGTGCTGAGCCGAGGCGAGCTGTGAGGCGACAAAAAGTTTGTTTACACAACTAAACAGAAATGCATAATGCGTAATGCGTAATGTGAACAAAACGGGCGGGTCCAGGAATGTTTGGCATATTTTCAAGTGAACATTTTCTATTTGACTCCCAATACTTTCAAAGTAATTTCAGTAATAGCCCAGCCACTTACAATTCAACTTAATAACTTTTGTAATTAGTTAGACGGCGACGACGATTTTCATAAACAATATTCACATCTGGCATCAAATATATTTTAATTTAAATATTAATTTCAATACTTTTACGGGGGGGTTTATTGGGGGCTAATGTTGCAAATAACTGACATTTAATGGCACTTTTCACTTTATAATTTTGATTAAAAATCGATGAAAGGTAATTGGAGCTGGCATTTGTTAAGATTTGATCCAATTTAATTGATGAATACAAATTTGGAAAAATTCTAGAAGCTCCATAATTTCAAGTCAGAGTAGAAGATACCCTGTATGTTTTTAATAGCTTCTTTTATTTTACTCGATTGTTTTGAAATTTGTAGAATACCTAAATAATAAAAATCGCTAACGTCTCTTGAAAACTAAAGCATTACATTTTGCATTGTAGAAGTTATAATGATATGTACTTCTTGAGATTGAATCATTTATAAGAATTACAGCTTAGTTTCAATCGCGTTTGCTCTTTTAAAACACTTTTTAACTAAATAAAGAATTTTTCTAGAGAAAAATTACTGACTTTAAAGTGTTCTTCACAACCAAAAGCTTTCCCACTCAATAAATTGGATTAGAGTTTAAAAACTTTTAAATGAAAGCGAATACTCAACGAGATCAAAGTCTAAGCAGCTATTTCTCTATAATATAAGCATTCCCAATATGTTAATATCTAGCCAAACAGAGGATATCTTTTAGTTGCATTTCAAACCACATTTTTACTGACTTAAGTGCTGCGAATACTGGCTTAATTCACGTATGTTTTGGCAACGACTCACGTCATAAATCCACCTGACTATTGGTAACTTAATTTTTGGGCACAGAAATTACATTAGATGCGAATACTGTTAGGTCACGATGGCATTACCATTTTTATTCGAAAAGGCTAACGCGACAAACCCACCACGATTTATGGTTCAACATAAATCCTAGCAATACTTTGGGCTACCCACCGCAGTTAATCCGATTATAAAAAGGCAGAGACAGAGCTTCTGTCCTCCTCTACCACTCTCTGTCTCTGTCTCTCTCTCTCTCTGTATTTGATAATGTGGCACATACTTAATGCTATGTATTATGTATATTGCAGATAGTCACCTATCTCTGCAACTGGCCATCAAACGTAAGCAACAAATTAGCATGCTGAAAATTATAAGTGTATTATACAGCCTGTTAAATGAGAGTGTGTTAAATTCAAGTGTGCGACGCCAAACAATAAACTGGCAACTGGCAACTGGCAACTGGCAGTCCCCACACAAGCTTCGAGGATGTGGTCGGGATGATGACGTCGATGATGCCAGGCGGGGTGGTGCGGTGATGGTGCAGTCCAAATCCACTGCTCAAGTTGAGTTGTTATGCTTGAGTTGAGTGTTGGCAAATATTTAACGTAGTATAAATATATCTCTGCCGCCCCATCTTTGCCAAACATCGTTGTCTGGGGGAGCCTTGCCAAGCATTGTTATCTGTCCGCCGTTTTTTTTTTCTTATTTTTCTTTTTGGGGGTGGATAGCAAGATGAAGAAGAGGAGCGAAAAAAAAGAGACTCGCTCTTGTGTATAACACAGAAAAAATCTAATTTTCCAACTTTTTACGACATTCGGCTTGCGAGTTCTGCGGCAATTTCATAAATATTTTCCGCTTCTTTGCGTTTGCATACTTTGTATGCAAAAAAACATGCCATCATCAGAACATTATCCCGCCGCGTGTAAATGAAATTTCCAACTCCCCCCGCCAGCTCTGCTCGTCCGTCCATGCGTCCAACCGCTTGCGTCGGCAAAAACGCCGCAGCAGCAGCAGCAGTAGCAGTACCACAAATGGGGGAGCAACGCGGGCAACTCGAGGGTTGTTGACTTATATCATTTATCATAAGGAATTAGGTTCAAGCTTGTTATTAATATTAGACGTGGTCTTCCACTGGCTTCGCCTCCCCCTCCGCCTCCGCCTCCCACCGCCAACCACCCGGCTACCCCGTGGTCCTGCTCGGCGTGAAGCCGCTAACGTGCGAAGAGCGTTAATAAAGTTCATAAAATAAACAAAGTCGAGCAGTCAACATGTGAAATTAAAATCTTTTTGCCGATGTCAATTGGCACTGCTGCCTCCCGCCAGTGCTCGGAGCAGACTCTGGCAGTCTATTAAAAAGTAAAGACTCAGCTGGCGCTTTATGGGGCTATTATCTTGAGCGGAATTAACCTTATAATGTCCATCGCATCACAAAGATACGGTTGCTCAAATCGTATTTACCAAACAATATATATTTGATTGCACTCACTAAATGAAAATCTTTTTCAAGTATTTCACAATTAATTGCGCATTTTCTCTGCTACGCAACATTATTTATTTTTTGTTAGAAAAAATAAATTAAGGAATACGCATAGATGCTAATCATCAGATAAAGAAAATAGATTCTTAGTCAATTTAATCGCAATTAGTCTTTAATTAAATTGAATATTATATTTTTTACTCAGTTTCTATTGGAAAAGAGTTGTTTATAAGCAAGATCTTTCTCTCACATATTTATTTTATTTTTAATTTTTTATTTTAAATACACTTAAAAAATTTTAATTTAATATTGTAATTGTTTTATTTTATTTAATTAATGCTTATCTTTTTTATTTTTCTACGTCTTTTAATATTAGTCGACATTAAATTAATAAATTATGATATATAATGATTTATATATATATATAACTATGTACTTTGTCTGAACTTAAGCAAAAAACTAAAAATAAGTCAAGAATCGATCAGTAACTTTAAGTTTGTTGCTCTATACTAAAAAGTCGCTTGAAATATGGATTTATAGTATTCCTTTGACATATGAAGATATCGTAGACTTCCAGGGCACATCTTACAAAGTTATTAATAAGCAACTAATGATGCTAAAAGGAATCTAAATAAAATATTAATTCAGAAGTTTAGTGAATGAAATTGCCTTAAATTGCATTTATCAAAACTTGAAGTAAGATCTGAATTTGATTAAGACAAATATGTATTTCATTGTTGGTTAATTAAGGATTTGAATAAAATCTCTTTTTCAGAACGATGGACCGATCCACTTAATTAAACCAACCATAATCGACAAATTGTGAGCTGCAGTTGCAAATAATAAAGTTTTCGAATTGTATCCATTATGCAAATATTTGCCGAGCACTTCAATTTATATTGATACACACAATACGAGATGAAAATGGGGATAGGTTTCGAGGGATGAGGGGAATACTTTCGCACAGACAATCGTAATATTACAAATTAATAAACTAGATTCCGGTGAGTTTGGCAACTGTGTTGGTTGCCCAAAATTGATTTCATTCAAATGAAGCTTGGTGGCAGTAAATCGGTGAGTCGCCAAGGAATAATTCGCAGTTTGGGGTTACCGTGACGCGACTGCTAGTTGTCTCATTATGATGTGTTCAGCTTGTGTAAGGACAAACAAGGACATTGGGCGACGGAGCCACGGCTAGAAAAGCTCATGGAGATGCCGATGTTTTTTCTTTTTCTTTTTATTTTTATTTTTTTCTCACTCCCTTTCTCTGTCAGTCGCTCACCCAATTGAATCTTTCTTTCTTGCTCTGACTGTTTCTCTCTGCACTCGCATGGCGGCAGCGACAGCGACTGCGTTTGTGGCAGGGGCAGTGGCAGTGGCAGAGGCAGTGGCAGTGGCAGAGAGGCAACCCCTAAGCGCCCCGAGTGTTTGTTACGTGCGCGGCTCTCTGCGCTCTCTGCTTCCCCTATGAGTGTTTTATTTTTTGTTTTTATTTTTCCATGCTTTTTTTTTTTTTTTTGTTTTTGTTAGGTTTTGCCTTCTTTGCATTGACCATAAGCCACGCCCTGTGCATGTATAGAAGCAGAGTGCAACAACAACTGTTAGATACGAGTAGGAATAAAAAAAAAAATAATAATAGAAGAAGAAAATTGAATGAAAGAGCCAAGATAAACACTTAAAACCTAACGAAAAACGATAAAAACAGCCACAAACACGAAGGCCCAAAGAAAAAAAAAAATAGAAAGTTGCCAAAAAGGTAACAATCTATGTATGTACAATGTTTTATGGCCGAAACGATGGCCATGGAACCAAAGAACTCCCAAAGAGGCAGGCTGTGTGGGGTTGGAGGAGGGGTGAAAGGTGAGGGGAGTGTATGTGCACATGTCCAATATTCACTTAACGCGATAAAAATGAACTAGAAACATTGAAATCTGGCACAGGAGATGGTCGCCTGTGTGTATGTGTGTGTGTCTGTGTGTGTGTGTGTGTGTGTGTGTGTGTGAGTATGCTGAACAAAAACACACAAAAACATCAGTTACACTTTGTTTAGTCGTTTTCCACTGGACCTCCACAATGTTAATGTATGCGTGCATATACACACACTCACACACACACACATACGTATGTATCTATTGAAATGCCATACAACCTCCAAGTACCCCACCACTCCGCTCCTCCAGCAAGAGTTCATTTACTAGTTACGGAATGAAATGGGCAGAACGCAACAGAATGACCGGGAATGGGTTGGAATGGGTCGGGTTGTGGGGCTCTGGCATGACGTGGAATGGGTGGAATTGGGCGGGCAGTTAACGTAAAAAGATAGCGTGGTTAAACGCGCTTATTTTGGTTTATGATTAAATTTATTACTTGTACGCCCAACCACAGCCAACGAGCACAGCGAGAGAACGAGAGAGAGAGAGAGAGAGAGAAACAACGGCAGAAAAAGAAGGGAAAATTAAGGGAGCTGAAAAGTTTTGTTTTTTTCTTTCTTGTTTTTGGGGCTTGTCTTGAATTTAATTAATGCCTAGGCCCTTAAAAAAAAATGAAGGAAAAAATCTGAACTTTATATAATTGGCCATTCTTTTAAGCTTAGCCCTTGTTACATTTATTTTTTATTTTTTGCTTTTCATTTAGCGTCTAATTAAACAGGTCAACGGGCATTGGAGTTGAAGCAGAAAACCTGGCCAGAAGCAGAGTCCGCACTGACTCTTGACTCGTTTCACTGTTAACTGTTGCAACAGCAGCAGGCAACTGCATCTTGCCCCAGCTGGCACTGCAGTGCGAGCGAGACAGCAACTGCTGCTCTCGTAGCGGCGACAACATGGCAAAAAAAAACAGAAAAAAGTATCGTTTTTATCTGTGTATTTTCTACGATTGTCTCTGCAGGCATGTACAACTGTATGCGTGTCTTGTTGTGGCTTTTAGCAGCGACTGCGATTGCGACGACGACGACGGCGACGACAACGGCTGCGACGGCGACTGCGACTGCGACTCGAGCTCTCTTTTGCCCGCTTTGCTACGCTGTTTACATGCACATCGCTAGTGGCGCTAGAGCTCTGCTCTGGCGCTCGTGCTCATCGCGTATCCTCATCGTCAGCCTCTTCGTCGTCAGCCTCGTCGTCAGCCTCGTCGACAGCCTCGTCGTCAGCCTCTTCGTTGTCTTCGTCGTCGTCAGCCTCGTCGTCGTCATCGTCATCGTCGTGCTAACTCGCTCCCCCTTTCACACAGCATTCGCCAACGTACTCGTTGAAGTTTTTTCAGCAATGCTCGTTTCTCTTCCTTCTTTTTTTTTTGTTTTTGTCTGACCTGCTCCTGCTCCTCTCTGCTGCTGCTGCTCGCTGCTGCTGCTGCTGCTGCTGCTGCTGCAGTCGTCGCTTTTGGTTGCTTGCGTCTCGTTTATTTATGATTATCTGTGTACAACTTGTTTCGTGTTCATCGCATGTCGATGCCGATGATGATGGGTGTTGTATAGGCCATGAGCAGCTTCTTCTTCTTTTTCTATCTGCCTCTTTTTTTTGTCTTTTTTTTTTTTTGGTTCGTTGTTAAACCCTGCCCCCGGGCGCACACATGTATGCTATGTACTAACCTCTAGCACAGCTACAGATACATGCAACAGCAACGGCAACTGGCAACAGCTACAACTGCAGTTACTACAACATGGAGAACACACCTTTGGCTCTCTGGGCTGGAGCATCTTTTCTAGTGCTTTATTAATGACTGTTTGTGTTTCTGTTTCTTGCTTGGTTGTTGTTGGTTGGTTGGCTGCTTTTTGCTTACTGCTGTTGACCCGCCAGCAGCTGCAGCAATACACGAATTGCAACTCGCTTATCACTTGACGCGTTCTTTGCTCCTCCCCCAAAAAAAACATTGCCAGCACTTCTTCTGTCTGTCTGTCTGTCTGCTTGTTAAAGCTCTCTCCCTCTCTCCCCCTCTCTCTCTCTCTCTCTCTCTCTTTCTCTCTCGTCTCTCTCTCTGCTGACAATTATTTATTTTCAAGAAAATGTCAACTTGTCTTTAAGCATTTCTGACTTTGACTCGGTGACTGCAGCACAAATAAATATTTAATTCATGTCCTTGCCCAAAAGGAATGTTCCAGCTTCAAATGTAAAAGGGAAAATCAATCAAAAGTCTTGAATAAATACTAACAAACACACACACACACACAGAGGGCATGTCAAACGGTCTCCAGAGGTTGGCACGTACAGGACTAAACCACAGGCAACTGGGGGGCGCCACCAAAAATATGTGTGGCATCGTCAATAGGGCGGCTGGGAACAATAAAAAATAGCGTGGCAAACTAAGCAGACATTTCAAAATGAATCAATACAACGGGAGCCAAAAAATAAACAGAGAGAAAGACACACAAATCTAACAGATACAAATTCAAGCGAGTAGGCTCTAAACAGCAGCTAGACAACTACAACAACAACAACAACTGTTGCAACAACAACAACAACAACAAGAAGACTCTAACCGCGATTGCGATTGCCCCCGTTGGAAATTCAAGTCGATGGCAAAGTTCGCACACGGAAACAAACACCTTTTCATTTGTATCTATTAGATTAAAATTCATGTCGACGCACTCGCTCTACAAAACATTTACACACACACACACGCACACATGTGTGTGTGTGTGCGTGTGTGTATACTCTTGTGTTGCTCGAAAGATACACTGTATAAAGTGGCAAGAAAATTGAGCCCGAAGCTGACAATCATCATTGGCTTTGTGCAAATACACATACGAAATGGGGGCAGGGGGTGGCTGGGTGGGGGGCAGCGGGGATGAAGCATGGTAAAAGGGGATTGCCAACAACGATTGTCGCTGCTGCTCCCACTGCCACTGCTGCTGCTGCTGCTGCTGCTATCAACGACAGAACACGAATAAGAACAACAATAACAACAACGAGGCGAGTCGAGTCGAGGCGAGGCAAGCAATAAGCTTGCCACCAATACGAATACGAACAATAGTAGCAGATACAGATACAGATACACACGTTGCAGTTGTGTGTGGCAACAAGAAAAATACAAAAGATACAAATGTATCTCGTGTTCGAAATATAAAAATCGTTAAACAAAGACTAACGTTGTTTCTGGATTTGCGATCCAGACTCCCAACTCCAGCTCCAACTCCTGTGACTGCAACTGCGACGTCGACTGCGACGGCGACTGCGACGGCGACTGGCGATGGCGATGGCGATGGCGACTGCGACAGTCTCTGCTCTGACACTGAATGCCGCTCTGTGTTGCTCCGTGGTGCTCCGTGGTGCTCTGTGGCGCCCCGCGGGTGGCACCAGCGCGTCCCTGGCAACATAATCTAGCCCTCCCGCTTTTGCTGATGCGAAAAAGACTCGCAGTTAAGCTTTCGTTTTGCCAGCTTTCTCTTTCTGTTGCTTCCAGACACCAGTACCCCAATAGCGCCATTTGAGCGCCCGCCTCCAGTTCACACACACACACACACACACACACACACGTACACCTCCCCCTACACCCCCCCCACCCCCCACACGGCAGTAATGTCGCTGTGGTGGAAGCTGTGGCTGTTGCTGCGGCTGTTGCCTCTGCTGCTGGCTGCTTCTGGTGGCTCTTGTGCAGCTCCTGGTGGCAGGCGCGACGGCATTTTGTGCCCTCGTCCAATGACTTAACGTGATCTGAATTTGTTGCCCGCAGGCCAATTACTGCCAAAAGTGTATGCAAAATATGGCAAAATACAGCGGATGTGGATATGGCTGCCGTGGCAGTTTGACATCCCTGCCAGCCAGCGAGAGAGTTGAGATTTGAGATTTGCGACTGCTTTGCGTATTATTTGAGGATCAGTTATTTACAATACTTGTCTGCCTGGCTCTCATTGTTTGCAAATGCTTCAGTTCTTTTTGTATCTTTTTTAAAAAGCTGACAGATATTTTTTCACCCAAATTATGTTTTTCTTTTGGAAATAATCAGAACTAAAATCTTTTGAGAAACAAAAGAATAGCATAATAAGTTTCAAGATATTTTCTTAGTAATGATTTTTTTTTTTAATTTTTAGAAATAATCACAATTTAAATGTTCTTCTAAAAATAAAATATAATGACAAAATTGCATTAATATGAGAGTTTTTAAGTAAAGCACAGATAAAACTATCTTAGATGAAATTTTATAAAAACTCTAAAAAAGTAAGAACTTTTTATTGAATTTATTTCATAATAATCTGGAAAAAAAAGTTGATAAAGTAATAAATTTCTTCTGCTAAGCGCCTAAAAAACTAAGACCTAAGACTTAAAAACTAAGCTAAAATTATTTTAAACATCAAGAAGCTCATTAATTTCATAACATACCAAAAATATTCGTATTAAACAAATCAGTGTAAAAAATTTAATATTTACAATTGCTTATGAATATCTAAGACTTAAATAAAAGACTATTTATATTATTTTCTAGTTGTCAAACTATCTTCACTTCCCAGATATGATCTGTAAAACTGGTTAGGAGATTATCAGAGGAAAATAAAGTATTTAGTAAGAAAAAGTTCATAAAAAATAATATTAAAAAATTAAGGTTTCCATTTCTTTTTAGAAATATATTATATTAAAAATACGAAATGTTTATGAAACATAGAAAAATACATTATTGTTGGGCTTTTTGATTCAGGAAATATTTTACAATATCAAAAATTATCTTATAAATTCTTAGTAATTTTATTCTACAAAGTAGAATTTATGACAACTTAGCGCAACTTGTTTGTGAGTGTATTTTTTATATATATTTTTCTAAATTTTAGAATAAAGTTTTTCAAATGAGAATTTGCATTTTTTTGCTTTCTAGAAATATATTTCTTAAAATCGGAATATAGACAAAAAGAACACAAAGCTCATCGGATTCATTATCAGAAATGTTTGCTTGTATTTTTGGCAATTTTTCCAGTGTTTGTAGGGCAATTTTCTAAATTTCATTTCAGCTTTTTCCCAAGTGTATTTTTAATAAAATTCCTAAATAAGCACACACAAACACATCTGTAGATGGACAAATACATAGCGATATATTTATGTGGTCACTACACCCAAAAGTGTTGATGTTGTCCAATGAAGTCGAAACATTATCATCAAGGAGATTTATTTCTGAGCACATCATCTAGTCGGCTGCCAAATGGCTGCTGCCCCACAGAGGATTCGTGTGGATGCGTGAACAGGGACTGGGCAAACAGGCAGAGGGTGGAGGGAGGAGGACGCGGGGAGTGGATGGGAGGAGTGGAAAATAAACGTATCAGAGGCTGTGGCAAAAAAGCAACTCACTTACATGAGTACAACAAAGTAACTTCATTTAAATGCTGTAAGAATTTGTTTTCGGCGTGTGCGACACCCGCACTCGGGGCAGAGCAGGGGCAACGAGGGGTGGCTGTGAGTCAGGGGTTGGCCGGTAGGGGGTAGGTGGTGCCAGAGTGCCAGAGTGGCAATATAAAGCTTAAAATGAAATTTAGCTGCGCTGCAGCGCGTCAAGCGTTTCCCATTCAAATGGCCATACATATGTTGATACATTCGTACATGTGTACGGTCTATGTACACGTATGTGTGTGCGTGTGTGTGTGTGTGTGTGTGTGTGTGTATAAATATGTATCTTTGTTTCAATGTAGCTACTACAAAAACCGATTCGACAGCGTTCTCTTTTCAACACTCGCTCCACATTCGCCATCTCACTTGAACCCCCACACCCTCTCTCGCTTTCTCTCTCGCTCTGCGTCAGTCTCTCCCTCTCTCCCTCTCTCTCTCTCTCTCTCACTCTCTCGCGGGCGCTTAGTCGCGCTAGTCTTGTCGCGGACAGCCGTCGGCGCCGTCACTCCTCACGAGTGGCGTTTCAATTAATTAGAAAAAGTTAAAGAGACCCCCAACAAAAACTGCAAAACAAAAAAAACGAGGGAGGCAACAACAACAACAACAACAACAACAAGAATAAGAACAACAACAAAAAGAACAATAACAAAAACAAATTTAAAATATCTCCGTAATAAAATGTAAGCGCGCATGCAACAGCAGCTGCGGCTGCGGCTGTAGCTGTGGCTGTGGCAGTCGCGGTGTCGGTGTCGGTGTCGGTATCGCCATCGTTGGCGTACTCCTCGGCGCCAGCAGCAGCGGCAGCAGCAGCAGCAGCGGAAGATGCCGCCAATCCAGCAACAGCCAACAGGCAACAACGTGGTCAGCAAAGTAAGCAGGATGAATGATAAAAACCTAACAGCTAAAAACTGAAACTGAAGCTGAAGCTGAAGCTGAAGCTAAAGCGGCAGCAACTGAAGCAGCAGCAACAGCAGCAGCAATGGCAATATCAACTGAAGCAGCAACAGCAATAGCAACAGCAACAACAGCAGCAACAGCAGCAACAACAGCAACAGCAACAACAGCAACTGAAACATTGGCCCACCCCTTTCACGAGTTTTGTTCATGTTCATCAAGTTTTATTCTTTCTTTTTTTATATTTTTTCTTATGTTGTTCTTGTTGTTGTTGTTTATGGCAACAAATACTTGTACAACGTAGCGTACACTCAGCTCTCACAGCAACAGCAGCAACGGCAGCAGCAGCAACGGCAGCAGCAGCGACGGCAGCAGCAGCAACCAAGTAGCAACAACAGCAACAACAACAACAATAACGACGACAAAAGGCACAACAACAGTGCGTACAAATACATACATCGGCATTTTACAACAACACGCAATAACAGCCATTTTTCTAGTTGTTAAGTTAATTTTTTCATGTTCTGCTGGCTCGCTCGCACTTAACATGCGGCAAACAGCAGCAAGCAACAGCAGCAGCAGCAGCAGCGGCAGCAGAGTATTCGTAGTCGTGCCGAGACAAAACAGCCAACAGCCAACAGCCAACTGGCAACAACAACAAGCAAAAACAAGCAAGCGACGTGCTCAGCAAATGCGATTCGTGGGCACACTCTCACACACACACACACGCACGGCCACATTTGCTATCTCGCTCACTCGCACACCACAATATGCCAGATACTTTATTTATGGTCGCAGCAGCAGCAGCAGCAGCAGCAGATACTTTTTGGTGTAGTGGCCGTTTGCTGGCTTGCTGCCTCTGCCGTCGTCCTCCCCTTTGCACTGATACATACGGCAACCGGTTCTCGCAGCAGCAGCAGCAGTAGCAAGCAACCCGTCTCGCTTGCACTTGGGGGGCAACGCATGACAAACAGCCAGCCCACTTTTAATGATAATCATTATTGCCGTTGTTACGGTCGCCTGTCGTTGCTGTTGCTGTTGTTGTTGTTGATACTTTTTCTGCTTTTGCTCAGACACACATACACATGCAGAGAGCGAGAGAGAGAATGAGAAGAGAGCACAACACAAGCAGACACACATACACATACACATATACAGCCGTAAGCAATTTAGGGGAGAAACGAGTTTTGCCAACCGTTGCGCTGCGCTCTCTCTCACTAACACACACTAATAGACAGACACACACATGCAGACGGCGCTTATCTGTGTGTTAGCTACGGCTGCCTGCCAGCCTGCCTTGCCTTGCTTGCTTGCTGCTTGCTGCTTGTTGTTGTTGTTGTTGGTGTTTTCGCTGTTTTCGATTGTCGGTTGTCGTGTAATTCCCATTTGTCGTACACTTTGTAGTTGCTCAAGAAACTCATGTTAGTCTACTTTTGGCTGTTACGCAGATTGTTCGTATCGTTCGGTATCTCTCTCGTTCGTCGTTGCGTTGCGTTCGCTTCGTTCCGTTCCGTTCGCATCGCTTCGCTTCGCTTCGTCGTTGTCGTGCCTCTCTGCTGCCACTGCTGCCCACCACTGTCACAGTGCCACTGCCACTGCCAGTGACAGTGCCAAGTGCCAGTGTGCCCAGTGCCAGTGACAGTGTGCAGCGCTAACACAGCCTGTCGTGCCCGCTCGCCCGCAACACAAAAAATTTCATTCAACATCGTCCACGGCTCCGACGCAACCAATACCGACTCCATATCCAACTCCATCTCCGATTCCGATTCCGATTCCGATTGCGTCTTCGTCCGTAAGCCGCGACGGCGTTTGTTAACCAGGCATTAAGCGAGCATAAACAACTAGCAATCAGCAAGCAGCAAGCAGCGGCAGGCGCTAAGATTTTGTGACACGTTCTCCAAATGCTCACTTCGAGCAGCAGCTAAAACTGCAAAACTGTTTTTTTAAATACCGTTCAATCGCTTAACCGTCGGCATGACAAAGAGTCTGCAAAACGCGTAGTGCTTAAACACACACACACACACACACACACATACTAAACACGCACACCCACTCACAGGTACACACACACACACGCCCCCTCAAGAGAGTGATAACTTAAAGATACATGTTCAAATTGAAATAATAATCATCGAAATACATCAAGTTAAATCAAAGGCTTACAACTTAAAACACAATTCGAGGAGACCAGCAAAAAAAATTCAAAATAAAAACCAAACGAAACAAGTTCAGTTAATGCACAAGTTGCATTCAACAAAAAAATAAAAATAATAATAATATATATAAATTGTTAATCAATTCTATTTGAATTGCGAAAGTTTGTGTTTAATTCAATTCAATTCGTGCCGTGCCGTTTTGAGTATAATTATTAGTTCGACTTGAAAAGCAAATCCAAATTAAATGACAGTGCACAGTAATGAAACCGGTGTCTGTTTAGTAATGGTACGTACTAAAATAAAATACATACTAACTGCCAAGTACACACTAAATGATAGCAATGGGAATCCGTTCAAACTGACATCTGTGTCAGTTCACAAGGACTAAACATGATTAATACAGTTTATACATTTAAGGAATTCGATTTCAGCTACATTTTTATCAAACATATTGAAAATCAATGCGAATCATTTGTTTTTTATGCGTAGATCAAAGCATCAGAGATTTTGAAAACGATTGACAAAAAATCAACAGAAATCTGTTCCCATGATGATTAATAAAATATGGGAAATTGATGATATTTAAAGAATTCATCTTCCGACAGTCAACTAACTTTACAAGCTGGAACTAATTGTCAAAAACGTAATTAAATAAAAATCTTTCTATCTATGAAGCATTTTACGAACTGTTAAACTATTAACTATTCAAATTGACAGCTTCAACTTAAATGATATACAAAGAATTAGATTTCAGATGGATAAATCCTCTTAAAAGCTGGAATTGCTTGCCGAAATCTTATTGAAATTGAATGTGAAACAATAAAACACAAGGTTTAAATATTAAACATTCATCAGACTTCATTTAGATAAACATAAGTTAAAACTGAAAACCTAAAAACTTGGGAAAGTCAAAGTGAATATCCATAAATGATAATCTAGTGTTATTTCAAAAGGCTTGCATATCGGAACACAAGTTTTAAATAGGAAATATAAAATTTGTAAGGTTTTTGAAAAAGATTTTTAGTTGAGCTACAGTTTTTTGTACTATTTGTTTTTTTTATTTTTATTTCTATTTTGTTAATCTCTTTAGCATGTGTTAAACATTTTAATGGGGGAAACAAAAAGTTGCCAAATATTTAAGCGAGTTCCTCTAATTAATTTTAATTTGTAGCTGCAGCGATTGGACTTGACAGAGAGAGAGAGAGAAAGAGAGAGAGAGAGAGAGAGGGAGAGAGAAGAGAGACAGCAAGAGAAATGTGCAGGCATTTAAAAATAAATTGAAATAAAAGGAACATTTTCAAATCGATGTCTGCCAAATCCACTTTGAATCCCCAAATGTCAGCCATACATTTGTGCAATACATTGCTTTTTAGCGTGCCACCGTTGTTTTCTCTTCTTTTTTTTTTTGGTTTTTGTGTAGTGTAGATAGATAGTAGATAGCGGACATGTGTACTACATACATGACACCAAAGGAAAGGCCCCAAACCCCCCAAAACAGAATACAACTACCAAATGCCGCTGCATAAACTAGTGTTCTACAAAGGCTAATACTTTGCGGCTGTTACTGTTTCTATTTGCTGCTGTGCGCTTTTGTTTAAACACATGTATGCAGCACACACACACACACACACACACATAATACACACACATGTGTGTGTGTGTGTGCTTGTGTGTATTTAAAATCAAAGAGCCAAACATGCTGGCTGGTAATCTGATCTACATAGTGGCAAATATGGCAAGTTAATGTTGCCTCTTTGGTCAAATGTAATCAATTCAACTTATACTTGACACTTCAGCACACACACACACACACACACTCGCACACACACGGGCAAACACACGGGCAAACACACAGACAGTCAGAGACATTGGCACATTAATTACAAATAAGTAAGAACAGCAACAAGCGCTATGAAAAGAGACCATAAAATGCTTGCGATAAACAAAAACAAAAAAAAAAAATAAATAAAACAGAGAAACAGAGAAAAAAAAATAAACGAGCAAATAATGTGAAATGCAACTTGTAGAACAACAAAGAAAACTGAAACCGAAACCGTATCTGAATCCGAAACCGAAACCAAAAAATCCGATTTGAAGTCGCAGCGAAAAAAAAAAAAATTAAATAAAATGCAAATCGCTGCTTAGATAAAAATTCCTCAGTCACACATATGTATCAAAGCATACACACTTAAGTGTGTGCGAGTGTGTGTGTGTGTGTGTGGATGGATATTCAACACTTTCGAATAATTCTCAAGTTGTTGACTACAACTCAACCATTTGTTTATTCAAATACACATTCCTTGGCAGCGCTTCGATAGCATTGTCCATTTTGGATGTTCAACTAGAAATCCAATATTGTGTGTATATATATATATATATATATACATATATATACATATGTATATTTATATGTGTTTCGTATTTGTTATATTCGTACATTAATGCACACTAAAGACATGGCGGATGGCCCGATGCATGATAAACATTGGCGGCTGATTCAAAGGCGCCAACTGATAACCCAAACCGTTGTCTCTCCCTCCACAACTCTTCGAGTCCATATGGGTCAGAGAATTAATTTTTAATCGCGTATGGCCACTTGAGTTGTCATTTGGTTAGGAGAGGGGTGGGTTTTCCAACCATTCGTTCGATCAGAGGCAGTGCATCCGTCTATCTGTGACTATTTTGTGATATCACTCACTGTTTGGCCATGGCAACATGCGATAAAAATCCAATCTTGAGCCTTGGATCATTTGTAAAAAAAAAAAAAAAAGAAGAAAACCCAGAAGAAGAAGAAGAAGAGCCGACATGAGCCAGCCAGAACCCAAAGAGACCGAAGAGAGTCTCCAAGACTTTCAAACCAAAATCGAGAAAAGTTTACGAAAGCAAAAGCCAAAGAGACGATAATAAATAAACCTGAAACTTGTTTGTGTCTGCAATGCCGCATGTGCGAATGTATGTTGCAGTTGTTGTAGCAGTTGTTGTTGCAGTTGTTGTTGTTGTTGCTGCAGTTGTTGCTGTTGTTGTTGCTGCAGTTGTTGCTGTTGTTGTTGCTGCAGTTGTTGCAGTTGTCGTTTGCTGTTGTCGCTGGGTACTGTTGCTTGACTAAAAGTGTTGACAAAAGTGCGCGATAGGCTTATGTGCACACACAAACAACAACAAAAAAAAACATGGGCACGGACCAAGATGCACAAAGCCCGGTCCCAGCAATGCACACACACAAACACACACACACACACACACACACACACACACTATCAAATTGCTCTTAGGATGTTGTTGTCGTTGCGCGCTGCCAGCAATCGGCTGTGTAATTTAAATCAATGTTGTCAATCGAAAACATGATTTGTTGTTAATGGCGGCCCCACTTTGATGATCAACCCAAGAGGACCCTAGACAGCGAGATGGGCTATTAGGCTAGGGTTATGGACTGCATGTATCTATAGCACATATATACACTGTGCCGGTTGGAGTGTCTATACACACACAGTCACACACACACACACACACACACAGTCGCACAAGCAAAGCGCTTATCGCATTGATAAGGGGGGGCAACGGTTTTTTAATTAAGTTTTGCTGGTAGCACAGCCCCAGGTACAGTAGACAAGTAGGGGCAGGCAGTAGGCAGTAGGCTCTATGTGGGCGCATCTCTTTATTTTCTTTTCACTCATTTTCCACTCTTTGGCATTATAAAAACTTTTCATTCGCCTTTCCAAAACAAATCAATGGATCTAATTTCAATTCTTCTTCTGACCAGCTCTAAAGCTGAAAAAGCATTGTAGAACAATTTGGAAAATTGAAATTAAATTTGATTATTTTCCTTTGTGAGAACATTTTCTTGATGCACTGTATATGTTATAGAATATCAGCGAAATTAATTTTATTTTTATTAATTTCTTAACTGATTTTCATTTTAATTTTAAATAGTTTTCATTGGTTTTTTCAAGACACTTTCTTCTCAACAATGATTTAAATCAATTGCAGAAAAATGTGTAAAATATGTGCAACTTACAGGAATATGAGTAAATATGATTTATTTTTCCCCTGTCAAAATGACAGATACAGTTTCTAGGAATATGATCGAGTATTAGTAGTGAGAAGACTCTATTTTGGGGACTGTTGGGGAAGCTGTAATTAATTGTTTCTTTACTGATTTTGTGCACTTTGTATCTCTTTGCCAGAATGCCGTTTCAACTCGCCTTGCTGCCTCATCGCCAACCACACCCTCCACGAACGCCGCACAGACGCCGCCGCATCCACAGACTACAACGCAGTTGCCAGCTTTGCCACCGTTAGCGCATCCAACAAGCGGCGCCGGCTCCGGCCACGGCCACGGCCACGGTCACGGTCCAGGTGCCGGCTCCGGTCCGGGGCCCACGTTAACCGCTGCCGTTGCTGCTGCTGCTGCCGCCGGTTTGCCCGGCAGTGGTCTACCCCTGCCCCTGACTGTGCCCGCTTCGAGCAACGTGATGGTCACATCGACAGTGCCGCCGGGCGCACGCTCCGGTTCACCGTGTGCCGCTGCTGTTACACCGTACGGCTCGGCTGGCAGTAGTGTTGGACCCGGTCCCTCATCGTTGCCGGCGGTTGGTGTCGGTCCGCCGCCGGGTGGTGCACCGCCAGCGCCTGGTTCCGGCAATCCGAATCCGAATCGCTGTTGCGACACGGGCCGTACCATCTACACGGATCCGGTGAGCGGCCAGACGATCTGCTCCTGCCAATATGATATGCTGAACTATCAGCGTTTAGCTGCCGCCGGCGGCCTTGTCGCCGGTCCCGGTGGTGTACCGCTCGGCGTCTATCCGGAGGGCATGTCCGCCTACCTGTCGGGCATCGCTGGCGATCAGCCGCCATTCTACGCGAATCCGGTAAGTAAAACGTGCAACGTTTAGTTTGTTTTTTTTTTCGCATGCAAAACCCTCAACTCTCAACTCCGACTGAGCTCAGCTCTGTTCATAAGTCATGCGTCCGAACAATGGTGCAATAAATTTGTGAATTTGTCCAGCGTCCAAGCAGGGACCACCGTCAACGACGACATCGTCGTCGTCGTCATTTGATCGTGTGCCAGGGCCACGCACACAAAAGCGCAACCAGCTCGAGATATATATATATATATATATATATATATATATATATATATATATATGTATGGCAGCAGTGCTTCCGAACATGTGTTAGTCAGCGAGTATGGTTTTGTCTTTGGTGGGCTTTTATCGCTGGGTTATTGGCATTCTAGGCACAGATTTGTCAAGAGCTTGTGCGACTCCGAGACTCCGACCCTAAGCTATGTCTGTGCCTATGCCATTTGCTGACCTTTCGCTGGGTGATATTTCAAGCCGCATTATTGTGATAGCTCGCCACGGAATTTTACTGTCACTGTGCCTGAGAGCATACAATGGTCGGTCCGATGGTCCGATGGTGCAACGGTGCAACGGTCCTTCGGAAGATTCGTTGTTCGTTGTTGGTTGTTGGCTGTTGCCTGTTTGTTACAGCATGTCCGGCGCTTCACGGCGTTGTCCATTGTTCGCCGAATTATTTCTAATAGCAGCGTGTAATTTGCTTTTGTTTGCAAACAATTCTATTTGGTTTGACTTCTTCACCGGACCACATACTGTGCCGAGGGTCACCAATATGCCAGTAGGCCCAGCAACCAGGGTACTGTTAGGGGTAGGGGTAGGGGTCAGGACCCCCACTGCGACTGCTCGCAGTGCCTTGACCGGATCTTGTGTGTGTGGCTTTTCAGTCTACTCGAATTCCAAATAATCAGAGTCCATGGCTATTAGCCCATTGCTCGACACATATGGTTTCAAACACACTCAATTAGTCAATCGACTGAGTCAAAAATGAAATAGGATCACAAAGTGCTCAAAAATAACTGACTTTTAGGGTCGGCTTAAATCAAGATATTAGTATTTGTTGAGGGATTGTTATATTAATCTCTACCTTTTTAGTGCATATATAAGCCAAAAGTTTGGAAATAATCAGTGAATATTTTGTGCAAAAAGTCAACAAAATACATCTGTATCTCTTTGAGCCATTAATATTATATGACGTGAAAACAGGAATTTTTCTTCAAGATTTAATAGCTTTGACGGTAGCTTTATCATATAATAAATATCTGCTTAAATTAAATAAATAAAATGCAGATTTCGCAGAAAATGACGAGCAGTCGTAGCAAAAATTGAGCAAAAAAATAAGGTGTCACTTATATTTTCGAGTTATTCATTGAGACAAATGTGAAAATGTGATTCGATTGTCAGATATTTGCGCAGAAACTCACAAATGCACATATATAATGTTCAAGTGATCCTCAAATCTCAATGAGATGTTTGAGCGACAAACGAGCTGTGAGACAAAGTAGTTTTTGAGTGAGGAAAAAAATACATAAAAAGCATAAAAAATAGTAACTCGAAGTGAAACAACTTGGTTTTGAACCAGTTGAGGCAACAGTTTTATGTTGCTAATACTTGTATCAAATAATTTACAACCTCTCCGATTATATTCATAATTTACTAATCATTCCCATAAACATGTGTGTGTGTGCGTGTGTGTGTGTGTGTGTGTGTGTGTGTGTGTAATGTGTTATACGTGCCACTAATGACAGAGTAACAAAAAAAAATCGATCGTCGTACTACTTACTGAAGTCGCTTTTAAGTGTATGTTTATGTGTGTGTGTGTGTGTGTGTGTGTGTGTGTGTGTGCGTGTGTGTGTGTGTATCTGCGTGGTGCCTAAGTATATTGATTTGCATTTGAAGAAGCTTAGGCAGCTGGCCAGACATAAAAAAAATAAACCCGGCCTGCCGCCAGTAGCTGTGGTTTTGCATAAATTTGGTTTTGTTTTGTTGCCGGTTGCGTATTGTTATTGAAAGATATTTATTAAAAAACGAAGAAGAAAACGAAAAAAGAGGCACACAACAACAAAAGAAGACAACAACAACCAAAAACGACACAATATTCGACGCATTCGAAATTTATCGATTGGTGATTAAGCACTGTCCCTCTCAATGCCTCCAAAAAGTCGCCTACGCTGCGCTGACACAGCAACATTCAACCAAATGAAGTACAGCATATATATTTATATACATATATACATATATATACATATATATATACACATATGTGTGTACATTTTTAAGTGTATTTTATATTGATTGAGGCGTTTAAAAGGCAAAACAGTTTCAAATTTTCCGGCCGCACAGCTGCATAAATCATCCCGGCGATCGTAATTAGTCACTGCGGCATTTTTTCCGTACCGCCGGCGCTAAACTGGAGCAATTTTTCTTAGCATCTATATGGGAACATGCCATACCAGGCCGGGCCCGGAGAGTTGTAAAAGTGTCGGCTCTGTGCGGTGGATTCATTACTTTGACACGAGCTGTCAAGCGGCTGTCATTTTGCCGCAGCACGGGAATATATATTTCTCGTTGTCTTCAAAAATAAAAAAAAAAAAAAACAAACTCGACGCATGCTAAATGGTGGATGATGGTTTGAAGGTGGATGTGGATGTGGATGTGAATGTGAATTTGTCTGCTGGATGTGACTTTGTGAGCACGATAGAGATAGAAAGATGGTGCAACTGTGCGCGGCCCTGCTGTCATTTCAAATGGCAAAAAGAAACATTTGAAGAGCCGCCGCCTGTTTGCCAGTTTGCCAGTTTGCCAGTTCGCCTGCCAAACAACAAATAGGCCAGGCCGCGCCCGGTGTCGTTGAGGGCGTCGACTGCTGCTTTTCGTACCTTATTAATAAATTTGTCAACACGCAAGTGACAGCCTGTCCGCCTGTGATCCGCCCTCGCCCTCGCCCTTGCCCCTGCCCCTGCCCCTGCACTGCCACTGCCACTGCCTGCCTGGCAGCCGTCAGTTTATCTCCATGTCTCGTTGATCCTTAAGTTCGAGTTTGACGTTAGCGCATATGTTGCATCCTGCGAAGCATGTTGCACATGATTCAGCTGCCCCCCAATTAGACAATGGCAATCATAGTTGTTTCTGTGTGACAGCACTGCTGTTTATCCTTAAGCCTCTGCACAACCAGTAGAAACAACAACAAGTTCGAGTCTATATTGACTTTTTCATACACTCACCCAGTAAGTGACACCAACATCAACAGCAGCAACAAATGCAGGCATGAAATTTCGCACTCTCGACAATAATCTTGCTCTAGACAGCTCTACGCACAAGTGTCTATGTCTATGTCTATGTCTATGTACATGTTCCTGTCCTCAAGCGAGGTCCTGTGGGAGCAAAAAACTTTTTGCCTATCCAAAAATTGTCACAAAAAGCAACTACAAATCGTGCCACATTCTCATCCACTTGCACCAATGACGATAGTGGCACTCTACTCGCCACTCTGCCCCTCATCATCATCTAAGCCATTTACACTCACATCCGAGACGAAAGCAACCCCAAACAATGAACTGCGTCGCTGGGAGTTTTGGCCCGAAAATGTACATGCACTGATTTGTCAACTTTCAAAATGTCGAAGTGTCGTCGTGTTGTGTTCATGTTGCTATTGTTGTTGTTGTTGTTGTTGCTGCTGCTGCTGCTTTTGGGGGTTGCTGCCCTAATGGCAAGGTGACGTTTGGAACGAGGAGTGTTGAGCTGCCACAGCTCCTGGGACCAAAGTACTAAATACATTTACTCACTCTTCTTGGCCGTACGTATCGCATTGTTGTTGCCGTAAGTGTTGTGGAAAGTTTTTGTGTTGCTGCCGTTGTTGTTTGGCTTTTTGGCAAAAGTTGAAAATGTTCGTTAACAGTAAATTTTGCACTCTTATATACACACACCCATACATAGCGGCAGAGAGTTGGTTGGGGTGTCTGCGAGAATGTTTTGAATGGCTGCCTACAACAAACAACAAATTAGCAGTCATGGCAACGCCGAGCGAACAACAAACAGCCAAACAAACAAGCCAGAACCACACTTACAACTTTCACATAACAACAGCAGAGGCAGCTTCAGGCTGCCACATCCACATCCACGTCCTCATCTCGTTTGTACAACTTTATAAGCGCCCAAGCGCAATAACTGTCAACTGGTATAGGAGCCCGGAGCTGGAGCTGGAACTGGAGCTGAAGCTGGAGAGGGAGAAGGCGAAGGCGACGGCGACGGCGCATGCTTCATCTCCTGAGGGAGATTTGCTGGCGCTAGACGCCGTTAAGCATTCTATTTTGTCAAAGTCAAAGTCCTCGCATGTCGTCGATGCTTCAAAATCAGTCCCAGTTTGTGATTCAGCAGATGCTGATTTCTGATTCCATTCATTCTTCGGCCGTGGTTCGCGGTTCGCGGCTCGTTCCAATGAGTAGAGACAGGAATGCGCTGCGTAAACGTGCGTTTATTTTTAAAATGAGGCAGCAATTAATTAACTCGACCCGTCATTACGCGCATCATTCGCATCGCGGCGCATCAGGCGACAGACCACAGGCACACCACAATGCTCCGCCCGAAGCCCGAACCCCCAACCCCAACCCCAACCCCATCCACGAACCCCAAATCGAACCGAACCGAACCTGGAGCCTGGCAGGCTTGGTCGCCTGCAACCGTTGCCCGCCTCCCAGTCAAATTAAATCACATCGCATCGGCAACTGTCGCGACGTGTCGGCCAATTGTCGATGTTGCCGATGTTATCCATTGAGGCGGAAGCGTGATGCGCAGACAGCGTTCCACAAATTTAGTTAACAATTAAAACCAGATGAGTGCCCAGTTTTATATCAATTCATTCTAGCTGCGAAATCACACTCCACATTGCGTGAATCGACACACAGTCCCCCAATGTTGGGGGCAGGTGCCATCAGTTTGATCGTCTGTTCTCGGTACACTGGTACTTATAAAGTAGTAATAATGCAGCTAGCTTAAGACTTGAATAATACAGCTTGATTTACAATCAGAAGAGAAGTCTACAATATTGTCTAGTTCACTTTTTACTTTACTTTTCGTATACTCAACAAATAATCTGACTGACTTGCTGGTTTAATTTCTCAATTATTTCAGCAATTATTGACCAGCAGCAGATACATTCTTCCATAAAGCCAACAGTTTTATAATTGTTTCATAAAATGTTTAATGCATTGGAATTGTAATTGGGCACATCGCCGACCCAATAAGACTTACAACCCAAACCATTTTTAATTCATAAATCGAGCATTGTTCTGATTGTATCTTTTGCACTTGCTAATAATTTATATGCTATAAAAGATAATTGAAAATTTCCAAAAAGAATAAACATGTCTAGATATTCCCTAGACATAAATAAAATCTGCAGCAAAATGCTCCATTTAGGAATTGATAGTAAGTTGGATTGTAAATAAATAAAATAAAATAAATTCCTGATCAACTTCAAAGCAGAGTTCATGTTTGTAAACAGTGGCTATTTTATTTATTTTTTTATTTGCATATCTTCAGACTAAGATTAAGAATTTCAGATTAATATCATGTAAGGAAACTTATAAATTATAAAGTAGATTCAAAAGCTTTAGTAAATGTTGCCATATAGTAAAATAATGCGGAGCAAGGCCATTTTCAGCTGTTGGGATTTAAATAAATCTAATCAATTTAAAATTCATAATTCATTAACAATTTAAAATGGAATTAAAAGTTGCTAACAAGTTGAATTGAACTTGACTCTGTCATAAATAAATAACAATCTTTAAAGGCAAATTTGTGTTCAACAAGCTTGCCAATACCCGATTTCGTACACATTTAAATGATGATGAATCATTTCTGGTACATGAATATACACACGCACACACACACACACACACACACACACACACACATATACACACATACACACATATATCACTTACTATCGCTTTGGGCCGATCCATGTTAGTTCTGGTCTAAATACTGCTGCTGTACAGTAGTAATGGATGCTGAGTCTAGCTGGCTGGCTGTCTGGTTGGTCGGTTGGTTGGTTGGATAATGTTTGAGAACGCACTACCAGTAATAATAAACGCAAAACGTAGTTGCACACATGTCGATTGTTCATGTTGTTAATATTTTGCATCACACGCAAAAATCTGTGAGGCAGGAGGCGGAGCAGACGGGGGTGACAAGGGGGCGGATGTGGAGCTGCTGTGCAATGTTGTAAGTAAGTAGCAAACGCAACAATTTATGGGATGTGTTGCACTGAATGCGCTTCACTCGCATGTCCATGTACATGTCCATGCATGTCCATATGCAGCACGCACTCCACACACACACACACACACGCACACACACACACTCCAGGGCAGGCCGTAAAGATTGCTTGTGGATTTTAGTGGATGCGGATGCGGATACTCTGAATGTTGATGCTGAACATGGTGCTGGTGGCTGCTGCGGCTGTTGCTGATAGTTGAATGCGATTATTGTAAGAGTTGTAAAAATTGTAAAACCGGTTCGGCCCTTTTCGATTCATTGAGGAATCGGAATCGGAGCAACGGGCATCGAGCATCGAGCATCGAGCACTGGGAGCGGTATCCAGCTCCAACTGGTAATTGATCGCTCGCTTGCAACTTTCGACCTTCCGCACCGACTTTTGTATATGTGTGTGTGTGTGTGTGTGTGTGTGTGTGTGTTTGTGCAACATTCGAGAACTGTAATTTAATATTGTCAGACTTTGGCAAAAGGTTGTAAACCGTTTTGCTAAATGACTTCTGCGAACTGCACGTTACGACAAGCGCTTCCTTTCCGCCCGTAGACCTGTCCGTGTCCGCGTCCATAGACGGGCCACAAGGGCCACTAAACCAGCCGAGATCTCTGTCGCCGGTTATCAGTCTCTCTATCGCTTGGCTCAAACTCAAACTCTAAACTCACAAACTCAAACTCAAACTCAAAAACTCACCACATGCTGAGCCATGCGAACCCTCGTCGTGGCCTCTGCGATTGGCATTGATATCGGGCCTAAACAGCGACGAACATACATATTCTTTATATATATATATATATATACATATATTGGCGACAGACAAACACACACAAAATATTTTCGACGGGTCCAGGTTGCAGGCAGCGAAGATAACACAAGACAACTGCAGCAGCCACAGCAACAGCAACAGCCACAGCAACAGCAACAGAGACAGTCGCCTCAATGTCGTATGCCACAAATGCAATTCGCATACTTCACATGCGGAACGGAACTTGGCCAACAGTAGGCATAAGGGTCCAGAAGGCCCAGCGAAGATGCGCTCCCCGTGCGGTGTCATGTACTTAGATGTGTATCGATCGTTGATTTTACATCATGTTCAAGCTGTTGCAGTTCTCAGACTGACCTTTTGACTCCGGACTCGAGGAAGAAGGCCCTAAATTTAGTGCGGGAAAGACAGTGCCTGAATAATAATTATTCATTGAAATCTCTGGGCTAACTTGTCGTATATTATTATTATAATGATTATTATTAATATGAAAATTATTCAATGTTGTATTTTTAAAATGTTATATTTTATTTATTTATTTTATTACCATAAAACAAAAGTTGAAAACTATTCTCTTCTGAAAAAGCTGAGCAAAATTTAATTGAAATCCAATTAAAAAATAGTTAAAGCATTCAATTTAATTTCAATCAAGAAAAGTATTTTTATATTCGTCTTCAATCTGCTCTGGCGCAGAATACAAACATAATAATATAAATACTCCTATCTTTTTAAATGTTTCCAACTCGTTTTCTTATGTGCCATGTGAAATGAGAGGACACAGAACATAATAACGCTTTTAGCCGTAAAAACAACACCAACAACAATTCAGCCATTAACCCTTAGAGTCAAGTCAAGTCCTTATTTTCCCCCCCGATATTCGTTTATTTAATGTCTCGATCAATTAGCGAGCTCATCAATGGCCGACTGCATTGTGTATGGGTATTTTCTTTATCATTGGCAGCTTTCCGTTATCAATACAGCTGCTGCTCTCAACTTCACTTCAGCTTGCCCCTTGTGGCCCGCTTCGGATTGGGCTCGGTGCAATCTTTTGTCGTTATCACTTGGTACACGACAAACAGCTGACATCAACATCTGTCGCAGTGAATTTAGACACGACTAAATTACTAAATGTGTATATAAGTAATTGTCATGTTACACTTAATCAACATTTCACATATATACGAGTGTGTGTGTGTGTGTGTGTGTGTGTGTCTATCTGTGCTTGTGTATTTGTGTGATTTTAATTACGAACTGTGGCAAGAGATGCCCACAAGTCGACATATGTTTGTTTCACGAACTACATGCCTACAAACATACAAACATACCAACATCAATATATATATATATGCATGTATTTGTGCTATATACAGCGACATTTATTCGCGTATTCATGTGTCTCATTATCAAATTAAATGGCAAGTGCTGTGAATTCAAAGTGAATACTAAAGCGAATCAAAGCGAATGCGGTACGCCTTTTTGGACACGTCTTGTTCACATGATCGACAGCCTTAGAAGCTGCTTATCACTGAATTTAACTGTACAGTGTCTAACATTAATAATAATTAACTTAATTCATCCAACAATAAAGTCCTGAAAGCTAATAAAAATAATTTCTTTTAGCACGACTAATTAAATATTGCAGAATGCATATATTATCTTTATCGTTTTTTAAGCAATTCGCAAATGTTTATTGGCTTATTAAAGCTGTTCGTTAGCAAAGAATTGTTCGACTTATGCATACACTTCTCGTAATCCCCCCTGTTTTATAACTAATTAAAAATGATCTGCTTCCATGGTTCCATCTGCTCTCTGATAAGAAATGCCCCACGAAAATACACAATTTTAAGCTGAACGCGTAAATAATGTACTAATGATTTGTTTAACATGAATTTTAATAATTTCGGTTCAAGGTCTTGGCTAATGGTCAAGCACATCAATTTCCAAATAGCGTAGATTAAAGCAAATACTTATACACTTATTCGTATATATTCTAAAAATATAGCTGACATTAATATTTTGTATATTTACATTTTTTGATTGCAGGCTGGCATCGACTTGAAGGAGAATTTGGTGGCTGGTGGTGCTCCATGGCCGTATCCATCAATGTATCATCCGTATGACGCAGCGTTTGCCGGCTATCCCTTCAATAGGTGAGTGCAGCAGTTGAATAACAATAATAATTTGACATTGAGGCAGGAGTGTGGCAGAGATTTGCTGAACACCAACTCGACACAATGCGGGCGAGAACATGAACGGTGGTCCGACAGGCGATCAACGCCAACACATCAGCTGCGGGTGCAACGTGACAAGCACACCTAATCCCATTCTCAAGTAGGGCGCGGCACTGGCCACCAGCCAGGAGTCGATGCGATGCGTCCACTAAAAGTAGTAGTAGTAGTGACAGTGACTGCTGAAAGTTGTTGCTGTTGTTGTTGCTGTTGCTGTTGCGGTTGCTGCCACAGCTGTGCTGTGCTGTGCTGCATTCAAATGCCGGCCAAATTCGGTGCATTAAAAGTAAAAGCCAACATTGCACATTGGCACGCATTCATACTCATATATACACAAATATACATATACAGATATGTGTATATATATATATATATATATTTGATTTTCTATCATTAACGACAATTTATTTGCTTGTAATTGATGATCGGCCCCGTCGGCTGTTTGGCAGAGTGGCCGCTTCCGCTGGACAACAAACAAAAAATGTAAATAAAAAAAGTTGCCGACATACATAAATTTCCAAGCCAAGTTGTCGATTAAACAATCGACAACATCCCGTCACGTCACGTACAGGTTGAGCCAGAGTGTTTTCAGTGCTTCTCTCTCATTGTTTCTACCGTAATTGACACCCATAACAAAAATTTGAAAGTTGAGTCATGTCGATTGTTGTCGCAGTTGCTGTTGTTGTTGTTGTTGTCTATCGAATCATATTCACAATAAATCAATTTTGAGTTATTTCGCTGTGACGTGACGCCGACTAGCGAATTCCGATTCCGAATTCAGTGGATAAACTCTAAAGAAATGTGGCTATGGATGTCGATGCGTCTGCTGGCAGCCCCACCTTGCCCGTTTAAGTAGCGGGCGTGTATTGTTGCCATTTGTTGTTGCAGTGTTTGACAACAGCATCGCCATCATTCATGTATGTTTGTGTGTTTGTATGTGTGTGTGTGTGTGTGTGTGTGTGTGCACGGCGTCAAGCAAAAAACCGCCGGACGTTGATAGGAAAATTAAAAAAATTTATTCAACTGTCAAGTGATCAAAGGCAGAGTGTGGCTGTCGGCGCAGGTGTTTTGCACTCGGCGACACTTCGTATTCGAAATTTAAATTAATTAATGCAACGCACACACAGAGCACACACACTCACACACTACACACACACACATCAGGCTGTACGGCTGTCTGTCCAGCATTTGTGCAGCTGGCTGGAAACAACTGCCACATAATACAAATGGGACAGCTACATATGTATACGCATATCTGTTGTTCCGCTGCTGTCTAGCTATGGATGCACTTGTGAATATGCCATACACATGTACACACACACAGACACACACACACACACACACACAGCTGGATATGTGCATGTTAACTGGCCACAAAAAACGATAAAGGACAGTTGCTGCACACACACACACACAGAGATGCATATTTGTCGCGGCGAATGCATTACCCTGGTCAGATCTGAAATGTGTTGTCCGACCGCAAACTGCACATGTGTACATAAATGTTACACTGGGCACAGACCGACAAATGGACAAGCGGCCAGACAGAAGGCCATTTGGGCAAAATGGCCAGCAAAATGTGTTTATTATGAACAAATGTTGCCAATCCATGATGCTCTCCTAATAGTACACTCAGACAAAAAAACAGTTTTTAATTTTAAGAATTCCTATTGTTTTCATGTGTATTGATTTAAAAATATATACTTTTTATGTTACATAAAGAAAAGCAAAAATTCATGAAAAGAAAGCAAAATATTATAAATATTTATTTCAAGTATTTAAAAAAAAATGTCAAATGCTCTTTCTCTTACTCTCTTACCTATTCTTAATCCAAGAGAATATAGCTTTAATTTAAAATTAATACTTCTTGCTTAATGTTCTCATTATTTTGCTCTACAATATATCTGAATATCTGTTTTAAATTGGGAACAATCCTAAATAACTTAACATCAAACAGTCTTAAGAAACTTTTGGACTTCAAAAGGGTTTCTAAAATAAGAATTTAATTTTCTCGTCGATGATTTATGAATTTGTGACGATTTTGACAATGCTTTTGAGTTGCCATATTTTTCCAAGTGCAGACCAGCCCAACTCAGCGTTTCTCAAACTGCACATTTAAAATCCAACCCGTTCTGGCAACAGATTGGCCATTAAAATTGCCAGTCCCCCAATAATATTTGTCACCTGGTTACTTCTCACACTCATTGCTGGGGCAGCAGCCGACGGCTTGTCACACCCTTAAATTGTCGTCTAGTCTTAGACAAGTTTTATAACCCTTCAATTTTGAATCCGTTAATTGCAGTTATGGCATGGATTTGAATGGGGCACGGCGAAAGAACGCAACCCGCGAGACGACATCAACGCTGAAGGCATGGCTCAATGAGCATAAAAAGAATCCTTATCCAACGAAAGGCGAGAAAATAATGCTGGCGATTATCACAAAAATGACGCTAACCCAGGTATCCACCTGGTTTGCAAATGCGAGAAGAAGACTGAAAAAGGAGAACAAAATGACCTGGGAGCCCAGAAATAGAGTCGACGACGACGATGCTAATATTGACGACGACGATGATAACGATAAGAATACCGAAGAAAATGATTTGCTAGGTAAGTGATGATGATCTCAGTGAAAATATGATATTCCCTTAACTTTTCTTAATTTATAATTTATTGTTTTGTATTATTTTTGTATCTATAAGTTTCGTTAATATTCCCAAAGCATTCGTATTCTTTCATTAACTGAATTAAGCCTATATTGTTCACAAGCCCATCAAACTTTTAAGACGTTCTGATATTTTCGAATCTTAAATTTTTTATTGCGTATTGAAAAATACAAAAAGCAATTGGCTTATCACCTTCTCAAATTAATTGTCATCTATATCTTAAAAGCCATAGATTTCCATAACAAAAAAAAAAGAAGATAAGCAAATTTAGTTTTTATAGATCTAACAAAGTTCAAAGTTTTTAAAACTGAATTGAGATTGGGTAAATACTATTAAGTACTAACATAAACTTTTATAATAAAAGGCATTCAAGATTGGTTGTTTTTTTCAGCTTGTGAGATTGATTAGCAATGTTCTGAAGTGTTTGTTCCTATAAAATAGATAATATGGAAATCATTCGTTAGAAATGTTTACTATTATTTTTACCTCTTTAACGAGTGAGGCAAACTATTTTCAAAATTCTTAGTTTTTGGATATATTTTAATACTTTTATTTCGATTAAAGTCTCTTTTCGATAACTTTTCTTATTGAAATACTAACGCTATAATTTAAATGTTGCTTAAGCATTCCTGTGCTATTCTCAAACTTACTTAAATTCGATTAACTCTTTGCAGATGCTAAGGACTCGGGACTGGGCTCCAACGATGATAAGGATCGCATTGGACGTCTCGGTGATATGATGGCCGATCGTCCCGGCGAGAGTAATAACAGTGAATGGTCGGAGTCGCGACCGGGATCTCCCAATGGTTCCCCGATCTGTACGACCGACCCGGCACCCATCCACTGTTCCATCCCGCCGCCCTGCATCATCACTTCCGGCCACCGACCGGTTCGCCACCCGACATCGCCGCCTACCACCACCATCAACAGCAGCTGTTGCAGCAGCATCAGCAGGCACAGCACAACTCGTTGCAGACCGCTGTGGGTGGCACTGGTGTCAGTTTGGCCGTGAAGCCACGCATCTGGTCGCTGGCTGATATGGCCAAGGATGGCAAGGAGTCCAACTCGGCCAACAAGGACAACTCGCCGGCCAACGAGCTGCCGCCGTCGCAGCCAGCCTTCTACGGCCATCCGAGTCAACATCAGCATCCATCGCCGGGCAAAATACTCTCACCGCTGGCGGCTCGCATACCCAACTATGCGCCATATGTGCGACCAGATTTGTATCGTGGCTTCTATGGGCCGGCGGCAGCAGCTGCCGCCCATTTGAGTGCACCAACGCAGGAGTTTCTGGAGCATCAGCGGCATTTCGGTGCCAGTCTGGCGGCACACAACGGTCTCGGCATGAATCCGCTGCTGTGGAAAGCGGCGGTGTCTGGTGCCGCCACCGGACAGCACTTTGCACCACTCAGCCTGACGACGACTAGCAATGCGGGTGCCGTGCAGGTGGCACCACCACCCGGTGCATCGCCATCTGCCTCCAGCTCATCGTCGTCGATGGGCTGTGATGTGGTGCACATACCCAACAATGGTGGTGGCGGCGGTGGTGGTCATTCCGCTGCACAGCATATGATCGGGCCCATTTCCAGCAATTCGACCTCTTCGTCATCCTCCTCGAACTCGGGCAAGATCTCTCCGGGCGTGAATGTGACCTCGCTGAGCGGCAAGCCATGACACCCAACAACGCTCTCCGCTTCAGCATCAGCGTCCGCATCCCCTGATCCATACGCATTGCCGCCGGCCTCAGCTGCTTCGCCGATCTCGGCATTCCGGTCGCTGTCATTGATCGCCATGCGGGAACATCATCTGCAGCAGCAGGCGCCCAAGTTGGCGCTGCTACGGCCGTAGCCATGTGCCACGGATTCCAGGGCATGCCACTGAGCAGCAAAAAATAAGGCGCCCACAGCTGGCAGATAGAGTGAGAGAGAGGGAGAGAGAGAGAGAGAGAGGTGATAGAGAAAGAGGATCAAGTTCAGTTCGGGTAGAGATCGGGCAAAACTTTCGGACAATAATTTACATGTGATTATTCGGTATTTTGATTAACGCCGCTTACACCAAATAGCAAGAATCATCCCGCTCCCAGCAGCAGCCGCAAACAACAAACAACAAATAACAACAACAAGAAACAACAACAACAACAAACCAACAACCATAACTGTCAAGGACTTTGTGCAATTTTTGTGGGAATGAAAAATCCTAAATCTAATTGAAAAAAAAAATACATTAATTTTAATACATACAACTTACGCAATCAGAGCTTATAGGAAGTAAATTTGTAAGAGTTAGTGAAAAATGAAAAATGATTAAAAAAAAACCTAAAAAACAAAATAACAAAAACCAAACCCAATGAAATCTAGCAGAAGCAGTTGAATAATAAGTATAATCTCGCAAGGACATCCTCTCAGCGGAAGACACAAAAGAGACGGCTTGATCAGAGACAGAAAGAGACAGAGACAGACAGAGACAGACAGACAGACAGAGAGAGTCGCTTCTCATCAATTAGCTGCTAGATGAGAGAGAACCACAAAGTAATTACAAACACTTTCACAGACACACACATATATTTTCACGTTCTACTACTAGAATTGGCTTCAGACTTCGCTGCGCTGATCTATGCGGTACATAAGTATGTATGTATATAGTGAATATATACGATATATATGACGGTACTTAAGTACGTAAACATATTAAGTTAATTGTATGTCACTTTGCCATCCTCTATTGCTTGTATGGATGGACATAAAACATATCAACGTGAAGACGCTCCAATCAAAATCCGGCCTCCCTCCTTTCCTCACTTTACCAGACCCCCAAACCCCCAACCACCGGCCCCCTTTCCCATGCACCCTCCCGACCATATCCATACCAAATATGCAAGTAAATGCGAGCAATGATTGATTTAGTTGTTTTTGTTTTTATTGTCTTAAGTTCAAACTTTGTTCCTGTCGTTTGTAAATTTAATTTATTGTATGTATGTATGTATTTATTTGATAAATTGGCAAACACGATTTACCTACTTATACTTATACTTAGTGTACGAATATACATATATATACATATGTATATATATATGTTCGTATATATATATATATATATATTTAATAATTGCTGTATTTTATGCACAAATTGTATGTAAGCTCGCATAGTTCTAGCGCCCTAAGCGGTTAGTGTAATATACTTAATGCAACTGTATATACTTATCATACATAAATAATGAATAAAAAATGAAAATGATACATATAAATGGAAAAACAACGCTATTATTAATAATAAAATTAATTGCATATGGGAACATTTGTAATGCTTTTCTGAAGTTTGGTTTCATAAGTAAAATTGGGAGCAAATGAGCTCAGTGAAGGTTAACCAATAAATATGCTAAGACATATAGATGAAATTTCTTCTAGGAGAATTTATTTATTTAATAATACGGGTTTTTTTAAACTTTTTTAAGTTGAATATATCTTTTAATGGCTCCGAATTTGAACTGAAGCCGTCGAAAGACATATTTAAATTATAAAAAGTGTTCAGCAAACCATAAATGATTTTAGTTTAGTCCAACTTTTCAATAGCTCAGCTACATAAATATCTTTATGGCATACTTCATCAGTTTTTCAACAGTTTTGCTAAGTCAATCACATTAAACACCACCGATTCCATACTTATTGAGATGATTAAGTGCTGAATTAATTGATTTAAAGTGTGCAATTAATTTCAATTGATATTTATAGACTGCGAATACAACAAATCGCAGTGCACCGGCGAGTTAATCAACTCAAATTGATAATCATTAATCGCTAACAATGTCAACTTACTAAGCCAGTCGCCAGTTTGATTGGCCTTGGTCATTTTTGTTGTGGTTTCTGTTGCTGTTGCTGTCGTCATGTCATCTGAGCAGACGATCTCTTTAAGTTATTCCAAAAGCTGTATGATGTATGATGTAGTACTTACTCATCGGGTGAACATTGGCGAAAAAGCTGAAAAGCAAAATTTCGTTTTGCTCGAAACGTGTTTTCCTGCAGTGCAGACCGGAAATGCAATCGCAAACCTAAACAGAACAAAAGCAGAGTACGCAGAATGCCCACAACTATGAATGACAGTAATATGCCAGTGGGCAGTGCTTGTATACCCTGTAAAAGGGTTAAAAGCAAAGTCGCTTAAGTCAGTAGACATAATTGTGTGGTTAGAACTAGTTGCGGGGCATTGGGTTGATGGGCACTCTTGAATAGAGTATTGGTTAAAACTTATAATGATTAAAACACTAAATATAATAATAAATAAATAAAAATTAATTATAATCTGACTAATACTATTTCTGAGCTTGCAGTCAAAGAATAATTTTTTAGGTTTCACACACACAGCACACTTCACGGAAGCAAATTGAAACAAGTTTGAATACTCTGGTCAAGAGTGCGCTGTTAATCATGAATAACATTAGAAATTGATTCAGAAAGTCAACTTATTGAAGGCGTGATAAAAGCATATACACTTACATAGGATATAATATATATATACGATATTAGTATTCCAGTTCTACACTCA
The DNA here is from genome assembly GCA_035043445.1 of Drosophila silvestris. Taxonomy (NCBI): domain Eukaryota; kingdom Metazoa; phylum Arthropoda; class Insecta; order Diptera; family Drosophilidae; genus Drosophila; species Drosophila silvestris. The sequence continues at coordinate 7,024,929 of JAWNMZ010000138.1, forward strand.
TTTGGGTACATATAAATGATTGTACAATGATCGGTGCGGATCGGCCTTTGTTGTCATTTCAGTGAAATGAAAGTGCTTTCGTAAATGCACACTTTGTTTTGGTCTTTGTGCCGCCGACGAATCAATAAGAGTAATGCTATAAACCGATTAGTTGGACTGCCGTACAGATTCCACAAAAAAAAAACTATTTAAGAATGAATAATTTGGATAAAAGAAAGTTGTGTTGATGTCTTCGCCAACCGGCCTATGCCAGCCATAATTAAATCATTGAACTGAAAATATGCGACGATACTGCGATTGACTTAAGCTGACAAACGTTATCCGTTCCAATTTCAAATGACGACAGAGTTTTAACGGCGCTGACAATATACGCCCGACATTTTATGTTTAGGCCCTTTGTCTGTTCCTACAATGGGGGACAAGAATCAACAAAGTGCTCGGCGCATGAAATAATAATTTACTTCATAAAAACAGACGTCAGCTTAATATTCGTTCGTTGAGTTCTTCGTATTTTTTATTTTTTCGTCTTTTACAATTTTGACTGTGCTACTGGTTTTTTATTCAAGACACCAGATTACGCTGCTTGTGTGGGATTGAGAGACACCTTTGTTGCCATAAGAAGTCGGCTTCGAGTTAAGCTGGAACCGTTCAATTGGTATACACACATACCTCGGCAGTCGGTTTTATAACTTTGTCACAATATTTCTATGGCATTTTATTTAATGCCGACAAAAAAAAAAACCCAAACTAAGAATCCAACAAATTGCTTGCTCATGTGCAAAAGTCGTTTATCTGAAATCAATCAGTTGAATTTGGGTATACCAAAGTTAAAGTGAGGTAAAATGTTTACAGAAAACTACATTTTCGATCAAATATGCTTCGCCTATGATAAGTTTAGCTATAACAGAATAAAGTCAAATTTTCTTTTTAATTTGTTAACATCTTTTTGATACGGTTCAAGCCAAAATTTGAATCTTTGCTAATCACGAAAAGTTCACCTTCAAAATACATTTTTGTCTGAATTTCAATCAGGGCTATTGCCTTGAAAAAAGTACTACTTAATAAGTATTATGATAATTTTGCTGTAAAATTGCAGATTTAATATAGGTGGACTGAACTTGGTAAGCAAATATGACGATAATGACACGTTATTAACACCGGCATAGAAGGAATTTTAGACAATGCTGAGATCGGTGCAAAAATCATTTCTCAGTCGAGTTCAAAAGAGCAGGTTGCGCAAAAAACGACGGCAAAATTGAACTTCCGTATTTAGCGAAGTGGAACTGCATTTGTATGTACAAATTTCAGGTGTGGTACCAAAATGTTTTTGCTTGTGGCGTTTGTCAGTCTCCGACAGTCGGCCGAGAAGCAAGTTGCAAGCTCGTAAAAAGTAGATGAGTCGAATCTATATTTAAATTCGTTAAATATACATTGATCAAATTACGAGAATATCAACAATGCTTTAAAGATAAAAGCGGCTTAATAACAGGGATAAAGTGCATAATAGTCAGGCTTATGCCGCAAATAAATACAGACATAAATAATACACTCTGACAAGATAGTGTTGATGCATCCTTTCAACAAAATTACACTTCGCACATATTTACTTATTACGTACATATTTTGACACGTGTGCCTGCGTAATTCAGACCACATCAGCGGTCGGCCTTTGATTTAAATTGTGTTTATGCAGCAAATTAAAAGATCAAAAGATATATATATATTCAGCCGCATGAGCAGCTACATTTATACATTGCATACATATGAGGAAAAATTAAAAATTCCCAAGAAGAGAAGCTCGAATGTATTCCCATGAGTACCGCGTTGAGCATTGCATCCGTATTGAAGTGTCAAATGATTAAGGTAATTGTGAGAATTGCGTTTAGCAAAAGAACCAAAATGCAAGCGAATGCAAATTATATTATACAATTTCAATGTAAATGCAAAGGAATAAATTGCTTTCCCATATACGAAACTCGATTATCTGAACTCAATCTGAATTTGGTTTGGATATAGTTCAACTCAAAACTACATTTTCGATGGATAATTAAGTATTATTAAATTGGTAGCAGCGTTTTGGATGGGATGATCAGTTATTAAAATAGTATAGAGAAAGTAAATATTCCAAAACAAAAGAGAATTACTCCTAAAGAACACTTCTGCCTGCCTTGGCACCCTAGAAAATGTTCTTGAGTGTTAGAGAAACGTAGAAACACACAGCAAATAATACCTGCAGATATCTGGGAGAAGCCTTACAGTCCCAACTTCCTCTGCTCTTCTCTCTCCACTTGATGAAGTAACCAAGCAAAAAATAGAGCGCTTGCCAAATCGTACACCTACAAGCTGGGCTGGGACAATAATAAGGAGGAGTGCAGACCCTAACAGTTGTGGCCAGTTCGTGGAGGGAGTGCATCAGATCGTCTTTTAACAACTTGAACATGTGAATCAATAAGGCAGCCACATACATACATGAGTGTATGTGGGTGAAGCGTTTCTTGTCAGGAGGGAGTAACTACGACTACGGCAGTCCTCACACCTCCACAAACTACATCTCACACCTCTTTAGATACATATATATATATATATATATATATGTGTGTGTTGGAGTGTGATTGTATACATACACATATAAGTAAGCAAACAAGAGTCGAGCAGCATTGGAGTTACGGCAACCGAGATCGCTGTTTGCAGATAAGGCAGTTGGGATGTTTCTTATTGCATGTCGTGATTGTGTCAGTTTGTATGTTCCCACTGGCAGCACTTGCAACAGCAACAACAGCAACAACAAGAACAACAACAACAACAGCGAACGAACAACAACAAAAATTAAGCAGCAACCAATCATTGTTAAATATATAATGCTTGCCCGTTTGTTTAAATTGAAAAGTTGTAAATTATCACAGGCACAGCATCAAAATCAAATCATTCCAATTAAATGTGAAACCATTTCGCCAATGTGAATGATATTCTTATTTATTTTGCTTGCTTAGCTCACAGCTCTGTGTTGCCATGTGTTGCCATGTGTTGCATTTCGTGTATTTCGCATTAAATGTGCAATTTCATTTGATTATTCAAACACTTTGATGAGCTGCACATGTAGAACATTTTAAACGTAGCCAACATAATATACACGTAAGCAGATGTATATATATATATATAGCCTAAGTCAATATGATAATGTATAGAGGCAGACAGTTGTTGATGCAAAAAAAACGAACACAAAAAATGTATTTCACGCAAAACATGTAGTATAATGAGTTGTATACAACTACATATGTTGATTCCACCTGGGGATTGGGCATTGGGCATTGTTGACAGTGATCGCGCCACATGAGATGACGATATAGACAGAGAGTCGGCAGTCGCTAAGTGGCTGCTTACCCATATCATCGCGTTGTCTGTCAGACGAATACTATGCAGAGGTGTGCGTCAGATGCTTAATTTAAATTACTCGAGGGGCGGGACGAGAGCGATGCCTTCGAGCAGCAACATCAGCAGCACCAGCAGCCGCAGCAGCCGCCGCAGCAGCACCAGCAGCAGCAGCAGCAGCAGCTCAGCATGAGTAGCTGCGATTTGACACCTCGACTGACAGCTGAAATTGTGGAAAATTATTGAGCGCATTGGAACCCAAGAGGGCGCCCATTAGATGGCTGCATTTTTAAGAAAACAGAAACAGAACGTCTTTATTTTATTCAGCGTATTTGGAAGTTGTGTGAACAGGGCTATCGTTGCCCCAAAACCTCTAATTTATTCCACATCAAATTGCCGTATAATTAAAATGTTTTGCTACAAAAACCTGCACTTGGTGCTGATGCTGATGTTGCTGCTGCTGCTTTACGACTTCACAAACAAATAATCATATATTGTGTGTAACCTTATCTGGCCATAACTTTTATTTGCCTTTGATTGGTCTCTATTGAAGACAATCTTGCTGAGACACTAATGTTATTTACGTGCTTGATTTTGGGCCTATGTATCAAGTATTGCTCTGCAATGTATGCAATAATAATAATAATAAAAATAAAACAAATGGGTTCTATAAGCATCTTTGCCTTTCCCCCCAGACAACTATAAAATTATCAATTTATTAACAACGACATTCTTAAATACAAATATGACAAGAATGTTTACAGTATGTTCCTTATTAAGTCGAAAACATGTCCTTTTGCTTGTAGCACAACTATATTATTTGTGTTTTCGAGCATTTTTAAAGAGCAAAAGTTGTAAATATAAACCTTGATCATTCTTCGTATACCTTTCAGCAAAAATTGATCAAAGTGACAGGTGAAAAGTTAACAAGAAACAAGCAAAAGATAGTAAATCTCGAAAATTCAAGAAAAGGGTATCCACTCGCAGAGGCCTCCATTCAGTTTCTACCCGCTGTCTCAACTATAGTTCGTCCAACAGCTCCATTTAAGGGAACCCAGTACATTATGTTAACAATGATGAATTCAGAACCATGTCTTTTGTCGCCGAAAACATTTACCGCAACGAAATGAACATAAAACTGTCATATTTTCTGATGACTTTATATTTATGAAGGCCAAAAATGTTGATCACAACAAATAAAAAAGAAGGAATCATAACAAAAACCAGTTGTTTTTGTATGTGTTTCTCGAAATATTATTATGAATTCATATTCGTTGGACAAGACCCTAAGAAGGACTCTCTCTCTCTCTCTCCCTCTCACTCTCTATCTATCTACCTATCTCTCTCTCTCTCTCTCTCTTGCTCTACGTAGGAATGAACATCGATTGTCAGAACACACAGGCTGTACGTGCTTTACATTTTAAACGATTGCGAAGTCGTCTGCACTAATTGATCGCTTCCGACCGTGGAACCTTGGGAGACGTTTGTCAAACTGGACCAAATGAAATGTAATGATGTTCCTTCATGTCACAGCCAACTAGATTATTTCCTTCTGTCTGCGATTGTTATTTGACATTTGTCAACGATTATTGTGATAATATACATGAGCAAGATTTTGCTTGCATCCGTATTTCATTCTCATTTTTATGATCAATGCGCAGCAATTAGTTGTTTTTATGGAGACAGCCAGCTAAGTGAACTTGATATAGGGTTCAAAGTATAATTCTAAACTTATGACAATAATAAATTGTGCTACTTATAGTAGTCCTAAGGCATTCAGACTGAGTCTATAAAATTAGAGTAATTTATATGGTCTCAGTAAAATAAAATACTTTAAGTAGAGCTCTTTTGGTCTCGTCTAATAATAAATTCCTTTCTTGAGGAATTTTGAGTTTATTTTTTCTGAGTGTACATATAATGTGTTCATTGCCTAAAACATAACACCACATTCTACATTATTATTAACGTTCTCGACTTTAATTTCAAAGTTTATCACATGAGTAGCTCATTCGTATAATAATATTAACATTAAAATTTGCAAAATGCGTGTTCTTTTCCACTTGATTGAATAAATAAATACACACAATGTGCTATGGCGAACATACATATTTTGCTGACTAGGTAATACTTATGGGAGTATAAAAAGTGCTGCATGTTCCAGTTCCAGTTCCAGTTGCTGTTGCAGTTACAGTCCAGCTACTATTTAGCTGGGCCAACACGTGTCTGTTTTCATTTCGAGTCTGGTCAGATCCGATTTCCTGTTGTTGCTGTTGTTGTTGCTGTATGCCAATGTCGCCGCAATCCGAGTATGTTGACTAATGCCGATTGTTCACTGTTGTTTAACACCGAATTCCGGAACATATTCCTGGAATATGTTTTTCCCAAGCTTTTATTGCTGGCCGGCGACACCCGAGTTACAAAAATCGCCCAACGGACGACTCATATCATATTTGGTTTTAAATAAAAGTTTGCTTTGAGGTACACATTTAATTGTGGTTATACATATAATAAGCACAATTCAGGTAGACATTATGTATGTGCTAAACTTATGATATTTAAAGCGCTGACAAAGTATCTACAAGTTGAGCTTCATTGATTATATTGGCTGCATAACACTAAGTAAGTACCCTTACTATCATACCTTTCAATACTTCAATTTTGTTGCACACATTAAGATATAAAAAACTTGAAACGTTTCCCATTTTTATTATACATACGTATATCCATTGAGCACGTGTTGCTGTTACATATAATAAATTATGTTTTTTAACTTGCTGCCTCTTTTTGTGTGCGGCAAGTGAATTTAATGCTTTTATACATTGATTTTTGTAGCAAAAGTGGAAAGGAAAAAGGGAGTAGGTGTCGCCTATGCATGGCTTCAAACTATGAATGTAAACGGCTATACAGACCGTGTAGTCACACACATCCACACCCACACACACACACACACACACATAAATAGGTGAGCGTGTTCAGATGTGTAAAGGATTGTCAGGACGGTTGTCGCCACGCTTCTGGGGAAATGTTAAAATGAAACAATCTGCTACAAATGTGTAAAGTGTTCAGGCAACCGCCGCGCAGTCACCATCAATAAAATCATAACAACGCTCAAAGCACTCCCCCTCCTCGCACCCCTCTGAAAGTGTTTCCAAATATTGTTGTCGTGCTGTCGCAAAGGAGCAAAAGGAACAACGCCACATTTAGACTAGGATAGAAGCTGGCACAAAAAGGCTTTTGAAAATAAATAGCTTCAAATGTGAAATGATTATTGACGCTTTTTATGTTTTAATAATGTGTCGGGAATATACATTTATGTATGTATATATATATATACAAATATATATATATTAAGGGTTAAATGAACCACCCACGTCACAAACACTCGTCGCATTTAATTCAATAAAACTTTCAAATTCGTTTTAAAACGACACCGGCTGTTCCAAATTTATGGCGTTTTTCTTTTGTAACAGCCCCGTTTATTGCTTAAGAAATAGAAATGTACTTATGCCTGAATATCTCATGCCCAAGAGGTCTACACATATATAACAAAAAGAGGTAAACAATTACTTGCCTAATAGATACCCTATACTCAGGTCTGTCGCCACAATTAGAAAGGCTCTTTTCTACTATTAGAAAAAGTATTTCTCAATAATAGAAAATATTTTTAAAAAGTTCGGCGATTTGGATATGATATATATGAACTACCAATAAACCCAATCATTAGCTTCGATTCTTAAAAACAATTTATCTCAATAAGATATTCTTTGCATAGCATTAGCCTATTAAAACTCTATACCCAATTTATTTCCCTTGCTCTAGCTACAGGGTATTAAAGTATTCCTTAATTTCCAGTCAATGTAATCTTTGACAAAATCAACCCTAAAAGCTGTAAAGGATTTTTAAGAAATCTTCTGTCAAATAGTACTAGCGAACATGGATTTAAATGGTGAAAATAAAAAGAGTTAAGCATAATGATTATAATTAATCTAATATCAAGTCAGTAAAACAAATTAAATTATTTACAGGTGTAGAGGATGTTTAGCTACTTAAATGATATCTTTCCGAAACTCGAATTATATTTAATCATAAGCAATATGAAATATATTTGCAGTATTACCGAGTTTTCTTAGACAGTGACATTGGTTTATTTACTTTATGATATGTGACATATTGAAGGAAATAAATACATTTATCATCTCTGGCCAGGAACCAAGATAGACCACCCGTGGCCATTAGGCAGTAAGTGTATGAGTAAGAGCATACATCCTGTATTTTAGTGATGCGTTTGCATTTACTGCTGCTACCGCTGTGGTCCTGAACAAAACTCTTGTTTTCCTGTCGAAATTGCCACAATATCCTTTATGTCCATCGATATAACAGACAACGCACATACACAGAGAGAGAGAGAGAGAGAGAGAGAGGCTCTTATTGTTATATTGAACTTGTTGTTGCTGCTGCTGCTGTAGTATAAATCCCATACTGTCAGCCTGTGTGCCAGTGTGGCCGCCAACTGTATTAAAACGTATACAAGAATAATACCCAAGTCATTTATCACTTGGCATATTGTCCGGCTCTCCTGCGATTGGCGTAGTAGCGAACCCATTTCCCGCTTCAGTGCCACATCTCCGTATTCATCTGTGTAGTCACATGCGTTTCGCACTACTATAATAATAATAAATAAATATCGAGCTCCCCGGCACGAGCAATGGTCCACGATTCAATAGGATGACCTTTTTGCTGTCATTTAATTTCGAGCATTGTCTATGCGCTTTGGGAACGGAAACCCCTAATCTGGCCATGATGTTATTTGAAGTGCTATCATTCCATCGGATGAGGTATTGGGGATGGAAATGGAATTGAGCGGTGGCGAAATATTGTTCGAGGTGTTCTTTTTCTTTCTTTTCTATTCCTTACATTTCTTTTCGTTTTTTTTTTTTTCTTTGCCTGCCTTGTATAAAAGAAATTGGAAGTCAAAATATTTACGGTCAGCATTTATCTTCATTCAAGAGTCGTCTGCGCGGAAAAACCAAGCTAAGCACATTTCTCTGCTGGTGGCCTGATGCTATAAGCGAAAGCCGAATAATTAATTAAGAATGAAAACTATTCAATATGAAGTATAATTATAACCAGAAAATGTAATTATAAATTCGTTAATTGTTAATTAATTGCGGAAACTTGTTTTAATGTCTTTAGTCTAGGCTAAGATGATTCACTTTTTGCAACTCTACTCCGACTGTTGCCCACTAAGTGCAATACTTAAATTCATATATTATTGTATATCAATTTATTGAAACACATCCCAGGAACAACCCCTAAAACGGAACTACCACAGAAGGGAATTCGCCTGTTAATGCTGAACACAATAATGATGTTGCTAATATTTTGCGTTACTTAAAAGGGATTTCGTGACGGTTTGACTTTCTGTGGGATAATCAAAATTATAATATGACTGATTACCCCGGCTCGAAGCCTTCGACATACGCACACATCAATTTTAATGTAGATTCATTCAAACACAGGCCGAAATGTGTTAGCCTAAAACATACATGATGTATGTTGGCTTTGTAAGGGGTTGATTTTCTTATCGTCTCCCTAACTGTCAGAATTTTAGCACTCAAGCGCTGTACAGTGCTGAAATATTAATTTAAAGGTAGAAAAATCAATAAGAATAATCCCATATCAATTGCAACGAAGATATCAAAATTATAGTGTTCACTTGTTTGAGCTTGAAATCAGAAGCATATTTTTATGCCTCTATAAACTGATGAAGGACGTCATAGTTATTTATTTTTTTTTATTTTATTTAATATTTAATTTCAAATGAAAATATAAATTAAAGGATTTAGTAATTATGGGGGTATTAAATGTAAAATGATCCAACATTTATTACAAGAATTATGGAAACCCAGAAAAATACCCAATCAGACCTAGGAGGGAAGATGAAAATGTGCTAAAATCTCTGAACCTATCGATTAAGATAAGTAAAGCACGCTCTTGTTATTATTTTGCTTATATTTCCTGAAATTCCATACTACAATATGCATACAAAAGTACAAATATTTGAATATAAAATTTGATTGGAATTTATTTTACTAATTAAGTCATTCAGTCTGCATAAGCCATGAAACGGGATTATGGTTTACTTAATAAATAATAAATATATGCAGACATATACACAAACTACTAGATAAGAATCTACTTATTAAAGCCTATTATGAACTCTGCAATTTTTTCACTTTTTAAGGTCCTCTCCTCATGCAGTGGTTGCATTTGTGAGAGTGGCCGGCATTTTTTGGTGGGAGATAAAAACACGTGTTGACGTTACCACAAAGGCAAACAGCCCCAATGACATCAGCTCCATGCAGGACATACATACATGTGTACAGTAGCAACATATGTGTGTATTGGTGTAGGTGTATTCGTGGTTCGCGTATCGTTAAAATGCATTCGATGCTGCGGACCGATGCGGTCCTGCATCCTCATTAAAACAGTGCAACAAATGGAGGCGTGTGCGTGGCTTCTGTCCCATCACGAAATTTCCATATTGAAATTGAATTTTCGCTATGCTTGTTGCGGTTTTTCCGGGAAGGTGGGTGGAGGGTGGGATTTTCTTTTGGTCGCAATTTGCGAGTAATGTTAAAGCGTGCTGCTTATGCAAAACTGGAGCTGCTATTGATTTAACTGTCCTTTCCACTTGCAGTGACAGCTTAAGCGACAGATACAACTCAGTCAAAAGTATATTTAGCTGCCTATATACATTTATTTGTATATAGTATGTACGTAGATATGTACATGTGCTGTGTATTCACAGCTTGGAAGTGTTAAAAGCTCGGGATAATTTAATTAAAATTGTAAAATATTTGGCGGATTTTGCATAAGCCTGCCAAACCCATTAATTCAGAAAGCAACCCATTGTTGACCGCAACACAATCAAAATATGCAAATTTATCGCATTAACTCGCGAAACTTTCAATGCTAGCAACGAATGGGATAACAGCGGCAAAGAAAGCCCAAGTTCCAGCTAGTAAACAAATACCAGAGCAATTTAATTGGGAGACGACCATCAGTAACTTTTTTGGGGCACATCCATTTCAAATATGTATGTATATGCCAAGATACCCACGGGCGTGTTGCTGGGCGGTTCAAGATCATTGGGGGTCTTTGGGAGCAGCGCGTGTTTAACGCAAAGTAACTTGACATTTTCCACCCCAATTTTACGAATTTTGTAAGCTCTCAATGTAGTAGTAGAAGTAGTAGCTCACCCAGACCATTTCAAAAAGAAAACTCGGCACTCAAATCAGAATTATTCAGTTTTCAGTTGCTTTCATTTTAATTTTTGGAATATTTTTAGTTAAATCGATGACCAACTAATGAAAAAAATGGAAAACAGAGAGCGTCAGTCGGCTAGAATATGCTTTCATATTTTAAAAAATAAATAAATAAAGATTACAATATATTTCCAAAATAATGAAATATTCGTAGATTTTTGGAATTTATTTTGATGTTCTAAATGATTTTTCTTTCTGAAACTATAGTTTTGCTATCCTTGAGCCATATTTTTTTTTTTGTCGATTTTATGTATTCTACAATAGCCATTATTAAAGGTCTCTGATTCGGAGAACCATCTTCTCCAAACTATAACTTATGTAGCCGCACAAGCTATGAAATTCTTCTAAGAGAAACATGTGTTCGCATTTGTAATTCAACCTTGATGAAAGCGCGCTTAGCTGGCAAGTAATGTAATGTAAATGTAATGAGAAAACATCATTAATTTCAGTAGACAGCAAATCCTTTTTAAATTTAATGTACGCAAGAGGGATATAAAATTGTCTCCATAGCCATTATTGGCTTTCGGAAAACCTTTTTTGCCTATTCTAATCCTTCAATGCATCTAAATGGAATCAAATCCGAAAATTGGATTGAAGAGCAACGCCCACTCTTTGTATCACACCAGCAGACACAGCCAAATCGCAGAGACAGAGCCGTACACATTTATGGTTATTTGGCCGTTCCACCCAGCCCACCCAACCCCCGTTCCATGGTTTTAATGTGCCAGCCAAATGCTCAATTGCGGTATCCCAGGACATGCCGAAGTGAGCAGAATAGGGATTGCCCAAGGACTCAACACCATTGTGTCCTTAGCCAAAGTGGCCGACGATGACGACGATGCTGCAAATGTAAACAGCAGAAAATGGAGATTCAATTACTTAAACGGTTAGAGTCCATTGTTCAATATACTTGTGTATGTACACAAATTTGCATATTTCTTATTTTTGTTTGTCTACATCCTAGGTGCGATATCCAAATGACTCAAGTGATACACACTTAGAGCACATGTTGACTTAACTGGAGCATATTTTGATGAAACATCAAAGCTTAACAACATTTTTAATCGACTTAAAACTCAGTTGATTATTGCTCTTCTGCACTCTGAAAAGAAAATCGACCTGAAATGTGGAAAAAAACGCACTAAGTTGAAAATCGCCATAAAAACTAGAAAGTAAGCTTTTTCAAATTAAATTTTATAAATTTATAAGCTAAAATCTAAAATGCTTGAATATGTGAAATTGTAAAATGCTTAACAATAATATAATTAACAAAAAAAATACGTTTATCAAAAAAATCAGGAAATTATACATAGATTTTTTGTAAATTTTGGAAAAATATACACTGTAATAAAGAGAAGAAAAACAATGTTTTTCAGAAAAAGAAAATCTTGCGTTTTGGAAATATACTTTCTGAATACTAAGCTGAACTTCACTAGACACCAAAAGTATGTCGAAGGTTGATTTTTTCTGTATGTTGAAGCATATTTTTAAATGTACATTTTAAAATATAGTTTGTCTATTTTAAAATTAAACTAGATATTTCAGTTACAAACTTAAGCCAAACGGCAATATGCACCATTTCCGCACGATTCCTTATTTTTGGCTTGAGTAAAAATAATTTATGATTGTGCAGCAGAAGCTTCACCAGATTGGTGTGAGCCGCCAAAGCCAAAGCCAAAAAAATGAAACAACTAAAAAAAAAGAAAATCAAAAGAAAAAAACTACGTCATACTGCGCAAACTGTGTCTGACCTGCACAGCAGGCGCTGGCGGAGTTTTGTTCTTATCTTATCCTGCCTGTCGTGCTTGGAACAGAGAGTATGTTCTTATTTGTGAAATTGCTTACTTGCGCCGATCAGAGACTAACTAGTTTCTACCATGAATGCTGCTGTTGTTTGTCCGTCTGGTGGCTGTCCAAGTGCGCCTTGTCATTGTGGTTATGTTTGGGGATTGTTTAACAACAATATATGCAGACAAAGAAACAAACAAGGGATTACTTGAAACTCGTTGATGGCTTGGTGCCATACCAATATCTTGGCAACAAGCCTCGGACCCCCCGGTGACAAACACAGCCACATCCGATGTTCTTTCACCTACATAAGGATGTTTGCACTCCAACATCAATAGCCTACAACGATAAAAATCAAATATGCGTAGAGAAAACTTAATTCACCAAATCGAACTCGGCTTTGATATAGGGACCAGCCAGAAGTTGTTAATTATTAGAAATAAAATCATCCAAGCACAATCTAGCGATCAGATATATATATTAATTATTAAAAACAAAATCATCAATGAACCAAGCGCTATTCAAGGAAAATATTTAGCCAAAAAATATTTCCCTAAAAAACCAATAAAATATTCATCTGCAAATATTAAAAACTGCTAGATTAATGAAACCAGATCAGCAATATCTGCAAGCATTTATAACTTTAATTCCCACTTTGTCTGTGCAAAGGTAGAACATTATTTAATGTCTTTCACTTCAACATATCTGCCACCCAATCGATTGCTGACAGTTCTTTTCGGTAGCGAAATTAATTTCAACTTTTCAAACCCCTTGCCTTGCTTGTTAAAATCACACCCAAACGAATTAAGACACGTGTTTAAGCAACTTGATTTTGTGCAAAGAATGCTTCCAACCCTGCCGACATACATAGAAAACGTCTTACGTTCGGGGGGATCCATGCTGTGAGTTAATTCCTTTCGATGTGGTTATGAATTAGGCACAACTCATCATTTGCAGCATCTGTGACTGCAGCATTGGTGGATTGGTGGGAATAGGATGGGCGGAGTGGGATGGGGTGGGGACCGGTCCGCCTTCACAAATATCGCATCAGACACACAAAGTTTGTGTTAACACCCAACAACATTGCACTGCCGAAAGCCATCAGGAAGAACAATATGGCACGTGACACGTGCTTTACTGCTGCCCAGCGTCGTTATGTGACAACAAACAAATAAAACGTGCACCTCACACACCCGCCAGCCCCCCTCGTTTCGTTCCATACTGTATGTTGCAATGTTAAAAAACATAATGCCCAGCATACTATAAGTTTGCCACTAACAATGCGATTTATCATGCTATAAGAATTGTATTCCTCAGTCTTACATATGTGTTGTAAGTAAGACGAGCACTTTCTGCTTTCTTTCAACAACTTAATACCCTTTTATGTTTTTCTGAATTACAATTTGCTCTACATTATATAACAGTCCAATCAAATCTTGTTCTTTAAACACCCTAATAAATATATAAATAAATATAAGTAAGCAAGAGAGCTCGACTGGGCGATATCCTGACACCATCTGTTAGATATATTAAATCGATTAAAACACTTATTCTGGTTTTATTGCCAAATTTCAATGGGTAGGCAACTGCACATTACAATTTTAAAGTCTCTAGTTCTTATATTCTCTAAAGCAAGGACGTCCTTAAATAGGACTTACGGTTATAAATATTGACTCGACTTGTGATGCTCTTCTGAAATATATATTCTGTATGGGGATGCTTCCTTCTACCAACTCCAATCTTTTTCTACAACTTTATTATTCAGCTTTTACTTATTTTCAAACGCCGAAGATTCCGTACCTGTAGACCAAAGTCAAATTGCCGTCATCTAAATTTTGCATTCATTCAAAAAACCAACGATTTTTCCTAGTTAAAGTTAAATGATATCGTAATCGGATGCTGACATCTTTGAACTCTTTTATGGCTTAAATGTCTCCTGGTCATTATTTCAATTACTGAAATTTTTTGTTTCAAATTTAAATTGATATCAAATTTAATTTGTATTTTAATTTATTTTATTTCTTTGTGTCGACTGATATTAGTCGACATAAAAAGAATAAATAAATATTTATTTTATACTGTTCAGTGCCTACTTTTAGGCTTGAACAGTATAAAATAAATATTTAAACAACAGCTGCTCCCATTCACCAACCGTTGGCTACATTTACGATATTTGGTTTTGATATTACATGCACCGAATTCAATAGAAATTATGCCTTGAAGCGAAAAACAAGTGTTTGTTTTCAGCTCCTCGCCTTGTACCAGCACCGTGGAAATCAAGGAGACGATCTGCCTCGCCAGAAAGAAATACTACTGTCGAACTGTTATTCAAATTTCACCACGAATCATCAATTGAATATACATACACACGTTAAGAGCCGGGCAGTATCCCTTGATTTCTGATGGTATTTGTACTTGACGACTTAAAACACGCTTAGATGGGGTGAGCTTCACACAGGGGTTACTATGTAGCCAACATCGCTGACTCTGATTCTCTCCGGCCCAAAAGGGGCAAAGGCATGCGCGCTGGGTTTTATTAAGGTAAACAAGGACCGACGTTCGGTATTTGTGTTTGTTTTTACATCACTGTCAGTGCGCTGAGCACTGACTTTGACACGTTTTCTGACTTAATTTTAGTTTATTGCTTTTCTCTCTGTGTGTGTGTGTGTGTGTGTGTGTGTGCTGTGTGCGGTGAAAATCATTCAGCATAGAGAGTCCTGTGCGCATAGCACCCGTTCGACTGCAGTTTATGGCCAACACACACAAGAGTTGTTGCGACTTTTGTCACAGCCAAAGTCGACACGTGTTGCGGATGATATCCTTGCCGAATTGTGCTCCGTGTGCTCTTTTGAAGTCGCCCACTGACTGACTTTGCCTTTTGCGTTGACTTCTCTCCCAATTGGCGGGGTCGTCACTGATGCTAAGACGTGAAATTAAGTCAGCCTCCGGTTTTATTTTGGGGGTTGACGGCATGCTTTCAGAGCTCTCTACTTATGCATGTCACAGATATGAAGTTTTCTGTTTACTGTTCTCACGCTTGTGACTACCAAATGACGGATTGAATTAGGCAAATATTTGTTTATAGGGCGCTGGTCGCAATATATACAAGCCAATGTATGTACCCTTATTAGATAACATTGACTAAAGCAGCGACGCAAGTCGCTTGATTAAACCCCACTGATAATGATAATTGTATTTTTTTTTTTAATATATTCATCTATTTTTGTTTTTTGTTGTTATTTAATAAGTTATAAATGTATTGCACGTGCCACTGCTTATCGTTATGATAAGCTAAAAGGTGCATAAGCTCGAATAAATTATGAGATTGGGCCAACATCAACATCTATATTTATTCAATTACCACTTTAACTTTAGGAATATGATATTTATTACTTTCGATCTGCATTTGTATTTCCAGATGCCGAAAAGTCTACTGTTCTACTTGTGCATATCAATGAAGTATAAATAAAATATTTATGAATGCATATTAGTGTTTATATCTTTGCTCCAAATGAAGTCAATCTATTACTCTGATACCAAAGTAGAAGGCTGTATTATATTTTATTGGGCTGCTACGCCCCTACTGGGCGGCTGAGAAGTCGATAGCATCGATAAAACCACTAATATCCCACAATTAGAAGGCTGGAGACATAAAACTTGGAAGAATAGCAACAAGCACTTTTTATTTATTTATTTCTTTTAAGGTAGAATCGAGTTTCCACCTTTAAGCGTAGTATTTATCTAGAGGTCAAACCATGATTGAAAAGTCCAGGTTTTTTTAAATCGGTTAAATTGTTGGCAATTTTATGGCTCCGGAAAGTATTAATACAGGCCACTTTTGTGGATATCATTTTAATATTAATTTCGAGCCAGAATTGCGTAATCAAATTAAAATGTAGTATTTATCGACTTGAAATGAGGTATTTATCAAACCATGATTGAAAAGTCCCTTTTTTTATTTCAGTTAATTTTGCTTAGTTATGGGTCTGGTAAGTTTTAACCCGTCCTTACGTGTACTTTTTAGGGGTCTAGTCTTAACCTGGATTTTCGGTCAGAATTACTTAATCAAATTTAATTGTAGTATTTATCTAGAGGTCAACTTTAAATGTAGTATTTATGTATGATTGAAAAACCCCGGTTTTTCAAAATCGATTGATTTTTGGATAGTTATGACTCTGGTACATTTGAAAATAAAAGAAATTCTGTTGTTTAAATCGGTTAAGTTTTGGCAAAGTTACGGCTCCATAATATATTTATTAGTATTTGGATGAAGGTCAAACTATGATTAAAAAGCCCTTGTTTTTTTAAATCAGTTGAATTTTGAAAAAGTTTTGATCCGACCCTGCAAGCTCTTGGATGAAACCACATATCTCCCACAATATGAAAACTAGAGTCACTTAGACTTAGATTGTAGCTTCCTGGTGGCGTCATACAATGATTGACATATCAATTTCGCAGCCACACCCGGAAGCTAGATTGCTAGAAACCTTCTTCTAAGATGTATAAGAGATTCCTTGACCACATTAACCTCCGCCCCTTGAGAAAATCCTATATCTCACGGTCTTAGAATTAAAGTTAATCGTTTCCGAAGATTAAAGAAAAACAATTTAAGGACACTCCGCACAAATCGCCTCACACAGTTTTAGAGGTAGAGTAACCAATTTAAAAAGGTAGATTAATGAAATCCTTTTGGGTGGTGTTCAAATAGTAATAAGTAATTAAACAAGAAACAAACAGATTATTAGATAGACATCAAAGTAATTGTTTTTGCATGGCAAAGACTCATCCTACCAATACCGAATATATTTCATATACATATGAATATGCTAAATGATTGTTATCATTCTCACAATTTTACTCATTTAATACGAAATGGATATATACAACAAATTCATTAAACTTTAAACGTTATGCGGACCGAGTGGCCGTTCACAAGTGTTTACACAAGTCTTGAGTTTTAACTGAAAACATCATTTTCAGTTTGATGATGAATTCAAGTGCATGCCACGTTTCTCTGTTGCCGACATGCAGAACGCTTCTGTGCAGTCGACCCGACAGTATTTGCACAAAAAAGTTAATTAATTTAATGAAAGGTCCGCAAACTAGTGTAACAAGTTCAGTTGTCGTATACGAGTACATTTGTAATTGCATAAATAATGACTTGTGCCCTTTTCCTAAAAGGAAAAAAACAGATAATGGATGCATTATATATATATATATTCGAATATACCCTGCCCATTACAAGCTTTAATTTTTGCACCATACCAACCCCAAAAGTAAGCAACAATTTTTTATTATTCATTTTATAATGACCATTTCCACCTCATAATGTGAAATTTATTTTTTCGCCAGATTTAAGTTTTATTATGCTGAAAACAGTCGGCTTCTTTTGAATTGTTTATTTTGGGTTGCCGCTTAGGTGTATTACATCGGTTTTAGCTCTGAAAATATATATAAATATAGTTGGGACCTTATGCAGTCCTGGAAATAAAGATTTGGTGGATCTTCTGTTGGTTGATAGTTGATATTTGTTTCGCTTGTAGCTCTAAGCTGTTGTGCTGGTTTTCTTACATGTAAAAGATACATATTTTATTTATTATTAATTTACACGAAATCTTATAAAATAAATTAATATTCTTCCTTTGGTAGCTTTATCAGTATAAATACGCACATACAGACATACAAATATATGTATACATACATGTAATTGTATAAGGTTAAAAATAAATTGGTAAAAAAATGTATACATTCGCCGCACTCAAATACATACTATATGAAGTTTCTTGAAATGTACATTATTATAATATCTATGTATATATTGTATGTGTAAAGACATCTACACTTCTTATGAGTACATCAATTTTATCGTTTAATCCTCAATATTTTCCGATAATTTGTGTAGATCTGAATAGTTTATTATGGCGCGATGTAGGAACTCGTATTGTGCCTGGAAAAATTATATTAACTTGCATTAGTATTGTATTGAAAACGATAGACTTGTATATATACATACGAATGAATTTAAAAGTCCTGGTCGTTGAGATCGCAATTTTCTTGTTGTTGAACATATATCTACACTCTTCTCCAGTCTAAGATGTTGAACCAAAATGCACATGGCAACAAAAATTGAACTTCGATCAGTGCCCAAGCTGCGAGAAATCAAATAAATTATTGTTGCAAGTTAATAGCTATATACAAGGTCAATCAGAAAATGAGCTTACCTGCAGTGAACTGTAAGGGGAGATCGGCAACCAATATTTTTATGATTTTTATAATGCTTGTGAGCTTGGTCAACCAGCTCTATTATGCCCCGACACACTTCAGGAACTTCTCCATCGACAGTGGGCCAACCGTTATATTGGAATTGAGTCACCTTAAGGGTATCGTCTATTTTGCAATTCGTTACATAGAACTCTCGCCGTGTATAATACGGGCAACTTTCACTGTGTACGTATTTTACGAGTATTTGATCATATTGAATCTCATCATCGGCCCAATAACGTGGACATTTCCTGGGACCGTCTCCAATCTAAAATAGTTGTCAAATTAATCATGTGATTAATATGATGCAAAAGAAATATTGGGCTTGCTGTAATGCTCACTTCAGATATCATAATTAGTGTAGAAACACTTTGCTCCGAAATCATTCTCCAAAAATCTCCAATTGTATTTTCCAAAGGATCTTGTGCAATTATAAATGATTCAGTATTATCATATCCTTCAATGAACGAAGCATTTATGTATGTCGAATTATCTTTCATTGGTATTGGGCTTAAAATAACCTGGAAAGCAAAATATTACCGTATTAATAAAAAGATAAAACGAGTTGGGTATACAATTTAATGCTTACTCTATTACGATCGTATGGAATAACATCATGGCACCTGTTCTTCGAAGTATTCTCTTCAACTTCGCCAACGCTGCAAGACTTATTTATCTCATCCGTTGTGTTAATTAATTTCTTTCATTTGAGAAGGATATATAAAATATAACTTTAATTATATTGATATAAGCAATCACTTGTAAGACAAACCTCAAATTCTGTTTCCAGCAAGCTTTTTCCTTCATTGGGCTTAAACTTTAAGGACTCTATGGTTGATGGCAATAAATTTAAGAGTATATCCGTATTTCCATATGTGGCAGTGTCCAACAATGCGCGGTATAGAAAAATGTATTGTTTCTGTAAATACGATATGATATTACTAAATGTCAATCGAAAATCTAAGACTAAATTGTATAATATTATAAGATATTTATCTGCTGACTTACCAGCGATTGAACCAAAAAATTGCGCTGATGGCGTAAATCACACACGGTATTAAAAATGGATACCATATTTTCTTCCTCCAACTGTTGTACAAGAGAGTCCAATGCGACAAGGGTACCAGTTCTACCAACACCTGCGCTGCAGTGCACCAAAATCGGTCCCCTTTGCACCGAGTAGACTGAATTTATTTGGCGTATAAACTTGATGATGCCATGCGGATGCTCTGGTGCCATGAAATCCTTCCAAGTTAGGTAGTGGTATTGAGTTATTTGCCTATGATCTTCCTCGTCACCGATTAAATTTGATTTTGTGACATCTAATGACCGTATAATGTAGTCACCAGTTTTACGTTCGGCTGTAAAATTGACGGTTATTTCGCCAAACTGTTTGGAGTCGAAAACCTTTTCTGGCCAATATTTCGCGCATTTGGATTTATTATATTCCTCCAGATTTGTAAGCATAACTATGATCTCTAAATGCTGCTCCCATATCATTCGCCAAAAATCGTTGATTGTAGTTTCCATGGGACCCTGAGCGCAGATAAATTTCTTTCGTTCCTTATATCCAATGACAAAGTTTGCATTTATATAATCAGTACATTGATTTCCGTTGGTTGGCGATAATTTAACTCTAGTTTGATCATATGCTTTTATATCGGGGTATCTATTCTTGCAAGCATTTTCCTTCATGTCGCTATTTTTCGTTGTTCGATCAGTAAAGCGATTTGGGAGCATTTCATATTCTCGAAGGAAACCATAATCCGTATCCTTATGTCGATTCTTATACGCAGTAACTAAATCTGATTTATGAATAGGTCCTGTATCAAAGCCTTTCTGATTGCCAGACCCGATAAACTGGCTATGATTATTGATTCGACGTCCAAAAAGGGCTCTGAAATTATGAAAAATCATTCCTATAGCTATAAGTTATATAGAAAAGCAATAACAAATACCTTAACGAATCTCTCAAGGTCAGCGTATCTTCGTCAGGCATCGCGTTCTTTGTCTTCTGATGATGGATAATCCAAAATATTAAAAATATTATAATAAATCCAAATGAAATTGCAACAACTTTAATGCCGATATTCGTGTAAAACTTGGAATCATCTAGGGAATGAATTTGCTCTGCTTCAGTCGCAGGTGTAATCACATCGAAGTAATCGCTATATGCTATGCGTACCGTATTTCCGGATCGAACTGTATTAACAAAAACATTTATTTAATTATTAGCTTGTCAGCTTGCCTGTAATTTTAATCAAACACCTACCAATTATCTCAAGGAAACCGGTGTAGTTTGCATCAATATCTATTTCCCCATCATAAATATTTCCGATGTTATTTGAATTGGTCATGTTTGAATCTTCCCTCCCCATGGCAACTGTAGGATTTCGTCTTATTCTCATTTTACTTCCCAAAACTTTCATTGCATGCTCTGTCAAATTTGCATCTTTAAGTAGTTGTTCTTTTTGAATCTGTGCTGGATTCTGGACGGATTCTAGAAAAGGTCAAAATGATGCGGTTGAAAATATATATCAAAATAAAAGAGTAAAAGGCATGCTTACCTGTTTTTAAGGCACTCTCCACTTTCCGTAAGAATGGTGCACCGTCCAAGCATTTGCGACAAATGTTATCATTGTCGATGAGTTCTTCCTGTTTATTAAGAAATCGCGTTTCGTCCCCCAAAAATATTTCCGATTTAAAATATCGATTGCTAAGCATTTCAGCTAAATATGCATAGCTATTAGTTTTGTTACTGTTATTATTATTATTACTATTGCTATGCAATTCAGCATACGTAGCAACATTTAATTTATCCGGAGTTGGGAGTTCGCTATTTCCATTCAATATCTTGACAAGATAGAGTCGAGAGCAACAAATGGGACCATTTCTTTCACTTATCTTGGGTAAATATACTTTTAAGACATATTTTGGGCCATTCTTAACCTTTGTCCACATTGTCTTTCCAATTGTTTCAGGCGTCGATATCGGCATAAAACAATTGGTAACCGCTGCCTCACCATTTTTCTTATGCCTCGTAATGCCGGAAACGGTAACGGTATAATTTGTATTTGGACTAACGCCTTCATATACCGTCTTATGACTGGGCTCATCCACTCGACGTATTTTTGGGCCCCACTTCTCACTGAACACAGTGCCCTCGTGGGTATACGTATAATTCCCCTCCAAGATAATTAGATATGAAATTATTTTGCCATTTGGTGTTTGCGGTACGTTCCAAGCAATAGATATGGAATTGAGCCTGGAAATGTCCTGTTGATTGCAATGGATTTTCAAATTGGTTGGTTTCGTTGCGACACCGTCCATTGTTGTGCCATTAACAACTTCAGACCATGGACCGCAGGTCTTGGTTAGATCACTGCATGCCCGCACTTGAAATTCATAGTCTGTGGCTGTCTTCAGTTTATCAAACATATAGGGTAGATTTCTTGAGTTCTGTTGGTAGATCGCTTTTTCGATTAATTTCGGTACATCGGCCGATTCGGAAACGGTCAATTCATAGTATTGAATATATTCAATTAAATCGTGCGATGGTGGACTCCAGCCAATCGTAATTGTCGATGCCGTACTGCCCGTTGTTTCCACTTTGGGTATAAAAATTGGATCATGATCTAAGGTCGTCACACTGAATGGATATTGATTTGGGATGCCATCACCGATTGAGTTCTTTCCCGTAATACGTAGATTATAGGTTGTATTTGGGCTGAACCCATCCAAGACGCTGGATGTGCTATTACCGCTGATTACTTCCTTATAATAGGTGAATGTCGGCGAGCCTTCTTGCGAATACTGTATGAAGTATTTTTGTATGGGATCGTTGCCATCGTTTACCGTCCAATTTAGGAATATTTTGCTAGCACCAACAGCTTTTACATAATCAATGCTAATTTGTGGCACTTCCATTACAAGTAATGCGATTTCTTTCGAAATAATCTCAGCCTCATTTTCGCCATAAAAAACACATTTATATGTGCCATTTTCCTTTTTATACACCTCGGTGAACTCTAATGTGAAGTTCACTTGCGTATCGCTCAAGCGATGTATGGTGGAAAAGGTGTCGAGGAAAGCAAAAGCGCTTCCATCTTTAAGCCATTTGAGCTGCTTTTTTGTGGTAATGTTTTGTGGATAAATATCAAATATACAATATATAATGGCACTTTGTTTGATCTTTCGCTTTATGTTTTCGACGGTGCTCTCAACAATTTTTGGTTGGAGATATGGCTGCAAATTGTATTCAACGGTTTCATTAGTCTGACGATTTTTGCATGTGTAGTTTCCACTATCCGAAATGTTTACTGCACGTATGTGAAGAATATTTTTATACGTTTTTATAAGTTCCAAATTGCCATTTTCATCCGCACTTGTAATATCAGCTGTTTTTGTAAATCTGCAAATAATAATTCACTCATTAATATTGTAGCGAACATAAAATAAACTATTGCAACACGATCTTTGTTGAACATACATAGAATGGGACCGGGAAAGATAAGGTTAGTAAATTGAGTTCAAATTAAAGACTGTCTGCTAACACACATTGAAATTTCCAATTGAATTGAAGCTTCGTGGAGTCCATAACAAATTCTGCCGATGATAATACAGGCAATCGGCCTTTAACGAATCGTACGTCTATATACATATGGATCTCTAATAAAGTTGCCTCATGCCTACAAATTTGTAAACATATCAATAAAGTGGGGCGCACCTGTTATCAAACTTATGATCGGTTAGATTATTAAATGTCCATGTCGCAGGCTCTTGGTCAGTCGTACATTCAAAGGTAGAGTTTCTTCCAATTTCAACCCATTCTGAAATAGAAAAGAGGGCAACCAAATACTGATGTTACTAAATAATCACAATAATTATAATATTAAATATAAGATTTTAAAATGCAAATACTCTCAAAGTAATATAATAAAAATAATTTAGCACTACAAATTTTAGAGACAGGTTACAAGAAATATTCTCTTTCATAGTTATTCAATATTTTCATATAAATACAATTAACATGTACAAAATAACAATAGTTTTTGTTTCGAGTCTGTATATTTAATTCTGGCGATTACAAATTTTATTACACATCCCCCAAGCTAGCTGCTGCTGCTGCTGTCTTTCTTCCTCTCACACACTACTACTATACTTAATTTAAAGCCGTAAAAAATGTATGAATCATTGTTTCTTCTAGTTGAGCAACCCATAATTCTTAATTGTTGTTATTTTGATTTATATGCCCAAAACAAAACACGTTTGTTTAAAAGATAAGCCTAACAAAAATTAGTTTCACAGTTGATTTATCTTATCTTATTCAGTAAGAAAAAAGGGTGTAGACACTACTAAAAATAATACTAATCAGATCTCCAAATCAAACAAATCCAAATTAAAAGTGTCATGGATGACCATCGATTTCGAATAATTTCCGCTTTAGTTCTGTTTTTTATAAAGAGACAATCAATTTTGTGTTTTTTTTTTGCAATTTGAAAGCGGCTTTTTACACCTTTTATCCTTACTACATACATATGAGTCTGTGGGTGTATGTATTAGAGTACACACTTGTATGCGAGCATTTGTATCTAACTGTATACAAAAACAAAACAAAAACAAAAGCAAACACAGAAAATTAACGTTTTAATTAACTTCACTTATAATGCATAGATATTTGAATTTAGATACCTTTACTGAATCCTTTCGCAAATAAGTTAGTAAATAAAAAAAGTATAATTATCACATAAGCATCTATTCGGTGTTCGGCAAAACACGCCATCGCCTTAAAACTATGCGGGTCCTTTTCAGTAATTCAAAGGGAACAAGTTAGTCCCTCTCCGTTTTGTATCAATTTCACTGCAGCACACTTTTATAGCCACATAATTAAAATCTTATTTACGCTGCTCGTTTAGTTAATACTGGCTGAGTTCTTTTTGGCACAGGCGATTTAGTGTTGGAAAACATTTTAAAAAAGAAGTATTCTATGAATTTATCTATCATACAGAAAGGGCCATGAGAGCTTTCGTCGTTTTTGGAACACAAGAGAACGAAACATAAATGATAAAAGGCTGTACAATAATATATTTTTCACTCACTTCACAATTTTCGTCTCTTCTCAATATTTAAAAATGAAAAGGATTGTTGCCTTAATTTTTACCTGATTTAATTTGCTTTCGCAAAATTTATAATATAGAGTATATTTCAACATGAATGTTGCTTTGTAAAGTAGAGAATAAGTCCTTGTGCGGTTGCCCTTTAAGTAAATTATTCCTATAAATTTAAGTAACCAAATTACATTGAATATTCAAGTACTTGTTGAGAATACCGACTTCTTACTATATAAATTATTTTTTATTGTTTTCAAAAAATATTAATCGTTTCATTCCATTGAAAGTATAAAGTGTGCAGCTATCTTGACGCTCAGAATAAATACAGTGTTGCATTTAATTATCGATAGACGTAGATGCGGCTTTGATGTTTAATTCACTTTTTTATTACCGGCGCAACTTGTATTCTATTTATCATAATTTTGACAAATAGTAGTGTATAGTTTTTAAACAAAGACCAATAAATTCAAACTACATTATTGAAATACATATATTTCAAAAATGAAATTAGTGAGGTATGAAAAAGGCGCCGAGCTCAACCACAACCACTAATTGTATATATACACACACACACATAAACATGTTTTGCAAAATCTTATACACACATGCATGCAAATAGGCATGTGCAGCTGCGTGTGGATTAATAGTGTAAATGAATAATAATAATAATTAAGAGCGAAAAGGTTCAATTGCTTAATAGATTTATATGTTTGTAAATATGCAAGACAATGCCTTTTACTTTTCTTCAGCACGACAAATGCCTGATTTGTATGGGATATGTTTTGGAACATTTTAAGCGCCAAATTTAACGGTTTACATGTGTAACATACAAATAGATTGGAATTAATAACAACTGTGTGAATGATAATTTAAGAAGAATCGGAAAATAGGTTTTATTATATTAGCATATCTATATTCTTGTTGTAAACGTTTACCCAATTTGGGGCTTAACATTATAATATTATATTTAATATTTTTATTGATCTATAATACTGTTATCTACAGCATCTATAGTCATATTATAAACATTTTTATATATATAGAATCTATCTTTAATATTTAAAATTGTATGACAAATAATATATATTATTATTATAATTTGTGTACTATCTTCTCTACATAATGATCCTCAGTATTTCCTAAATGTGTTCAACCATTCAACTTGTCTTTTTCAGATTCCTGATGAAACTCAGTCACGAGACTGTAACAGTTGAGTTAAAAAATGGCACTCAAATCCATGGCACAATCACTGGAGTCGATGTTGCGATGAATACCCACCTGAAGAGTGTTAAGATGACCATAAAGAACAGAGATCCCGTACATTTGGAATCGCTGAGCATCCGGGGCAACAATATACGATATTTCATATTGCCGGACAGTCTGCCACTGGAAACGCTGCTCATCGATGACACGCCAAAGTCAAAGTCAAAGAAGAAGGACAGTGGAAGGGTTGGAAATCGTGGCAGAGGCAGAGGCAGTCGTGGTCGTGGAGGTCCGCGAGGACGCGGCAGAGGCAGAGCACCCTCCAGACGTTAAATATATAGTGATGAAACAAAAAAGTAAATGTATGAATACGAATTACAAGCGCCCGGTACGACAAAAATTTGGGTACTTTTGGAAGAATAATAAATTTTTGATTTTATAATACATATAGCTTTTTTCTAAAGATATGCATATTTGCTTAGTTTTATATTTTAATTAAAGTAGTGACTTTGCATTTGACAAGTCATCTTATTGTATTTTCGCTTCAATTTATTCATCAATTTGAAATGAATCTATAACTAAGATAAACACTACCTGAGCTCCGTTTCCGTTCGTATCAGCAGCTGGCAAAACTGCATAATCGATAATATCGATAGGTTTTTTTTCACTTTGCCTTTTTCGATAGCCGTGCTTCCACCATGATAAAATAGTTAAGAAGAGTTCTTAAGTAAGTGGTAAAGTTAATTAAAATAAAAATTTGTCTTTTAATAAAGGGCACATTCCCTTTACACATTTTGCTATGTTCAGCAAATTTTATATGCTTGAGTCTTAAAATAGGTATACAGCAATAAACCTTAATGCAGTCGATAGTTTTGTAGTTAGGCATTAATATGCATTTAGTTGACGGTCACACTGCGTATGTTCAGTCTGAATTCTTGTTTTTGTTCAACATTTTAAGTTTTTGCGTTTGCCGTTGAATTTGTGTATTATGCCACCCCCAAGACCAAAGGGGATAGGATTTACAACAGGGGTAACACCAGCTCGACCCGGTTCAAACACCCCCATGTCCGAAAGGCAACAAATGGCTTTGTTAATCCAAATGACAGCAACCTCCTCAACAGGTAAGCAGCAAGCCAGCCCCAAAACATACATAAATCTGTCCATGCTCGCATCGCATCGCATCTACATACAAAAGTAAATACATACAAACAATGGCGAATACATACAAAATACAATACAAGATGAAGTCACACGCAGCACACCTAAAATAATAATAATAACTAAATAAACCCGACTATGAGCCTACAATCAATTCGAGGTGTATATGTGTGTGTCTGTGTATATGTGTGTAAAAGTAGATGTATGTAAATGTATTGTATATGTGAAGTTTCCAATGAGTTGTTCTCTCTCATTCATAATTCTTTCACTCCGACCACGCCTAGCGTATTTTTTCGGACGAATAGAAAACGACTGAAGCAGTTACTTTTTTAATGCACCATTATTAGTTGTACGTATATATATATAAATATATATATATATATAAATACGTTATGTGAGTGTGTGTGTTTAATAAAAACTGTTTATTGATGTATTATGCATATGTGTGTATGTATTTATAAGAACACCCTGCTCGCAAATACATTTACTGCAGCGGGTGTTTTGATTTTTCAAATAAATATGTAACATATATATATATATAAACCGTCAGCTTAGTTTTAAATAATGATTTTGACAGTTTGTTGGTTATATCATAGAATATATAGGATACATTGATGTTTCTGTGGGATATAACAACTGAACTTAAGGTAATACCTAATAATATTGTTTTGTTAAAATTAGCAATAATATTGTATTAACAACTTTTGAACATTCACTAATCATATTCTTATTTATGTGTATAATGGTCTTGTATACATATTATGTAACAGGCAAAAGTAAGCAGCTCCGATAAACAAATAAATTTAATATTGCTTTTTTTCTTATTTTAGAGACAGCGCGAACGCATTCAAAAAAAATGATAAGAAAGGAGATGTCGATGTTGAAGAAATCAATGTGAGCGAAAAGCAATTAGAGATTGTGGATACGAAGGATACGAAGCCATCGACGGAGGAGAGTTCAACGGATAGTAAAAGTGCCGAGACGACGACTGCAGCGCAAAACGTGACAAGCAGCAGCACGAAGCGAATTCTCTCAGATGTCGAGGAGGATTTCGAGGAGCATGGCGACGACATCAAGAAGAAGAAACGCAAAGATTTAGATAACCCAAAAGATGTAAAAAATCCATCCACCAAAATATCATCAAAGCTCGATAAAACCTCAAAGTTAGCAGCGACAAAAAATTCACCATCTGCGAGTAAAATAAGCACAACAGTTGCGGACAAAGAGTTGGAAGTAAACAAGACGCTTGATATCGAGAACAATGAGACAACAGAGAATAGCGAGGATTACAAGAGCAATGACAGCCTGTACAATAATAATGGCGCACTGAAGGTGCCACCCTTGAAGATCGTAATACCCCAGCAGAATTGTTCCATTGACACCGAGGGGAATGTGCTGCGAACTGGCAAAGTAGCCGCATCTCGAAATGCCGCCTTGCCTTACGTTGTCAGTTCGAATAGTGATTCCATTGACACCATATTGTCCAATCAATGCCTTAGTCCGCACGAGAGTAGTCCACAAAAAGTGAACATTGCCTGCTCCACAATACTCGACGATAAGAACATTAAGCTATTCAATGATGAGAAAAATCTGAGAGTTCTGCGCAGCTCTTATCGCAGTGGAGTGACGAGCGCTGAACGCAGCTCGAACAATTCATCTCCGCAAATGCAGAGCAGTTCACCATCGCCGGCATCCTCGAATCATGCCACCGACAATGTGGACATTAAGGGATCCTATACAAACATGACAGCCAGTCCCATTCAACAGAATCAATTTGATCATGATGTTTTACCCAATGTGCCGAGTCCTTCGACCTCATCGACGTCATCGTCCAAGGATATTATCTCATCGTCGCATGTGGATCTTCATCCGCGCAAGCGCAAGATTAGACCCAAGAATATCAATGATGACAACTCGAAGCATTCAAATGCGGATAACAACTCCTCCTCATTGGCATCGGGCGAAACCCATCCACATGATTATCCATTTACTAATGGATTTCAAATGTTCTTAAATATACGACGGCAAGTGGAGAGAAAGTGGAAGAATCTTTATCCCGTTAAGCCAAGACCTCCGCAGGGATACAATGATTATTTGCTCACCAAAAAATCATATCTCCTGAGGCGAAATGTGAGTAAACCGGAAATTCAAATACCCGATGCCATTCCGGAGGAGATGCGAAAGTTTTACGTGGAACAGGAAAAGGCGAGACAAGAATTAACCGAAGAACACATTGTGGAACGAGAGAAACTTTGCCTGAATGTCGAACAGGAAATAATCCGAGTGCACTCGAAGGCAGCCAGAAGTATATCCGGGCAGTGTGCACCGTATTCCGTGTGTACATTCCTCAAAGATGACGAAATCTACAATATGATCACGCCGGAGCAGGATGAGAAGGAGAAAAGTGCTCGCTGTCGTTTCAATGGCCGATTGCTGCTTAGCTGGCTCCAAGATGTGGACGACAAGTGGGAAAAAATCAAGGTATATCTATACTATATCATTTATTTGAAATTGAAATACATAACTTTTAATTTGATTTGTAGGAATCGATGGTTCTGCGGCAGCACAATGAGGCGGAAAGCCTTCATGCCGTACAATTGATGGACTGGAATATTTGCCTGAAACAAAATCAATTGTATGATTACATTTTCGAGTCCAGCGACGAAAGGGTTCATGTGCCCATCGTTCATGTTGGCGAAGATTTTGACATTTTACCAGCGTGAATTTTGTTTTTATAATCAAACTGGCAAACTTGACGAAAATGCATCTTTAAATATGTGAATATTAAAATGTAAAAATTACCAAAACTGTTCAATTTTTAACTAATCTAATCTTATAAGAGAGAGAGAAGAAATAAAAAAATTAAATAAGAGCGGCAAACAATTGAGTGTCAATGAGTGCCACTGCAGACAGGCACACATTGGCAGTAACTGCTGTCGACTTTGCTCCAATAGGTGTGATGATTGGTTAGGCCAGTGTCAAGAAAACATGTACATTTGAGCCTATCACAATATTTATCAAATGCAACAACAGAAAATTTCCGTTTATAGAGAAGGCCAAAAGAAGACAATTTATTTCCATGCTATTATTGGAGACCCACTTCAAAAAAAAAACTCCCCTCAACAATTCTTACAATGAAAATGAGAAATTTGTTTAAATTGAATTTATTTTATTTATTTTCACAATTGAATTATTTATTTATTTTTTATTCATATTATATTTATTTCATATTTATTTTTTTGTCATATTGTTCAAAATATTACGCGCAAAGTTAACCATCTCCTGCAAATAGAAGAGAAAGCCAAGTAAGCAAAGATTTCAAGATTTTAATAATGTAATATTACTTACTTCACAATCCTCCAATAATTGTTTGCTTCCAACTAATTGCTTAAGAATATTCTGAGCCTGTGCATTCTGTTTTTGAGTGCTGTTCCAATTAAACTTTGTTGAAAGCGCCGAAAGAGCGCTTAAGGTGGACTCCAGTTTGTTATCATATTCGTTTTTGTTCTCCAAATTCCTTAATAGAATCGAAACTGCGTTTTCTTTGTAGATAAGATCTGTACGAATGAATTAATTTAATTTTAATTATATTTATTCTAACTGCTTATTATTATAAACTTACCTCTGACAGCGCTAATGTTGGATGCCAAGGATGCTATTAGAAAAGCTGCTCTTATGTAAACTGAATCATGTTTAGTGTTTAGACAGGAAACTAAAGAACGTATTCCGTTTATGCGCAGGAATTCGTTCAATCCTGGTGAGAAATTCTGTATCAATGATGATACTGCGAATATGGAACTGCGTGCCATGAAATCATCGGCATCATTCATGGTTGAGGTAAGTACTGGTATTAAATGTTCGTTATAAAAATATTTTTGGCAGAATTCATTGTTTTGTGACATTTCGGCCACAATAAAAATGGCATTTGGTCGTAGATTATAATCGGGTATTTTGATCAATTGCAATATTATGGAAATGCCTCCGACTTTCACCAACGAATTTGCATTATCAATGTCGTCAATCTTATCGCGTATTACATGCAAACTATGCAGCTTTTGTTGGATATTCGTCGATTCACTTTTCAAAATTATCAAAGCATCTTGCAAACTACTGTCGGCATTTATTGATTGTAGAGCACCTTGTAGGAAATCATTTCTCTGAAAGAGATAGATAAAACAAATATAAATATGGGCAAGAGAACAGTAATTAAAGTAGATTAGATAAAATTGCATAACTGATTAGAGATATGCCCTAATGACATTTAGGTAAGTAATATGCCCATGCATAAGTGCATTAAAATTTTCTAGAAGTTATTTACATTTTCTTCACACATTGGCAGTCTTCACATTTTGTAATCACGAGTTTTTTCTTCTTATAATTACCTTGGCATCAGTTGCACAAGGGATTGTGGTTGATTCCTCGTCATTTTTTCCAGTGTTTTCCACAGCTAATCTTAATAATGCCTGCATTCATAAAAAATTATTAATAAATCCCTTAAACAACATTAACAATAATCGTTCCTTGCCTCTAAATTTTGTTTGCGTTTTGAGGAGGAACTTTTTGTTTCCATTTTAGCACTGATTTATTGATTTGTATTGATTTATAGATTTGGAATAATAATTGTTTATATTTGATGGAATGAAATCATAATATAAACATGTGCAGTGGTATTTTGGCAAGAGGTGAAAGTCCATCGATGGCCATTCGATACTATCGCGTCTTAAGATACTTATCGATAGTTATAAAATAAAGATATATTAAAAAGAGATGCATTTAAAGAAAACAAAATAGACATATTCATTTTTGAAATTTAGAAATTTTAAATTGCTTAAATTGAAGTCTTACACATTAATTTCCAGCTATACCAAAGCCAAATAAAATTCTATATTTTTAATTCAGCGTTCCAAAATCGTTTGATTCCTACAGCAGTATTTTTTTTCGATTAATTTACTACAAAAACAAGAAAGACAACTTTAGTGTTATCGGACACAGATGTTATGTTTTTTCGAGTGTTATAAGTCTACAAAATTGAATTCAGTGTTTGTTATGATACCGGAACGCCCGCATTATCAAAATAAGAACTTCAGAGATAGTGCTCGTTAAATTAAGAGAGCACGACAATGTTAAGGGATCTGATTACGTGGGTATTAAATACTTATTTTGAAAAGTATTTGGAGAATGTGAACTCTGCTCAACTGTCTGTTGCGCTCCTATCAGGTATACAATTGCACAAAGTCCAAACCCAATTACGACATAAATATCACGAGAATTTTAATGAATTTAAGGCGAAGTCGAGCTCGAAAACATTCCGATTAGAAAGGATGCGTTGCGTTCACTTGGCCTGCCAATTGAGGTGTCATCAGGCAGCATTGGCAAGATTAAGCTGCAGGTGCCGGTTCGACAATTTCGAACCTTGCCATGGTGTATTTCGGTGGAGGGATTGTTTTGCGTTGTCCGTCCCAAGGACTTTGAGAATTGGGATGAGGTGAAGGAGAAATTGCTGGATTTGGAATACAAGCAATCTGTTCTGGACACCGCAGAGGCCAATTGGCGTTCGGAGAAGGGCAAACAAATTGAATCGTATTATTTCTCATCGTATAATAACTGGCTGAAATATGGAACGAATATGGCAACGAATATCATTGATAACATTGAGCTTAAAATATTCGATGTGCACTTTCGATACGAGGATATCGTCGATGTGGGCAATAGCAAAATTGCGACTGGTATTAAAATTGGCTCATTAACTGCACAAAGCTGTGATTGTAACTGGTCAACCGGTTCAAATAAAACGATCAATAATGAGACTAATTTCAAAATCGTTGAATTGAAAGAGTTGTCCTTGTACTGGGACACATTATATGATGATATTCAATGCCAGAAGTTCACCAACCAAGAGCTGCTCACGAATATGAATGCGACGTGTCAAAAGCGAGCACATGAATTTATAATTAAGCCCATCAGTGCAACAGGTCGATGGAAACGTGAGAAATCTCCACAAGTAATACGTTCAAAAGACAAGCCACGAGTCTCCTGCGATCTTCTGGTACCTGAAGTTATAATTGTGCTATCCAAGGTAAGTTTGTATTAAAGAATGTCTCTTAATTTGAGCATTATTTAACTGACCTAATTTAATTTGTTATGATTGCAGGCTCAACATGATCAAATACAGGAAAAACTCGCTGGCATTCAACAGATTAAGGAGATATGTCAATTTCGATTGAAACGACCAACTTTCAGTATTAAGGATAATCCAAAAATGTGGTGGAAATATGTGCTCGCTTGTCATGGTCGCGATCTAAAAACGAGAGACGAAAAATTTCTAGCACTTAAAGAAAATGTGCGATATATGCGAATTATTCAGGAAGTGATATTAAATCCCAACGAAAATTTAAGTACCGATGACAAAGAATTTAAATCGTACATTGAAAGTGATAGAAAAGTTACGGAATTAATCATTTTACGCAGAATATGCTTTGAAAAAGTATTCACCAAGGGACTTTCCATCAAGTCGGAGAATGTGAGGAAAGGAAGAAATATGCTATTCCATTGGTTCCCAAACTGGATGGGTTGGTACGGTACGACAAACTCTGCAGGCTCTGCAGAGCAGGATGAATCTTTAAAAAATCTCGAAGATGATATTTTGGTGGCACTTGAGCACTCATTGCAAAATCAGTCGCAGTTGAAGAGCGACTCAATTTTTGGACATTTCACTATTGAGCTGATTAAAGGTTTTGTTATTCTGCAAGCCGAACAATCCCCTAAAAGTGAAGATTGTGTTTGTGTAGAAATGCAGTTTAATAATCTGTCATCTTTTCTGCAAATAAATCCTATGCTAACATCCTATGTGGCTGGGATATCTTTGGGTGAAGTATATCTCTTGGACAAAACAAACAAAGATACAAAACATTGTTATTTAATAAAACCACAAACTGACAGATCACCGTCAATAAACCAATCGGATCTGAAAAATGCAACAAGCTTACCAAATAAACAGGATCCATTATTCCTGCTGCAATATGAAAATGATGATCAATCACAATACCGACTTACAATCAAATCGAAAAGCTTGGATTTAATATATAACCAGGACGCCGTTGACTGGTTCTTAAATTTCTTTACCAAATCTAAACAAGTGCGCTTAATAAAAGACAATAATAGTATTGAAAAAGAAAAGAAATTTCTAAGTTCTTTTAATCAGCATTTCGTCGGAAATGAGGTAAGTAAAAGCATATTAATTAAATATTGGCATATTTAATTGTTGACCAAATATTTTTTACACAGGTAACTCGCAAAAATTGGACTTTTGAAATTGAGGTGTTTGCACCGCGTATTATATTTTGGAAAACTACAAGATAAGCAATTCCTTAATGGTTCTAATGGATTTTGGAAAATTTCAACTGATTAAATCTGATTTCACAAAGAGAAACACCGCGATTGTTTCAAAACCAGCGGAAACTTCAACCAAAGATGTCGATGCAGATGATGATGATGATGAGGATTTTATGACTCCATGCTCTACTCCACCGGGATCACAGAAAAGTGGTTCAGATTCTCCGACAATTCGTGAAATCCTGCATGACGATATGATAAATAAAAACAACCAACTGGAGTCTGCATTGCATAATAAAATTTATAATACATACACGATAAATTTAACGAACTTACAAGTCTTAGTTTGTAAATACCAAGAGAGATGGCAAGCTAGCTTGAAGACTTCTTCGAATTTTCATATAATCGATAAGTTCAATATCACCCTGACGATCGAGCAACGTATCGTGTTCACATCAGATCCCGAATATCCATCGCTTACACTCTTTGGGACGTGTCCGATGATATTGATTCATGGCAATGAAGATAAAATTCAACATTTCTTAAACATCATCTATCCGATAACGAACAACACACGACTTAAGAAAGAAAAAACAATACGTGAAGCTGAAAAAAAATCTTATACCGATGAGACTAACAATAAACCCTATTATAATGTTGATGGAACTCATTTAGTTGTCCAGTTTGCGATAGGACAACTGATTGTCGAATTGCAATCCAAGGAGAAAAGTATTGCCGAACTGCAAATTATTGGAGCACGAGCTGGTTTAGTCACCGCAGGGAAGGAAACGACAATCACAATGTCTGTCCATGGATTGCTACTTGTGGATGCTATTCAGTCTTTTGGTCCCGACTTTGAACTCTTGGTGGCCAGCCATCGAAATGTCGGGTGAGCATCTAAACGACATAATACATCTATAATTTCAAAGCAAATCAAGTAAATGTTTCTGCTTTTCAGTATGGATAGCTTTTCTGGAAGTCTAAAGCATAGTACAGCTTGTTCACCGGTTACGCCCGGCTCTCCAGACTCATATGATTATCACAGACCGACAAGTCCGCATATTATCACAAAAGCAGTTCAAAACATTCAAAGCGGTATTGAAATTTAATTAAAAATGTTCGATAAATATTTATTCAAGCAAATGTTGCTATGGAGAGATCTGTCCTTATTCCGTTGCAAATAATCTAGTCGTGCTATTTCTATTGTATATATTATATTTTTAGGAGCATCAATGGATCGCACTGAAGAGTTAGAGTTAAATGCCCTCATTAACATAGATATTAATATTATTGCATCCGATACGAATAAGTCCTCCTATTTACACACTTCGAAAATTTCATTCAACACCTTGGAAATAATTGGTACGTATTGTTTTCTTTACTAAAATTAAATTAATATATATTTTTCCATTTTATATAATTTTGATTCTCATATTTTAGCCAACCAGGAGACTATACTTGAGCTGTTGAATTTAGCTGAACGCATTTTTCGACGCCAAAAGCTTTTGGAAAACGTTAACAGCAAGACAGCCAAAGAGCCTGCGTTGGAAGTAAAAGAATCGGATGGTGCCGTTACTCATAATCAACACGAAATAATATTTGATTTTTATCGTTTAAATGTTTTGATATTATACACGATAAAACGAGATAAATTTGAGATTGCTCGAAAGGTTGGGACGCTCACAGTAAGCGAAGCCAAAATAAATGTATCAGTGCAATCCAGTTTGTCCATAACTGGATCCCTGGGAGGCATACAAATCATCGATATTACTCCTCAAGGGATCCGTTATCAACGAATTTTATCAATTGGAAGAGATCCAGTTTCAGAAACGGACCGGCTATCGGTGATTAATCAACTCTCGAACGAAATATATTTGAACAATGCCGAAGGCGAGAAGTGTGATCAAATTGATGCACTAAGCTTTACCAATTTATGGAGTGATAATAACGCAGTCGCTCTTCAAGTGCGAATGGCGTCGGTTTCCTATACCCATAGCCCGAGATTTTTGCAAGACTTTAATTATTGCATTATGAACTTTAAACAGGGCCTGAGGTAAGTTATTAATTGCTGTTAAATCCTTTTATCGTTTAATTATTGTTGTGCATTTGTATTTTCAGCGAGTTCTTGACTTCTGTTGGAAACAAGGCAACATATATGGCTAAAGAATTTGTGCAGCAAATAAAAGATGTTAATTATCAGACAAAACCACCAATACCAAACATACGTCAGGAAAACACCTCAATCTCGTAAGTAACATTCTAATTTAAAAACTATATATTTTTAGTCATCATTTTGTTTGTCCTTTCAGGCTTGATATTATTATAAGTAGTCCGATAATCGTTCTTCCTATTTCGACTGTTAGCAATGAAGTATTTATTGCAAATTTGGGTAAAATTAGTGTCCGAAATAATGCTATTAATCCAAAGTTGGAGAATATTAAGACGGAGGACTCAGAGTATTATGTGATAGAAGTGAAAAATATCAATTTATTTTCGTTGAACATTGACGAGCAAACCGATGATTGGAAATACACGCTGCCCATAGCGAACAAAATGTATGAAAATAAACAAGATGCACATCCAATATTACATGATACAGCAATATCCCTAAATGTGTGTACAGGATATAACGATGCAAGGGATGCAGAGAGGCAAATTCAAACAATATTGGTGAGTGTATTTAAGAGTGTACTTTTTGAGTTATAGTAAACGAATTGCTACTTATTATCCAGGTCGAAGGAAGTATGGTTGAAACACTTAAGATCACACTCTATCGCAAACAGTATAAAAATATATTAGAGTCTATCCGAAATGCAACAAACTTTTCAAATAACTTATCCTCGGAGAATGTGATACCCAACATGAAAAGTGCAAATATTACAAATGCCAATGCAAAAGACGTGCAGCGTATTAAAACAACTGTTAAATTCTCAGTGCCTGTTTTTGAAATTAACTTGCAAAATGAGAGCCATGAACCACTCGTAAATTTAACATTTAAAGACTTTTTTGTAAAACATCGCATAAGCGGCAGCGATGTAGATCTTAAGGTCGTTTTGAACTCGGTACTTATGGAGGATTTAAAGTCGGATATATCATCACCATTTCGAAATATGGTCACATCTTTAAACATGGAAAAAATGTACCAGCGCAGAGGACAAAGTTCCTCATCATGCCCAGATTTACCAAGTTTTCGTAGTAAGCAGAAGACATTTTCAACATCCATCTCCAATCTTTGTGAGCACATAAAACTAAAGGATTGTGAACAGCATAAAAGTGGTCTATGTCATGCAAATGATATTAGCGATCGGAAAGGCAACAATTTAGTTATCTACAGATCACACACTAGGCGCTTACCCCCGCAGCCTTCTGATGGCAAGATTGAGATTCAAAACTCCATCGAGTTTAATTGCCTGAATTTGGCAATATGTGTGGACAGATGGTATACGATATTCGACTTTTTTGACCTAGTAGCTGACACAGAAAATGCCCAATCCTCTGCTGCAAAGAACGATAGTCTCCCAAAAAGTAAGTATAAAAACCTTCAACTTGCTGAGCTCGCTTTTATTAAAATTGGTGCATTTTTTTGTAGGTGCTTATGAATATTGTAGTAAACTGAATGTTTCCATCAGATCGTTAAATTTCACCCCGATTCGAAATGATGCAGTATTATCACGAATAAATGTATCCAATGCAACGTTTTCTATAATTCAAGAAGCTATATTTAAATCAGTTGAAGGTTGCCTGGGATCAATAGCTGTATACGATCTAACCAAATTCGGATACATATACAAGGAAAGGTTCTTAACGAGTGGCACAGAGGCTTTAAATTTTGTATATAAAAGGTATAGATAAATACTCAAAATTCATTTTAAATACTTATAAATAACAATTTTTTTAAATTACAGAAAACATACAGATATGGAAACACCGAATATTATTAATGCTGATGCAGTTCTTTGGATTAACATGTCTTCGGTTCACTATATACACACAAAACGGTTTATAGTCGAGCTTCATTTGTTCGTGAAAGAGTTGCTACAATTACAAACGGTAATGCATATGTCTACTATAATATATTTAACAGTTAGCAATAATTAATTATTATCCCTATTTGCAGCCGGTGATTAGAAAACTGAAAAAGCATAAAACGGATAAGGATCAAATGCAGTCGTCTAAAATCAAGCTATGCATTCAAGCCGCCTCACCAGTTATTGTTCTACCCGCCTGTTACAATAGCAATCATGTTTTGATTGCCTATCTTGGACAATTCACACTGAAGAATAGCTTTCATCTTGCCAGCGATGAGTGTATTATAAGCAAAAAAGGAAAGGCTGTTAAGAGCGAAGAAGAGATTTTGGACGTTATGCACATTGATTTGGTCAATATCAATTTGTTCTCGGGCGAACGTAGTGTGGATAAATTGGATGGCAATTACGATGAAGAAACCTATATAAATATCGCAAATACGTGCTTCGTCAAGGGCAGCAGGCTTTTCAAGGAATCCTGCTATCTGGATCTTCAAGTGGAACGCAATCTAACCACAGATAGCATACGCGTTTGTCCGGACATTAGTGTTAAAGGGAAATTCTCAAAATTGAACGCCGCACTCAGTCTACAGAACTATAAATTGATTAGAGGGCTGCTAAATAATAACATTGGAGAGTATATCGATGATGTTTATTCCAATAGCTTGAATATTGCTGGCACATCCATCGAAGCATTCTCGGCTTTAAGTTTATTTTCAAAGACTGAAGACACCACAAATGTGATTACTTTGCTGTCGATAAATATACTTCTGGAAGACGTTTCGATATTGGTAGTTGAAAGCACAAATACGTTGCCAGATTTTGCTCATGAGTCCTTGGCATGCATACATTTTATAAGATCACAATTGGAAATCGACATGCTAAGCGATGGTTCACAAGACATTGATCTGATATCAAGCAACATTTTAGTTGTGGATGAGAGGCCAAGCGATGGTGTTAACAATGCCAATGTTTTTAGGAACATTCTGCAGCCCTCGAAAAAGGAAACGGTTCCAAAGCATTCAGCTCAGGTTGAAATCCACTGCAGAAAACGCTTGAATTTATGTAAATATACGATTATGTTAAACAACATGAGAGTAATGGGAATTCTAGATTTCTTGGACCGTTTGAAGCAGTTTTTGAGGAAGAGCCCTTAACAGCAACGTCGTCAATTAATCCAAAATCAACTCAATTTGTACCAGCGGATCAATCGCAACCGACAGATGGTTCCTTGTCAGAGTATATTATCAATGTGACAGACTCGGAAATGATATTTGTAGAACAGTGTAAACGACTGGATTCGAATGCGATAATATTGAAGAGCACAACCGTAATTTCATACAAGCCAAATAACAATTGTGTGCCGCTGTCTATAAATATCAATCATTTGGAAATATTTTCATGCATATTGGATGCTGAGGATGACAGTGCACTGTCCATAATTGATCCATTTACCTTGAACATTGAGATGAGAAATAATTGCCTGAATATTGTGATACAAAAGCAATTGAATATACGTTTATCGTACATCGATATGAAATTGTTTTTGAGAATGATTAGCTCGATACCGACACAAACTTCAACACCGCCGGCAGTTTTATCCAAATCGAATTCGGAATTTGAAAAAATCGCACCACTGCTTGCAATGGGTTTCGAGATAACAAATTGCTGGTATGCCATGGAACAAAACAATTGGAAACTTAACGATGCTGCACTGTGGCTGTCGCAACAGAAGCGCACCACCACTCGAAATCCGGGATTGGAATTAAAGACAGCTGTACTGGATGCCAATTGCATATCCATGTGTGTCATCGATGATTGCATGGATGCTGATGTGCCCCTGCTCGAGATATCCTTGTCGAAGGTACTGCTCAAGTACAAATTTCAACCCAACACAATTGAAGTTGAAGGCGGCCTCAGTGCGAACAATTCGGCTGAGGGGGATCTCGACACGGAAGTCGCACTCAACTATTATAATCGGCGATTGAGTGGCTGGGAGCCGCTTGCTGAAATTTGGCAGTGTGCGGCAAAATGGAAATACAAAAAGACCAATTTTGATAAAAAGAAACGTTTCGAAATATTCGTGAGCAGCAAACATTTATTCAAGATTAACATTACCTCGACGCTAATTGAACTGTACCACATGGTGTCCAAGAATTGGGCAAGCGATTTCCATTCCCTTGACAATGCCAGAAATTCGAATTTCAGACAACGATCCCCATTCGTGCCGTTTGCACTACAAAATTTAACGGGCTCGGCGCTACTCTTTAAACCCATATACGCTCAGCTTGGGGATTTGTCATGCTCCGATTTGCATCAGTTGGAAATAATTAAGAACTGGATAACGCTGCAGCCGGAAGAGATAAAAACGTTTGATTTCAGTCAAAAGAGTAAGCTGAGGCACATTGACTCGCATCTGTTGAATTTGCATCAGATTCTAGTACAAATTCATGGCTGGACCTTGATTGGACCAATCTCCATAGACAAGGTAGGCACATATTTTCGATCAACAATCTTGGATTCGCGTTACGAGAAGAAGACGCGCATTATATTTGATATATCCCTAATGGGATCCGCACAAAAGCTCATTAAAGTAATGTCACCTTTGAGGGTTATTAACAAATTAGATCACGAAATATTTCTCAAGATGGTATTAAATAAAACTAATCAATCTGATGGCCAGTCTGCAAATAGCACAATACGTCCGGATGATCAACAGTGTGTGCCATTAAAGTTTCTCGACTCCTCGCTATACATCTCCCATATTCCATGCGATTCGAAAAAATCAGCGATTGACGATATCGGCTTTAGCAATGATGAGATTTCATGGAAAAATTGTGGAAAAGACGGCACACAAAATCTGTA
Organism: Drosophila silvestris; assembly: GCA_035043445.1. Taxonomy (NCBI): domain Eukaryota; kingdom Metazoa; phylum Arthropoda; class Insecta; order Diptera; family Drosophilidae; genus Drosophila; species Drosophila silvestris. Next base: position 7,066,368 of record JAWNMZ010000138.1, read on the forward strand.
TAACTGCTACGATGCCAATAGAGGCATATTATATACACTAATCAGCATAAGCCGGGAGCTGTCTCCGCAAAAGGATCTAAACATGCCGGGCCACTCAATTACGCTGCTATCGCCGCTAATGCTCAAGAATATGCTTTGCTGTGATCTAATCTTTAACTTCAATGGCTGCAGCGTGGGTCGAATTAATGCCTTCATGAGCAAAAATATATACAATATTAACATATGCGAAGCCATCAACTTGAGCATTACCTTGGATAACTTTGAAGTCTCTGGCCAATTGAAGGTGCCAACAACGCATAAAGACACTGTCGATCTAAGGCTAAAGCTAAAGCTAATCGATTCCAAGAACAGGGAGTTACATCTGCACATATCAATTCAATATTTTAAAGGCAAAGGAATGGAGATCTATATTAGTGCACCCATATGGATTGTGAATAAAACAGGTCTGCCACTCATTTATAGGCAGGAGGGAACTAACAAAATTGCAGCCGGCCAATTTGATGAGCATGAAACTGCCCGACAAGTGTCGCCCCTAATGTTCTCCTATTCTGATCAGGAGGGCTCACCCAACTTGGAAGTGCGACTCGGCAGCTCCTTTGGCTCTAACAATCAGGTAAGTCTTACCAAACTCTTCTAGTTTCATATACAATTCTCATATTTGTTTTTAAATTTTCAGTGGTGCAAAAGTTTCAGCATGATCAAGAATATTACATACAGGGATTTGCGTACGGAAAATGGTCCGGGTTGCTATACAATTGGTATACGGGTTCGTCGCGGGCGAGGATTATATGCGTGTACCACATTTGTTACATTGTCACCACGTTTCCATCTCTACAACAAAAGCGGGCATCCGCTGCAGTTTTCACAGAAATGTAATATTGTACATAATGTAAGTATGCCACATGAATGCCTATTTAATCAGTATAAAATTTAATACATGTTTTGCATACATATTTTTTAGGAAGCTGTCAATTCGCGTAATGTTATTTCTGCGCCAATTGATTGTAATTTTCCATTTCATTGGACAAACGCAGATCAAGAGCCGTTGATTTGTATTCGCATCGCAGATGTGGAATGCTGTTGCTGGTCGAAAGGCATACCCGTCAATGAGGCGAAGAGTTTGTATATTAACATTCGCAATGAATGGAGCGAAATGTTTTTCCTAAGATTGGAAATAATATCGAGAGGTGCGACGGTAATTCTTCTATTCACTGATGCTCGTAGTTTACCACCGCCAATTCGTATTGATAACTTTTCGGAAGTGGCCATTAACTTTTCACAAAAAAACTGTAAGCACATTTGGCCAACGCCAGTTAGATCGCAGTCATCGTTGTCATATGTTATGGATGATCCCTTGGGTGAACAAACATTGATCATGGAAGCGCCGGCCGGAAACACAATTGAGTATCCAATAAAGGAATTGAACACAAGCAAAACTTTAACGTACTCAAATTTTATATACATTGCATTTCACGACACCTTTGATCAATTCAAAAGAGATGGTAACAAACCAGATGAGAAATATCAGCAACTAGTGCTTGGTGTCAACGACCAGAGAGTCGTCATCATGGAAAAGAATTCGGGAGATCGCTCACAGCTATGGCTAATGAATTCGAATGGTCAATTGGAGCACGAAGGATCAACACCACCGATACAATCGAATGAAACCAGCGCTGTGCGATTGGTGCTAGATTTGGAGAAAGCACCAAACCCAACTGAATATACTGCGCTAGTAGTTCGAAAGCCCAACCAGCAGAGGACAACAACACAAAAATGGAGATTTGAGAACGGTCGACTAAAGTGTCATGCGAATATGTGCGTTCAGGTAAGAAATTGCTTCATGAATACTTAGTGAGTACAGTGAAATTAATTCAGTCTCTTTTTCAACAGGCTCCCTCTCGGAAAGAATGGCTTAGAGCTGGCTCTGAAGCAGTTGTGGGATGTATTAAACATAGCTCGAAAGGTAGGGATATAATACCCATCGAACAACATATTGTTACTCAAAAATTAAGACCTGGATCGGGGCAATTGCAAATATCAACCAAAATGGATGGACCGATTTGCACTGTTCAAATTTCTGATATTAAAAAGTCCAATGAGATATTTCTGGCACCGGACTTACTATGGAGTTCTGCATCCTTCAACAACAGACAACTTATTGATAAAGAGAAACAAGCACCGTCAACTGAATATCAGGTAAATTTTATTTAGATTCATACTGCACTTATGTATGCAGTCCCAAATTGTATTTTAAATCTACATTCAAATTCCACAGTATCATCATTGTCTTCAATTATTATATTTTTAATTACAGATAAATGTCGATCTGCCCAAGGGAATTGGAGTATCTTTGATAACACTGAAACCTTGCGAGGAGATTATTTTTGTCAGCTTGGACAACATAATTGCTGAGTTTTCAGAGAGTAGTGTGGAAAAGTCAATGGATCTGAATATAGCTTACATTCAAATTGATAATCAATTATTGGATTCCGTCAGTCCAGTGACCTTGCATAGTAGTACACCAAGTGACGATGAGTCACAGCAGAAAGCGTTGCTCCTTAAATTGAAAATGTTACCTAGTCCGAATAAGAACGCATTAATATTCAAATACCTGACTTTGGATGTGAGCCCCTGTATTATGAATCTGGAAGAGAAGCTTATATTGAAAATAGCATCGTTTCTCGGCTATGGCAAAGAAAATCGACAGAACTCGTTTTTGCCGTGTGATTATAAGGATTTTGAAGACAAACGATTAGCGAATAACATGAAAAGATATTATTTTGAGAAATTTAGTATCGGTTCGACGCAGGTAAATATGTACAAAACTATTCTCTTAATACGTCTAGACTTAATATAACTTATATTATAAATATAATATATGTTCACAGGTTCGATTGTCAGCGTTCACTTCGTCAAAGCTCCCGATCGAGTTACAAAGTGTGAAAAAGTCGCTGGGACTCACATTAATCAAATTTGAAGATGCTTTGATAGAGCTTGATCATTATTCCCATAAATATCATTTTGAGACCTTAGATGTTTATCTGACAGCTATAAAGATGCATTACATAGCCCAAATTAAGTGGCACGCAGCTTCCATATTGGGCAGTGTTGATTTCCTAGGCAATCCTTTGGGATTCGCCAATGATCTATCTGAAGGCGTATCTGGACTCATTTTTGAAGGATCTGTGAAAAGTCTAGTAAAAAATGTTACGCATGGAATTTCGAATTCGACAGCAAAGTTAACGGAAACATTGTCAGATAGTTTGGGCAAAGTCGTCTTGGATGATCGTGATAACGAGACAAGACAACGCATAATGGAGCTACAATCAAATACATCCAGCGGTCATCTGGCTGCGGGAATCAAAGGCTTTGGATTCGGTTTGCTTGGTGGAGTCACAAGTATTGTCCGGCACACATACGATGGTGCCCAAGACAAAAGCGTTCATGGCTTTCTCAGTGGCCTGGGCAAAGGATTGGTTGGCACAGTGACAAAACCAATTATCGGCATGCTCGACTTGGCCTCAGAAACGGCAAGTGCGGTTCGTGAGACTAGCAGGGATACACAACGCCAATCACCAAGCCGCAAACGTTTACCCAGATGTGTGACTGGTGCAGTTGGTGGACTCTTGCCTTCGTATTCTAGTCGTCAGAGTAAGGGTCAACAGTACCTGTATCTAATAAATCGTAAGAATTTCACTGAAAAAATAATATTCCATGAGTCAAACCTTTGGAGTGATAAAGAGGCAAGATTGGGACTTCTTGTTTCAACCGAATTTGTTCGTATATTCTCGTTATATGAGGGAATCCCAAATATTACGTTTCAACGTCACCTAAGTGAAGTTCTATCCTGCCATCCATTGACAAAAAATACGGGGACTACCCCATCGACAAGTAAAGTTACACCGAGCTACTACATTGAAATATCAACAAATTTACCAAAAATCACACGACCGCAAATTCGGTGTCGGACTGAGGAATGTGCTGAGGCTGTATCTAGATGTGTAAGTAACTATTTATTATGTTTTACTTGCTGCATAACTTCATTAATATTGATCTATATATATATATATATATATATATTCTCTGCAGATAAACTACGCTAAAAGTGTCTTCGATGAACGTGAGCTGTCGTTAATAAAATATAATTAATGCTATTAGCAATAAATCTTTTTTGATATATATAAATATATATTAAAGTGGTTTTTGAATTCTGAATATTAATGTATTATCAATAAGCGCTTAATTCTAAAGTCACAACTTTGTTACCAAGTTTGTTTAAAAGTCCCTTCCCATCAATATAGACTGACTGACGGAACAGACGTTATAAATCGACTATTCCTCTCAAGAAACAATTAAAAAATCGAATTCCCATTTACATGAATTTAATAAATTTTCCATTGTTTTTAAAATATTTCTTTATTTGAATATGGTTAATTAAATTAACCCAATACATGTTAAACAATTTTGTACATATCGAGCCCTAACCGTAAACATTTTTCCCAAAATTGACTTTGCAAAAATACTGAGATTTAGTTAAGTAAAAGTTAAAATATTTAACTGTATATAATATACTATATTGTATATGCTATAAGCTCTTACATTATTTGGCGGTTAGAGCTCCATATGTAAATAAAAAAAAGCGCTAAGGCAACAAATGCTTTAAATCGTTACTTATATTTGGTTGTTTATTAAAAAGCCGTTTCTATATTTTGTAGAGATAACAAATTATAAAACTTGATCTATTTATTAAATTATGCTTGAGTCCACTTAAGTCAGTTCTCTCAATACTCGGTTAAAATATATTGTAAAGATATTTAAATGATTTTTTATTTTAGAACATAAACAGCTTTATTTTAAAAAGTATATGATCAAAGATTTTACTCCGTCATTGAGAAAATTGACCCAATTAATATTAAGGAATGAATAAATAATGTTAATGTTCGAGTTAGCTTATGTATAAGGAGCACACAAAGACCAGACGACAACGAATGTGCTTTAGGGTTTAATGGTTTTCTGGAAAATAAAATAATATGATATATTAGGACGTTTCATTTGAATGTATCATTACAATATAGATATATGTGTTTTCTGTGAATATATATAAATATTGTTTGTAATTTACCTCGTCCGAAAAATCCATATCATCTTTCATCTGTTTTGACCGGCGCTTCTCGGTCGATGTTAGAAGTTGTGCAACTTTTGTTTGTTTAGCTAAATCGTAGGCCTCTTTTTTACTGCGCATTGCACAGTCTTCAAGAGTTTCTGCAGCTTCAAACATGCCCTGTCGTCTATATAGTGCGCCTAGGTTCTTCAATGTTGTTGTAACTGTAGGCGAATCAACCTTAGCAGCCTTATGCCACCCACCGTACTCTCCATATGGTGTGTTTTCACGGTTATCGTACTTGTGCTCTTCGCGCTCCTCAGCCACCTAAAATACATAAAATATGATTCATTAATATTGGATAAAATATATTTCGATTGTAATTTCATTTAAATATATATTCAAACAATATATAGTATTTTGCATATATACATTATTTGTACATTTTATTTATTGTTAATGAATGATAAACAGCATAAATAATAAATGTAATTAACCAAAATACCAACGACAATAGGCACCGCTTATTGTATTTAATCAAACATGATCAAGCCCGTTATTAAACACTTTGATATTACCTGCCAAATGGGTTTATTTTTGCTATCAATTGCTCCAAATTCACGCTCATGGGCTCTTGTCAAAACCTGTTTGTAGAGGATTTCAGCTTCTGAATACCTGCCCTGCTTCAAATAGCAACCGGCCAAATTATTTTTCGTCTTGGCCACATTGGGATCATCGGGTCCAAGTTTCGATTCGTAAATGTCGAGTGCACGTTGGTAATATTTCTCAACTTCATCATATTTGTCTTGGTTTTGGCAAAGCAAAGCCAAGTTGTTCAGTTGTTTTGCAACATCTGGATGATCTTTGCCAAGAACCTTTTCACGTATCTCTAAAGCACGCTTGCACAGTGGTTCGGCATCCTTGTATTTGCCACGTTTGCCATAAAGAACCGCTAAATTGTTCAAAGTAGCAGCGACGGCCGGATGATTTTCTCCAAGTGTCTTTCCTCGAATTGACAAGGCATCGTTCAACAAATTTGCAGCCTCCTTGTATTTATTCTGTATTTTAAATAGAAATGGAATAATTATTTTGTTATTTTAATAATGTGTATTGCAACTAACTTGATCGCGATAAACAAGTGCCAAAATGTTTAACATGGTAGCAACGTCTGGATGATCGTGACCACTTGTCTTTTCAAGATCTTCAAGGGCTTGCTTGCAAAGCGGAACGGCAACTTCATATCTGAAAAGTCCATATTTGTTTTAGATAAATAATTGAAGAATTTGAAGTGTAGTGTTTAGATATCTTTCAGTAAAATTCTTGTATAGTTGTATGAAAATACAAACCTGCCCTGTGATGCATATTGAATAACAAGATTGTGAAGTGTTCGCAATCGAGCTGGAATTTCATAACCTGATGTTTGATTAGCAAACTGGCTGGGAGGCGTCGGCGACATGTTGTGTCTGTCCTCATTGTCTTCATCTGGAAATAGCTCAACCACTGGATCATGTCGGGCCTTTTCCGAGGTTTCATCTTGCTCCTGATTGTCATCATACTTTCGAACGGACGCCATAAATTCAAGATGTTTTTTCTCCTCCTCCAGCTGTGCGACCAACTGTTCCGATGCTTGGAACTTCTGTTGTGTATTAGCAAGTTCATCTCGTAGCCAAGCATTCTCCTGGTGAAGACGGCGAACTTGTGTCTTAAGCTTCTGCTTCTCAGCCTCGATATTTTGCAAGTGTGATGTAAGTGCCATCATCACTTGGGCCTCACTCAGGCCAAGCTCAATATTTTCAATATTCTTTCGCAATATATCCGATTTTTCATTGTCCTTCTGAACCTCAGATATACCGTTTATGATAGAAACATGTTCAACGCGCAAAGCTTCCAAGCCCTGCAACACAGTTTTTGTATTGCTTATTATTTCGTCTTGCGACATTTGCGTCATTTTGCCGATTTGCTCTATTTTCTGTCTGTAATAGAAAAAGTTACATGTTTAGTTCATTCTGCGTCAAAGATACATATATTTTTCGCATATTCTACACCCATTTTATGGGGACACAAAAAAAAAATCCATTGAAAAAATGAAGTCGGAATTACTCATACTTCCCCATCTCAAACACATAATATAAAACGCAGTTTTAAGTATAAAACTATAAAGACAGTTGTGTAAATACGAACAAATATAGGAATATTCTATTTCTTACATCCTGTAGTTTTTTATAGCTTTAGAAACAATCATTTTCACAAAACGCGTGCGGTTTTAGAAATACTTTTACACAAATCAATAAACCAAAAATTGCGCATGCGCAGGACATGCGGAAGTCGATGAGGATTTGAATACCCCTTACATATTTATCGTACTCAATAGGAATAACTATTTGTAATCGATTATCAATACATTTGTTTCAATTTAGAGAATGTTGTTTTCTTTCCACTGAATTTTTATCGATATTACTGAAAACACAAAAATAGCATCACAATTTACAGCTGATATTTTTGCACAGGGTAAGCGCAATTTGTTTAAAACAATAAATTAAGCACTTGGGTTAAAGTATTACATTTTGATGATTAGAGATGAGTCGCTTTTTGACAATGAGATCCATTTCTGAAAACACTGCTCTGCGGGTTATAGACTTTTACATTTTAAGCGAATACTATTTGCCCAACAGCCTAAGAAATTGATTTATAAACTATAAAATCATTACCACCACTTGTAGCTTTTGTTTACATCGCCCCGCTTTTTTCGTGCACGTCAAATTCAAAATATTTGTAAGCAAAAATGCAAAACAAACCAAACAGCTGTTTTACGCCGGAGTCGGCGTCTATTTGCCTTTACTGTGTTAAAAACCAAGAAAAAAACAGTTGCCGATTGCCAATTAAATCATCATAAAGAGAGATAGTTAAACCACTGTGCAGGTTCACTAACCTATACATATATATACATTTTTTGTTACAATCTCTAATTGGCTTTGATATGGTCGGAAAATTGTGCATCGGCAGATTTACTAGTGCTGAACATGAAAATATGTATGTGCATATTAAATATGGGTCCAAATAAATTGTGTTTTCTTGAACAAGTTTGTAGAACGATTAGCTAAAACACAAATGCACACATAGATATTTATTTATGTGCGAAAATAGTCACATAAATAATATCACTACTCACTAAGAAAATCTACTGCACAGCAAAAATAATGTTTATCTTCTGATGTCACTAACTTGGATTCGCAAGTATTCTTATGTATGTAATGTAATTGCTCATATATATATATATATATATATAAATATGTATAAATATAAAAGTAATAATTCAAGTACCCACTCACAAACACACACACATACATACACACACACATATATATATATATATATATACAAATATATGTAGCAACAGTCGAACAGTCATGCATGCAATACTTTAGTGCTCGAAGAAGAGTTAATACCACTAAAAATATATGTATATATATATACATATATATATATATGAGAGTGTGTGTCTGCACATAGAAGTAATAATGTTTATGACGAAATAATTATAGATACACATTGGAGGGGTGCACACACAACACACACTTATATATACATATATATGTAGCTGCTCCTCATACATAAGTAAGTACATTCATTTTGTATTACAGCAAAATGACCGTCACATTATAATTGCGTATTTTTGTATATGTAACAACCATTTGATTCTACGACATTTAAGAACGAACACCCACTAATTTAAAACAAAAATAAATAAAAACTTACATGCAGAAACACAATTTATAATGATTAAAAAGATACAGATTATTTCTTATAAATTTTGTTATCGAATAAGCTTTTACAAATTCATACCTTTCGGAACATGAAAATAGAACACTTTTGGTATTTTAAGGCTGGTATGCAATTAATGGTATATCGATAGTTTGCATTTTATTAAGACTAATGTATTATAATACACAAAATCGCGAAATAAAATGAAATGTCTTGATTATAACATAAAATATCTTTCTTTCTTTATTTACTAATGAATAGATCGAACGATATAAAAAACCATATTTATTTAATTTATACATCGGAATTTTGGTACTTCTAGATCACTAACCGCTGTCAACCCATACATAGTTTTTTCCGGCTTAAAATTCACACTCGATTCGGAAAAACTACACGCATCGCTTAAGGAAAAATCATAAATGTATTTCGTAAATGAATATATATATATTTTTTTGGAATGACTCATTAATAACAATTAATCACTATCATTATCGTTTAAAATTGCTGACATAGCCTCTGCTAATTCTTCCGCCTTATTTAAAATTTCATCTCTGGTTAAACTTGTATCGTTGCGTAAACTTTGCGCCGTAATAAGTAATTTTTCGAAATCATTCATCTGACTTTCCAGCTCTTCAGCGTTGTTCGAATAGTTGCGCGATGAAGCTATAAATAATATAATAAATTAATACAACAAAATAATTGAATTTTTGTATATACTTACTAGACGATGGTTTTATGTTTATGTTCGACCAAACGTAATTTGATAAGCCTTCAATAACCTCCGCATATGAAATTTTATCTGTTTCGGAAACCGTTTCTTCTGAATCCTCGTCCTCTTGTTTCAGTGTTAGCACATCAAATACTATATATGCGGTTTCCTTCACTTCTTCAAATGTGAGTTCATTTGGCTTATCCAAAAATGATGATGTTATTAAAAATCCAAGCTGAATTTCGTTAGTTATCAAAAATTCATTGATTCCCAAAAGTTCCTGGATGAATGATCTCTGAAGAAAAAAAACATATTTGTAGCTTATCGGTATTTTTTTCTAATTTTTCTTAACTGCATTGCAATATACGTACTTTTTGTGTGTCAAAATAAACAATTAAAGCTTCAGTTGTCTTCCTGACCTCAGATGGAACTCTATCATACTTTCCGTCAAAGGGTATTAAAGATATGCTGGTAGTGTAATATTTAGTCCTAATATCACATTTATAATAGTTTATATTCACAGATTCGTATGTAATGCATGTTAATTGTTTTGGTTGCATCATTTCCGTCAATATATCTGAAAAGATAAATTGTAAAAATGAAAATGAGTTGTTTTACAAATAGTAAAAATTTCTCCTCACTAGAATATACCGGAATACTGCAAACTTTTTGATTACAACATTTATAACTAAAAGAAGTTTGCTAATACTTTTAGATATACTGCAATACTACACCATAAATCTCGGAGTTTTATTTTCTCATTTTTATATTGCAACATTGCTTGCACAAATTTTATTGCTGTACGGAAAAGAGCTAATAATTTAACGCAGTCCCAATTATGTTGTGAGCTTGTAACAATATGACTTACTTTCAACAATTTCCGTTGCGGAAAGGTTTCCATAAGAGAGAATCAATACACATGGATTCATTGTGAGGCAAATTTAAGCTTTTTTATAATTTCAATTATAACAACGAATAAACACAGTAATGTTAGGAAGTCCTCAATAGTTCCGCGGAACCATTTGTTCTTTAATCGAACTAGTCTCACGAATTACACAGATAAGACGACGACGATACTTTCGAGATGGAATGAAACACAACTTTAAATTTTATTGTTCATTTCATTTAATTATAATTTAAAATGAACCTTTAAATTGAGCATATTTTATATTTGTATTTTAAAAGTTATTATTCATGAGTGAAATGGTAATGTAATTGAATTACACCATAAAGAATTTAAGTGGGATAATATTAAAAATCCAAAATTGTATTCCAAGAATAAATAATTTAAAAATATGGCTCAGTAGTATCGATATATTTTGGAAAGTTCACGAATGTATCATGTTGTTCGATGAACTCGATTAGGAACCAGTAAATTAAATTGTACACTTTTTGATGGTGCGGTTAAAAATACTCCCATATTTTGACAAAAAAAATTGGTAAACATGCCACCTAGCAAACTAGACAGTCTTTACCGACGAATGCTTATTACCAAATTTTTTGAAAAGGGATGGGGAAAGCCAGAAAACTTACACCGGTAAGTCATGGAAATACAATTTAATTATGTTGATGTTAATTAATGCCAACCATGAGCGGTTCTTCCACCTTATCCTTTACGTAATGAGCCATTCCAACAAGAATACGTCCATTGCATATTAGGACAGTACCAGGCATACTAATCGACCCCGCGGATCTATAAATTGGAAAATTTTACATATTTTACAGCGAGGTTTTAGCCACTTCAGACAATAATAAAACTTATTGCAGTATCGATAACTGTTTGTAAGATTATTTTTATATCGGAAAGGTATCGAGTTTTCATTATGGATATTCTCCTTCACAATTAAATTTTGAGAAAGTATTTTCTTATAATTTAATAATATTGAAAAAATATATATTTTTAGTTTTGCTTAAAAATTGCATTAAATACTGATTATAGAGAGAAAAGATGTCCCCTTCAACCGAATCTTGTATTATTTTGGGGGCAAGTAAAAAATGAATATATCTTTTTATTATCTTAAATATCTGTGAATATCTGAGCCTTGAATTTTTTTTTTACATTATTACCTAGAAAACTTGTTAATCAATTTACAAATTCTGACTGAAGAATTTTGTATTTTTCAGCGTTTTCCAGTTTCGTAAAGTAATCTCCTGTCGTGAAACATGTTTCAAACTTGTACCCCGAGACTATCCAGTGGAGATTACAAAAAAGAAGAAATATTCTGATTCAACATTAATAGAGGGACATTTTATGACCCCGATGGAGCTGCATATGCCTGGTGTAGTTCCTGAAGCAGCACAAAAGGCATACTTTCAAATATTGTTACCCAATAAGTGGGTCAACGAAGAATATAAACCTATCTGCATACATTTGGCCGGAACTGGGGATCATGTGAGTATGCATAAGCATTTTTTAAAGTCCTTGTTTCTTTTCCGTTACAGGTTCAGTATGATCTAGTCTAGAAACCACCAAACAGCCCATTTGATCTTAGTTACCATTTTAGTTTATCATGCAACCTGTAATAGTATATTAGTAACTTATTTTTCAGTTTTTTTGGCGTCGAAGAAATTTTATTGCAAAGCCTTTAATGAAAGATGCAAATATTGGATCTATAATACTGGAAAACCCATTTTACGGATTGCGGAAACCAGACGATCAAATGTAATTGTATTGTATATTATACATAGATTTGTGTACTGGCAGTTATATCTTTTTATAGCAATAAAAGTGTGTGTTAAAAGTCGATTGTCCACAATGTCCTGAAAAAAATGCCTAACCTGCTTCCATCCAAAATTCATTTTCAAATTCATTATCATGGCATGGCTTATGTAAAAGTTTGTATAGTAGGGCACTTCAGACATTGGTACAGTGTATAGCATGTATAACATATTTCACTGCTTCAATAGCGATTTATTTTTATATATTTTAAGACGATCAAATTTGCGTAATGTGTCAGATATATTTGTTATGGGTGGATGCCTAATACTCGAATGCCTTGTTCTTTTACATTGGTGTGAAAGAAACGGATTCGGTCCTCTCGGAGTCACTGGATTATCAATGGGCGGTCATGTAAGTAGTGAAGCCATCTTGAATCTTAATACTTGTAATTTATTTCAATAATTTGTAAATTCAGATGGCATCATTAGCAGCAACAAACTGGCCAAAGCCTTTAGTGCTAGTTCCGTGCTTATCGTGGTCTACTGCATCGGCTGTTTTTACAACTGTAAGTATTTGATATGTATATATATATATATAAATCCATCCATATATAATTTTCTACAGGGTGTAATGAGTCAATCAATTAATTGGGATATGCTGGAGACACAGTATTATTCAGATGGCCAATATAGGGAACGTCTTTCAAAAATGGTTACTGTTATTGACGATGCCTTTGCGGCAGGTCAAAAATTTATACAAAATTTCAATGAGTCTCTGCATGAGCTTAAGGAGGATATTGATGATACACGTAAAATACAATCTACAGAGCCTGAACCCGATGCCAATAATAACAAAATACATGACATCTCACTGGAGAAGACCGACAGTTCAATATTCTTGTCAAAACCACAAGACAATAAACTCTACCAATTAAAAGATAATCTCAGTACGAACCTTTCAAATAATTCTAATTTGCCATTATGCCAAGCAGACAGTCCAACAGACGCATCAGCATTGACGAGACTAATGAAATATATTTTACCCTTGACGTCTCACAATAAAAATAAAAGAATCGATATAACCAAAACCAATTGGTGGGAGAGAGAAGCTTTACAATTTATGCGAGGAATGATGGATGAGTGCACGCACTTGAAGAACTTCTCAGTACCATTTGACACCTCCCTAATAATAGCGGTTTGTGCTAGAGATGACGCTTATGTGCCGCGAGAGGGTTGTACGAGTCTTGAAGACATTTGGCCAGGAGCTGAAGTTCGGTATTTAGATGCTGGCCATGTAAGCGCTTATATTTTACATCAAAAACTATTCAGGTAGAGTATTCGCCAATCAATATAGAAATTGATGTTAACACAAGTTAATCCATTTGCAGGTCATGTATTAAGGAGGCTTTTGATAGAGCTAAAAAGATCTATGATGATGAAAAGTATAAGAATGCATCAGCTGCTATTAAATAAATCTTGTCAATAAGTATAACCTACAATTTGTTTATTTTCTTTTCTAATGCTTTAATCAAGGCCAGGATAAAAGGATTATCTAAATGGATATGCAGATGAAACAATATGGCAGCCCTTCAGTGAATTCTGCGCCCTATTAATCAATTAAAAATTCTCATTTAACATAAACAAAATAATACGAAATTAATATATTTTAATAATAATTGTTAATAACAATATTTGGGATTATGTTTAGTACTCGGTTTTCTGGTAATGCTCCTTTCGAAACGATGACAATTTAACACGTTGACTTTGGAGAGCTTGTTCCAGTTCTAATACTTTAACTTGTATTTCCATTTCCATAGTTTTAAGTTGAGACGGTGTTAGTTTGCGCAAATCGATGTCATTTTCCTGCTCCTGTCTCGAATTTCCATCCTTCACAGTTGCGACAACAACTCCAGTTGCTTTCGTCACATTTCGCGATGCGTTTGTTAGGTTTGTCAGATTTTCACTATTTCGATTAGCTTTCACTTTACTCGCCATTACCAGCTGAACGGTACAGGCAGAAATTTCTTGGGCAGCCACTATTAAATCAAAGTTTTGTCCAGAGTCACTGTTAACTGCATTATTGGCAGCTTCAACAAGACAATTGGCCGCTTTAGCAACGCTTTTTGATGCTGATATCAAACCGTCTGACCATTGGCTATTACGTTTGTAAAACTCATTTGCCGTTGCATTTCCTGAAACATAAACGGAATTAGTTTTTATATTTGTTATTTCTATTTATAAGCAGACAAATACAATGATTATTGTTATTTCTTGTTGACGAGTTATGCAGAAATGAGAAAAAGGATAATAATTAATCCTCACCTTTTTGGGAAGAAACTATTTCTTTTTGAAGCATACGTGATTTTATATTCAATATTTTAATGTTCTCCATTAAAGCTGTGCAGGCCTCCAATATTTTTTCGTTGACTTCTAGTTTAATTTTATTGTCGTTCTCGCGGGACTTGGAGAGTAGGTCGATAAGTTTAGAAGCAGCTTCCTCAATCGCAGCATCCATCTCTTTCAGCTCTATCTCAATCAGCTTATCAAGATCCACGCTGTTCTCAAAGTTATTAAGTATTCCCTGAACAAGCGCATTTAATTCAGTTAATTTGCTTTGCGTCCCATTTGCGACATTAGCAAATTGCTGTTTATTGTCATTATTTTCAATAATTTCAAAAAGCTGAATTAGGTCCGGCCATATGGAGCGTATTTTGTTAAAAACATCTAAGATTTAAAATAATTTTCAAATATAAGTGTATTAATATTCATTCTATATAGTACTCACCCAGCCCTTTTTCGATTTCTTTTGTTGTTATATAAATTATATCACATTGCTCATACAGTTCTATAAAATAATACCCTAAATATAAAATGTCATGTATTTTTTCGACACAATCGTCGATTGGTATGTGTGAGGAAGATTTCAATTTGTTCAATAACGTATCGATTTCGGCCGATAATTTGGGTACAACTTCTAATGCCTGCTGATCTCCGTCATTTAATGTTGAGGCACATGTTTCTTTCACCGTCTGGATTGTTAATTTCCTCATAGTCTGTAATTTGTCTTCAGACTGTTTATTTGAATTTATCAAGGATTCTACTCTGTTCAATGCCTGAAGTAAATCGCCTTCAAGTTTTTTCTGATTTTGTTGCATGTCCAAGAAAAGTTTTTCAGATACCAATTTTTCTTCATTCAATAGAATTAAAGATGCCTCAGCTTCCTACGGAGTAGAACAAGTATTGTATTTAATATAAAATGCTTTAAATAATTTCTCGTTAATAGTTTACCTGTAAAACCATTTCCCTTTCTTTTAGTTTGGCTTGACTTTCATCGAACACAGTTCGTAAGGCTTGTGTTTCAATTTGAAGAGTTTCTTGTAGCTGTTTGTGCTCATTTGAAAGTTGTAAATATTTTTCTTCACATTGTTTATTGAAAGTTGTTAGGGTCTCTGTTTTATTTATTGCCTGGGTTAAATCATCTTCGAGCTGCTTATGTTTTTGTTGCAAATCCGTTGAAAGTTGACGCAATACAACTTTTTCCTCATTTAATAAGTTTAAAGATGTCTCGGCTTGCTACGGTAGAAAATAAAAAACATGTAATTGATATTAAAAATTAAATAAATCATATGCATTTGAATAGCTTACCTGTAAATCATTATCCCTTTGACCCAGTTTGACTTCAGTTTCAACTAAAACTGAGCGTAGATTTTGTGCATCACTTTGAAGCGTTTCTTGTAGTTGTTTATTCTCATTCGATAGTTGTAAGTATTTTTCCTCATTCTTTTTATGAGTTTCAACTATTTCCTCATTTTTCATTTTCAATAAACTTTCAGCTTCAGCAAGTTTCTGTTCATTTTCTTTCAAAACTAATTTTACTTTGTCAAGCTCCATACTATCTTCGCTTAAAATATTTACCTTTGAATATAGACCAAGATTTTCATTTTCTTTTTCCTGTATTCTAGCCTCATATTTCATTTCCTTTTCACTTGCACTTTTCTCAAGTCGCGAATTTAAACTTTTGAGCTCTTCAATTTCTTGGGTAAGCTTACTACTATTATCTTTGTCTGATTCAATAACTGCATTTACCTTTAAAATTTCATTATTAAGTTCTTTAATCTGTAATTGCAATTCCGAATTAACTTGCTTTTCTTTGTTTAAAGATTTGGAATGCTCTCCGTGCTGTAAATAAATAGAGTTTTAATAGTGTTTTAAAAACAAATTTTAATTAATGCCTTACCTGGCGTAGTAAATTGATGTGCTCGTCTCTGATTTGGGTGTACATAAGTTTGAGCTTATTAAACTTTTCTGATGATAACTTTTGCTTCTCCTCCTCTTCAACTACTTTTTCTGTAGATGTAAAAATATGTTTATAAATGTAGTCGACATCCTCAACTAAGTTGTAATTGTTAAACTCACGAATTAATATTGGATTGTTTGTCAATTGCAGTTCCAAATCATCTTTTTCCATTCGTATATTTGCGATGATTTCTTTTGAGGAAGCCAAATCGTTACTTAACGCTGTATTGCTCCTTTGGAGTTCCAGGACATCATGTTTATAACTTTGTTCCAGTCCACCGAAATTGCTTTTCCATTCACAAATTTTAGCATTCAATTGGTCAATCATGTCGCTCTTATCTTCTAGCAAATTTTCCAATTCATTAACACGTTCATTTAAAATGTGATCTTGTTGAATATGATCGGAATTATTAGGTGAGTTGGTGTCAACAAGATCCTCTACGACGGGATCGGGTTCAGACTGGACAAGGACCACAGGCGGTACATAGCTACCAAAATCTACCTGTGACTGAAAGTTTGGACTATGCTCTGGCAACTGTGGAACAGTAATAAGGTCATGGAAATATTGTAAGGGCCTTACGTTGTCATAAAACAATTTTAGCTTAGCAAAAATGCCAGAAAATCGTTCACGATGACCAGAAAGGACATCATTGGGCAATTTCTCATGAAGTTTAAACATTAGTCTGACACTCATATCATACAATGGGTTTGAGTCTTGTATAAGCGTGATCATTGGCGCCAATCTGCACTGGCCTGGTTGCGTCATCGATGATATCCGATATGTGTTAATTGAAGTAAATATTGCAGTTTGAAGAAGAACAATATCATCCAAATAGTCGAAGATTTCCACACACAGTTGAAAGCTAAGATAAAAACAAATTGTGTTAGGTCGTCTTTTGAATACAAACAATAATAATACATACTAGTAATTCAAGTCGTTGTCGGCAGCATTTGCAATGCCAGCAAATGTTATTATAAGGTTTCCGGGATAGAATCGATTCTTGTCATGAAAGTTTAGTTTGGTAACTAACAACTTGCTATAAGCCTTAATACAATTGCCAATGTCATCTTGTAGATGTCCCCAGGACTTGCCAATTTCCAATATCATTTTCTTATGCTTCTGCGATTGCTGTAGAACACATCGATGCGCTTCTCTTAAGACCCTGTGCAATAGATGGCAAAAGTGCCAGGCCGTAAATCTGCTCTCCATTATTGGTTGGCGCGTTATAAGCGACCAAAATGTTTGCGATTCCTTAGATCTATGGATTAGAATAATAACCGAGCGAGCATGTTTCGATTTCAATGGGGTTTCCAGTCCCTTGAGAGCTTTCCGTATGCTGACATTCTAAAAAATTTATAAATAAGAAATATATAAATATAGAGAGATCTTACAAGCAAATTTTCTAGATTAATTGTAAATCTAAATTATAACTATAGAATAAGTCAGTAAATAAGTCAAAAGATGTTGTTCGCATAGTTAAGCTTTCAGACGTTCTATAATTCTCACCTAATTACTACTTGTATTGAATATGCATCAAATCAAGCACAAAGCATTTAGTATTATCTGGGGCTTTGCTTTCCCTCTCCAAAATACCGTTGTATCTATACCTGATAACATACTTTGGTTTCTACTTTATAATTTTGTCTGCGAACAAAGAATTCTATTTTTATTTAACTTATGGAATGTGGAGTGAATTTGTTCAATGGAGTGGATTTATTTATTTATTCAATGGAATGTTTTCAATATAAACAAAAATTTTATGTACAACAGATATTTGCGTGCAACATTATAGCAAGCGCTATTGCAATTGACCTAGTTTCCATTCAGTTGCAGCTGCCATCGTATTAAATTGCAACTTCATGTGTGTTTGTATGCATTTAATTATGCAGCTGCACATTGGAAACCGTTATACATATATATATATATCTATTTACATATTCACATGTTGCATGTACACTTATAATTTGCATCGTTTTAGTAAAAAAGTAAAGATAAACTTTAGAACACACATTGGATATTTACAGATGTGCAGATCTTCTACATACCAAATGAAAATAGTCCTTTTCCGCATGAGTTGCCATGGTAAGGCGTTAACGAATTCACTTTATGTACTGTTTAACATGAAGTGAATCACACTTTGAGTCATGTGTGTATGTGTGCAAGCTGAAATACAAAATATAATTGGAACATTAGTTATCTTATCATGGGAGTATTCATTTTACTTGTTTATACAAGCACATTTATACGCTTGTATGTGTACATAAACAATATTTTGTATTGATCTATCGATATTTATGATATATTTTATCTGCATGCTGATAAAATAATTGCAGTATTTTTAAACAACCAAAATAAACGATGCCTATTTGTGTTTTGGGAACGTTGGAATGGAACGTCGTTTGAAATTAGCCATGATATTTAGAGGTTATAATTATTATAAATTGATAGAGAAGGAAGTAAATGTATTACGCATATCAATGCGTACATTTTAATTTGAAAATTATTTAATTATATATTAACAAGAATGCAGACACCAATGCACGTTTAATAAATATATATAGTATTTTTAGTTTAAGCGGGGACAAGCGTGTACCCAGCCTTTCATAAAGGGTAGTTTAAAGGGGGCTTCATCCATTGTCTAACCGTATGAGTCTATGTAAGGTTGAGATGTAGTGGGAATCTTTCGCATCCCCTCTCCCTGTTCCACTCTGCCTACTCAGTTGCTATGGGATGCGCAACTTTCCTTTATAATGATGGTATATAAGTATAAGGTCAAGAGGGCTTATAAAATAAATCATTTAAGAGTAATGTATAAAAATCGAGATATAATTTAGTCACATTTTGAATACATTTTACGAAGCTTTATTAAAATCTGGTATCTTGTTTTAGTTAAGGAGATTTTTGCTTATATATACAATTTTTAAAAATTGGTTAATTTAGTTAATATATTTTGATATGGATTTATTGTATCAATGCGTTCAAAAAATAATCATTAATTTAATAAGTGCTGTACTATCGCCCTGAATTAGTTTAATTAATTCCTCGTATATATAAAACAATAGGTTCCTTCTCTATGATGCGTGTACGAGAATAGGTGTTAATAGTGTTTGGAGTTCGAAAGCTTTTTATTCATAGCTTTTATTTATACCTTATATATTGCTTTTTGTTTTATTTTAAAAGCTAATCGCATCGCATTTGCATGTAAGCGAAAATTAATTTGGTTAGTCTTTTTAATTTAACTCCAATATAAACACTATATCACAGGTATTTTCCACTTAGAAAATTGTAAAGAAAATTTGAAAAGGAAACAAATATTTGATTAGAATATGTATGCACTGTGACATTAAAAACCCAAGAACGAAAAGGATTAATTGAGACCAGTTTAAATCCTTATTTTGTTTTACCAATAATATCAAATATATGTGTATATATATATATATATTTATATATATATTTTTGAAATAAGGACAAGTACTTGATATTTGATACAAGTATTACTCAATTCTTGTGTATAACTATAAATACACCAATGTTCACACTCATGAACGTTCTACAATCGATTGTCTTCAATTAGAGTACATGTATTTAATTGGTATTCTGCCCAATGTCCAATTTACATAAGGTTTGCTATTTATATAAAATTGTCATTGCGTTTTTTATGCACTCATTTGTGGGTTAGTCTTTGACCCTATATGTATTTTAGATTACGAAGACAATGGCGAGTGTTCTTAATTAGACATTATATATAAAGCAGACGAAGTGAATGGACTGAAAAGTATTGAAATTAGGCAATAATACCATTAGGTCAGATTGCGTACTATATCGTATAGCTCCTATTAATGTATTTTATTTTTTTATTTTATTAAATATCTCGGCAAGAATATTATTCAGATTTTCTTTTTCTTATTAATTATTTTCTAAATTTTCATTAGTAAAATGGCGGACGAAGAAGATCCTTGGGGTTTTGATGATGACGCTGAATCTGATGCAAAGGCTCCTGGATCCGTTGATGCTGTTCCATCTAAGCCAGAAAGTATCAAATCTGAGCAGAGATCCGAAGCGCCGGCAACAGAAGCAACTCCGGGGGAGCAGGAAAATATCGCTGAGGCCGAAGTTGAAGCGAAGGCACCTCCACCTCCACCAGAGGATGATGGGTACAGGAAACCAGTTCAGCTATACCGGCATTGGGTTAGGTAAGCACGAATTTTGGAACTTAGAAAGAAGAAAAATGTGTATATATATAATTCTTTTATCAAAAGGCCGAAATTTCTGCAGTACAAATACATGTACAATTATAGAACCAATTACTATGATGATGTTATTGATTACATTGATAAAAAACAAGTTGGTGTTTCACGTGAGATCCCCAGACCTCAGACATGGGCGGAGCGTGTCCTGCGAACAAGAGATATCAAGTAAGTAAGAATTATCTTTTATTTTAAATATGAATGCATCACATTGAATTCACTGTTTCGTAATTCTGGCAAATGCTATACGTGTATCAAACATAAATGATGTAATACCTATTAAACAACTTTATTTATATATTCCAAATAAGAACAAAGTCGATCTAGCCTTGTCGTTCTGTATGCGTTTAACAATAACTTTTTAGTGCATATGTATTAGACTAAAGTACTTGAAAGCTATTTACAGCAATTCATATCAATGAACATCTTCCATTAAAAACATTCTTAATTTATAAACCTTTTATTTTTATATTTGCAGTGGAAGCGGTATTGATAACTATGCCCAATCTACGAAGCGGGATAAACAATTAATTCAAACATTAGCTGCATCAATCCGGACTTATAATTACCACACCAAAGCATATATTAATCAGAAATATGCTGGTGTTATTTAAAGCCATTAAATATGCCAATTTTTCAATTAAAAAAGAAATCGATTAGAATATTTTTATAGGATGTGGTCTTAAGCGTTTTGTATATACAAATGTACATACTAATATTATTTATACATTGAGACAAATGTTATATAGCCCGATTAGTCATCGAAAATTTTTAAAAATATAAATTTCAATATTGATGTGCATATAGGATTTGTCCCTTGCAATTGGATAAGTCCTAGAGTTCTGTCAATAGAATAAGCGGTATATTTGTTTATTAAATTTTTGCATATGAACGAAAATAATTAAGTAAGTGATAATTTTACAAGCAAAATGGAAAAGATCAAACTACTTTAGAGCAATATAAAATAACTGTGCAATAAATATTTATTTAAAAAAAAATGAAACTGATTTCTAAATGTTTAGTTTTTGTGTACTGTTCATTGAATGGACTTTAATGTCGGCAGATGATCTGATTCACTCACGTAAGCAACAATAGAAAAGTAAAATTCTAACCCATATAATAAATGAACACAAAATGACAACTACTGGATAACAACAGCTTAATTAACTTTAGAGTGGACATGATTACAATTTAAAAACTAAGCAGGGCATGCTAGATCAGATATGCAGATGATTACATTTTATAAAGAGTGGTAAGCAACTTGAAAAACACAACTAGTCTACGAACAAACTTAAACTCTAGTTATATAAATTGGGTTCACTCTAATCTCCGCTGTTGTGCACATTGAGATTTTTATTACATTAGTAGAGGTTTTTTACTCAACTAAATGGGCTGTATTATCATGAACGCTCTCAAGTTTTGTTTAGTGATACTCTGGTTGATTCAAGTCAAAGCCAATACAACTTGGTAAATATATATAAATATATTTTTACCAGAGATCCGTATTGATTTCTACTATCTCTTTTGATAGCTTGCCAAATGATATTCACGCATTGATCCTCGCCCGCGGAGGCAGTAAATTAATTACATATAAAAATTTAGTTGAAATCGATGGCTTGTCGTTATTATCGCGTACTATTATAACCATAAGAAATTCAAATTGTTTTGAGCATATCTGGGTCTCAACGGATGACGAGAAAATTGCACTAGAAGCTATAAAATGTGAGTATTACTTAAGACAGAAAATTTACGAATTTTCCTCAGATAAGTATTTATTTTTAGATGGTGCCTTGGTCCACAATCGACCTGAAAAATACGCAATGGATGAGACATCGTCTGTTGAATCAATCAAGGAATTCCTTGAAGTCCATAAATACGTACACAATTTCGCATTGTTTCAATGCACGTCGGTTTTCTTGAGAGAGAAGTATATTAAGCAAGCGGTTAGTAAATTTAAATCGCATGATTGCGTATTTGCCGTTAAGAGGTATGCATTTTTAATCTAATTGAAAAAATCTTAAAAACATGTTTATAATATATATATTTAACTTTCTTTGATTTAGATCTCATAATTTGCGTTGGAAATCGGTTAATGGACAAATTTTGGCTGATAATTTTAATATGGAAGCCAGACCACGGCGGCAAGACTGGAAAGGAGATATGGTAGAAGCCGGAATGTTTTATTTTTCAAAGAGAAAACTGGCAATGAAAAGACTCTTACAGAATGAAAAGTAAGCTCTAAAGCGCAGAAAGACAATCTGTAGGAGAATTCAGAAAGCCTATAAGGTAGTTTATTGATACACTTTCTTTTTAATGTCTTAGGTGCGCTGTTGTTGAGATTACAAGTGAAGATGGTCTGGAAATTGATTCATATCGTGACCTGGATATAGCACGTTGTATTGTAAATAGTAATAAATAGCTTAAAATAAATATATTTTTAATAAATCCACTAGATTAAAAAATGTAACTTTTTAAGAGTTAAGCCCTTGGCACAATAGTGAAATTTAATAAAATGTACATATTTCCACAATTCTTTTATGCTTATATTTTTTCAAACTAAAATTCAGATGCGCCTAATCGAGAAACAAGCACAAATATCGATAGCTCTATCGATTAATAACATCGCTTACTTTAGTGCACATATAGCCATCACTAATGCATGCGATTGTCAACTATTTTTTATGAAATTAAGTTTGTTTAAAATGAATATTAACAAGTTAACTGTTGCTACTAGAATCCCAATTGGACGTACAAAGTATTTCAGTAGCATAGCGCAAACAGAGCTACCGTCATCGTTTGTCAACGAAGATGGGGAATATAAGTCTGTGAGCCGCGATAAATCGGGTTTGCGGCAACAACACAAAAATGTGCTCCTGGAAACGACACCATATAACGAGGCGCACTCTTGGATACATTTGACTGAGAAGTATCAGAGGAGTCTATATGGTCGATATGGCGGCAAGAGTAACGTCAATCCACAAATCTGCTTTGGCACAATTGCCGATCGAAGTGAAACACAGAAGCGCCAAAGTATTACGCAACCAGAAACTCTTCAACAACTATTGGAAAAACTTCGGGCCAGCAAGGCCGAGAAGCAAGCAGCAATTCAGGAACGTGAAGATGGCATTCAAAAGAAGCTAGAGAAACTGGAGCAGTGGAAGGCGGACCTAAACGCAAAGGTGGAGAAGCGACGAGCAGATGCAGCAGCTGCCATTCAGCGCAAGGAGCGACTGATTGAGGAAGTGCGTCGGCATTTCGGATTCAAGGTGGATACACGTGACGAACGTTTCAAGGAAATGCTCGAGCAGAAGGAGAAGGAGGACAAGCGCAAGCAGAAAGAAGCCAAACGCAAGGTCAAAGAGGATAAGATGATGGCCAAGTTAGTTAAGCAATCGAGTTAGTCTAAATGTGAATAAATAGCAATGGTATGTCTATTTGTCAAATAATATATTTATGTCAGCTGACAATAGTCTTGGCATTGTTGTTTTTCTTCATCTTTATGAAAGTAACAAGGCGTTAAGAGGTTTGTGTCTATCTGTGGCAAATATTTGACAGAGTAGTTATTTGTTTATAGGTTTACATCGATTCGAAAAAGGAAAGTTCAAGTGTAGATTGTTCGTTTAGAAAATGCCCAGTTAAAGAAATTTATGGAGATAAAATATGGAAATAGCCCTTAAGCATTTATTGTATAATGCAATGTAATATGTAATTTAATTTTGAATGGTAAACTTTGCTGCCTAATTAATTATTATTCTATATATTCGAACAATTACTATCTATGTTAAATTTTATCTTCGCAGACAAAATAACTAAGTTTATTCAAAACAATTCTTTACTTCTGAGCCACATTTGCAATTCTTATAAAAAAAAACCAAGTGTCTGATGTACATTTAAAAACCACACGTTCAACCTTTATTTTAGTTCAATACTCCACAGCGCTTTAACAATAAAAATTGCGTACATAGAGAAAGATAATGATTAATTTTAACGATTTGTAGACTTTGGCTTAAATTTTCAGCGCTTAAAATTTGAGGACATTCAAAATTTGTGTGTTCTTCAAACAACTACTTAAGTTTACAATTATAAATATAGACACTATATACAAGGCACTTTTCCCAAATTAGAGTGAACCGAATTTGACAGGATGACAAATAACTAACAAATATAAAGCCAGATATGTTTACATTTTGAGGTCGTACTTATTTTGAATAATTTGTGATTAAGTTAACTTTTGTCAACCCATAATTGAAACCTTTCCACGTCATACTAGATCTTAAGTACCAATTATTAGTTGTGTGTGCGGCGGAATTATAATTTTTTTGACTTTTTTTTCGTTGCCGGCAGTATGTTGGGAAAGTGCTGACTGCGCGTTTTATCCGATCGAATGTCTAGGCGCTTTAGGATTAGCACCAGAGCACAGAGGGCCACCACATAAAGAGCGACCACATCCAGCAGATAGTACTGCCACCAGCTTTAAAAATAGAAAAGAATAATTAATATTTTGTTGAATTGTGCTTGTCAAATGTAAACCTCAAATCTCGCGCTGGAGACTGCAGATGATAGGCGCCATTGTGTCGAAGGACGTACTCCGTCCAGTAGATAGATGTCTCAAGTGCTGTGGATCGTTGATCTAATAATAGATTCTGGCGATATCTGGCTGCACTTCTGTAGCGTGGATCGTGGATGACCTTCATGATGGCCTTGTACAGCTGATTGGTGGACAGTGTCTCCAGATTCAGCTTAATCGCATAGCCATCGACCTCTGCCTTGGCCGAGTTCACATCATGATCGCAAAAGACGGGCATTGTGACCACCGGTACTCCATGGTAAACCGTTTCAAACATGCTCAACAGACCGCCATGCGTGACAAAGGCACGCAGCTGACTATGGCCCAGAATGTCCTGCTGTGGCAGCCAACGGGATAGCTTCACGTTTGGTGTTAGATCCTGCATATCGGCCTCATTGCCTTCGTATTTCCACAGCACATTGTAGGGCAGACGGGCAAATGTCTTGACGAGCATGCGACGCAGTGACTCCGGCATATTGGCAGCCTTCACTGAGGAACCCATTGACACATAAATGAATCCCGATGCTCCCGAGGCCGATATAAAATCATCCAAGTCCTTGGGCAACGGTCGGGCTGGCTTACAGTGTATGCAAGCCACCTCTGCCACATTGGGAAGGAGGGGGCGTGGATAGGAGACGACAGCATGTCCATTCTGCAGAATGAAGCTAACGTTGCGAGACATATCGTACGGATGCGGAATATGTGAACCCAAATGATCCCGCAATATACGATGAGTACGCCGCATCACATACTGTGTGGGTGGGATCAAGGATTAAAGGATAACCATCAGTCACATAATCATTCTTTGACTTACGCTATGCAATATATTCTGGCCGATTTGCATGCCCGTATTCAGTGCCCGTTCGTAGAGACTCATCGTGTCCGTTAAGCGAGAGTAAAAGTTTGGTGTTACCGCATAGCTTGCGGGATTTCCGGCCCGGGACAAACTGGCCGTGTAGAATCCAACGGTGTTTACATACATAAACGGTGTTCTATGCTGATATATCAAGCCCAGCAAGCATTCGGGAAATGCGCCATCAAGTATTGCCAATTCAAAGGTACGATTCGCTAGATCCATGGTATCTGGATCAGCTAACATTGCCTCGCATGACTAGGAATGACAACAATAAATAAGAAAAGTACTAATTCAATTTTATAGTTAATAGCTCACCTCAAATGCAAAGCGGAGTCCGTCCCAAGGCTTGATAGGCATTTCGCCATTCATTCGGGCACCCAGCAGATCCCAATTTGTGTAGTTACGTATATATTCAACCAGACTGGCTGGTGACACCTCATGCACACCATCGATATGGAAATCGGCCGGAAATCCACTTAGGAAGGTTATGTTGTGACCTCTGAAAAATACATAATAAATATTTGCAACATAATTGAGATCCACGAGCAGATTAATTGATATCAAACAAATTTGATTAACTACAATATTATTCTGCATATATTCATATATGCCTAAATAGATTTATATCAATTCTCCAAAAATTGATTGAAAACATTTAGAGTTCCGTTAATATATTTACAGCGGTTCTCTTCGAAACTTTTGATCTTTCAAATAAATATCTGCACCTCATTTTGAATTTGAAAAAATGGTTAGTATTATAATAAATTTAATTTATATTTATTTTTTGTTAAACTTGTGTGAAGATTTTGCAAGTTAAATGCAAATTACTTTTTTGAATACAAAACAAAAACTTCAACAATTTTATGAATAAATTAGTTTTTTACCAACTCCTCTTTTTTAAAAAACAGTTGTTTTACTAAAAATAATTTATATTTTATAATATAATTTATAACATTGTCTCCTGCTCTTATTTTAATTTTTTTATAAGCTGTTGCGAATAATTGATGTGCTACGTTTGATTTAATATATTTCATAAGTTTGATCAAACAACTCCTGGTTTCATTTTTGGTTTATTTACTAGCTGTAGCCTCATTGTAATTCATAGCATGGAAATATTTTAAATAATTTTTTAAATATCTAAACAGCACTTTTTATTTCACTTATAGCTTATGCGCTGATTTGTGAACTGAATTATACTTCATTTATTTATTTATTACACATGTCTATTTTAAATTGTGTCCCTTTAATGACGTGACACAATTTTGAATGCCATTTAAAATTATTCACATTGAACTTTGATCACCGTTGATATCTTGTTGAGCTTTAAAAGGTTACAAGTTATTTCTTTGTTAACATAAATAACAAATTAAGACGCAACTTTCTTTGTTCACACACTTTGCTCAATATGAAGCAGTTATTTGTTAACAATACACACCTGTTTATCAATCCTTTCGCAAGCTCCCAAAATGGTATCTTGTGTGACTTTGTGCCTCCCATTGTGGCCATTAAAATATCCGCTCCCAGAGCCTGGCCGGTGAATAAAACAAATAACAGGCTACATATTCGATACATGATTCTGCAAAAAAATCATTTATGAAAAAATTAAATCTTTTTTATTGAATTTAAAATCACAATTCTAGATGATTATTAATTTATTTTAAGCACTGACCCACCGATTGCCTCGACTTCCGAGCCGTATTTAAAATCAAATTCCTCTGAGGCTTGACATTTTATAGGTATAATTTCTAACACGTGTATATATACATACATATGCACATATATACATATGCCTCTATGTTTAGTATAAAAGTGGCCAACGGTCATTTAGAACGTGTAATCGAGCGTTTAATGCTCATGATTCTACCACCCAAAAAAATATGAGTTTATAATTATTCTGTTGTTGATCAAAAGGAATATTAGATAACCCATTAAGCCGGCACAGCAACAGCACAGAATTTGCAAATGTCAATGAACGTGCCAATTTAAAACACTTTTAAACTCTGACATCGATAAAAATTAAATAGACATTACAAGTATCCATAAAGTAACGACAAAGTAACTTTAACTTCAGGGTAATATAATTAAGTTATAACTAGTCGTAATTCCTTTCTTATACCTAGCTATTATGTAAGTAATAATTGATTTCATTGAGAGTAATGAAAAATATTAAGTATTGCCTTTTAAATATATATGTTTATTTTATAGGGTATATTTACAACTCGAGAGTAAGCTATAAAACACAACACGCTTGCTTCCGCCCGGGTCTTCTAGGTTAAGAGTTTTTAAAGTGGAATGTACGAAAAAAGTAATTAAGTCTCTCAACATAATAAATCTTTTAAATACGGCGCTAATGCACCGAGGTAATATATATAATTCTTGGGAAATGGCAGGCGCCTAAAACAATTTCGTAGTTTTCACTTAATTATATATTTTTGGAGTATATAGATCTATGAAAAGTTGAGATTACATCAGTCAGAATCAAAAAATGTTTAAATGAAGTGAAATTACCTTTATTTTTAATCATCTAACACAAACCAAATGTCTTTTTTTTAGCTAGAATACTTTGAATACTTGACAAGACATTGTAGGCTAAGTGGTCATCCAGCTAAACTGTCTCGATTTAGCCAGAAGAATTCTAGGGAAACATGTCATCTGCTTGGAAGATATAGATATCCTCAACCCGACAAAAATCAGGGATGTTGGAAGCGCTAAAGTGTCAGAAGAGAGCTCAACAGATCTAATATGATAATTATAATATTCATCTTTAAGAGTATATAATTATAATTTTAGATGCAAATGCATGCACCATAAATAATAATAAGCTTGGACGGTAAATCTGTTTATTGTTATAAATTTACTTTTAATTGATATGCGATAAAGAAAGCTGACCTAATCCAAAAGAGAGCTCGTGTGTATCTCACTTCGATAGTTAAATGTAGTTCAGTTTGCTTTAACACCAAAATGTAGTTATTATGTAAACTTTTTCTTGTATATTTTAATGATTGTTATATGTATATTTACCAACACACAATTGCTCTGCAGGAAATGCAAATCACGTGCAACTGCGAAACTATATATACCTAAATTGAAACGTAATTACAATCGTTTTCCAAAACTCCTCAGTATTCACGGAAGACTGCAAAACAAAAATGTTTATCGCTTTTATCTTTTCTCAAACTCTGTCTAAGCAGAATGCGTTGCAAAGATTTTTAACGGATTCAATATTAATTGTTAGCTGCGGATGCTAAGGGAATGGATATCTTTCTGGTATATACCCAATAAGCAATTGCTAACAGATTTTTCTTTGTATCTATTGGGATTGAATTGAATTAGTATCGGCTAGTCGAGCACTCTCTAGAGCATTCTAGGCTGCTAAGATTAATATAACATTAGTTTACGTCCTTGAATCAACGAAGAATTGACAAACATGTTATTACTTAAGACAAAACTAGTCCAAGTATCTAACTTAGCTCGGGGGTATAACAATATTGTGTGCTTGCAGTATTTAAGCAACTGCTCAATTTTGGCATTTTTAGCTTCTTGGCTTCCGAAAAGCTCACGATCGAGATTTCAGCTACGAAAACCATGTAAGGGTAACTAGCGCTACGGTTGAGCTTGAATTCCCCATATATAACCAGTTTGAGCATAAAGAGTAGTAGACTGTAATAATTACCATCATTTTACGTGCATTGGGTTGAATGCTCCCAAAATGAAAATGAAATTGCAGGCCTTGTAAATGTTGCACAGTGTAGTAATGAATTATTACAAAAATACTTATAATAAGGGAGCGTAATCATAATTAAAAAATATTTTATATATGGTTTATACTTAGTATGCATGGGGAGATAAATCTGCATACTCTTTCAGCTATTTAGAATTTTTTAAGCAAATGATTATAGCTGACCTTTCTTTCAACTCTTATTAAATTTATTAGTGTTTATATATTTATATTTATTATATATGTAAATAATAGCGCAATAAACCAACGAATGCTGTTTGACCAGAAAATTCCTTTGTAAGAATATTCTTCTTTTTCTTTTTTTTTTAATATTTCTTGAATAAATGTTTTAATTGCCAATTTAAAAACCGAATTGCAAATGAAATGAACGCCTTTCGTATCCTATGTCGCAAAAGCAGTTTCGGCATTACAAAACTGACCACAAATCCATGATTAGCACAAATTGAATTATTTTTTTTTAACATAACCAGTTTTCTAGCTAAACAATGATTTGCAACTGTGGCCAAAAAGCTTGGCAAAAAGTGTCCATATCTCTCATACACTTGCTTGGGAGTAGTTAAAATCTATCACGATTTGGTTGACACATAATACATGCATTACAAATCGCTCAAATCTGACGTCTATATCATCTAGCTATAGTGCCAATTAAAAAAACACATGTACCGCAGACAAATCATCGATAACAAGATTGCATAATGTATGATACAAATTCACGTTATATGAGTTGGTTTTTTTCTTTCTGAAAATTATGCCTAATTTGTCGCCAAGGGTATGAATGCTTTGGCATGCTGGAGATGAATACATACATCCGCGTAGATGTATGATTTATAGTATTTTGTTTTTTTTTTATAATTTGCAACAGCAACAGCTAATTGCCCTGTCAGTTTTATGTGCGCAGTTAAATAATGAAATGAAACATGCCCAAAAATGTGTCGAGATTTTTCACACACATACATCGATCAAAAATGTTTTGTCGCAAGATGTACAGAAAAAAAAACAATAATAATATTAAAAAAATTTCGCAATTACAAGCAAACAAAAATATTATAAACACGTTTTTAAAACATATTTGACTGTTTAAAACAAATGATATTGCATTGAAAAAAAACGCCCACAGAAAAAAACAAAAAACAATCAATTTGCTTTAAGTAAAAAACTACTCATCTTTCCTATTGTCAATGTCACTTGCAATTTGTGTTGGCTTTTTTTCTTTTTGCTGATTTTTTCTTTTTTAACTTTTATTGCTTGTGCCAAATCACTGCACATAAATTATTTTCAGATGGGACAAATAAAGGCGCACAAAAGCCGCTAATCGAGCAGAAAATTAAATTTTTTTTTCGAAAAATATAACTAATTAGCATATTTCAGACTAGTATGCAAAAAAGACAACAAAAGAAAAAATAAACAAAAATGAACTTTCAAATTAAATGTGTAACTTTTATTTGGGGATTTATTTATTTTTTTTATAATTTTCCATTTTGTCTGGTAGCAACTGTGAGCTAATTATATAATATAAACATGCCCACACATATATAAGTACATGATATAAATAACAAGTGTGACTGCGCAACAAGTTCGTGTCGCAAGTCTTTTGTTTCTTTTTGTAGTTTGTCGCTTCTCCAATTTGTCGACAGAGTTTTTCTTGAACCGTCAACCGTCAACGGGCAAAGTTGGCCGCTTGCATCGCTTTGACCTTGCGCTGACCCAACGCAGCGCCACCTGCTGTTATTATTGTTGCAGTTATCTTTTGGTCATTTTTTATTTTCGGGGTCTTTCTTTATTTTGCGCAATCAGTTGGCTTTCGCGCCGGTTTTCTGTTGTCGCAATTTCGTGTTGTGCAAATACAGACGAATTCAGACACAAATGCAGACTTGTATATGCAAGTGCGTGTGTGTGAGTAGTTTCAGCATGTACGTGCGTATTTGTGGTAGGCTGAAAATCTGGTTATCAATTGCGTTAACAACAACGTAACAACTATCCGGACTCTCAGATAAACTTTTGCTTTCGTTGCACTTGGTGTTGATTGGTATTTGATAATCTTTAGTGATATGTAATAAATTACACATGTATGCCTTAACATTAAGCAAATTCGATTTGCATGTGTATATGTATATGTATTTGTCATATGTACCTAGTTTTTTCCAAAAATCAGGTCACAGTTATTATTTCTTGAAATTTTCTTATTATTTTCGTTGCACTCTTTTTTTTAGCTGTTTTTTTTTTTTTTGTTTTTTTTAGTGTTGCATGTTTCATTGGCAGCCGTTCAATTCAGTATTATTGCTGCGGTCGTGCATAAGAGAAGCAGTTAACATACTTTCACCAATGCAAATGGATTATTTAATACAGGTATATAATAAATAAAATGCAGCATTTTTGCACAGTGAGTGTCCACTTTCACGTAACTGTTACCGTTAACTACTAAACTGCTAAGTGCACCCTCGAAGTTTAATGCAAGAATAAAAGCACAAAATCACTTTTACTGCCTCGCCACCACTGACGACGCTTATAAATTCGACATTATTTTCCAAATACATGGAGCATAACAAAAAATAACACGAAAAAACACAAGCTACATATGGGTGTATGTGTACTTTTAGCTAACGAAACAATTTTTCCTTTTCTTGAAGCGAGTTAAACGGTTAAATGTGTGCAGCGTGTAAGTAGTTTCTCCGCGCGATTCCATTGACTAACTAAGCGACTTGTTGTTGATAAAAACGTCGTTATTACTTTTTCGGAGTCAGCGTGTTGAATGTAACGACGAAAACGTAACGTAACTTAACGCTGACGGTTAAGGAATTGTATTTTTCGTGGTATTTTTTGGTGCTTTTGTTAGTATTTTGAAACTGGTTACGTGTGTAAATTGCAAAAGTTGCAGAAGCCAACCACGTCGTGTTATTAAGAGGGATGACTTGTGCACTTCGTAAAAATGAAAATTACCCAATGGCAAATATAAAGCGGACAGATGGCGCTGCTAAGCTTTGAAATAGTGTTGCATACTTTTGTGTACCCAGCTTAGAACCCTTTGCATGTTTGGCCCAATGTTGAAACTTATGATTATTCAAGATCATGGTTGTGTGTATAAATTGCAAAAGTCTCGTAAGCCAGCCAATTATTATTAAGTTATACAACCAAGAGGGATCACTTGTGGACATGGTATAAAAGAAAATTACCCAATGGAAATTATAAGCGGGCAGATGGCGCTGCTAAGCTAGGAAATAATGTCGCATACTTTTCTGTACCCAGCTTAGAACTTTTTATGGTCAGTCGTCTCAAACCGGAAGTGTAGCCGTGAATATTTGTATTAACAGAAATTTCATGATTGCTCATTGCTAGAATGAATAATTGCATCAACTGACGTACAAAATAATGTAAGCAAATGTGCACGTGTGCACTGGCTGCAAGCTAAGGCCAAGAAATTTGAGTAACTGAGATCGGGATTCCAAGCTGTTCAAAAACTGGTTTAAAATTTCCCAGCTAACTGGGAGAATATAAATAGCGTAGCTCTAGTTTTTGCCAATTAGTTAATAACAATAATCCAAGTTCACATTGTACACATTTCAAAAGTAGTCAAAAGGAGCTTTGCATAGCTTTGCGATATTCCCGCTCTTTCTGTCACTCTCTCACTCTTTTTCGCTCTTTCGGGTGATTACACATCTGCTTATTTTTGTTTGTGAGTTTGTGTGTGGAGATGAATGTGTAGATTTATCAGTAAAGTGAGTCTTGCTGGTCTAAGGCCAATGCCAGTTGCTCTGTTGTTCTCCGTGAGTAAGGTTCGTCTCGGAGCAGTGTGGAAGTCTGTGGCTTTAATAAAACGATACATAATCGCACAATCTGCAATAATATAGAGTAAAATACACACACAGATATACATCTGTATAATTACATGCAAACATATTTATAAATATATATATACGTATACATACATATGAATAAGAAAACAGAGATACACACGCACACGCAGTGTTTGTATGCACAGTGCATTCCGGTTTTGGATTAATCAAAAATACTGATATTAACGTTTTGCGACGTCAGTGGCTCATTTAAATTCATAACAAAAAAAATACAAAATTCCCCACCATTGGAAAAATACAAATAAATTATTTATATACATATATAAACATTTTTCAGGTCGCCCAACATAATCGATTACACATACTTGTCTATTATTTGTATATTAATTTTGGAAGAGAAAACCCCAACATGAATTTAGCAGGTAAAGAAGAGATAAGCACTGAAATTCTGACCTTACGGACTCGTTAATAAAAAACAGTGAAATTTGTATAAATATATTTTGAATTAAACTGAAAACAAAATACATTTGCAGATACTGCTACGCGACTGGGTGTCGGCATATTATTGCTTTGTGTGATTTGCTTGGGACAGCAGCGATTCCCGCCATTATCTGTGGGCAGCACTTTGGAGGCACTGACCCCGTCGGCTGCCTTTCAACCCAACAATTCTCCGGATCAGGCCTTACTCTCAAATTTCAATCGAGAGACGCTGCGTTCAATTGCACAGGGTGCGCAGGAATTTGGACTCGATGCACTAAATCGTATCTCCATCAGCTTGGAGAATAACAGCACTGATTTTATGATATCGCCATTCTCGATGTGGTCACTGCTAATACTGCTTTACGAGGGCGCCGCTGGCCAAACATACCAGGAACTCCGCAAAGCGCTACGAATCCGGGTCGAAGATGCCGAATTGCGATCGGTATACCAAGTGTGGGGTCAATATCTCAAGTAAGATCTTCCCAGTTAAAATTAAATTAAAGCGAGTAATAATTGATTCCATCTAGCACAAAAACCTCGACCATTGAGGTGGCTGCGCTGCAAGCACTCTACACGGATGTGAAATACCCGGCTAAGACCAGTTATCGCAATGTGGTCCAGGCCTATCAAGTGCACCCCGTCGAGGTGGATTTCTATAACCGTGAGACGGTATACGTGATCAATGAAGCCACAAATCGCACAACACGTGGCCTCATTCCGTATGCGGTGCTGCCACAGGACATACAAGGTGCTAAAATGTTTATGCTGTCCTCGCTGTTCTTCAAGGGTCAGTGGAAGGTGGGGCATCTATATAGACAACACAACTGACAGATCTAATATAAAAGTAATGATTCCCTACAGTTTCCCTTTAATGTATCAGAAACGCACACGGAGCCGTTTTACAATGAGCAGGGTTTGTTTGTCTCCCAGGTGCAAATGATGTCGCAAATGGGCAATTTTGCTTTTGTGAACAACTTCGAGGGCTTGGATGGTTATGTGCTGGAGCTGCCGTATGGTGTTCAGAATCGACTCTCGATGATTATTGTGATGCCCAAGCGAGGCTTCAAGCTCAAGGATATTGCCAATAATTTAAATGCAATGGGCTTGTCGCCTATTTTGCAGCGCTTGGAGCAGTTTGCGCGTAATGCCGACGAGGACAATGAGGTGGAGGTGCTCATGCCCAAGTTTACCACAACGACAGATTTGAATTTGAAGAATCTGCTTAAAGCGGTGAGTTGTTGAATTGTAGATCACTTAACACATACGATGATATATATAATTTACAGATGGGCATACGGGATTTGTTCAATGAGAACACTGCCAATCTCAGTCGCCTTGCCGACGGCCTGTACGCCAACTTCTGCGTGCATGCCACCAAGATCATTGTGGATGAGATGGGCACTACTGCAGCAGCGGTAACTGCCACTGCGCTGAGCAACAAATCGACGCCACCAAAGTTCCAGATGAATCGACCCTTCCTCTATATGATTGTAGAGAAGTCGACGGGTCTGCTGCTCTTCGCTGGTGAAGTGAAAAATCCAAAGTCGTTTTAAGACTGAGATTTATTAAATGTTAGAACTTAAATAAACGATAAATGCGGCACGAGTCTCATTTTTTCGCACGACCCGCTGCTTTTTTGCCACCAATCGGCTGCTGTTTGTCCTTGCCGGCCTTGCTGGAAATAAGCGGATGAGTTTCTGCAAAGCACACAAATGAAAGTGAGTGTAAATCAGGAGTAGGGATTAGGTCTTGCCTACCATCGGTGGGTGCATCGGGCAGGCTGACATCGTAGTGTTGCATGCGTCGACGCTTGGATGCCATGATGTCGTCTTCATAGTCACGCGAATCGTTGCCCATCAGCGCTGAGCTCGGCTCCATGTTGTCTTGCGGTGTCCAGCCATCCTCGGGATCCTCCACCTCCGGTGCCATGGGCAGAAATTGTAGAGCATTCTCGTCTTCGCCCTCCTCATCGGAAGAACAAAAAGCGGCAACTGGTTCGACTTTTTGTACATCAACTTCGATCTCCTCATCCTGCTGGGCATCGGCATTCAAGTCCACAGATTTATCCTCATCACCAATATCGAACTCAGACTCGCGTTCCTCGTACTCAACATTCTCGTCCAGTTCCTTGAAGTCGGGCGCAAATGCCGACCAGTTCTCCACCTGATTTTGTGCCCATATCGAAACCAGGCCCGAACTAATGCTAGCTATAATTGGACGCACCGGATGCCAAACAACATCCAGCAGCAGTTCACCCTTAGTGCCATGCAGTATCTTAACCAGATTACCAATCGACTTCTCCCATATGTAAAGCGCATGCTGACGTGCGCTGCCAGCACAAATGTATTCACCATCGCCAGAGAAACAGCATTTCTTCCACGTCGTTCTGCGAATGCAATCAGAATAATCAGAAGACCGAATTCCAATCAAGTCGGGGTGCTTACTTGTTGACCAGATCCTGCAGTTTTTGTATGGGTTCCGGTTCGCCATCCTTGCCCAGTGCAATAATCTCCTTGGAGTCATAGACGCGTATTACCCGATCCGATGTATTTATGAGAAAGGCGCTGCGAAAGACAGTTGAAAGAACGTAAAGAAATATGCATGGTCATGGAATTGATATATATGCTTGACTTACTCGCCTCGTCGAGCGAATTCAATACTTTTGACTGCTGTCGCACTCGATGTGCCAACAATGATGCGAAAACTGGCAACGACTTCAAATGTTTCCACATCCAACACAAGTATTTTGCCTTTGGCGTTGCCTGTGTATATGTGCTTGCCACGACGATCGAACGAGGCCACTATATTCAAATCGCCCTGCCAAATGAGATACAATTAATATAAACACTACACCACAAGTGGATTCCCTTTTGGAGCAGCTCACATCCGAATCCAGCGGCAAACAGCGATGCGTGCCGGCAATTTTAACTAGCACCGCTGCATACCGCATGGGACAAACGAGTAGACGGCTGTCGTTGCGTGGATCAAACTGGACTTTTAGCACCGGCGAAGGAAAACGATATTTGTGCTCCAGTTCGCCGGTGAGCACGTCCCAAATGCAAACATTGTTGTCCGTAGAAGCGGAAAGCAACTGAAAATGGCAAATTGATTTACACGCTATAATCAGAGAATGTATTCCGGTCACCTTGTGGCCATTTCTTGTCCAGCTGAGACTGCAAACTGGATGCACATGTGCCGAAATTATTTTAGCAATGCCGCGCGTCAAAAAGTCCCAAACAACAATGCGCCCATCGTTGCAGCCAACGGCGAGCAGAGTGCCGTATTTGTTGAAGGAGCAGGTTACCGCCAGTGATATGCAGTCCAGCGAGCCATCAAATTCCTCCGGATAGTTTTGACCAAAGGATTCTATTCGAGAAGATTCGAAAGTTGAAATGATTTCAACGAATATAACGATAAACTTACCCAGCAATTCCAAATTCATGTTTGGGTCTCTTCTTCTTTGATATGTCCATTCACACAAATATGTGCATTGTATCGTAAATCGATTTTAAGAATCTCCGATAGATAGTGGGAATAGAACCAGTCACGTATGAACTAAATGCATGATTTTTGTTATTAAATTCTTTTCAACATTCGGTCACACCAGATCCGAGTGGGTTTTGTGCGCACGTTGTACGTAAAAGTTTCATAAATCGATTATAATTGCATTTAAGTTTCTTAAAAATATCAAAATAGTGCAGCAACATCAACTAAAACATATATTCTATCAACTAACATACCAATTGGGTCATTTACAAATTAGACGTGCTTGTGAAATGATCTTTGTGTCGACGTCACCTTTGAAGCCCCTCTCTCATCCTCGTGCTCTCACTCGCGTTCATTATTTTGCTCTCATTCTCTGTCTTTCTCCATCTCTCTTTCTGTCTCTTAAGTGAAGTGAAATAATAAGTTTGATTTTCAACTCAAGTTTAAATAGTACTTTTGATTTCTTTGCTACAACAGCTCTCATATGAACGTTTCAAATAATTGTGTTATTTTGTGCTCAAACCGAAATTTGTTATAACGCTCTCAAACTCCACTTTCTTTTTAGTTAGTTTAGCTGTTTTGTTGCTGTTGTTTTCTATTTTTTCCCAGCTTTCTTTATCTTATCCACACACATATATATATATATATATATATGCCCACAACATTTACATATATTTATGTTTTGTATGTAACTTTATTTATTTTTTCAGTGTATTTATCGCCAACCACGTTAAAAGGAAGAACGTGAATGTGAATACAAAAAACGCAACAAAACTACACCTAACAAACCAACAAATAAATAACAACAAACAACAATCGTCGTTACATTACCACATTTCGCTGGCAGAGAGAGCAAGTTGAAATTAAAAAGTCCCCAAAATTTGCACAAAGGGCTCCCCGTGAAATAAATAGCAAATAAATACGCAAAAATGTCTGGCGAAGAAACGTCTGCTGATCGCAATGTCGAAATATGGAAAATAAAGAAGCTCATCAAAAGTCTCGAAATGGCACGTGGGTGAGTAAAACCTATCTTCATATAATATATAATTATTTTGCAATTTGTATTTTTTATGCAGTCGACTAAATTTTTTTTTCTCGCTTCGCTTTGTTTGTGTGCGTGTGGTGGGTATATACGAAAAATGTCGTGTGGGGAGCAGTGGGGTGGGAGAGATATGCATCGCGCCGTCGCCGAACATCGAATGCTGCCAGTGGAGTGAGTGTAATGTCCGATTTGTTGCCTATTTTGCACTCCTCAACCCCCCATTTGTTGGCCATCAATTAGCGCTGGCATAAAAAAACACGGAAAAAGAAAAGAAAAGCACAGTGGTTTAAATATGTCTTCGCATATTATAGTTGTTAATGCGAAATATGAAATTTCCTTCAGCGATTTGCCTTGAACCATTTCGATTCATGTGCGTGGCTGTCGTTGGTAACAAACAAAAAAAAAGAAATAGTCCCATATCTGTGTTGCGTTGCCCCACACTTTCTCACACACTCAGACAGCACGCACTCACACACAAAACTCAGTTAATGCTCTCGTTCGCGCTCTCTCTCTCTCTCTCTCTCTTATGCGCTTGCAAAAATTATACATTGAGAGCAACACGTTTTTGTCAAGTTTTTATCAGTTTAAACCAGACGAAGAGAGTGAATGAGTGAGTAATGCAAATGCTGTGTTGGCAACAAAAACCAAACATTGATTGCAGCTGATATGCACTGGTGCTAGTTTGTATAAATTAAAACTGCATTTACTTGCATATATGCATCTAGCATCTAACAACGACATTTTCTGTTGATATTATTATTCAAGCCTTTGTTCAATCATTTGTAGTATTTGTGAACCATAACAAATCATGCAATTTGACATTCACAGCGAATGCGACGAGCCACCTGAAACGGCGGCATCGTGCCAACTAGAGATGGGTCTTGTATATATCGTATGCAACTGATTTACATAGGACAGCAAATTATCGATATATTTATTTTTATGTTTAAATATCTGGGTTATATATATTAACGAATTGTTCATCTTTGATTTAGAAATGGCACCAGCATGATTTCGTTGATTATTCCGCCTAAAGATCAAATCTCTCGCGTCAGCAAAATGTTGGCCGATGAATTTGGTACGGCCTCCAACATCAAGTCGCGCGTCAACCGCCTTTCCGTCCTGGGCGCAATTACGTCGGTACAGCACAGACTTAAGTTATACACCAAAGGTGAGTGATTCAACCAATCATTAGTCATTTAACTAATTAATGTCATTTTAATTTGGACAGTGCCTCCCAATGGTTTGGTCATTTATTGCGGCACAATTGTCACAGAGGAGGGCAAGGAGAAAAAAGTTAACATTGATTTTGAGCCATTCAAGCCAATCAATACCTCACTATATCTGTGCGACAACAAGTTCCATACGGAGGCACTCACTGCCCTGCTCGCCGACGACAACAAGTTCGGCTTCATTGTGATGGATGGTAATGGTGCTCTCTTTGGCACACTACAGGGCAATACGCGCGAGGTGCTCCACAAATTCACTGTCGATCTGCCGAAGAAGCACGGACGTGGTGGTCAATCCGCTCTGCGTTTCGCACGTCTGCGCATGGAGAAGCGTCACAACTATGTGCGCAAAGTGGCCGAGGTTGCCACACAACTGTTCATTACGAACGACAAGCCAAACATTGCTGGTCTCATTTTGGCCGGTAGTGCGGACTTCAAAACTGAGCTCAGTCAATCGGATATGTTTGATCCCGTAAGTAATCCCAAAACACTGCCCACGAATAGCCTGCTAAGGCAAAGGCTAGTTCCACTGGCTCGAAATACGACCCAAAGACAATTCGCGTATGTCTTGTATAATTTTCGCATTTATCCCACAAAATTACTATAAAACGTCAGTCAAACAGCCAGTGGAGCAACATATCATACTGAATGATCCTAAAAAAATGTATGCAACTCTTTGTGGAAGAAATCAAGCAGACACCAAATAACTAACACACAATCCATTGGCAATTGCAGCGTTTACAAACAAAAGTGATTAAACTGGTGGACGTGTCTTATGGCGGCGAAAACGGTTTTAATCAGGCAATCGAACTAGCCGCTGAATCGTTGCAAAATGTCAAATTTATACAGGAAAAGAAACTCATTGGTCGTTACTTTGATGAAATTTCTCAGGTGAGTGATTATAAAGCGCACCAAGGCAGCACAGTTTATGAATGAAACAAATGATTTACATTACAAGGATACTGGCAAATACTGTTTTGGTGTAGAGGACACTTTGCGAGCCCTCGAAATAGGCTCTGTGGAAACTTTGATTTGCTGGGAAAATCTGGATATCCAACGCTACGTACTGAAGAATCATGCGAACTCGACGTCAACGACAGTATTACATTTGACGCCCGAACAGGAAAAAGATAAGTCACACTTCACGGACAAGGAGGTATATTGTATATACAAATAATAGTCAAAACTTTGTTATTAATAATTATTTAATTGCAGAGCGGAGTGGAAATGGAGTTAATCGAGTCTCAACCGCTTTTGGAATGGCTGGCGAACAATTATAAAATGTTTGGTGCCACACTTGAGATTATCACGGACAAATCTCAGGAGGGCAGTCAGTTTGTGCGAGGTTTCGGTGGCATTGGCGGTAAGTCGGTAACAATTCTCAAACTAACTTAGATATATTTATATCTGAACAATCTGTATATAGTGCGAGTGTAAGCTACAAAATTAATTACGTATCTACTGTTTCCATTCCTTTTCCTCCTTCATGCTGCTTTTAAACGTAACTCTAAATGTAACTTGGTCAACTTGACGTCGTTCCTTGTGCATAACACCATCAACTTTAATTGTTATAATATATATATATAACAAATGCATAAATATTTATATATATATATATATATATATATATGTAAATATATTTTTCGAATAATATGTGTGTGTGTATATATAGGCATTTTACGCTATAAAGTAGATTTTCAATCGCTACAAGCCGATGAACCGCTGGAGGACGTTGACCTCGATGATTACTAAACAAACAACAAAAAAATAGAAAAAGAAAAACAAAAACAAAGAATAAAATCAAACCAACAAAAAACAGCATTCGCACTGCATAGATTTTCGGATCTCAATACACAAATAATAATGTGTTTTTTTAATTTCTTGTGAAACGCCATAAATTGTTCAAAAATTGATAGGAACCAATTTACTTGCCGCATAGTTTTTATCTACGTAAATTTCAAAATAGCCGTTTATTCTAAATTCGGAAATAGATGCTCCCCATTGCATCGTTCGTTCGTTTTAGACATACATTTACGTATATAGTATATATAACTTGGCCACGTTTCATATTTACAGCCCGACTATTGTTTTTTACGTTTCTTTAAATTAATTTTCAAATGAGGTCCACCGGGCTTAAATCAATATT
Organism: Drosophila silvestris; assembly: GCA_035043445.1. Lineage (NCBI taxonomy): Eukaryota > Metazoa > Arthropoda > Insecta > Diptera > Drosophilidae > Drosophila > Drosophila silvestris. Next base: position 7,108,478 of record JAWNMZ010000138.1, read on the forward strand.
ATATTCAGCTTATCTCGATAAAAAGTTTTCAGGCATATTGATATTCTTTTATTTGTCTTCTATCCGTCTGTTCTGATATTGCAAAGTAAATATGAAACAAAACTTATATGTTTGAACTATATACCTACTTAGTCGTGTACGTGTACGAAAGACATATATAGTTAAGTGAACAAAGCCATATACGTTTAAATATATGTGTATATATAACAGTATGGCAGAAAATGCCGAAAGAAAAACATATATACTTATATTTAACAAATTAAAAATCGATGTATTTACAACAACAGCATTCATTGAACAGTGTACTAAAATAAATAAACATTTGAATTGAATCGAGTTTGCTCTGCTGACTTTTATATAATTCTCGTTAAATAATAGATCAACTGAAACTGTGGCATTATACATTATATTTATATATATACTCGTATCTGACAAGCATTTATAATATTTACATAGGCAATTTCTTTGTTTGCATTTGACACAAATTAAAAGCGAAAACTTATTAAGGACACAAACAAACAAACAAACAAACAAAATGCATAACAATAGATGAACAAACAAAACCTGAATAAAAAATTTAAAATATACACTTCCCGAAATCGTAAAGGAAACTTCTTACAAATTATTAAAAGTAAAAAAATGATATTGTATTCATATGGGGTTCTTAAGTAGATAAAACGATCCGATTTTAGCCAATTTTGGAGCCTGCCATTGATGAAGAAATACGAGATCAACAAACCAAAGGAATTGCCTCAAAGGAATCAGCTTTAACTAAATCCATCACTCTTCCATTCCACACTAACTGAACTGAAGTAAAGCACAGGACTGCACTGCGTACTTGTTAACCCGTAATAACAAACTACTCATTTTAAAAACTTATGGAAATTTCCACTTCGAATATATCTTGTACTCATTTATTTTATATACATTTCAAGTGTTTACATCACTTTATTTGTATTGAATGTTTCACTTATAATGTGTTGTTGTATTATTTTGATTTTTTCTTTAATTGAATTTTTAATATTTTCGCTTGCTTGACTTCAATTACGCTTAATTATTAGTTTTAATATTAAATTTGATTAAATTGTATTTTTGCTGCTATTGCCATTAACTAATCATTTTGAATATTGCCAATGCTCTTCACAGGTATCTTGCGCTACAAAGTGGATTTCCAGAGTATGCAGCTCGATGAATTGGACAATGAGTGCTTCGACTTATCCGACTACTAGATAATTTTGCACTGTTGTAATCAGTTTATTTTTTACAAATTACAAACCATCGACCGCAAATTGATAATTGTTAAAGCATAAAAGAATACAAAATCGAAGAGAGCAAATAGAATATTTTAATAATATACACAAACACACACACAAACAAACACAATCCTTCTTCCATTTTAATGTTGTTGGCGAATAAAAATAAAATTGCAAATAATACACAAACCACAAACACACATAAAAGAAAAAAGATATAATGTTAAATCAAGAGAACAAAAAAATATATAAAAAGGAAACCGTTTTACGTGAAACAAAAAACGTGTTACACTTTTCTTTCTATTGATATATTATTATAATGGAATAATGCGATTAATAACGATGCCTTTGATCAAAGCTGGCAAAGCTCGCCCAGACGCTCAATCTCATCCAGTATAACATCCAATTCTCCAGCTTCGAGCACGGGAAAACAAGTGAGCACCATGCGAAAGAAGTTGCCCAACTGGCGACTAGTCAACGGCGAATAGCCAATCATCAAGGTGCCACTGTATGCCATCTGCTCCTTGACTTTGGGTGCAACCTGTTTAAGAGACATTCGTTATTGATTTGATATAATTGAAGGATTGGCGTGACCTACTTTATACAGCCGCGACCACCACTCTGGCGTCTCCTCGGATTCGTTCTGGACACGCATTGACTTCGGTATATACCAGAAGCAGACATTTGAGTACTCGTGCTGCTCCAGCACAAGCCGGAAGCGATCTGAACGGGAGAGCAACTTCTGCTCCAGCAGGCGGGACATTTCGATCGCGTGATCAACGAGATGTCCATAGTTTCCATATCCGCGTGCTTTCAGCATTAGCCAGAACTTGAAGGCGTCTATTTTGCGACCACACTGAACGCTCTTGTTGCCGGTGTCGTAGCTGATGTCATAGAACTTGTCCTGCTGGAACAGATAGTTTACCTCAATGCTGTTGCAGTGCGCCAGGAGATTGGGCTCGCGAGTGAGGAACAACGAGCACTGCAACGGCACACCGAGTGTCTTATGCGGATTCCAGGCAAAAGAGTTGGCCCGTTGCAGCCCAGCCAGCAGTGAGCGATGCTTGTAGGCCAGCAATGCTGCACCGCCCAGACAGGCATCAACATGCAGCCAGAGTCGGTGGCGTTCCGCGATATCAGCAATGCCAGCGATATCGTCGAATGCGCCCAGGACAGTTGTTCCCGCGGTAGCATTAATAAAGAACGGATCATGGCCGCGTGTTTGAGCTGTCTTTATCTTGTCCTCCAAGTCAGCCAGAGACATTTGACCTCTGGCATTGGTGCGCACAGCGATGCAGTTGTCGGCTCCAATGCCCAACCAGTGAGCCGCTTTCTTCAAACTGTAATGCGCATCCTCAGAGGTGAAGATCACAAGTGGACGTAAGCCAAACATGCCCGTGGATTTAACATGCGGTAAGCGTTTATAACGAGCCAACACCAGACCGTACATATTCGCTGTGGAACCGCCTGGTGACAGAATTCCATCCCCCTGGCTATATCCGGCTAATCGGCAAACCGTTGATATGACCTCCGTCTCAATCAGGCTGAAAACCGGCGCCACCTCAAAGGTGTAGCTGAAAGTGCAGATTTTAGTGGAACATATCTATAGATAATATTTGTTAATCATATTACGAGCTGGTATTCAATGCCTCGGTAATCCAAGCACCAGCCAATCCAAAGGGGTCCAACTGTCCAAACAACTGATTGTGAAATCGTCCATGTGAGGTTTTCACGGAATATTGAATGACCTGTTGACAGATCTGCTCGATGTCCAAGAGTGTGCTTGATTCCTGTTCCTTGATTGTCAGATCTATATGTTGCTGCGAGAGATATATGTAAAATTATATACGTTGGCATATTGTGCTAATTAGGAGGAATATTGCACCCGTCGAAAGATTACGAAATCGTTCCAATTGATTATGCAGCTGCACAATTAAAACTCTTTCAATGCTGAACATTAAACAAGGCGCTTATCTTGAATCTGTCTCAGATGTCAGATGAATTGTCGAGACGTTTAGACTTCTGTCCGGCTAAAAAAAATGGCAGTCACCTTCAGCTCCTCCGGCTGAATAAAATCGATTATTTTCTGTTCCTTCCACTGCTGCGGATCGGCACAGAGAGTCTCGTCCCTTTGCACCAGCTTGAAGACATGTTGTAGAATCTTCCAATCGTTCATTAACCCCTCGCGAACTCCATCGACAATCATTGAACGAGTCTCACTTGTGGCATCCATTTTATATGCTGTACTATAAGAGTATTTAATTCTACAACCTTTGCGGTTAGCTCTTCAATTGGAAATGACAAGTGGATTGCGCGTGGCGCTGCATTGGACCTGATTGTCGATTGAATGCTCGCAAAAGTTGTAAATTAAATAATCATAAATCGATTACTGTCTAGGTTGACAAAGAGAATTGTAAAATCTCACTGGTCTTTTATAACAATCAGCTAAGAGTCTTTCTCTTTTCATTATATAACTTGCCCACACCAACCGATAAGTGTACCCATAAGTACCGTCAGTTCTCTGTGATTTCCCCACAACCACAAAATCATTTGTTAGTTTGTTCACGCTTTTTGCTTGTACTGAGTGGATGTGTGTCAATACTGATAGGTTTTTGTGTACATGAAGCATGTTGAAGATGACCCAAACGGAATGCAGAAAGACAATCGCTTTCAAAGCCGGTTTATTGATAAGATACAACTACATATTTACATACAATATACAATATTATTTGAATTTAAAAATCAAAGCACGATCATCTTGTCAGAATTTTTAATTGACCAATCAAACACGTGAGTGTAAAAGCTGGTAGAGGGCTCAAATGAGAAACAAGAGAAACTTTTTCATTTATCAGATCAGATAATAATATGAGTAATGTTGGCGAGTTTTGGTGTGTGACATATTTCAAAAAGTCGCGTAAGTAGTTTTAAATATAGTGTGCCCGTATATGTCAAGCTATCGGATTTGACGCAAAAATATTCGATTAATGGAATCGATAACGTAACAGGTGTGTTACAAATGCCAGCAACAGCCAACTTTGCGTTTATCACATTTTAGAATTAACAAATCGGGGAAAACTATTTACTTTGCTCGTGTTATTAAATATATAATTGGCAAACATGGGACGCGCTGAGGTTGGTACGCCCAAGTACCTGGCCAACAAGATGAAGGCGAAGGGCCTGCAGAAGTTGCGCTGGTACTGCCAGATGTGCGAGAAACAGTGCCGTGACGAGAACGGCTTCAAGTGCCACACAATGAGCGAATCCCATCAGCGACAGCTGCTGCTCTTTGCAGACGCGCCAGGCAAATTTCTACACAACTTCTCGAAGGAGTTCTCCGATGGCTATATGGAGCTGTTGCGCCGTCGCTTTGGCACCAAGCGCACCAACGCCAACAAAGTGTATCAGGAGTATATTGCGCATAAGGAGCACATTCACATGAATGCCACTCGCTGGCTAACTCTGTCCGACTATTTGAAGTGGTTGGGACGCACTGGTCAAGTGGTGGCCGATGAAACGGAGAAGGGGTGGTTTGTCTCGTATATTGATCGCAGTCCGGAGGCCATGGAACGTCAGGCGAAAGCCGAACGCAAGGAGAAAATGGAAAAGGATGACGAGGAGCGCATGACCGAATTTATTGAGCAACAAATTTTGAAGGCAAAGAAAAAGGATGGCGATGATGAAGAGGATCCACAGGAAAAGTATACAGAACTGAAGCGAGAAGAGGAACAGCCTCTAAAGCTGGACATACGGCTGGAGAAGAAATTCCAGCCCGAATCTATATTGGGCAGATCAGCGCTACTCACAAAACGCACAGCCACCGAACCAGACGAGAAAGTTTTTAAGAAACCCAAGCCATTGGCAGCGCAAAGCAGCAGATCCGCACTGGGTGAGATTATCAAACTCGAGGAGAAGAAGAGGGAGCGTGACAATCGTAAGGAAAACTGGCTTCACCCAAACATCGTAGTGAAATTCATTTCCAAATCAATGGGCGACAAGTTCTACAAACAGAAGGCTGTCGTCCAAGAAGTCATCGACAAATTTCGGGCGAAAATCAAGTTTTTGGATTCAGGCGAAAAGCTCAAAGTTGATCAGGTAGTTATGCGTGAGTTCCCTATCGAAATTGAAATAAATAATTAATAAATCCTCTTTCAGGCACATCTGGAGACAGTGATACCCGCCTTGGACAAGGAAGTGATGATCGTTAACGGCGCCTATCGTGGCTCGGAAGCATTGCTCAAAAAACTAGACGAGCGAAAATATTGTGTTACCATTGAGATATTACATGGTCCACTAAAGGGACGTGTCGTAGACAACGTACAGTACGAGGATATATGTAAATTATATGGCACATAGCTGGCTAACCATCCAACTGGCTTTTTAATTCGATTAAGGTTAAATATAGATATATTTTAAATAAACTTTATATTCTACAGCCTAATACTTTTCAATAATTCAATTGTTTCCCTTAAGTATGCTATACTTTTGAATAGGAACGTTTTTGCCAATCTGTTCTTATTTTGATCAAGCTAAAAATATTTTTATCGCAAATTGCGCGTTAAACTCAAAACACCTGTTGACAATGACTTTATTAAACATCAGCAAGATAGACTAAATGTGGGAAACATATGTTTTGTGACCTACAAGATATTTGTATAGTCTTGTAGTGTATAATAATGTTGACAAAAAATTTAAATGGCATTATAGACATTTCGGAAATGTTCCTTCCGGGTAGAAATAATATAAAAATTGAAAAAAAAATTCTATTACAATGATTAGCTTTGTATCCAAACTGGTAGAGAATCAAAAAGCTTTGTTTATCAAATTGATTAGAATCAAATTTCATGAATATTATTCTGCAAGTGTATTTAATTTTCGGTACTAACAAAAATCTGTTTTATTTATTTTTGTTTTTTTTTTTCCAACAATACAAAGAGAGGCTTCTCAATATACTAGAAGTTCGACCCACTTGCAAAAGTTAATGTTTAGAACCTAAATAACTCCACCCGGACATAGTTCGTCTCTGACTTGGTTGAAACTATAATTTAGAATTATGAGTATAAAATTGTTTAGCATTATTCTTATCAGCACAGTATTAACCATATATGCGAATGATTCTACGCAAAGCTGGTGGCAGGGAATTCCCAACGCTTTAATGGATCTGCTTACCATCAAAATGAACATTTTTACAACATTTCCGCTTGAAATAGCCATAAATATTATTGATACCGTGTGTAAGTAAAATGAAAAAAGGAATATGGTTAAGGCTTTAACTGCAGTTTCTCATCACATGATGCGCCACAGGCTCATCCACGATGTATATTGGAAGCGTTCCACCGCAAATAACGCCAGATATAACGAAGATGCACTTTCAGTACATGACGCCATGTCTGAACTATACTGTACCATTGTTGAAAGCCGAAAAGCTATGGAATCATCCAACATTCCGAAAAAATCGCAAGTTGGTCATTCTAGCAACTGGGTGGACAAACACCGTCAACGATTCAGAAACCATAGCGATGATATCCAAGGCTTTTATGTGCCGACCTGGTGTTAACTTTGTGGTAAGGTAAACTAAAGCATCTCTCAAGTACTTATCCACTTAAGTTTGAAATCATTTCAGATTGTGGATGCTGCCTATTATGTGGACACCTTGTACAAGTGGTCGGCTTTCAATACGGATTTGATTGGTGAGCACTTGGCTGTTGGGTTGCAGCACTTGGTCGAGGTGATGCCGTTCATTGACATTCACTTGATCGGTGAGTTTGCACAGTTTAGCTTTAGTTTCTGTTTGATTTATAGACATAAATTGCCACAGGTCATTCTTTGGGTGCACACATTATGGGCAAAGCTGGACGCTCTTTCGAGCGACTCACAGGACATTTGGTGGCCCGCATTACGGGTCTGGATCCTGCCAAGCCCTGTTTCCGCTATGAAAAAGCGCTGCCCGGCTTGATGCGTGGCGATGCCAAATTGGTGGACATTATACATTCAAATGTTGGCATACTGGCCAAACGTGATCCAATGGGTGACATTGACTTTTATCCAGGTGGAGTGCATCCCATTAAGCCCGGTTGCCTGTCCATCGGTTGCTCACACACACGTGCCGTTGAATATTTTGCGGAGAGTGTCTACCCGAGGCAGGAGAGCAGCTACTTGGGCTGGAAATGCAACTCATGGAAGCAGCTTGAATGGCGAAAATGTGATACTCTCACAACTTCCACAATGGGTTACGTGATTAATTGGAAGGCCAAGGGTATCTATTATGTTGATGTGAATGGCAAGAGTCCGTTTGGGAAAAACGTCAATCCACTAAAACGAGGCCGCCTTGACTGTGTCAAGCATAGGTGTAAATCCAAGAATTGAATAACTCCAATCAGGAAACCGGTTCGGTCTCTATACCATATTATTTCATTACTTATATTATATCTACAGTTACATTTAGTATTTAAATATTACTCCATAATTTCTGTTAGATCTAGATCATCATCAAATGCCTCGGCGATGCCCTTCTGGCTCTGGTAAACCTTCTCCTGTGTCTCGGCGATTTTCCACAGCTCGTCATCATCGTCGCCATTTAGCATTGATCTGTTTGCGCCACCCTTGATCGCTGCTCGGAGTTTGTTATTCTGTTGAACAGGGCCCGGCGCTCGTTTCTGACGATTGCCCATCAAGATCTGGCTCTCCTCAAAATAGCTGTTCGGGTGATTGATTGTCGGCTCCACCGTTGAGTTGTGTGTCAGCATAAAGTATTTGCCGCAGGCGAATTGATAATGATTGCGTGAAACAAAAAACATGACTTCCTCGATGGCGGCAGGCGAAAGGCCAAAGGAAGACAGTTTTGCTTTCAGCGCCGGTTGATCCAACGTCTTATATGGACACCCGTGGCAGTCACCAGGCGCGGCCATTTCCTTAATGTTCTTCAGGCAGGAGTAGGGAGTATAGTTGACCATTGAACCTTTTTTGCCATAGTTGTGTTGAATGTTGTACTCGTAGCTGCGCGCAAACTTATCGACGTCCATTTTCTTGGTGAACTCCTCACGCCAGAAGCGCAACGAATCCTCGAGGGTGACGCCAATGCCCTTCAGGAAGAGACCGTACTGCATGCGACCGCCGTGTTTGATGTGATGCTGGCTGCGTATGTGATCGTGGCACATACGCATGCACAGTGGCATCGATGTTTTCGATAGCTGATCCAGTGATTCGATCGGAACCGAGGCATCTCGGCACACAGTGTAATCCTTGCCGGTGTACGAGTTGTGTAGGGACTTGATCATGCGCGAGATGCGTTCGTCTGCCTCGACGTCAGCGATGAAGGATTTCGCTGCCTGCATGCCACGCTCGATTTCATCCAGTTGTCTGGCACCCACAATTGACACCAGATCGTGGGTATTCACATAAGCAAAGCCGGCCTTTAGATAGCAGCGACGCGACCGCACTAAATCCAATACTTGTGTAAAGGGCACTTTGTAGAATTCGAGCAGTTCAATCTTGGACACACTCTGGCCCACAGTGCTCTCATAGAGACCATCCTTCACCTCGTCCTTTTGCTCTTCCGTCAGTGGGTGAATATGAAAGCTGTTCGCTTCAAGAAATTGCTTAATTTCCGCAGTACTTAGCGCAGCGAATTTATATTTGAAGAACTCCATTTCGCGTGCCACGAACCAGCGCAGCAAATCCTCTGAGCGACAGTAGGCCAAACGCAGTATAAAGTGCGACAAATAGTCACGGCGACGCACTTGTAGATCGGATTCCTGTTTGGTGGAGTTGCCGCTAGTGCCCATGCGCATATAGCCGCGGAGTCCATCTCTGGTCATTTCAGCATTCACATATTCCTTCCAGTCATCGGAGAGCAGGCGTAGTCCCTTTGTTGTGGCACGATCAAAAACGCGCAACAGACGCAAACGTTCCAAGGCAAGTTCTTCAAATTCATCAATATGCACATCTTCTGTTGGAGGGTAGTGATAAAGCATCACATTCTGTGGATACTTCGCTTCCAAGCTAATCACTTCGATTTTAACATCGTGTCGTGGTCGTTTCTTTAAATTAAAATCCATGCTGCAAACCAAACTCGATTGAATTTGTTTCGCTGAGCTGCTGGTAATAATGGCGCCAAAAAGTTGTCGGAACAGCTGTCGCACATATCGATAGCTATGCAATCGAAATGTTGTGAGACCGTAGCATGTATTTCGATCAATTTAAATACGTGTATATCGAAGCGGATCATATGTTTGCCGTTGGCGAACGCAGCTTTGATTAGGAATTCACTAATTAAATGATCTCACGCTGAAATACAGGCTCGGTATCAGTATCATCAATTGACGGAAATCTTACGCTCATCTGGGCCATCTCGTGTGGCCTATAAAATCATTTCATCAACAAGACGAAAACATAAGCTTGGTATAAATTAGAAGACTTTACCATAATTGCTAATGAGTTTGTTTCTCTTTAAGCTGCTTAGACAGAACTTTTGTTCGGGCACATTGATTATTTCTTCTTGTTTTATCATCTTTATTGTGGAGCCGAGCACAAGACGGTTTTTACAAGACTTTCACTGTAAAATGGATCCCTGTAGAATGTAGACATTCTACATTGTACAAATCTTCAGATTTTAACAAATTGTTCTTTACAATTGCTTTCTTATTCTAAATATAGTTTTCATGTATATCAGGTACTTAAAAAAACTGACTAGGATGCATATTAAGTAAAGCTTTACAGTCCCTTACGCTGGGGCCTTCGAAACTTTTGTTGCAATGCCAATGAGCTCCAGAGATTTTCTTAGGCGCTTCCAAAAGAATTTACGTTCCTCCAAAGTGGGCTGCTTATCTCCTTTACTAGGCCATTTAATATAGGTTTTTATGTCCATTAGGTATTGCAGTGTTTTTGGACGTTTACTGCGTGGTATATCCTCCAGAAAAACTAGAATCAAATGCTCCTTGCTCGTTTCAAAAATGCTGTGGAAAATGGAAAAATAATTTAAATTACTTTAAAGCATAAGGCAGGCATTTAGTACGCACCGATGTTGGGCCAGATACATTTCAAATTGACACCAATGACTAAGTAGAAATTTTGACGATATCAGCAACATAAGTGAGCGCGAACGATCCATACACGAAATAATATTATCCAGTATAGTTACACCAATCTGCACAAATTTAGAATCAGGTATTAGGCATATGCTAACGAATTATGTTAAAAATAGATTGACATACCTGAAAATCACGTTCATGCAGACATATTGAAACATCTCCAGACTCCTCAACATTGGGTAACAATTCGTCCAAGAGCCACTGACGATCATTTTGACAGTAGCTAATAAAAATGTCATATATTACACCGGGATCTTCTTCGCTTAGACGATGAAATTTATCAAGAGACTCCTTCGAGGCCCGAGATAAAAGTGCTGCCGATTTGAGAGATGCATAGTAATAGTGGATGTGCCAACGCTTAAGATAAATGATAAATCCAAAAATCAATAAGAACAACAAACTACCAAATACAGCCATCGCTACTTTGATAAAATGGCTTATTTTCGTTTCAAGATCGCTCAAAATGTTAGTCTGGCAGACTAGGTCTTCCACCAGTAATTTTTCGGTCTCGTCAAAGCACCAGTAACTATTTACATCATAATCCAGTAACTGAAATTTCAAATCCGTATCGTTTACTGTATTCGGTGTTGAATCGGGACACCTTTAGCCATTTGAAATTGCATCTTGATTATATTATTCAGGCGTTTGTAATCTTTAATGTTGCTATAGCTTTTATCTAGCAGTGGCACATATCGTTGCGTCCACACCACATACTCCATAAGCCGTGTAAAGATTGTACCCAACTGATTCACGCCGTTAATATAATTAGTATTCAGCTCAGAGACTACATGCTTCAGGATACCGTATGAGCAACCGGCTTCTTTATTATTGTGTGCTGCCATATCGATTACCTTTCGCAGGTTGCAGTTACACAGAAAGTTATTATCGCCGAGACTGAGATACTCCAGCGGTTCGAAATCCTTTAGCATTTCGATGGTGAGCATGTTCACATTGTTGCTGCGCACACTCAAAACCCGCAATGCCAAATTGTTGAAAAACACACTCCGATACCAGTTGCCAATGTGATTGAAGCTCAGATCGAGTACCTGTAAGCTAACCATAGATTGGAATACATCGCCTGACAGGGCGTTTATATTGTTACCGGCCAAGCCCAGAATCTGCAGATTTTTAAGCGGCTTTAGCCAGCCAATATCCTTTATATTGGAGCGTTCAAAGTAGAGACAAACAAGTGTTTCCCCAATGCCCTCAAAAGCATCGTCGACAATGTTATTTGACACAATTGGATTACCCGACAAATCAAGTCCCTCGAGTATTGTGTTCTTGAACAGGCCATTGGTCATCATGGGAAACGATGTATAACACAAACTGAGATATTTTACTTTATCTCCCAGATGCGTGAAGGCCACAGCACTATTTCTGGTCATTTTCGAGTGCGAGAGGTCCAAATAGACGAGTTCTGGCAGCATCTTAAATGCGGTTTGATGGATCTTTAGACCGTAAAGCAGATTTATAACAACTTCAATAGTTGTCATCGAGAACAGGTAGTTATAGCTTAAGATGTTCATAAACGACAAGTCTAGATATTGCACTCGTTGTATGTGGTAAAAGGTATCCACGCTTATAGTGAAAATCTTATTGTTTGATAGAAAGAGCCTCCGCAGGTTCTTCACATTTTGGAATGCCTCCTTCCTCACATACTCGATGCTGCAGTTACTAATATCTAGCTCCAGAAGATTCGGTAGACTGGGAAAGGTAGCCCAAGCAATGCTTTCTTCTAAATAATAAAAAATAAATAATAATATAAGATAAATAGTATTGGCAAAGTACGTTAGGAAATTGTAACCTAAATGTGTTTGATTGTGTGTTCGATGGAGGTTTAAAATAGTGTAAGAGTGCATATGTATAGTGTAAAAGTGTGTATGTATGTCTTACTTGAGGTGCCAAATATATTGTGTTTTTTTTTAAGATTTGTTATGTAATCCTCATAAATAAAGTCTTGTGTGTTTGTATTGTCAATGTTGTCCCTTGTTTGGTAGTATTGCAAACATTCCCGATCATACAGATCAAAGTTGTAAGTGGGATTTTGTGCAAGACGCTCTTCGCATTTGCTATTAGTGTTATTTTCTGGATATCGTGCCACCAGTAAAAACTTCTCAATTGCTGAAATTTCGTAAAGAGCCTGTAATCAGTCTGATTGTGTTTGACTTCGCTAAACTATTGTGTAATCGATTAGAGTCTGATCAAAACTCCTCTACTTACCATCCACGTCATGATTGAGGGCGGCAAATTGATTGCCTTGCAGTGATAAATATTTCAGTGACCCCCTCATTGACAATAGAGTTTGGAAGGGTGCTGAATTTAGATTGTTGTAGGCAACCGAGAAGACTTCAACTTTTTGAAAGCTAAATTTTCGGGTAGCTGTTATTACATTCAACAATTCTATATCCTCTGATATATTAGCATATGAAATATCCAAAAACTTTTTATTCCCTGTAGAAAAAGAATAATTGAGCATATACATTAACTTTGTCATTTTTATAATATATATTAATATGAGCGAATTTTTTAAACGCTTAGTTTGATGCAATTTATAGAATAAAAATAAATCATTGTGTAACACAACAAAACAATCGGTAATCTTAATCACAAATTTCGAGCCAATAAATTCTATAATAAATACTAAACATCGATTATCGTTTTATTTTTGATAATCGGGGCAAATTGAAACCTGTAGAGACACTTGCAATATTGCAATTTTACTTTACTGTTTCATTTATATTACTTACCGTACTTGGACATTGGAATCCTAAGTGTTCCATTGGGATATGACCATGACAAAATGTTCTTTTTAAGATTATCCAAAATACAAGTATTTCCATCGTCAGTATCGTATTTCACGAACATTGATTTAAGGTCTGTGTCATTAATATCGTACTGGTTGTTTTCAGCATCGGTGTCTAGCGATGGATTTGCAATTGCCGGACTTAGGGTATCTTCCAAATGGAACGTCCTTTGTTGAGGAGTGTCGTTCGCGGATTCATTAATACTGGACTTTTCTACCTTATCGCCTTTTAAAACCTTTAATCTTGTTTGACGTATGTGCAATTGTAGAATAAGCACTATTATAATTATTTTTAATGTGTGGTACATTTTATAGTCCTTGCAACGTATTGTTCACAGAATGTTTTGCTTTCTTATCACCAATATGTTTCGTTTCATTGAAATACATATAACTTTATAGATAAAATGTCTTTATTCTATCGAAATGGACACTTAAGTCGACACTACTTGTTGGTAGATTAGATCCGATTATCCGCTGTTTGTATCTATCTAAAAAGGCAACACACTTTTTCTGTAATTTATTTTTGTTTCGTTTGACATACTGCACTCAAGAGAGCAAAAGCGAGACTAATGGTCATTCGAATGGCTGAAATCGTGAACGAGTTGTGAGTATGAATAATAGTGTTATGACACGATAGGGCTTATCAATTTTGGCAATATATATTCTTTCGCTTTTGCATGGGTTTCAGTTTCACTTATCAGTTTAGCCGCCTCATGGCAGCCGCGCGCTCCTCTTTGCGCCCACAACTTAAATATTGTGTTCACATTTGCAGACAATACAGAAATGGAATCTAACAAATCATCGCCAATACGATACGGGGATTCGATGTAGTTCTCTGTCCGCACAACATATTCTGCTATTGGTCATAATCTAAAGAGAGAATGCGAATAAATATATTTGCCTCATAAATTAGCTTACCTGCTTTAAATTGAAGTATATAATGCTTAATAATATAGATTATACATTTATAGATATGGCCTCAATGAAATGTGTTTGCCATTGTTCGCTATTTCAAAGCTGAGATTGGAGTTGGAATTTGTATTTATTGTACACCCCTTTCAGTTTATATTTCTATCTATAGTGTGATCATATATATTGCATTTAAAAAATGATTTACAATTTTCATACCAAGCAAAAAATAAACAATAACTTTTTCTTTGGAACTGCAAATCTTCTTTAGTTGTATTTTAATATTTTTGAAATGTTATCGAAATAAACTGGATTTTGTAATCGATATTACTTGAAAAATATCGCATGCTGTAATATGCGATGTTTCTACAGGACTCATCATATGATTGTTGAGATGCAATATTTTAAATATTTAAATATAAATTAAGTTCACTTAAAATTGTGGTGAATTATTTTTATTTACATATTTACTAGTCCTACAGTTGTTCATTGTTAGAATTGTTAGTCAGTCACGAGAGAAATGAGCACCTCTAACTTATGCTAACTGTAGGCCACCCACCACCCACCCTCCCAAATCCCGATTGCTGAACTAAAACTCACAACGGACGAAGCGACCAGACGTCGCAATACTTTCAATACACATAGCATGCAATCTAAGTCCAACCACCCAATCCACCCTTTTGAGTGGAATACCCCGCCACCTTCGTTAATGTTTAAGCAACCACCTTCTGTTCTCACTCGCTCGCTCGCTCTCACTTTCTTCCTCTCTCTCTCTCGCGCTCGTTTACTCCCTTGCAGCAGCTATAGCCGGCAGTTGGCACGTCCGCAAAGGACATGCAGAAGGACGACATCGTCGGTCGGCCGTGCTTCGGGTGTTCATTCGTGTCATGTTTGTGCTTTGGTTGCGAGATTTGAGTCGCGTGCCAGTCAGTTTGCATGCGTCGCTGTTCGTGGGTGAAAGTCCGTTGGAAGTCGCACCAATTTAAGATTCAATAATAGCGTAAAGCGTATCGTTGAAAGTAGCGTATGCGTCGGTCTTTGTGACTCACCAGGCAACACGGTAAAGGCGCTGAAAATGCCGGGAAATGTATTGTTTATGTGAGCAACTCGTCGCCGTGTTTGTTGTGCAGTGTTTTGTGGTCAAGCGCTACTTGAAAATCTCTGAAAATTGAGTTTGGAAATCGTAGTGAAATGCCAAAAGCAAACAATGGCCCTTCAGATTGTCATGGCGTCTTTTTGCGCCAGTAGACAACCAAACAATATGTATCCATACATAAGGATGTGCCCAAATTAAGCTCCTGCAAGTGGTGCTTTAGTTTTTACGTGACTTTCGGGCACATCAACTATAAGTATAAGTATAACCATATGGATCTCCACTCAAAGGTAAATGATAACAGGAATTTGAATGAGAATTATGCATTTCCGTGTCACAACTGTCGCGCTCATCGCTGTTGTTGTTGTTGCTGCTGCTGTTGTTATTTGTTGGTGGTGTCTTTAAATTTGCCTGCAATTTGGGGTGTTTTTGACTAAGGAACAGGTATGGGATAATCAATGCCTAGTACTCCAAACAGAATTCACTTTGTGTTGTTATTTGAGAGCTACTAAGGCTACATATACTTTTATTTATTTCTATTTGTTTTTATCCTAATATTCATATTTTATTTTACTTGGTATTAGTTTATATTACAAAAATAAAACGAAGAATCATAGTTTTCTATTGCTTTACAAAAATTATAGAGCTGCTCAAATAATCGGTTTAGATGCAAAAGAAATAATAAATGAACTTAAACTTCATGTCCTTGCCTTAAGGCATGACAAGGGAAAACATTGAAGTTAGACACTGACCAGACAGGCATAATGGACATGGCGAACAAAAGGAAGAATTCGTCGAAAGAGAAAAATAGTATTTTGGTTTATTCCTTTCATTAGATGGTAAATGCTCTGAACTCAGGATTGACCTTAGTTGGGGTTGGCCAAATAATTGAAGCAGGCGAGGAAAGCCACAGAAAATGTATACACAAGGTAGGAAAATAATGAAACGACGACACGCGATAAGCAGCACGAGGGCCCAAACATGTGAAAAGTCTACGGATCACAAACTATTTGGTGTAAATGAGTTTTTGTATATATATTCATATATATAACAGCCCAAATTAGTTTAAAAACTGAATACTGCGCATATTCTGGAAATTGCTAATAACTTGTGTTAACTTCCATTTTTGTTGGATAATAGTAAGCCGGCTAACGAGAAAACTATTTAAAACAGCAACACGTCAAAAATTTTAGTGGCTTGCAAATGAGCAACTATAAAAAATTCTTTCGTCAGGTTGCCAGTCGAGCAGAAAATCGAGGTTGCGTAATTTGCCACAGTGTTTCAAAGTTGGAACTATCCTTGCACTTTTTGCCCAGTTTTCGTAGCAAAAAGCATACAAGTTTCTTTCCTTTAATTAAATATAAATATGGCTTTTGCCTGCCAGACATGGCAAAAGCAAAATCTTTGTTTTTTTTTAATATTTTCATAGTTTCGACTCTTAATCCAAATAGCTTTGAGCTAAAGAACTTACCAATCAATTTTCTTGACATGTTAAACTTTAATCAAAGTATAACAAACTGTTTTCTATGATCTTATTCTTGGTTCATGCAATTTATGTAATTAAATATTTAAAACTTTCCATTATATCTTTATTTACTAGGCATTCTTTTGTGCCTTACAAATTGGGATTAGCGAGCAGCATTGGATTAGTAATTTGTTAAACCAACAATTTACTTTTGACTCGAAGGGCTTTTGTAAGTTTTCATTTTGTAGTGCTCCCTCCTCAGCTACCCATAGTATATGTAAATGGTATGTATAAATGTTTTGAGTGAAGCAGGCATATCGTATAACAGCGTCCAAGGCGTGAAGGGGACTTTTTAGAGGGCTTCCGTGCATTTTGCATTTAATTGTAATTTTAACTTTAACAAACTTATGGCAAAATGAGAAGAAGAAGTCTGCTCTAGCACTAACAGCTAAATAAGTACTTTTATGAAGGTATTTTCTTGGTATGATCATTTCTCATTTAACTGAAATAAGTTTTTGCTTTGTTCACTTTCACAGGCTCATTCAATTTTGCCCAATGTGTTTTGAGGCAGTTTTCATTTCCACTTGAAGAACTTGTAGTGTACTTAATTGCATAAGTTTTTAGTTTATTCTCAAGTTGAAATAAAACTTTACACATTATGCTTAAAGCTTTTCACATTTTATTTATATTGTAGTGGCTATGCAATATGTACAAAAATAAAGTTCCTATGACAACAAAACAAACATCTTTAACTGAAGAAAATGTCGCGCAATTTACAGAATTTATAAAGAAGGATTTACACCCACAGAATTCGAAAAAAAAAACGTCTAAAATTCAATTTGCACGTGTGTCATAAATTTGACAGCAATAAAATTCAATCAAATATTTCATTACAACATATACAAAAAAATTTCATTTTCTTCTGGTGCTAGACGACAGCACATACATAAATTGTACTCACTGTTCCAGCACTTTACCCCTCTTCTCCTGCTCCTCCAGCTGTCTTCTGCCTGACTGCCGGAGTGGTGTTTGCTTCCTGGTTCCCGGTTCACCTTAGCTTTCGCCTCCTTTTCGCCCCCAAGCCCCCTCTCGCCTTATTTATGAGTTGGCTGCTGGCTGTGCTGGTGGCTGTCTCTGTCTCTAAAGTGTTGCGCTGATAAGGAGCTGTTCGTCTGTGAGGTGTCTGTTGGAGGGGCACATTTCAACGCATATTCAAATTAGATTTATCCGTTTACGGTTGAATAACGTCAGCTGGTACATTTTGGACTTTGGTCCCGTCAAACATATAAATTTAATGATCATTTTTTGTCTGATTACAATCGGCGTGTCCTGATTGCTTGCATAAACAATATAAAAATATTTTATAATTTTATTCATGAGTTTTCACAAATTATTGAAAAGATGCTGACCACACTCTTCTGCCTAAGTGGATACATGTGTTTTAAATGTTGTGTATGAAACAATGTTGACAAAACTTTAAACGAATGATTAATTTTACAGTTTATTAGATTACAGTCCTCGGACTAATCAGCACAAAATACGATCATTTAAATTGAATTAGTTAGGATGATTAATATAAATTAATAAATATTTTATATTTAGGACAGAGTATCAAGTCTTCGTCCGATAAATTCAAATTTTGAGCTTCGTGATAAGTACTAAAAATGCTTCGCATATTTTATGCATAATTGTGTTTTCATAATTCGAGACATGTTTAGCTTATAATTAAATTGCTCAAACATAATAATTTTCTTCTTTTGAATGTGCCAAAAAAATCATCGCTTGATTATAAATCTTGACCTGCTATTTCCAACGAGAATTTTCAGTTAAAATTCAGCTGAAATGTAGACAAAAATTTAAACTGCTTTTCTTTGTATTTTTATTTTTATTGTACATCTGTTCGCGACATCTCCTTTCAATAGGAATCAATGCCCTGGCGCCAAAAAGTCGGCATTAAAAATGGACTATTCAGCAGAAAATCATCCAGCTGTTTGGCCGTCAATAGCATCTAATGAACTTGGTCTAGAACTTGCATAAATCTAAATAAAAATACACAATACATGAATGTTTTCGATATCGAGCATAACAATCACTTAGTTTTGGGCTCCACATCCCACTCTCTCTACCCATCTCCGCTCCCATCACCACCCATGGGGACTTTTGTGTCGAGACGCGTCGCTTGACGGGATTCAATTTCTAAGACAAATATGAATCTATGATTTGGATGATGTTGTTTTTGTTTTTTTTTTTTTTTGGGTGACGCTTTGCTGTGTTTTTGGTGTAGTTTTTATTTGTTTGGCTTCCACATTGTGACTTTGCTGTTGGCCCACTTATTTCGCATAGTTTCATCCCCGATAAACATGAATTCAATTTGTATATGCCAAATGGGGAGTATTTCTTATCTTTGGCTTATACATTTCAAAAATCGATTGCAATATCCTCAGAGAACTTACTGCGCACTCTTTGATAACAAATAGTTATGTAAATTCCATAATAGACCATAATTTAGGGTAATATTTTCAAATCTCTCATAATTTACTGCCCTAATGAGCTGTAAACCAAATTAATTAATTACAAAAAGTAGCTCTCTGTTTGACTGTCTATTGAATCCTTGAATAGCTTAACCACAAACTCCAAGCCCATTGACAAGGAGTTGAGTGCACATTGAATAGCTCTAGTTGAATATATTAGTGTATATTCATATGTGTATGTGCATGGCTCAAGAATTGTCAGAGATGTATGTTGTGGTGAACTGCCTAAGTTTATGGTCCAGTTACTTATTTGACTGCAAACCTGTCCTTAGCAACCAAATCAGTGGCGTTGAAAAGGGGCGAAAGGATGTAAGAAAGCATAAATCTTATTTACAAAAGTTTCCGTAAATGTTTTCCAAGTGCAGGGCCTGCTGTAATGCTTACCTGAGTTGGACACGTGGTAAAGGGGTAAGGGGGAAGGGGTAAATTTTAAAGTTTGCTGTACATAGCTGAGTAAAATGTTGGAGAATATATTATGTTATTCAAGCAAGTTTCCTTTTAAAGTATTCTATAATTTCCTAAAGCAGCCATCGCAATACATTTTTATCAACTACAACTTTGACACGGGAGGAAAGAGTGTAAGAAAGTTTTTGTTTTTATGAAGTATACCATTATTTCCTATTTCCACTTCCCACAAAAAACTTTACCCAATACGCCCCTGACGTGGACACGGTCTTGACTATATAAGTTGGTGATTTGTCGCCTCAAATATTGAATAGAGGAGCGACTAGCTCATAAAGCTTGAGCCAAAGGTAGTTCAAGCAGCCCATCAACGAAGCTGCCTGGCGGTCTCGATGGCTGAATGAGTCGAGTCCTTTCAGAGGTCCGCTTGCATGCGAGCCAAGCATTTGCCCTGCGGCTGTCTGGGCATATAAATACACAAGTACATATACACATCCACACACACACACACAACCACAGCCAGGCACACACACATCCACACACACGTGAGCTTAGAATATACCAAGTACATTGTAAATGTTCACATTTGTTGCTGCCTGCTCGTTTTATTTTGTGTTATTTCTTTTGCTTATTTATATTTCCATATGGCAGGCAGGCAACCCTTTAGCTGTCTGAGTTGTTTTAAAATGTTCGCACATGGACCTCATGGTTGGGGCACTGCCGCGCCCCATACCTGAAGCCGTAATATGGCGACACATCAAGCGGAAAGTCGGAAAATACGATGGACTAGTTGCAGTTGGTAGTGCAATGTGGGTGTGTCAGTGAATTTGAGATGCCTTTTGTGAACATGCAACTCGCACTTAGTTCTGATAAGCAAGTTAGACATGAGTGTGTGTAATGCTGCTTTAACTAAGCAGCGGAAGTGCTTAGCTGTTGACAAGCAGCCGCCGCTGCAGTAGTGGCATCATCACAGGCATCTCATCTTGCTGTCACTCTTCTCAAACTCATCCGCATCCACATTCACATCCTTCAGTGCCAATCGCAATCGCATGGCACTGCGGTAGTTTCACTGACATGTCTGCTCTTGTGGAAAATCCGTATAATGCTGCTCGTGTCTGCCACACAATTTGCGGATAATTCGCGTTGCACTCGCACTTGTGTCGTTTCACAACTGACTGCACGTCAATTTCACATGCAACGCAGCTTAAACTCAACTGTAATTATAATGAATTGGCCGGGAATGTCGGGGCACATGCATTAATACGAACGGGGGTCATTGCCACGGTAACAGTTCATAAAATGTGCTATCACAACAAGTGCCGATCCCACAAACAATCATTTAAGTAAGTCCAGCAAACTGCACGGTGCGAATAATTGCGGTTTTTGTGCCAACCTGGCGTATGCGTAACATTTCTGCAACTGTTCGCTACTGCTGTGATATAAGCTTTTTATTGTTCTGCGGGTGGTTCGGGGTCAAGTGCAATTGCGTTATGACTGGTTAGGGGAACGGAGGGGTAGAGCGAAAGCGGTACTTGGCCTCGTTGCAACACCAGCAGCTGCCACTAGTCTTATTTACGGCTTATAAAAGTAGTTGAAGGTAACGCACAAAAGCCCGTAATAGAATACAAAGACAAAGGCAAATCCTTCATATATATTTCATGAGAATGTCAAATCTAAAAACAACTAACTTTCATATTTATCCTACGTGTTTTATATTGTTGTACTTAAAAAAAAAACAAGTATATCTGTTATATATGCTGTTGAATTTCTAGTATAATTCCAAGAATAATTATAGAATCTATAAAGTTTATACCTCTGTAGAAACTCGACGAGTTAACCAGTTAATTAGATATATTTATAATATGTATTTTATATAGTTGATTAAACCATAAAATACTGAAATGTGATCTATTAAATACGCTGTCAATATTCTAGAATGAAAATCCCATTCAATTATTTTTACGACTATCTGAAACAATTATTCGTACTTCATACATGCCAGCGCAAATAAAAAATTAAAATTAAGTATATTTAAACCGCATAAGTCGCGTTGATGACATAATAACGCTCGAAAATCCATTAAGGCTGTTAGCATTTCAAATATTATTTACATTTAGTGATGAAATGGAGGGGATACCGCATGTGGGCTAGTTAATGGGCATTTCAATGTGAACGCTCAGCTTGTTCCTCATCCTTATCTACTGATTAGAGGTAAACAGAGCGTGTAAATGTTTGAATACGTATATTTGAAACGAGCATTTCCATTTCCATTTTCTTTCTCTTTTTTTTGTTGGTTTTTTATTTTATATGTGGTTGCTTTTTGCCGCATTTCAGCACTCAGGAAAAATTCAACCCCCGCAAAACACAGAAACATCAGCACACACACACACACACACACACACACACAAAGGCAATGTAAAAGTCTGTAAAATGTGCATAACGTGGAAAACTGGAGGCACAAAGTATAATCGAGTAAGGGAAGAAGCAATGAGAAGAGCGACGCCTGCAGAATGGTCATATGCAGGGGCAATGACATTTTGCCTATTTCATACTGCCCCCGCGACAACAAGAACAACAACAACAACTAAAAACAGCAACGACAACAATACAACAAGTATTGACAATTTTCCAATCGCATTCGCTTTGATTTTCTACACGTTGCGATTGCTGTGGTCCTCTGTTCCATTTGGAATTAGGATGCAGATACAACAGCCTACATCGATGGGCGGTCCACTCGGACTGGGACTCGGTTGCGGACGCACAGTGCAGCTAATAGTTTTTGCGGGAGGGCAAAACCCCATGCCACACATTAAAGACAGATTTACGGCTTTGCCCATGTGTCCATGCACTCAGAAAAAAATCACCGTTTTCTTTAATTAGAAACTTGAGTTTACATATAGTTTATAGTTACAAGAACACAAATTTCTAAAAATTAGAAAGTCTTGCCATAAATGGACAACAAATTTTCGAAATATTTTCTATACTTTTTTAATTTATGAAAATGTATAAGAAGTAATAGTAACCTTAATTTTTGAAAAAAAACCTTCTAAAATTTAAATAAAATTAAAAATAATACTGAAATTTACTGGCTCATCTTTTAAAGAAATGAAAATCCTGGTTTATAGATATACAATACGAAAGTGAGTGAATAATGGCAAATTTCTAAAATTCTTTCCGATTTGTTTTTCTGAGTGTGCGTTTTGTGTGCGCTTCATCAATATTTACGATGATGGTGGTGCCGGGCGGGTGCCAGAGATGGCCATCGATAGAGATTTGGAGGTTGGGTTGTGTAAAATGTGCAATTGATTGTAAATTTACTACACGCAGTTGATCATTTTGCTGGGGCACCCAAAGTCCCACACGCGCAGTGTGACCAAACCCATTCGTCCATTTTCCATTTCATATCAATTTCGCTTAATTGGTTTGGACACACAATGAAAGGTTTACCTTTGGTGTGAAATCCATTTAACTGCACTGAAATATTGAAAATTGACAAAACACACGTTTGTTCTTTGCACACATTTTGGGCGTGATAAAGCCATTAAGATTTTCCCCACTTGAAAATATTCGAGTTTTTCCGACAAGCATTTCTGGTTGCTGTTTTTTATCGACTCTCAGCAGTTAACCTTAAATTTTTCATCCCCTTTAATGCGGAAACGAGCAACGTTTTGTGAAATATCACCCTGTGGCACGTGTGCCCGACTGGACCAGAACACATTAGGTGGTTACCAAAACCAAATTAGGCCATCTTTGAAAGATGACTGGTGCCCAAACAGGCAGTCTGACCAGTTGAGAAAATGGACATACGCACGCGATAGTAATTAATGACCGGACACAGCTCAATGACAGTCGATTTCACTAATAACACAACATCAGCCATTAGGGGTTTCTCTTTTTTTTTCGAATGCTAGCAACTGTTCAAGTCGGACATGAGCTGAGAATGTTTTGCGGTTTTCCAAATGTCCACCAGCCAGCATGGAGTCAAAAGAAGTTTCGAAAATGAGTGGAAATTTGAAAAGCGTAAATTATATTAAAGTTCAAAAGATATCCACCCCTTTCAAATGAGAAGAATGCGTAAATTGTGTTTCACACAAAAGCAACCCCAAAAAAAAAAAGAAATCCAACAAATAAATAACAAAATAGAGCACAATACGACCATTAATTCGCGAGTTTTTGTTTAATCAATTTACTAAAAATTGCGTTATAAACACAAAAATCTTCTAATCTGATCATAACTTATAGCAATTACTTTGCTTTTGTGTGGCTTATTGTTATATTTCGGTTAACGCTCTCTTATCTTTGTACTTGCAGAAATGTTGAGCCAAATACCATCGACATTAATTTCTAATGGACAATCTCTAACCGGTCGGAAAGCCAAAAACACAATACCCATACACAATAAATAACAGAGAACAGCTCCTCAGTTGGGCGACTCCTGCCACACACATTGGTGCATGGTGAGGCGCTCAACCGAGCCGCAACAATAACGGCTCAATTCGTCAAAGCCACCATACGACACCGTCTACAGAGACCATAAGAGTTGAGCAATAAGAGGAATAAGTAGAAGGAGGCGAAGGAAGCATCCAAGACGACAATGGCGAGAAGGAAGCGCACAAGAAGGAAAATGGCAACGAATCGAAAGCGGAAGAAGACAGTTGGCACGTCAGCATCAGGCCTCAAATCAGTAGTCAAGTGGAAGATTATGATATCATCAATAATGTTCCTGCTGCTATTCTGCTGCACAAGTGAGTGACTGTTGTCCCCGTAGTACATATATATATATCTGATATATATATATATATATATATATATGTGCATGTTTTTCTATTTTCTGTCTTGGCTCAAATTCCGTAACATCTATCATAAAATAAGGCGCAATTTGTTTTAGCCCAACATTCAGTCTACTTTGTTATGCGTGGAGTTATCAACTCAGTGGGGAATTAGTAGCACTGCGCACTTTATCTTAAGCCTGATTTATGAACGCACATCAAGCTTGGAACAACAACTATTTTGTGTCGCATTTATGAATGAGTTGGCCAGAAGTGACAATTGCAAAAAGACACTAAATAATATGTAGTACGCCAAGCCACACTTAGCTGCTTCATCCATTACAAATGCCCTTAAGTTGGCTTGAATGCATTCTTAAGTTTGTCGGGCAGTTAATGGACTGTATAAAATTGCTTGACAAGTGGACGGAATTGGGGGAAAAACTGTAACCCCCAAAAGTTTAGACACTTGTCAAGCAAAAGTCAACTCAATTAATTCAGCTACATATCTTTATTTGATCTCTGGCACTTGGTCGATCAAATCAATTAGTTTTTATCACATTAGAATAAGCTTTAATGTGGTGATTAGTGTCTTAATAACGCCGAGTTAAACTTATTGAATATAAAAAGAGTAAATTCGATCAATTTAAATATTTGTCTGTTATTCTTTAATCAAATTAATATTTGTTTGTTTTGTGTGGACGAATAACATACGTTCAATTCCATTTTTGTTTAGAATGACACAATTCACCTATAGGCAATTTACACAAAGGACATGAACAAAACTGAGTGGAGTCGGTTATAAAAGGCTTTTCTATGGCTATGCCAATTCTGGGCACTTGGGCACAACAAAGAGGCGTCATAAAAGGAGGGCAACTCCTCTTGTTGTCAGAGAATAATAAATTACTGAAAGAGCCTTATCTCCCTCTCTCTCTCTCTCTCTATCTGTCTGTCTCTATATGTCTGCCTTGAATGTGGTGATTAATTTGTACGTTTGTGTCTTGGCTTCAATTCAACAAAAGGTCACGTGCTGGCGGTTCGAAGGGGTCGCCTGATGTCTCCGAGCACATTTACTGCACTCAGCGGCGACCTGCATGTGCAGATACAATTCACCGGCGAGGATGAGAACGAGAACGATGGGATTGGGAATGGGCATCAGAGCAATATAACCGAGCTCCAGCCTACAAATCACAGTCTCAGCAGCAACGCCCACTTGAGCACTGACAGACCCGACCTGGGCAGGGGCTCGAAAACGGCAACTGAGGGCATGGTAAACACCATAATGAGCACTTTAGTCATTAGCAAAATCGTTAATGATGCTGCGACGTCTGAGGGTGAACCACTGTTGCCACAAAACACGACTAATAGCAGCAACGGCAGCAGCATCAGCAGCAGCAGCAGCTCCACAAATCAGATAGTCCTGCAGCGCAGGCGCAAGGAGGTTGTCCAAAATATACCCCTCTTTCCGGATCCACGACAAAATATCACACAAGTGACGGTGCCCTGCCAGACCTTTGTGCGTGGCGGTCTCTACGAGATGCAGGTGGTCAGGAATCTGAAGACGACGACACTCAATCGCAGTGACCCAATTCCCGGATTGACGACAACAACATTGATGCCAACGCAGGATGAGCGATTGCTGCAAACGCTGGACGTGCGATGGCCCAGTGCCGAGATGATTGTCAGCCCGGTCACGTTGCGCACGTATCCCAAGGCGCCCGTTAAGGTCACTCTACGCTTTCCGGAGGTAAACTGCGAGCGGGCGCTGCACGGCGACCAACCGCTGCTGCCCGAATTCTGGCTGGAGCTTGTCTACTGTGGCAAGGAGCGCAGCTGCGCCCCCAACATCGCCAATGTGTCCAAGTCGAGTGTGCTCTTTGCGGAGCAGGTGCACGGCTATCCCAAGCTCAAGACACTGCAACTGGGCTGTGAACTGTTCGGTTTGGCTGGCAACTATGCCGTCCAGCTGAGGCCCATGACTCCTGCCCTGAATGTGCCGACAACTAGGCGCATGCTCAGCGTAGACTGGAGCGATGAGTACGTATTCAATGTCTATGCTCGCAGCATCTTTCCCTGTGATCCGCACTCCGGCGTGGGCGTTCTCTACGAATATCCCGGCTGCATTCTGGAGCAGGGCGATCGGGTGCGTCTCTATGCCAAGTTGCGTGCCGATGTTGCCTCACTGAAGCCACCCACATCGCTGCACTATGTCGCCGAGCAGCGGGTCGTCAAGAGCCAGCACTCACTGTACTTCAGCTGCGATCTATTCACCGAGAAATATGTGGAGTACTGTTTCGTCTACGTGAGCCAGGCCATTTCCGGTGCTGTTGCGGATGTTCGCATGGACTGTGTGCCCACATTGCCAGTCAGCGGTGAGTTGACTTTGAATATCTTTCTCTGATTGTTGCTATCAGAGTGATTATGGTTCTGTTGTGATGTGCATAGGAAACGTCTTTGCCCATAAGGTATATATATTCTTGATCAGCATGATTACAGTCCAATTTGTCTGTTCGTCTGTTCGTTGTTGGTTTTTGTCAGAGATATGTCAATAATTTCTATAGCCATAACTTTGTAAAAACTTTAACGATTTTCTCAAGTAAATAGCATGATTTGGCTTCTAGATTAATTCAGAAATGAAGTTTGAAAATACAGCCATAATTCGAATTCTTATCAGAGATAATGCATCTGATATCTAGCTGACATTATAGCAAAGAAAAGTACCAACATCGAATCACTATATCATATTGCTCCCATAAAAACAATTGGTCAACTTTTTAATATTACAATGAAATTGAAAAATAAGTAGATGGACTCTGGTCTGCAAGGATGTGCAATTTTCGACGTACTTAAATAGCTTTGCTATCCTGTTAATTGCACAACTTGATTTCTTGGCAATTAAAAGGCGCTTACAAAAGAAAAAATAAGATGATTTTAAGGAGCTTATATATTGGGCCACTTCTTAACTTCTTAGCTACCCTTGCAATTTTCTTAATCATCTTAACTATTTCACAGATTCCGATACTGGCGGCTGGGGCACGTGGAGTGAGTGGACACCCTGCTCCACAAACTGCTTGGGTGGCACTCGGAATCGCTATCGATTCTGTGATTCGCCGCCGCCCCGATATGGTGCCAAGTTCTGTGAGGTGCGTATTTTAGTTTTATCGCTGATATCGCTGCGTATTCAGCCATTAAATAGTTGTGCACAAAAAGTTGTCTTGCCTGGCTTAAATCTAAACCTATTTCGTGTACTACATAATTCGGATACGTGTCGAACTTTCGCTAGAAACTTTTGCTTTTTAACTCTGTCTATAAAGTGTGTAGACACAACTTATTTAGAAACACACACACACACACACAGATCACATACTATATATATATATATATATATATATATATATTTGTATCTAGTCTGACTAACAGTTGAGTTCATCTTTCTGTTCATTCTTGCCTCTGCACGAACCTACAACTAAATCACACACACAAACTTACACACACATTTCTCATTGTTGCGCCGACAAAAAAAAAAGGAAAGGAGTGGCAGAGACGGGGGGATGGGGTAGGGGCAGACAGGGCCATTGCTGTCGGCCATGTTTTTGTTGTGCTGCTGTGTGTGTCTGGCAGAGTGTTACAATATTGCGACACTTGCTCCAGATTGCTCGGGCAAATTTACAATGCTGACAACGGGCGGCTGTGGGAAGCGCGCACTTTATGTATAAGATTTTTTTATTCCAGTTGCTCTCATTGGGCAGACATTGTATTTTGTGCAACTATGGAGCTCATCTACATAGTGTAAGTTGTAGACTTTTATGCTTCATTATACCGACGACTGTTTTGAAAATATGCCTGTTTTTTCTCTTCTTGAGTGAACTGCTAATAATCCTGTTTATAGCGAAGCGTTCGTTACTTTAGTATGCTCAAATTTAAATACACTTCAAATTTAAACATTTTGTGGAGTAGTTTACAAGTTTACAGATTTGGTAAACCACATCGGAAATAACTGCACGAAATACCAACAAGTTATTTGCTCTGCAGCTAACAGGATACTTGAGATGTGTTTGCAACTGCAATAACATTTCCTTTAACAATGGCGCACTCCACGAATCCTTTGTTTTTGCAATCTCTCTCTATGGTTGCGAGCACATGCTCATTATCCAAAAGCTTCCGGTAGGAAAATTATGCGATTGTTACACCTGAATTTGAAAGGAATTCCCATTTGTTGAAATACTTTTGTTTGTCAGAGTTGTTGAGCACAATTGTCGAATCGCTGGCATTGTACTCCTCATTGTTTTGACGTGCGTTTAGAAATATGTTAGATATTAAGCAGCAGGAATTTACTCAAGCATTAAGATAGTAAAGGTTAATAGCTACTTCAACTTATATCACATCGAATAATACCCTGGTTTAGTTAAATACCTTATATGTCGGACAATCTCTCATTTCCTTGCTATTTCTCTTTGCAAAGAAGTCATTATTTGAAACCTTGGCAACAAAAAAGTTGAACATTGTGTTTAAGTTAAAAAGCTTTCTGCACAAAGCTCATCGCCCTGACAACAAGTTGGCAACATGTTATTTATAGGAATTTCAAGAGTCCACAAAGTCTATAATAACATAAAGTAACAGTTGGAATTATTGTACACAAAATTATTGGGCAATCAAACAGTTCAGCTAGCAAAGTTATTTGAGGAAATCAATCAAAATGCCGCCAAAAGGAAGAAAGTCGTCGAAGCGAAATACAAAGGATAAGGATGTTAACAAAATGTCGCAGGTTGATCGCACCTTTTACGAGCTGCAGATAACCGATTTGAACCAGAAACTAAGTCGTCTGCGCTCTCATCTTGCCAGCCTGGACGAGTCGAATGTTGCCCTCACGGCCAAAATGCAGGACATTGACCATGACCGAACCGATGTCGCCGCCCATTTGGAGCGCACTTTGGCGGAACGAAACAATTCAATAACCGAGCTGGAGGAGCGTCTGGTGGAAGTGTCGAAAGTACGCGAAGTGGAGAACCGTGTGGCACTGGAGACAATTTCGGATTTGGAGGGCAAGTATAAGGCCATGCACGATCAGTTGACATCCGAGATAAAGCTGCTCAATGGCAAACTGAACTCCTTGGATGAGTTTCGCATACAACGCGACATACTCCTGGCGAAGTTCGATGATCAGGAGGCCGAAACCAAGGAGAAGGAAAAATACCACAAGGAGGCACTCTACAACATGGAGCAGGCAGCCGTTGTCGAGAAGGATGCCCTGAAAAAGGAGGTGGAGGCCAAGCTGCTACAGGTTTCCGAGGACTTTACGCGCTCCAGTGAGATTCGCAATGCCGGCTACACTCGACGGCTTATAAGGGAGAACATTGCCCTGCAAAAGGAGATTGATATGCTGGTGATGTCGCAGATCAAGCTACAGCAGCAGTACAACAATCAGAAGGAGAAGCACAAGGAAATCATGGTGCAATACAGCGCTCTGGATCAGATTAAGAATGAGCTCGTGCGCAACTCCATCAACAAGATCAAGATCATCGAGGGTCTGACCAATAACTATGAGAAATTGAAGTGCAAATATGTTGAGGCGCTGCAATATCGTCGAGCCTATGAGGAGCAACAGGAGGCGGACATGGTTGTGGATGCCAAGAACAAGGATGCCGTTGGTAAGGTGCGATCCCTGTGCCGGCGCATCGAGCAGATTACGTTCGAGAAGCGTCACCTGGAGTCGATACACGATCAACACGAAATGGAGATTGTCCGACTGCGCGGCATCATACAGGAGATCAAGGTGACTGTGCGAGATGCCATCATTAGCCAACGAAGCATCAAGCTATTCCCGGAGAGACTCGAAGAGGCTCACGTCGATGAACCCCACGTCATTGAGGAAGTCAAAGAGGAAGCCGTGGCGATGAATAAATTATCGCGCATCGATTTGCTCTCCACGCTGATGAACATTGTTAGCTCCCACTCGGCTGAGCTGCCACGCACTCCGTCTGCAGAGTCCATTGGCACCGTCACCTCATCCTTATATACGCCTGGTAAAATGGGCTTTATGCCGCACAAGCCGCGGCCAGCTGTCTGTGATCTGTTCAAGACGGAGGTGCACGATCAATTGCCAGATCTACAGGTAGCGCTCCCCGAATGCCTGGTGAAGGGTCAAGTCAAGGGCAAGGATGCGGACAAAATCGTTGATCGAGCATCCATAATCGATGTCGAATTCGGCACCACCTTATATGTGTCGTCATCGCGCGAGGATGACAACGTTGAGGTGGAGGAGGAACCACTTGAGGAACCCGAAGGCTCCAGCTCCTCAGTCTCTGTGAAGAAGTCCAGCAGCGAGGGTAGCGCTCCACCACCAGGTCCCACGCCATTGATCAAACCCGAAATAGAAGAAATCGAGAGAGTGGCCGATGTCAAGTCTCTGCAGAGCCAGTCAACTGGTGTCACCGGAACCACTGGCCTAATTGGCGAAGCTGAGGAAGTGGATGAGGAGGATGAGTTTGAGATAAATTTGTTCTATTAGTCCATGCATTGCCTGCATCTATATGTTCTTTAAATTATTTCATTATTTGCCTAAATGATTTAAATAAATGAAATCCCAAATGTATTTTATTATCTGTGTTTATCAAAATAATTGTATAGAAAAGTTTTGAAGCACTTCAACAGTCAAATCCATTTTAATATTTTTAGGGCCCATCTGTGCAATCGGAGAAATGTAACCAGAGCGTTGTGGACACCTGGGATTGCATATATGAAACGAGTGGAAACATGCTGACCAAGTCGAATGTCACCGAAGTGCATCAAGAGATTGGACCGGGTTGCCGCTGTGGCTGTATTGTGCATCTGGGCTCATCCAAGCCCAAACGCATGATAGCCGGCGCCACGCAAAGCTGTCCCGGCCGCTCCTTTTGGCTAATCCAGGTAGGCAGTGGACTTCCTGATCTCTCTCTCCCTCAACTTGAACCGCATTATATTTTAGGTCGACGGTGAGGAGACCATTTGGATGCAGCTCAGCTTTTTACGACTGCCATGCGGTACTCAGTATATTAAAGTGCGTGATGGACCCTCGTTATCTTCGACTCTGCTGGTGGAGCTCAAGGGAGACGGGGCCACAATGGCCGACATCAGGCGAGCCCCTGGTGAAGATGGGAGTCGGAGTCAAGGCGGCCTTCCGCTAGCCGTCGAGTCCACCGGTGCCCAGTTGTTGGTAGAATTTTATTCGGGTGACATGACCGGAAATTCAACATCAAATGCCGGCTACACAGCAGCTGCATGCACCGGTGGTTTTATGGCCAACGTAAAGCCGTTGGGTAAGCAGCGATAACATTTAATACGAATTTTCTTGTTTATATATATGAATATATATTTTTTTGTTTCTACTCTAGTGCCGAGAACCATGAGCAATGGCACCACAATATTGGCGTCTACGAGGCTGTCTGTTAAGAGTCGCAACGTTCTGCAAAAGAAATCACTGGCCAAGATGCGGTTTACTCTGGTGCATCTTAGCGCCATGGTCTTTGCCACTATTATAATTATAATAAGCGCGCTCCTGGGTGAGTAACTAAATAAATAAACACTTAACTTCACTTTGAGTTGCTTGGAATATTTAACTTTTAGTTATCTTGTCATGAGTCTTAAAAGGGAAATTTAAAACATGGCGCCAATTATTGAGCACTGTTAAACTGCACTGTTAAACTGCACTGTTAAGTTTAACATTTGACGAGAGACAGAGAGCGCATGTCCTCTCTCTCACAGCGCCCCTTTTCAAATGCCATGCACAATGTTAAGTCTCATTCCATTGCAACCTGTTGATTAACGCCATAAGTTTGGATGTTTTGATTGTTTACTTATTATTTCTGACAACATTTCCGCTCGACAGGTGCCCAGTATATGGTGCGGTATCGCAAGTATCATCTGGCCGTGGCACGTCGTCAGGATGAGGGTTCACAGTTGCATACACCACGCGATTCGCTGAGCTCGCTGCACGGACCGCCATCACGGGCGATTTCGACGACCACACTGCTCTCCGAGGTGATTTATCTGGTGAAGATGCGACCCAAGCACAAGCTGCGCCACTCCATACTGCGCGAGAGCGCCGATGTTGAGAATGTGCATGTCAACGAAACGGAGTTCCAGGATGATGCTGTCAGGGAACAAGTGATCAAGGGGTAAGCATAGCTGAGAATATTGAAAACAGAGTTTCCTAAAAATATTGTATACGCTGCAGCGAGGAAGCACCGGGATTTGGCAGCACTGCATCCATGATGACCATAAGGAATGAGCACGCCTCATTGACATCTCTATCGCCGGCAACGGACAGTCTCAGTCCCGTTGGATCCCCTTCGTCGGGCGAACCAGAGCTGGAGTTGCAGCGCAACGAGGAGGAGACGGAGCAGACAGTTACTGTTCAGTCACCAGCAGATCCTGTGAGCAGCAAGGACAGTGCTAAGGATTCTGAATCGATCATTTCCTCCGGCATGAGTTCACTGTGCAATAGTCCGCCTCTAAACAGCCATCGGATGAGCAAATACTCGGATCGCTACGATGCAATCACCCTGAAGCTACTCAGCTCCCGCCTAGACGAGAGTCTGCGCGATGCCAGATCTGTGCACTCTGGCTCCGGATCGCTGTGCCTGGGTCGCATGGGATCGCGCAGCGTTAGTGCTTCTCTAACCAATGTAAGTGCTTGGTATTTAACTGGGATTCATTCGATTACAATTCGCTTTAAATCGCTTTGCAGGGCTGCTATTCTCCGGCAGCGAGCGTGGTCAGCACTGCCACCATACGTACAACTAGCAATCCGAAAGAGTCAAAGGAGAAACAGAATCGCAGGAGGCTACTTGCGCGACCTGGTTCCGAGTTCTCGTTGGGTAATCAGGAAGAACTAGAGCTTGACTATTATGATTACAATGTGATCAATGCGGGTGCAGCTCCCGGCTCCTACTTGGGCATGGATCCAGCCTATTGCATTTGGATACCACCGTTCGAGGAGACACCGGAGCGCGAGGACGAGGATAAAACACCAGAGCCAACGTCCGTGCCCGAAGAGACAAATCCCTCATTTGAGAACACACAAATGCCCAAATATGCGCATTTATATCTGTCTCCAGCCGGCAAGTCCAATACCACAGACAGCACTCCTAGCTCCGAGGAACGCTCCTTGCCCAGCAGCCAACAGCAGTCAAAGGCCACCTCACCCAGTGAGCCAAACCAGAAGAGTGCTGCTCCTGCCAAGCAGCCAACTCCTTCATGTCTCGCAAACAGCGTCGTCAGGCCAGACAGCAGTTCAGATTAGCTTGTGCTGGTAATGAGTCCGACTCCGGCACCCTTCGCCCCAAACCGGCAGTGGACATAGCGGAAGTGCATCAAAGTCTGATCAAGGATACAAATGAATCAATGTCGGGCTCATATGTGGAGAAGGAAACGCTTGTGGAGAAGGGGTCGAGTGATCTTCAAGAGTACCTCGCTCTGGACGACATACAATTCGCGGATGAAAGTGGCAGCGATTACGAGGCAGCTACGCTAAAACAGCAAATGGATCACAGTGCAACCAAGACTCTTCTGGATAATGCAACAAGGACGAAATCAAAAGAGGCTGCCGTCTAAGAAATGGCTCTGTATAGCAGTTTGTAAATAAATAATACAGAGGAGAAACAGTATTTTGGGTTGATCTAGGAGAGCATGTGTTACGGGTAGATACATATATCAGCAATACGAGCATTAGACCACCAATAGGTTAGTTTGAAGTGATGGGAAATAATATAGACTTAGGCTTAGGCACTTAAATAAGAGATTTCAATTATACTAGGTTCGAGTAAAGCTCAATTATATATGAACTTCAAAAGCATTCAAATTCAATTCGATATAGCATGTACATACATATATATATATATATATATATATATATATACATAATATCAAAAACAGAAACTAGTCATTTATAATAAGTGGATGCTTTGTTCTTGTATCTTCAATTGAATATGTCGGTCTTAAATTTAAAATTAGAAACTTTTAATTGCGGCCTTTTTGTGATTATTTATGGTTCACTTATCAAAATCTAGTCCAAATTATTTATTTAATACTCATTTGTAGTCCAGCAAGAATGCGAAACTTTGATTACTGTGTAAGCAAGTTGGTATTTTGATCTATATTTGACTATACTT
Organism: Drosophila silvestris; assembly: GCA_035043445.1. NCBI lineage: Eukaryota > Metazoa > Arthropoda > Insecta > Diptera > Drosophilidae > Drosophila > Drosophila silvestris. Next base: position 7,142,934 of record JAWNMZ010000138.1, read on the forward strand.
AGTTTCTAGCTTTTATATAAAATCAAAATAAAACAAATGGATTATGATATTACTTAAAACTTAATTTAATGTCTTTGGCTGAACATCGCTCGCATGTTTGTCTAGATTCTGTATAAACATTGCTTAGGCTGTGCAGCAAAGCTTTGTTTCTATAGGATATAGACTAATTCCGCGAAAATCGATAACAATCGTTTGGGGGCTTCTCACAGGGAACTAGATATTTGCTGGCGTTCAAAATACTTGAACATTCGGAATCGAATTGTGTCTGAGTCTCACTTCTATTGACTTGCATAGTTTTTATATACGCCTTCAGTTCTAGACGCTTTAATTCTTGCTTCATCTTTACGATCATTGGTTCATCTCCAATTGACCTGTTTCGGTTCATTGCAATGCAAATACAACATTCACACTTTCTCTGAGGTTTGGGTGATTCTTTCACTTCTATTTTCTTTCGATCTTTCGACTTTGCGGGCAATTCCGATTTATTTTTCTTTTTTATAACTTTTGGTATTTCTTCAACTTTCGTGTTTTGCGTCTCATATGGGTAATGGAGAAATTGATTAACATCAATGTCATTAGTATTTATCAATTCCATTTGGGACAAATCTATTTCACTGCCCTGTAAAAACTTTCTGAATTGATTCACGCGATATTCGTAAGTGGTTGAATTGACAGATTGGATATGTTCTTCATTTTTTTCCCTAATCTTATGTTCGTGTATCTTATTTGCAATTTGTCTCTTTTTTCTCTCTTCACTATAATTTTCAGATTCCTCAGCCAAGACCGGTCCGGTATCGGTATCGATATCATAGTTATCGGCTGGCGTATTCAAAGTTGACAAGCTTCTTCGGACTATTCCCTTATAGCGGTATCCCCTGAGTACACTATGTAAATCTATGGAGCTTGATTTAAAGTAATCATGATGGGGAGAGTTTTCAATCTGTCTCTGTTCATCTACAGGTTCTTTTTTATTGAAATCAATTTTTGACTCTTTGCCATCCATAATTGATATATTTTTATGTTTACCAGTTGCATCTTTAAATGTTTCAGTTGTATTTTCTTCAGTGAATGGTTTTTTATCTCTATTCCCATAATGATTTTTGACAGATTGGATATATTCATAATTGTTTTCCTTAATCATATTTTCGTGTGCTTTATTTGTAATTTGCTTATCCATTCTCTCATCACTATAATTTTCAGATTCCTCTGGTAAGACTGGTCTGTCATAATCGATTTCATAGTTATCGGTTGGCGTAATCAAAGTTGACAAGTTTATTGACTTCTTCTGATTGTTCCCTTATAGCGGTATCTCCTGAGTACGCTAGGCAAATCTAAGGATTTTTTCTTAATGTAATCATGCTCGGAGGATTCTCAATCTGTCTCTGCTCATCTACAGATTCTTTTTTATTGAAATCAATTTTTGTCTCTCTGTCGTCAATAAAGAATTCATTTTCATGTTTACTAGTTGCATCTTTAAATGTTTGAGTTACATTTTCTTCAGTGAATGGTTTTTCATTTCTATTCTTAGAATAGTTTTTGATTTGTCTTCGTGAATTCCTGGGTTTTGAATTTATCTTGGTGTCTTTTCTGTTCTTCAATTCTTCTTCATTTATGAGTCCTTTCCTTTGTAGATTATTATTTTTCGAAATTTGGTTTTTTAGAGATGGTTTTGTTACAATTCTATTTTTGTGGTTATGTTTCGTATTATCGACCATTTTCGCTATGCAATTAGCCACAGCTAATAAGTTTTTAGTATATGTATTAGTTGTGGTAATTCCTCTAGCTAAGGTTGGGTTTTCTTTTGGTTTTTGCAACGGCACTGTGTAATATTTAGATATGCTTCTGACTGGGGACTTTGCCACCAAATTAACAGGAGATTTCGACTTAAATTCTATCACTGCATCTTTCCGATTGGTAGAATTTAAGTACAAATTCCTTGGGTCACTATTCGTTGCACTTCTTAGCTGCCAAGCAGTCGAGTAAACCGGGTCAAATGATACTTTAGGATAAGTGTATTTCATATACAAATCACTAATGCCACATGATGCTCCTGAAAGTCGTTTGCTTTGCTTTCTTTTCGATTGATTTTTGCTTTCAATCAAGTTTTCGTTGTAATTTAGCATTTGAAAAAATTGTTCCTTGTTATGCCCATTGTCAAAACTATTGTTTTTGCCGGACATTTTATGAATGGGGATTGTAGGCTGCGTGAAGGGCACCTTAAGAAACGGATTGCATTGGTGAAGTTGATGGTAAAGATGACTTCCCTTCAACCCGTTTCCCCGAGCTGAGCGCGGCCAAGCGAGTGATTTGCTGTCAATTTTTCCAATGTTCAGCAATAGTCTTGAAAGCTCAAATTTTGGAACTAGCGAACTTTGGTTGCGTAATGAATTCATTGCAATTTGGAATTTAGAGCTTTTGTCTTAGATGATGGTGCTATCTTAATGTTCTTTTTTGTTTTTTAAATATTTACATATATTTTTTGTTTATATAAAATTGTATAGAATATAAATAAGTTGTCACTAAAACCGACAAATGTTGCCTACTTCCACGAGCACACGTATGTCTAGCTTATCAATAAAGAAAAAGGTGGAAAAGTGAAATGGATTTGGTTTTTCTGCTTTTTGTTTTGTTTGTATTTATATATGGCAAATTTAACAAATTTCATATTTTTTAAAATATACATAGATACAGCTAAACAACAGCTTACACTGCGCTCTGCAATTCCGCTCACATTTTCATTTATTATCATTCATAATAGCTAATAAATTGATGCATACGCATACATATACATCTGCATACGTTTATATATGTAAGCATATGCACATTTATACATATATATATATATATATATATACACAAGCATATTTATATGTATATATATATATATATATATATATGTATATATTTAAATATTGTATATATGTAGTTTATCCTTAATAATTACGTACAATCACACGCACTTAGTTTATATACCAGCAAAAAAATAGATTTTTTTACTTGTGGTTTTCCATATTTGTTTGTGATTTTGAATTTCTTGTGCAAATATAATTAACTAATTTAATTTTGATTCTAAACATTTGATTATAATTTTGTTTTAGCTGCGCATTGTAGAAAAGCAAAAAAATGATTTACTGTTTTACTGTTTTATGCTGCATACAAATACGTTGGTGTTGGGGGTGTAAATGTGTGTGTTTTGGTGTGTGTGAGTGTGTGTGTGTGTGTGTATGTGCGTTTTATGCTTTAATAGGTATGCATATAGTATTATTAATATTATTATTATTTTATATAAAACAATAACTAGTCTGAAGACCTTGTGACTAGACGGTTCTTTTTTTATATTTGTTGTTTAATGGCTACTTTAATATATAAATATATATTTATATATGCATTTAGTTATTGTTTATAATATACATACATACACATTATGTATACATGTACATAGAACTTGTATATAGAGTCAAAACACAGACACACAAATCGACACAAAAACGACAATAAACATACAACAATGATATAAGCCAAAAATATATAATATAATATAGTTCTCCTACATATATATATGTATATATACACATACATATATATATATATATATATGATGTGTGTATGCATGTGATTCTCTATAATAATCCATAGACATTCGTTTCCTGCTCGCACTGTTCCTGAGTAACTTTCCTCCCCGCTTCCTCCTGCCAACTTCAAACGCTCATCATTCACACTATACAATACTCTCACGATCCCGCGCCGTGGATGCGCTGGTCATATCGGTGAATCCACTGCGGACGCCTTGGACATTGCTGGGCAGGATGCTGACACGTCGCAGCGAGGATTCGCCGCTGGAGCCGACGCTGCGCATGCCGTTGCCTTTGAAGAAATTGGCCATCCAGTTGCTGAGTTTGCCGCCGCTGCGTGTGCCACGCTGATTGCCAGCTGAGTGCATATCCAAGGCGCCACCATCGCCGCCACCCGATCGATTCCGATGCTCATCAATGTCGGCGGCATAGCTGACACTGTTCCCATGGCCAGTGACGCCAGACGGCGGCTCCATGTGCTCAAGCGAGTGCCAGCGCTTAGAGTGTGCCATCAGCTCCTCTGGCGGCGTTGTCAGCGATGCCTGGCGCTGCAGCAGCGGCGATTGCATGTCCTCCTCAATGCTCATGCCACCGTTGCAATTGTTGTTCAAATGCTTGGCATAGCTGCTGCTGCCCGTGGACACATTGCTGGTGCGTCGGCGACCGCTGGCGCCGGCTGGCACGATTATCGGCTGGATGTTGTTGGTGAAGCTGCTCGAATAGCGCAACGTGGGCAGCTGCCCGTTGTCGTGACGCATGAGCAGCCCCAGCTCATCGTCATAGCCATCTGTGGCATCCACCATCGGATCGGTCGCCAACTCATTGCCAACGCCCTCATTCTGGTTCGTTGCAGCTGCAGTCGCATCGCCATTGGGATTGCCACTGATCAGCGAGACGCCCGTGTCCAGGGAGCGTGAGTTGTTCTTCGACAGCTTCGATGGCGGCAGTTTGGCACGTTCGTGCCGCTTGCGCAGCTGCTGCATCGGCATCGGATCCATCGAACGTGACAGCAACAGATCGGCCACATGCTGGGCGGCATTGATGATGTGCTGCGGCCGCACCATTGCCAGCGGCTTATGTAGCGAGTTTGGCTGGCGCACCAGACCGGAGGCAGCAGTGGCGGCAGCAGCAGCAGCGGCGGCGGCTGCGGTGGTGGTGCCATTGATGACGCCATTTAGCTCCAGTTCGCCGCCATCGTTGGTGGTGGCAACGGCGACGCCGACAACGGTTTCATTAGTATCACAGTTCGTTTCATTTGTATCGGAATGATTCAGCGTGCTGAGCGAGGCGTGCGCCGACTCCAACAACGCATTGCCCACAAAATTGCCACCCAGCCCATTTAGCGAGGGTCGCTCCCGTTCCCGTTCCCTTTCCCGCTCCCTTTCCCGCTCCCGTTCACGCTCCCGTTCCCGCTTTGCTGTTAGACGCGGCGATTCGCGTGCCACCTGATAGAAGGAGCCCTGCAGACTGTATGTGGACTCCCCGTCCGGTGGACGTGGCACGCTGCTCTGGCGTCGCGAGCCAGCGCCACAATTGTGCATGGCCAGCAAACTGGGCTGCCTGGAGTCCGGATTTAGTTTGGGACTCTTGCGTGGGCGACTGAAGAGCGGCGGCATATTATCCATCATGTCCACATTCTTCTTTTGTATGGCCTTCTCATTGGCGCCGGTTAGCCACCAGGTGACCACCTCGCCCTTGCCCTTCATGCTGACGAGGCCGCGCTTCTCGGTGATGTAGCCACCGCCCAGTTTATCCAGCGCCAATTTGCACTTGTTGGATATGTGTATTTTGAGCGCCTCGCCGTTGCTCTCCATGCGCGATGCGGTGTTCACCGTATCGCCAAAGAGGCAATAGCGGGGCATCGTGAGACCAACGACGCCGGCAACCACCGGACCCGTATGCATCCCAATGCGCAACTTCAGCGTCTCATTGGGCCGATGCGCAATCCGATGCTGTTTGACTGCATGCAGCAAATCCAGGGCCATGGACGCAATTTCACCCGCATGCCGATCGCCGTTCTTAATGGGCAAACCAGAGACCTGTCCAACAATGAATGCGTATTTGCGTATATTATATATGTGTCATGAAGGTGATCAACTGCTGTTGGCTACTTACCACCATGTAGGCATCGCCTATGGTCTCCACTTTGTAGACATCATAGCCACGTATGATGCGATCGAACACCGTGTAGAGATCATTCAAAAAGTTTACCACCTGCAACGGTGTGCTCTCCGCGGACAGTGCCGTAAAGCCCACAATGTCGCTAAAGTAGATCGTGACCTGGAAAAGAGGACAATGATTAATAGTATAATGAAATAATTACTATTGTTACAATTCTATTAATTCTGGCACTTACCAAATCATAGGAGACGGGCTCAACACCCTGGCCCATGGTTAGTTTCTCTGCCACAGATTGGGGCAGCATGCGATGCAGCAGATCCTCCGTTTTCATTTTCTCCTCGCACAGCAGCCGAGTGCGCTCTGTGACAATTTCCTCCAAGTTGTTGGCATACTTTTCCATCATTTCCATCATTTGATCCATGATGTTTTTGGTTTTGCCGCCTCGCATCTTCTTCAGGCGATTGCTGCAAAGAAAAACAATTAATAAATAAATATACATTTTTTGTTGATGGCTTTAAATAGTGTAACTCACCGTATGGCACTGAACTCGGGTCGATCGTCGGGATTCTCGGCCCAGCAGTCCTTGATGCAGGCGAGCACATAATCCGGACAGGATTCGGCCTCTATAATAGACTCGACCTCGGGTCGAAAGGGCTCTTCGCCCTTGAGTGGCAACTGCTTAACTAAGTCCACAATTTGCTTTGGTTCATAGTTGGTTTGTCCAAACGGACCCTTACGACTAAATATCTCATACATTATGATGGCAAACGCATAAATATCCCCCTTCTGGCTGCCAAGCAAATGGTGATTCCGCAACAGCTCCGGGGCACGCCAGAATTGATCTGGAATCGACGCAGATGTGGAGTTATTAAGAGCTAAGCTATGTAAGGTACTTAATGAGTTATATAATATTTAATATAGTAATATAGTTAATATTTTAGGGAGCTAGCACAATATATTAATTTAAATAGTGATCAATTTTACTAAAATATTAAGCAATTAAAATAATGATCATATGAAATGATATCATCTCATATCGTATGCTATCCTATTCATGTTTCATTGTAAAATTAAGTTTATGTATATTAGTAAACTATTTTAGTTGAGAGTTATATTATTCGATCGAGATACCACAAGATTTGTGGAGGTTACACTAACTTCTGTAATGCTGATGCTCGCCGATGGACTCGTTTTCGGCACACTGTCGCAGCTCGTGCAGTCCAAAGTCGGTGACTTGCAGCATCCAGCGGGAGGTGACCACACAATTCGAGGATTTGAGATTGCCATGATACACCAGCTGCGAGCTGTGTATATACACCATGCCCTGCAGCGAAAAAGGAAGCATAAGAAACAAAGAAACAAATACAAAGTTGAGTTAAATTGATAGCACCTTGATGAGATCATTGATGAGGGAAGCAATAAAGAGATCGTCCAATTTAATATCCTCATTCTCAATGATATCGTACAGGCTGCCCTTGGCGCAGTAATCGGTGACTAGCAGTAAGCGTGTGGGCTCCACACAGGCGCCAATGAAGCTATTGATGTTATCGTGGCGCAGTTCACGCAGCAGACGCATCTCCTTCATAATCTCGCGCGAGATGTCGCGCTTGCGTGGAAACTTCAGCTCCTTGATGCGCACAACGGCGCCACGCAGACGCGCCGTCGAGGTGACAAACTGATGTGACCAACGGGACCCATAGCTCTGGGCGCTCATCAAACTGACCTGGTAGTGAATAAAATAAAATAACAACAACGACAATTAGAGAAGTGCATGATACGAATCAGTTTTAATTTCGCTTACTTTACTTGGCGATGCAACAATTTCGTTGCCCGAATAGTCTTTGATTTCGCATATATTGATCTTCCAGAGCAGACCCTCAATTTCCAGTTCGATCTTCCATTTGCGATAGATGCTCATGGTGACCACACCGGAGCAGAAGAGTAAGACGCCCAGCACCACCGCCGCCACAGTGGATGTATAATGCGTATCGTCCTTTTTGCACAGCTCATTGGCAAAACCGCACATGGGCTCATCGAAGGGCTTCTCACCGCCCGATGGCCAATCGATCGAACCGTTTATCAATTTATATTCCTGCAGCAAAACATGAGTGATTCGAGTAATTGTGAGTTGAGGGCATGTGGAGGGGGTGGAGAGGGTTGTTATTTGTTGGAGTGTTGCGTGGGTCTTGCGTGAGCAAACTCAAAGTAATGCAAAGTAAAGAAACTAAAAAAGAGAAGACGACTCACTCACTGGAAGTTCTTCGCCTTGATGGAAATACGCCACCGGCACCATATGATAATTGCAGCGTATATTCTCGGATATGTTCCACTTGTGGAGCTTGTATGCCAGCACCGAGAAATTACCCTCCGAATCGCCATACTGATCGATTTTAATTGTGGACCCAGTGACACCTATTTTGGGCAATCAAAGAATCAATTTCAGATTCCGAGAAAGGAAAATACACTACTCACTCATATAAGTACGATTTTTGATGATGGTATCGATGACACGCGTTCCATTGCTGGCCACCTCAGAGATGACGTCATCGGTGAGCACACGCTCCTCCATGCGCAGCATTTTGTCCAGAGCCCAGGCATAGAGCTTAACGGAATCATACAGATAAGCCGCATAGATCGATATGAACTGTAATTAATGATTATTTTATTAATATGTTCATTCAACTAGTTTTATTAGCGTCGCTCAACCTTGCTAAATTTGCTCTCCAGGAATATTGGTGGCACGGTAAAATTAAACGGCGGCATCGAGCTGTAATTGCGCACCTGTTCCGTAAACTTCTCATAGCCCATGGTGGGTGGCGTTGATGCCACCACGAGTAGACTGCGTGCCAGCTGATTGAAGTTCTCGGTGCTTTTGCAGTTGGTCATGCGATTGATTATATCCACTTTGCGCAAATACTTTTGTGCCTCACTGTATACAAATGTTGGTCAATTCCAAATTCCAAATTCCTCATTACACATCTTCGATGCACTCACCGTTCCGAGTAGACCATCATGTCCACAAAGATGACCATATACTCTCCGCGCGCAAATAGCCCAGCCGTGTCCATGGAACTCATGAAATCAATCAAACTGTTCGCCGAGCCAAGGAACACATAGATCCGCGTGCGATTCATAGTATTTTGCACTACCTGTTGTATAGAGAAATCGAGGGAATAAGTTATTGCATCAGCTACACGTTACATGTGAGATCAAATCCATAGTATTTGCTAAGCATCACTCACCTGATACCAGTAGCCAGAACGGCAACAGGTCATCATCTGTTCACAGCACTTGGCGCGATCATCGATAAACAATTGCTTATGATTGATGGTCATGTTTCGCTTTGTCGCCTGGTCCTTCAACAGATCGGCAACGGTGCCCCAGACCTCCTCATAGAGTATCGAGAACTTATTCCACGCATAGTAGCGCAGCAGGGCAATCACCGACTTGACGACCTACAAATCGATAAGGAAAGGCAAATCATATACAAGAATTCCTTAACATAATGTGGTGATATCAGTCAAATATATATGGGTAGATATAGTAAAGGCAAAAAAGAAATAAAGAAATAAATAGCACCTCGATAACTAAAAACCCATCAAGAATTTTAATTTTTAAACTGTTGCTAAAGCAAAGTATCTGCAAATATATGTATAATGAAGAACTTGTGGATGTGACAGTCCGGAGCTGTATTTAAGAAATAGATTGGATGTCTTTGTCTTATAAGCCCGAAGAGATGTGATGCTGTTCTTGCCAACAAATTTGTACCGTCTATTTTCAATCATTAAAACTCTTTTCAGTATTATTCTTTGAATATATTTCGATTTTTCATTGCAGTGCTATTTTTTCAAAATTCAATTCATAATAATTTTAAGTGCAATAAATGCAATAAATCTCTAAATTCTTTTCGCAGATGTTTATGTTATATTTGTCCATTTCCATTGTTTGTTAACTGCTCCAATGAAGAGAAAACCTCTGACGAAAACAGACAGATATTTTTTAAAATATATTCTGTCAATTTTCTTCCGCAGCTATGCATTTACTGCAGAGCTGTCAGGCTGATATATGGACAGATTGTTGCTCATAAGCACCCCCAATCCCAAAAACAAACACCCACATTTCCGCCTTTAACTCACCTGCGTATCGGGCGGCTCGGTCCGTGCAAATGTTGGTATGGACGATGCACGGTTCTCTGCGCATTTCTATTTGAAAGTTGATGGGTCGGACGACGGGCGATGGCACACACAAGTGGCAAGAGATGGAACCAGAGAGAAAGAAATGCATTACATTTGACACAGCAAACATGTCGAGACATAAATGTGAGACGTGTAAATGGACACATATGTATATATATATATACTAGTATGCATAACTGTCGCACCCATCTCGCATCTACTTACATAGGATATCATTGGAATGTTGCGACTCTGCGAGACAATGGCTTCCACATAGCAGGGTCCCTCCGGACCAAATATGGTCGCAATGCCGTCGCATATCATCTCGGTGATGGCCTTGGTAGCCAGCACCGTATCACCCTTGGTATCATTAAAGCGCATCGCCAACGTAACATTTGGCAGCAAGTGTGGATCTCTGTTGATCTATAAGAATAAGGATTTGATTATCTTAAGTAACTAAAAACTATAGTATTTATTTGCTAGAAAGCTCCTCTATTTCTTATATCTGATTCAGTTATTTCACAAAATCGTTCAATTATAAATACTAAAAATATTTTAATAGATCAAACATCCTATAATAAAGGATTTTGATAACCTTCCAAAAAAAATGTATAGTCAACATTTTAAGGAGAAAAGATACTATTTTGAAAGTATTTTATAACAATTAAGCAATTTGGTTTATGATTACTGAAAATTTGCCATGTAAATGAAAAAAATGCTCTCGAATTCAACACTGCCAATTACAAAAGCAAAAAGCATAAATTATTATGACATTTGACAGGTGGCAAAGCAATCCTATTGACCCCGTTTTGTATCAGGTATTTGTGGTTGAATTGACAGGCACAACAAAGGATTAACTGAAGTTGAGGAGAGCTTATGATTATAAATTGTTGGTTGAAAATGCTTACCTCCTCCAGTGCCATTGTCAGCGCGCCGGATATGGATAATCCCTGGCGGTCCTTGAGCTCGCCAGTGAGTGCCGTTAGATAGCCAACTGTGAGGATGGTACGATTGCTACAGTCTGCAGTCAGTACTGCCACCGAGAGCAATAGTAGTAAATTGAAGGGCCAACGCGTCATGGCCCCTTAGGCCGGGGCCGTTCAGCGCGACGCCTATGGGTGCTAACAGATTTACAAGCTGCAAGAAGAACACAAAATGGTTAAAGCGATAAGTCTAAGTGACTAATAATAAGTAATAATAATAAGACAAGTCAATGATGATGATTACAATTTATTACACACAACTTTACAGTTACAAAGTTCTTTATGCAAAATACTTCCGAATGAAAATGTCAAAGGCGTCTAATAAAACTGCATGTTTCACACTGTTAACACACACACACACAAAATACAAACAGGAAACACACAGAAAGCAAGAAATGAAATTCCATATATATGTACATGTACATGTGTGTGAGTAACTTGCAATATCCTGTCTACTCTTATGACTTTTAAGTGTCCAAACATTCGCCCACATTGAAATGAGTGTCGACTTGAAATTCGTTTCATATGTTGCCGTTGGGATCTTTTTGTATCTTTATACCCTGGGCCCATTACAAATTGGGTAAAACGCGTATAATGGTTTTGTGCAAATGTATGTAAAAGGGAGAAAGAAGCATTTCCGACCCCATAAAGTATATATATATTCTTGATCAGGATCAACCGGTCAATCCAGTAGTCACAATAATATAGCCATGTCCGTCTGTCTGTATGAATAGGCAAATCTCAGAGCAAGAGACTTCAAATTTGGAATATAGGTTCTCCCGGCACAGATCAAGATCGATAACTGCCTCCGTTTCTCGAATATCGATACATTTAAATTTCCGATAGCAATAAATGCAACACCCTTGCAGACTTGCTCACATTTGGGTGCAAATTTTTTTAAAGAGAAACATGCCAATACAACTAAAACATATTTAACAACTGCGTTCAGGGTATATCGTATATCGTGTATCGAGCTCACTCGACTACAGCACTCTTACTTGTTTCTTTTTCGTGGGTGTGTGCCAGCTTTTGCTCTGACCGCTTATTGGAGAAACATGTTTGCTTGATGCCAATTTGCATTGTTCTGCATTTGCCGCTGCATATGTGTGCTTGTTGTTTTTTGAATAAACCTCGCAGTAAATCTGAGTCCTTTGCGCTCTTGTGCAATGCTTGTTATTGCATTAATCATGCACCTGTTAGTTCATACACATTATATAATATGGCTGCTGGCTTTGTCTTTTGTTACAGCCTTCTGTTCCTAATTGGATTGCGTTTGAATGCTTATTGATGAGACAAGCGGAAAATACTTTTAATGCTTTATATATTGTTGCGAGTGCAGAATCGGATGACATAAAAACAAAAGTGCTTATGGATAAATGTTATCACTGAGTTATCAAAATAGTGGTTTGATAGAGAACGCATATTTGGCTTGACATTCAGAAGAGTTATTGAGTAAAATATGATCTGCTTATATAATTCTCGTTCAATTTAAGTCACTAAGAAAATAGTTTATCAATAAATCGAACAATTTCTCAAGCCTTATTGCTAAATGCATCCCCTTCGCTCACCCCTTAAAAATATTTTTTACACATTTGCCTAATGAGCGAACAGCTAACAATGTAAATTAGCATTTCCGATCCTCGCCACTCCCTTTCTCTGCCTCACTTTGTGCAATATCTGTTTATTAATCTCAGCTATTTGTTATGGAGCATGTTGCAATTTCAAATTAGAACCAAGCTACAACGTATCTTGGCAAAAGGGGGGGTAGAAACTACTTTTGGGCGCCATTTGCCGTTTGCAGTCGTAATAAATATTTGCCAAGCCATTTGACACTTCTCCAAAATGCTCAAACGACGCCATTTCAAGTGCCATACAGAATGAATGCGTATACGCTGCGTGGCACAACTGGAGAATGTATGTGGCATGAATACACAATACGTTGCAATGCATATATTGTATATAAAAAATACGATAAGATATATGCATGTAATTGACAGCCTAATACCCTCCCATTTCTAGGATTAATAACTACTTGTGCATGTTACATGAGAAAATCAAAACTTTATTAATCATTCTGTTGAAAATATGTAAAAGATCAATACAACATTCCGAATACTTATTTTAATAACAGGGATATCGATACTGCGCTCGATACCCAAACTTAAGAATACATTGAATAAAAGTTCTTCTATAGTCTAACCGCCAAACAAAGTGCATCACTTTGCCTCTTTAAGACCCAACACAATCAAAAATAGTTTCGAAAAGTGTTGGGCATCATTTTTGGGATATTCAGTTTCACATTCAGTTTTCTGTCCAGTCGCACACAAAATGTTTGTTGTTTGTTAGAAATTCTTTTTTTTGTTTTCTTTTCAAAATTATTCGTTTTCGTTTTCGACACTCCTCCGGCAATAGCCAAAACCAAAATTCAATGTTTAGCTAAGCAAAAAAATAAACAAATAGCCCCAACAAGGAGAAGTGCATTTGGATGATGAATTATGTGACTGCAGCAGCAACATAGACTTGGCCCAGTGTGCGGTAATAACCAAGATCAACTCCATAAACTGCTCCTCCTCCTCCTACTCATCCTCACCATCTTTTCGCTTCCACAAATATTGATAGTTTGTATTTGGTGTATGCAGAGATTAGCAATCGTTTCGAAAGCAACTCCCCGAAGATGGCCGTACACGAGCAGATCGACAATCTGAACATCTGGTGGTTTCCACGTGACTTTTGCCAGTCGCGTTTTGGGGCCTATCAACAGAGCGGCACCAATTCGTGTACGCTGATCTCACTGATACTCGCCGATAAGGTGGCCAAGACGGAGAGATTCTATAATCGGGTGGCAGAGTTGCCAACCCGCGGCTGGGAAATGTTTGGCAATGCGATGAACGATGGCAACAATGTCTATCACAATGCGATAACAGCCCATACACCGTCCGCTCGAAATCTGAATCTCAATATACCGGATGCAATATCGGCGATACGTTCACAGCACAAGATGAACTTTCGGCTGGAGGAGTGGTTCTACACGCACATGGAGGCCGATCCCACCAGTCCCATGTACAATCGCAATGTTGCCATGCAGTTATCCCGCATCTTTCAGATCACATTGCAGGTGTTCCAGCAGGCGAGTGGTGGCACCGGCGGCAATCGGGATATGTCATCGCATCTGTTTGCGGCCATCATTGGGGACAGTCGAACGGTGATGATGACCTTTGATTTTCGATCCACAATCGTTGCACTGTTCGATTCGCATCAGCATGGCCGGGATGCGGGCGCCGTTTTCGCTCAGTGCACCATTAATCATATGGATGATTTACTATTCTGGTTCATCAGCATGCTGCACAATGTCTATTCCAGCCGACCCGCCCTCTTTGAGATCTCGTTCCTCAGCTCGCAGCCGGGCGTCGCGAAACGCATACCGCCAGCCATCAAGAAGATTGCCAACGAAATCAAGAAGTTGCCAACTAAGTCACATTGACAACAATATGTCCAACAACAATATGAAAATGATGACACAGAATAGAAAAGAATCCATAAGATTCATTCCCTCAGGCGGTTTATTTGCAATAGCGGAAGAGAAATTTGCGAAGTTTACATAAATTACAGTGTATAAGAAGATTATCGTCTTGGAAAGAAATCGAAAATTAAACAAAGAATAAAATTCTGAAACTTAAATACAAAACAGCAAACAAATAATAATACTCTCATGCTCTGTTTAATACATAAGCTGACAACAGCTGGCAAAATACATGGCTAAGGAGGAAGTTTTAAATTTGGTAACTCTAGTTTTAAAATAGAGATCAAGAAATTTATTTACTAATCCTAATTGTAATCTACGTTTCAAATTTTGTGACAAGCATTCAAATTGTGTCGGATATGTGGTTTTATCGATTTGATATCGATGTTATCGATAGCATCCCAACTTCAGAACTTTCTTATTCCTCTTCAAAGAGTCATATTGAAATGAGTGTTTAATGTAATATATAATTACGTGTTTAGATTATGGACTAATACTGTATCTCTCTCTTCTCTTTCTTTTTTGGCATTCCCTACAAATTCCTATCGAAAATGTCACGTTTGCGTCACGTTCGTGTTTTTACATAGTATAGAGTTGAAGTTTTGGCGCAGACAAAACAATGTTTACCTAGAATTGTTCTATCGTAGCAGAATGTTCGCAAATATTTGCATGCATCCTCAATACAGCTGGGTAAACAATAGAAGAAAATAAAACAACTAGTATATATATATTTTTTTGGGTAGGGAGACGAATCTGTAAATTTCCACGCGTTGCTTTATAACGTATAACGAGTTTGTGTAACGGAGCTTTGCTGCCACTGCTGCTGCTGCTGTTGATGTGCCACATAGAAAACAGAAAGCAAAAACAACAGCAAGAACAGCAACTAAGAGTGTCTTTTGTTGCGCTTTTCTCGGTAGCTAATCAAAATGAGTTAAATAAACACATAACGTAACCTATTAAGAACTTGGTACGTGACAACAATTTAAATATTTTTAATGTAAACAGAGAGCGAAAAATGCGCTTGCGGAGAGGCGAATAAAAAGACCAATGGTCTAAAAATAGAATTCACATTTCAAAGGAAAATATGAGAAAAACAAATCGAGCAAAACAAGAATCAGAAGAAGCGAGGTGAGGCGAGACGAAACAACTAAAAGTAAACTTTAAACGTAACGACAGACAACGTGAACGACAGCAACAGCAAAAGCGACGTGATAAAACGTTTAACAAAATCAAATATAAACACAACACACAAATGCAAATGCAAATGCACACAGAGAGAAGGAGAGAGAGAGAGAGAGAGAGCAAAAGCGAGCGCCAACACAGACAGAGAGACAGACACACAGCCAGACAGTTGAACCAGAGACATTGAGAGCAGGCAGCCAGCAACTGACTGGAAGTTGTGTAACAAAGCCAACAATAACATCACGTAGCCGCAACGTGCAGTGACCATTCTCTCAATGCACCGCTACCCTCTTCCTTTCCCTCTCCCTCCCTCTTCCAATCTATCTCTCTCTACTCTCACACTACACTCACACTCACACACTCAATGTTTTGCTCTCCCTCTTAGTGTGGCGCTCTCGCTACACAGCAACAAGTTGCAAATGCAATCACAGGCGGTCGCCTTTTTTCTTTTATCGTTTGTTTCGTTTTCTTTGCTTGTACTTTTGTGCAGTTAAAGTTGAAGTTGTTGTTGCTGCTGCTGCTGCTGCTGCTGCAGCCCGCCAGTCTAAAAATAAAGCTTGTACACTAAAAATAGACACGACGGCACGCCATTGGATAAACTAACACGACATTACATATTTTTTACAAACAAACATGACAAAACTCACAAACAGATAGCAGTCAACTATAGACAGCGCGGGAGGTGAGGGGGAGGTGCGACCGGGTTGTTGTTCAGCGGACATAAATACAAATACAAATGTAAATACAAATACGAAAAGCTGCCGGGTTGGCGGTCCGTTCTGTCTGTCTGTCTGTAAGTCCATTAATATGCATACACATGTAAGCACACACATGCATACATGTAATGTATATGTACATATTTAATGCATCAGTATGTGTTCACTTAAAAGCCCTATATTAGATAAAGCTCTTCGCTTAAACTTTTATCTAAGCAAAACAACTTCCGCCTTTAAACTTGGCACACTTAATCCAATCAAATATTCTTAAACGCTTAACGATTAACGATTAATAGAATATTCACATTTGTTATATTTACATATGTAGAGTCTAAATATTCAGTTCCATTTTTCACACAAACATTCCAATATTTGATTAATTAATTTTATTAAATTCGTTTGGGACACGACAAATTACTGCAATTTAAATAATTTGTAAAGATTTTTCGTAAAATTCGCTTAAGCTTCTACAACCCACATATTTGTAGACAAACATTGCCTACTGATTGAAAAATGTTCGGGGTTTTATGTTGTTTACACGCTCACACAAAATAAACGAAGGAATTCAAGGAATCCCAACCCAAGCATTCAATGCCATCAATCATCAACAAGTTGACGCCCACCACAAACAGCCACGCCCAGTCGCCAGCTATTAAACATTGTCAGCCTAAAAAGCCGCATTCAATAACCCCTTATAACCCCTCTAGTAACAAAGGGTTTTTAGGCCATTTGGCTAGTGTTTCAAATTATCGGACTCCAGAGACTGATTTGCAAGCAATAAGCAATTTGGATATTGAAACCGAAGGACATTAAGGACCCATACAAGTGGGATCCCACTTTATGATTAACTTGCTAAAGTTTTCATAATGAATAGCTGGAGCTCATTTTGAACCCAATATAAGAGGCCAATGGTAAAGTGAACGACATAATCTTTACGCAAAAACATTGCCAAAAAGTGCCTGGAGCCCGTCATGTAGGAGTTCAGTTTAGTTGATTGCTTTGCCCAGTCAAGTGACACAGGTCGACGACCAAAAGGGAAGCAAGGCATGTCGGGGGGGGAGATGGTACAAGGAAACATTTGCCTCTTACACATTTGGCATAATGTCTTTAACGCTTGGGAAGAGACCAGCCTGGCGGCATTCAAATCAAATTACAAGGCAAACGAACTGTTCAACTGTTGCGAATGTGTCGCCATCTGCAGCTGAACATGAAACCGATACCGAGCCCGAACCAGAATCCGAATCCGACCCTGAACCAGTCCCTGGCCATGATGCAATAGCCTGGTTGTTGCCGCCAAAGGCCCAGCTTCGAACACATCATTTACAAATGTTCAAATGTTCCACCATTTCCCATTCCACATTTGGACCAATCTCCGTCTTCCATTTGCACAATCACTTGATTAGAATATTGTTAAAGAGACCGAGAAGAGGTGCGAGAACAGCGAGAAGAGAGAGGAAGCGTCTTGCAAATCAATTCAATTTTTCTTTTCACTTACAAAATGACCATAAAATCCAAATGAAGCACAGCTAGATTAAGCCAAAGTTGTCAAAGATGTGAAAGATAAATATTGAACATTGACTTTGATAAAAAATTTACTTTTCAAAAAGTCAATATTTGTTACACATTTTTAATGATTTTTTATTTATTTTTAATTGAAAACCTAGAAAACATATTCGTATTCGTATTCTCTTCTAGTATCTTTCTCAATAATGATAAATATTTCCGCATTTCTTTAAACATTTCATTTTTGTTTGTTTATTTGTGTTGAAAAGTATTTTAAGAATTTTGTAAACAAAGTTTTTCATGATTTGCTTTATTTTGCTCAATTAACATTTGTTATTGAGATTTTATATACAATGGACAGGATATATCTGGATTTGTCTTATTATATGTACGATTTCGATTCTTTTGCTTATTAAAATATTATTGCTCAACAGAAATTGGTTGTTTCTGGAAGATGATCAAACTTCATTTAAACCACGTAGTGTGCAATGTAAATGTAGTTTGAAATTATAATAATTATATATAATTATAATTATATATTACTTATTACATAACAAACTTTTTGATTGTCAATTTCAGAGCTGTTTACATATACAAAAAGGATCTCAATGATGTCGGCGACAATACAATGCCAACGCTGATGGAGAAAAATTGGAGCATAAGAGGGACAGACGGAGGATGTGGTAAATGGCAAGTGGCAAGCAGATGTGCCGCAAGCAAAAATTTCACTTTCAAACCAGTGACAACAATGAAGAAGAGATGCGTGGCTGAAAACGCTGCAACTTGGCAACATTGCGTTATGCTGCTGCCGCCGAGTTTCAAGCAACATCAACTTCAGCTGGCTGGCTGGCACCGCTTGTTGCAGCTATAGCTGTTGCCATAAATGGAGGCGCCGCATGCAACGTTTTGGCATTTTAACAACAACAACCGCAACCAACAAGGTGCCTTGATGCCTGAACAAGAGAGTCATTCAATTCACACACACAGTTCATTCAGTTAACAAGAGAGTCTTAGCCTGGCCATATTGGGCAGCAGCCGCAGCAAATCTGTTTGAAAGTGAAGGGCTCTGAACTGAATGACTGACTGACTGAATGAATGATTAAATGGCGCCAGCCCTTTGGTGTCATCAAAATGTTTTTGAAAAAAATAAATAACCAAAAAAAAAATAAACGCTAATAATGAGATCGAAACGCTGAAAACTGAAATCGGCGAATCTCTGCCACAAAACATGCAAAACATTGGCGTCTTGTTGTTGTTGCTGTTGTTGCCAAAAAACTGGATTTTCTAAAAATAGATTTGTGGTGGGGAAATACTTGAATACGTACGCCACATGTGCAACGGCCGCCAAAAGCGAGCAGCAGCAACAGCAGCAGTTGCTGCCAATCCCCTCCCCCCACCTTACCCGCATCGTCTCCAAAAACCAGCTGCTATCAAACTGAAAGGCTAGCACAAAGGGTTGAGGTTGAAGATCCGAGTGGAAACAGGAAATACTATTTCCGTTATTTGATGGCAACCTTTGCCATCGGCATACCAAAAAAAACACACACACAACGGAAAAATAGGATAACAAAAAGAAAAATCCTTGAAATTCTATACAAAAAGAGAAGCAAAAAGAAGCATTGCTTTAATTAAATCTATAGAAAATTGTGGACCTTAAATTAAATGAAAATAAAAAAGGAACGACAAAGGACAACAAAAATTTAACAACGATTAAAGTTGCCACACTTTACAAAAATGTGTTTTAAGATGAAATATTTAATATAAGCATAGAAAGAAGTAATAAATATGTAATTAAGCAACGAAAGGTCAATCAATTTAACATTATTCTAAACTTAGTCCTTTCATTTCGACAAATTTGCTTTGATGTTTCCTTAAGCTTTACTTTATTTAACTACAATTTTGAAGTATTTAAAGACTTTTCCTTTATTTTTAGTTGACATTCGAATTCAGGTAGACTTCGTTAATGCAGAAGAATTCCAAGAACTTTCGGTTCACTTCATCTATGCGTATAATTAAAGTTAAACACCCACTGACACTAAACAATATTAATAAGCAAGCCACGGAGCTCAAACTCCCATCGACCCACACACACACACACACACACACTTACACTCGGTGTGTGACTTATTTATTACGTATACGCCACCTAGTGCGAATTTCTTAATTAGTTCGTGTGTGGAATGCTGTTGGCTCACATTGGTCACATTGTGCACCAGAACAAAACTTGACTTTATACTAAGTCGGCCCTTAGTTAAAAAATTTAAGTTATAAATTATAAATGTTTAACCATTTTAAATTTTACTATGCCCAGATTTATTATATCCTTTTTATTTTTATTTTTTCTCCATTTAAGTTTTTAATTTAAGTGCTCCTTTTAATTTTATTTAATTTGAATTGCTACTTTAATTTGAAAATTTAATTTTTGAATTTGTATTTTTCAAACGCTTTTTTTTAAATTGTGCTCGGTTTTCAGTTCACATTAAATAAATAATAGTCATTACTTTTTTAATTGCACTCATACTTCCTTTTTCTTATGTTTCGTATTTTAGATATTCATGGCTCATTTTAAACGCCAGTCGACTTGAATTGAAATACAAATAAATCTTAGCGACTAGTTAAAGGCATGAAATGGAGTGCAATAAAAACGCGTACTTATTGATAGGTAAATATATATAAATATATGATATATATATATATATATAAATGTTTGTATGTAGTGTAGCTTGGCACTCTAGTTGGCATTAGTAATATTCATAATACCAGTTTAACAACTTTGCGTGCAATGGCAGACAACGAGGCAGCCTGGCAGCAGCCAATATAGACGAGACTTGACAACAGGCAGCAGCAGCAGCAGCAGCAACCTGCCTGGGCACTTGTTGAAACCCCATCAGCGGACAACCACCCAGTGTCACCCAAGTGGCCAAAAGAGGCAGGCTGGCAACCAAGGCAACCACCAGTTGGCACATTAAAGAGACGCACAGTCGCGACACATTGGCTGCTGTCCCGCATCTTGGCCTGGCCGATGCCTGCCTGCCTGACTGGCTGGGTTTTGGGTTGAGTTTGCTGTTTGTATTTTTGACGGCTCTAACAAATGCATGAGATAACATTTCTAATGCCAATGCAATGGGGATGCTTTTGCATTTCTGCACTCAGATAAAAATCTATCTGAATTTTAGTAATTCACCATGTTTTTGGCGCCAATGTTAAATTTTTCTAAAATATACAAAAAACTATGTCTAATTTTCAAGGTGTAGCATTAACCTATTTGCTGCTTATATTATTAAAAATATTAGTATTTTACGAATTTTAGAAAAGATTTCTATTTAAATGAAGATTTGTATTTATACTACTTAGAAATGCGTCTCTTAACAATAGAAATTGTATTAAAAGATAAAAACAAAACGACATGTTTTGGAATTGTCGAGTTAGTGTTCGCCTTTCTAATTTGAAGAAATTTTTGTTTCTTAAATTTAGAAATGATTTCTAAAAACAAGAAAAAATTTCTAGTTTCCACGGCGATTTTCTAAAATTGAAATCGATTTTTATTCTGAGTACTTTCAATTACAGCAAAAATGTATGCAAAATGTTATCAATTGAAATCCTTATGTGCTTTAGAGTTATAAGTAACTGCTGAGCAGTAAATATCAATCGACGCCCTGAAGCAGACTATGAAAATCACACTCAAGAATTTTGATTGACTCTTGACTCTTGTCAAGCAATAAATTTCGTGAATTTTATGCATTTTGAGAGATATACTAAATATTTAGTACAGCTACAACTTAAACAGCAAACAGCACACAGCAAAACCAGAAACTAGTTGTTAACTTGATCGACTTATACAAAAAACACGTTGCTCTGTTGACTTTTGGCCCAAGATCTTCACACACACCAACATCCAAGCTGTGTGGCGTAGTGGCCCAAGGCCATTTAAAAATACACTCGACTAAAAATAGCAATTTGTGAAATAAACAACAACAGCCAACGGGGCCTGGAGATTAAGGCAAAGGCGATATGCACAACAACAAGCCGAGCAACCAACAAACACACCACAAACCGAACCGATCGCTTGCCGGCTGAAGTTCAAGAAGTGTTGAAATGAATTGTAAATTATCAAGTAAACCCTGAACACATTAAAACTGCGTACAAAAAGGGTATAATAAAGTTCTTTAAATGTATGTCACATCTGTATTTATATATTGTTGATCAGCAGGAACAGGCAAGTCCATATAGCTATCTTTGTCTATATGAACGTCGAACATCAAGCTGAAGTTATAAGTTCTCTTTTTCCCTATGAAAAATATCAAGCTTATATTCATATTATCCATGACTTCGTTCATTTTCCCAATATCGATACAAATCGATTAATGCCACAAGATATATTTTTAATCGGATAGGATACGTATTATATCTTGATAAGTAATTGCAAAAATTTTCTGTAAATAATTTGATATGGGGTATCTCCTAGTCGGCCTCTATCGACGCGTGCATTTTTACTTCTTGAATTAGGTGTTTCGTGTGTTATTCTAAATGAGTGTAATGCGCTGCGCTCTATGGTTTATAAATAGATGTACTGTTGCTTTGGCATTTGGTCTAAGCAACAAAATAAAAGAAAATATATATATATATATATAACCTGGCACGCTTTTACGTTTTGGGGGTTATCAGTAACCGCCGAATCGCCCGACTGTTCCACTAATGATTGGAATATTTTCAGCACATAAAAGTTTGTTTTTATTAATGGTGCACACAAGTGGGCCGATAAGAAGGCGTCTATATCGGTTCGGACACCCCACTCCTCCCTCTCTTTCTCTCTCTCGCTCTCTCTCTCTCTCGCTCTGTACATTTCACTCTTTCTGTCTCTTTCTAACTCGCTCGTTCAGTCCATTTCAATTCATATAATTAAAGATATCCATAAATCAGTTGTCGGCATTCGATTTTCAGTTGGTATATATATTCTTGCGAACTTTCAATTATAAAATATTCAGAAACACAACTCAAATGTCGTGCAGTGCACGACTAGTAGTTATCCTGTAAGCAAATATATAGTATTTAAAATCACTTTAAACTGATATATAAGAAAATGAAAGGAGTTTTATATTTAATATAAATTTACCTAGGTTCGTGATTAACATGCTTAGCATTCTCTTGATAAATATATGAGGCATATGCCAATTGTAAATAATCAATATACATTTATGGTTATATGGCCCATACACATGGTCTTTAACAATATCATGCCAACATGTTGGTTTGATAGATGACATTCAGTTCAGTGGGAAGTAGTACAATGTCAGAATGATGGCAAACAAAAATTGTTCCGGAATATTTTGTCATCGTGATAATGATGTATTATTTTATGCTCATCGAAATAATCTCATTAGGTTTCTACACTTTTTCCCATTCCAGATTTAGTTCCCCTTCTCTCAAATTAAATGTAAGAAATGAACCTAGTTTAAAATTATCAAGACACAGCAGCCACAGCTTACACGGTTCATTTAACAATGAATGGAAGGGAACGATGGCAGGAAAATGCAATCAAGCAATAAACATTCATATTGATTTATGTGAAATAGTTTGCGATAGTCTACTGCTGCTGCTGCTGTTGTTGATTTTAATGATGAAGTGATGGCTGCTGGATGAGGGTGGGAAGGCGGGCGCAGCAGGGAGAGGAGGACACCTTGCCTCAAGGTCAAGGTGTGTCAAGTGGATTCAACACTTGACATGAGTCGCACCCATTTTCTTGTCTCCATGCGACATTGATTGCTCCTAATTGGAAGTGAGAAAGGATAACGCGGCACATAAAATAATTGCGCAGAATTTGCGAAGACGACGACGACGACGACAAGTGTTGAATGCAGAATGTATGAAACGGGTTAATTGGTCGCCACGAAACTTGTCGGCTTTTTGTCTATTTATTTTGTTATTAAATAATAAGACTCAAATTAGTGCAATTTGTTTGCTCAACTCAGCGGGGTGGGCTCAATGGGCTCAACGGTGTCGCTCTCCTCCACGCATAAAGTTAATTAACCCCCCACGTCGTTGATTGTGTGTTCAAATGTAGGAAAGTCTGACCGAAAAACAAAACAAAAACCAAAAACAATATCAGCGACTACAAACACATAAAATTTAGCTTCTCTACATGTCATAGTGTGTATTAGTCATTGTCTGGCCACGCGTCGACAAATTCTTTTTCTTTTGTATACCCTGTAGCTAGTATGAAAAGACCAAGAATGCTTTTAATGAAGTATATAACGCGGAGTCAGTAAGTATGGGTATTATTTAAGTGTTTAAGATCATGTCTGTCTCTCACAGACTCTATTCTCTCTCTCTCTCACATGGAAGAGCTTGCATTAGGAATCTTATTTTGTTTGTATACCCTTTAGCCAGTATGAAATGCTTTAAAAAATATTTAATGATGTTTAGGTAGAGTATGTATGCTTATAAGATCGGCTAAGAAAATATTCAATAATCTGATATCTTTATTTAACAGACAGTCGAGAAGTAAGGGTTTTATCAATGCTTATAAAATTGCATCTGTCCTCTCTGTTAGAAGAGTTTGAGCTTGAGTACAGGGTATATTTTCGTTCGGTTCTCAGCTTGTTTCTCTACATCATTTTTTTTGAAAAGCTAAAAGGCATTAATTAAAAGCTTTCGACGATTACCATAAGCACTTACCGGGTTCGACCATAAAAAGAGCGGAAAGCGAAAAACCAAAAGATGAAACTGAAAACGTGCTCAGTCAATGAGGCGGCATCCAAATAACAAAGCGACCAAAAAATAAACGCCGCTTAAAAACCACAACAAAACCAAAATTTCAATACAAAACACACAAAACAAAAAAACAAAAAACGATTTGACATTGCATGATAAATTGTTTTATTTGGTTACTGTTGTTAGTTTAACTACCTGTCAAAAGATTGTGTGTGTGGTTTTTGTAGTTGTTTTTTTTTGTTGCTAGGGAATTTGCCATCGATTAATTGGCTTTTGATTTGAGACCAATCATTGTCATGAATTTGAGTGTTTCTAATTGGATTAATATCAAAATAATTTGCCAACAATTTTCCTTGAACTCTTTAGCTTATTATTATAATTGATATGTTCTTGAATTGTGTAGTACTATTCTTTAACGCACATCTTTTCCCCAAGTTACTCTAGTCCTACACTTAACACTATCTTCTGACTACAGAGTATCCTCCATTCAATATTACTTTAACTCTCTCTTTATTGAACTTTACTTTCAATGGACTAGTGCTACTAATTCTAATGAACTTTACTTTATCTACTTCCAAATTTAACTTCACTTTCAGTGGGCTACTGGAAATAACTTCAAGTCAAATCAAATCATAGACCCAGGCCAAAGACCCCTTCCGAATATTTCTGTATGGATACATTTGGTTAAGCCTCATGCGGAAGTTAAATACCCGCAGGGTATCCATTTAACCATTAAACGGGAATCTATCAAATTTTTCGACAGCTTGAAGCCAAAACGAAAACACTTTTGAATGACGCCTATTAGCCTCACCTAATTATTGTGTTGACTGTTTCAAGCGATATGTACGTTCAAGCATTACCTGTTATTGTTCATGGCTTAACAAAAGAATGGAAAAAAGAGAGAACATTTATGTATGGGTAAAAAATGTACAACAAATATCAAATACTCTAGAACATAAAACTGCTTGTTTGTAGGTTTGTTAACGAAACTTGTGAATTAATAAGAATGTGAAAACTAAAGGAGTTTTTTCTTTATTATTGGGTAGTTGAACAGAAAAACATTTTATCAGCATTTTGGTATATTTGTTTTTATGTAGAGTCTCCCAATTGTGTCCAAAATAATACATTTTCTGTAAGAGTATACAAAATTTGTTCAACAGCACTTGAATTGATTGAGAGTGTTACCAGTTCTCATAGCTGGCACTCTAAAGTGATTATATTGCTAAATGCTCAACAGTCACACCACACACTTACACAGTACACACAGATTGTTTGTCGACACGAATCGATTTGGTTATCTTCAAGCAGCTATCAAGTGTTTCACTTGTCTTATTGTTATTGTTGTTGTAGGTTATTGTATTGATAGCGTTTTAATTGTACATTGAGAAGGCATTGCGTTCGTTAATCAGCTTAAAACTCGAACTTGTATTCACACATATGATGATGAATAACTTGGCGCCACATCATCAATCAAACGCGACACTTTGGCTGGCTAAAACTCGGCATCGTTTGCGGTTTCAGCTTACTTGTGGCACGTGGCTTAGTACTAAAGCCTCAAACATCAATTATATTGGAGATTATTTGGTTAATATGCAATTCAATTGAATTCTGTGGCATGTTTGAAGACTGCTATTCATGTTGCTCTCTCAATAAGAGTTCAACACTTGCAACATTTAGACTATCTCAACAATTTTTCTCTTGCTTATCTTAGTTTTATATTTATAATTTGTTTAAATATCACCAAATGGAATAGATTTAGCATATCGCATTCGTTTAGAATGGCATACAAAGAACAATTCTCTAGAATATTTTCATCTTTTTCAAATTTGTAAATTACCAAAACACATCTACTAATTTTTCTTGACAAATTTAGCAGCTAAAATACATAAGGTCTTTTATATGTTCGGCTTTCCTTTAATTTGTATTTTGCTGCCTATAACTTGAACAAGTTTAATGGAAAAATATCATAAGCAAAATCAGTTGAGTCCCTTAGGAAATTTCGCTTAGGAAAACACATCTCTGTTTGCTTTTCCCATTAGGATTGGTTATTAATAGCCTCTGAGCTGATGTCAATCGATGTTTTGTGTTATGAATCTTGCTTCTGTTTAACATGTTGATCTATTTTTAACAGAAAAAATAACAAACAAAGGACAGGGCGCACCAAAATTTATTGTTTATACAAATTTTATCTTTAAATTATCATTAATTTATCATCACACATAATCAAAAAAATTGCGGTTTCCATACATAGAGAGAGATGTGTGCATGTCTGTGTAGAATTGTGCGGTTGCCCCTACAAATAATATATATAATACTATACTATAATACTCGTTCTGTGAGAGAGGTTGGAAATGTGTGAATTAGTGCCGTCGTCAGTATTCTCAGCTCCATATACACACATTTATATATATTTACATATATGTTTAAATTTTTTTGTGGGTAGAGCTGATCTTGATCTTTCATTAACACCAAGATCAAAAGAGAGCAAAATATATGTACACATATATAATTTCATGTGAGTTCGCATTATCTATTTCCTGCATCTAAATTTTTAATTGCACTTAGTCTGATTACCTCGAGCTAATATAAAATGATTTTTATTTCTGCGTTTACTTTGCCATTTATACGCAACGTATACTTAATATTTCTTTCCCATATTACACTGCAAAAAGAAAACGGAAAAAAATGCAGTTAGCAACAAGTTTAAGTTTGGCATTTTAGTGACTCGGCTTCTTGGCGGTTTTCCCAGAAATGCAAATTTAAACGCAGCTTGTACAAAGTTTCCAAAGGTGTTTGGCAAAATGCCGGCGAAACCGCTGAATGCCTTAGAAAAGTCGAACGAGTTTTGGCCAATGCGCATTTTGCACGTGTCTTTCATTATATTGCGATTAAGTGCTTAAGCAATTAGCACTTTTTAAGCAAATTATAGAAGAAGGTGTGGATTGAATGTTGTTGCATTTAATCAATGCGAATTTACTCTTCAAAATAAGAGTCGAGCTGAGCTTAGCTGTGTGAGCACACTATAAAAACCAATAGATATACCTCCATTGATAGAATAAGTTAAAGCATTGCATGGAAAGATAAGAAAAAATAATTTGCTTTATTAATATGTATTTATATCATGTATTCATACAAATTTATTGAGATTTTATTATTACTTATATAATTTATTTATTTTATACTTTTTCTTCTGTTTGCGTAATTCATAATGTCACTTCACCTAAACCATAAACTTTCTATAAATATTCTAAAGAAATTATTTTAAATGAACATAATATTTGTTCAATTGTTGCACACTTTTTAAATCAATGCTGAGATTATGCGTGAAACTATTAACAACTTTAAAGCCAACAAGTGAAATTTTTGTATACGCCTTAAAGCTGAATCCGATTAACTTGAATGTAATTTATTAAACCAATTTTTATTACATTCTTCACACAAACAATAAATATTAACCATATTTTTCAATTCACTGGTGCATATATATATAAATATATATATAAATATATATAAACATATATATATATATATATATATATATATATATAACACCACTATGCACAGGACGAGAGACGAGAGAGAAGACTGGGAGATACCCCGTAGCCAACTCTTTACCTATCCATCAACGTACCCCTCTAATATAATTAAACATCTTCAATACAAAACAGATCATAAATATTAAGCCAAGTTCTAAAAGAGTGTAGTTCTAATTGTTATTGGTAATTGATTTTTCATTTATATCTCGAAGAACTGTAAATTATTACATAGACAGCCAAATGGTTAAATCGACTAGATTGTTGATACTGTTCAAGAATGCATATATCCTATGGGATCGGAGATGCTTCCTTCTGCCTGTTACATACTATTGAACAACATCAATGAACCCTTTTGAACCATTCACAATGGGTTCAGGGCGAAAAAAGCCTATCGCAAGCACACAAATTAAATAGCTGTACATATATTAAAAAGATTTTTTTATTTTGTACTCACGCGATTTTTGTTGTTGATATTTTTAATGTTGTTTATTAAGTTTACGCTGGTTGTTGTTGCAGCAACAACAACGCCAACTTTGCAGTTGCTGCTCTTATTTAAAATTATTTTCTTTCAGGTGTCGCTGCTCAGTAGTTCCGTTTGTCGTGCAAAATGTTGTAGCTGCTGTTACCTTTGAGCTGGTTTAAATAAGTTGCTGTTATTGTTATTATTGTTGTTTTTGTTGTTCGTTTATTTTTCCAATTCTGTTTACATTTATCCATAGCTGCGAAAATAAGCAAATAGCTTCATTAAAATGGCGTTATGAAATCGAAATCAAAAATATACGCAAAAAGTTGACTTTTGTATGAGTGAGGTGCCCTGAAGAATAAATACTCTTTCAACATAGTAAATCTCACATCATCATTGCAGGAAAACTACAACGAAATTTTTAATGTATGGCTCTTCCCAATATTTGTATATCGTTCAATGTAACATATTATATATAGAAATTTAAATACCCTCCGCAAATGTATAACTACAAAAAAAAATGTTACTTAAAAAATATACTCAACAAATTAATAAATCGCAGCCATTAAAATTCACTCCCGAGAAAAAGCCCCAAACAACCGATTAAAAATTCAGCATGTGACATAAAAAAGCATACACGTTGAATTCGAGGGTCCCCGACTGCGAAATTCACTGTTACCAGTAAGAGGTGGGCGTGGCCGTTAAAGACAGCAGTCTACCATCCAAATTGGGTTATTTTAGTTTATTTAGCGATTCATAATTATCGATTTTCTATCCCCCATAGTTTAAATAGCAGCCCAGTTTCAACAATTCGAAGAAAGTTAAAACCAATATGCTCTTATCACTTCGATATAGTATTGAGTATAATAATTTAAATCACTCGAAATGTAAACAGAGAGAACCCAATTAAGTATTATTTTTCGAATGGCATATTTGATTCAACATTATATGTTCAAATAGTCATTGAGAATATTTTGCTTTTTTCTGAATCTCTTCTTTTCAGCGTACACCATTCATTTTAATTAACTTTGCCCGCTTGGCCATTTTGGTTGACAATTCTAAATAGTAAAGGGAATAATATTATATAATATTTAAAACCGTGTTAAAGAAGAACGACAAACAAGACTCAGGCAAAAACGAAAGAGAATATTTTACTTTCTCTTTCTCTCTTTCAGTGGGAGTCCCTCTATGTCTATTTACTATCAAGAGACAGAAGCAAACTGCAACTATAAGCCTTTGTTGACTAACCCAACTAATATTAAAGTCAACAAGTAGGAAGGCCAAAGTGAAGAGTGCTCGCATTTTAGATACCCATTAGCGAGTCAGTCGACATAATTGCACTCAAGATTCATCTTTTATTCTTTTGCAGTTGACATAAAGTTTCTCCCCTTTTTAAATATCTTTGCCAACTTTTTATGCCCTTGCCGAATTATTATTTTGTCCGAAGAACATTTCCTTTATAGCTAAGCCGACAAAAATACAAAAAAAAAAAACAGCAGCAGCCGCTTGACAAACTCTTTCATAAGTTTACACATGGCAGCGCAGGACTCGCTGTGGATATCCCATTATCCTCCTGGTTACATACGGGTTGAGTCGAGGAAAAATCGGACTTGTTAATTGAGAGCCGGGGCAAAAAGTGGCTGCTGCATTAAAGCAAAAAATCGACGCACCTGCCAGATGACAGCTGCCAATACAAACAACTTTATGAAAACTGCATGTGAAAAGCCAGTTTAAAAATTGCAATAAGAATTCAGTTCAAAATAAAAATAAAAATAAAAATATATGAAAAAGAAAATAGGAAAATGCGGAAAAGGATGTTAAGAGCAGTTAAGCAAATTTTCTTCAGAATAACCTTGCACATCAGCTAAAGCTAAAGAGCCAAAATCATATAAAACAATCTTAAAGTGCTGTTAATCAATTACATCCTATTGATATCCACAAAGCTGATTAAGTGGCAGCTTCTAAGCCAACATGTTGGTATTGCAACTTGTTCGAAAAGCTGTCAATTACACTAAATCAAACTGTGAGCCAATAGCAAAAAGAATATTTTATGGGAGAAAGTAGCAGGAGGAAAATTTCTGGAAGCGCCCACATGTGCACTTGTTTTCAGATTATACAGCTAATTAGAAAAACATTTGATAAGAAGACTTAAATATTTTCTAAATGCAATATCCTTTATTAAAATATTTTATTTAAACAGAGGCAAGAACAATTCAGACCATTATAAATCACTTTTAACTTATAAATAAATCAGCAATATTTTGTATTTTATCTTTGAAAGTATGCCATTGTTGAGAAGATGCGAACGAGTTGAAATGGTTTGAAACGGCACAACCATTTGCACATATTCAAAATTGCATTTTGAGCCATTGTTGCAAGATAAAGGGTACACAACTATGCAAGAGAATTTGCTTCCTCATAAACTTGTCTGTCAATCGAATCGAATGGTGCTTGCTACATGATATATTAATGTGATCGCAAATGCCATCTATTGTCCTTCATATTGAGTTGCACTTGTGTCTCTGTTCACTTAATAAAACGTGACCAACGCCGGAAGCGGGTGAAACGGGGGGTGCTGGTGGCTACTGGTCAGCTTCCACATATATGAAACCTAATTGAATTGCCTGGTGAATGCTAAAAAACAGTATGCAACTCAATCAGTCGACTGTGCGGCTTGTGGCCACAAACGAAAAACTTCAAGGTAGCTATGACAAAAAACGAATTGATGATTTTCTGAATATGAGTAAAAATTCTGTACGAATAATAGCACGCTTCCTGCATGGTACACTACAACTTTAAAATTGTGGGTACACAGGCTGCAAATTGTGGTAAATGTCGCGTGTATAGTCTATCTTGAGAATGAGGAAACTTCAAACTCTATTAATAATAATAATAAAAGTTAAATGTACTGCCAACGTAAACTCATAAATATAAATAAGATACACATAAATAAGATGACCTGCAGCCATTAAAATATATTTTAATCATACAAAATAGTTATGATCTTAATATCATCATATCATTGCAATGGAAATTGTCTAAATACTAAAAATAGTTTTTACAGCTAACTTCACTAAAATCTGCATTAATAATTAGTATGGATTAATTAAGAATCGACTGCCAAAGCAGGGAATATTAAATACCAAATTAGGTAGTCTGCAAGAGTATCTCAAATAAGGAGAGAGAATAGTTGTTGCTTTGGTATGTTGCTTGAGAATAAAGAATTGCATAGAGCCACGCCCACTTAAACGCTGAGCCAACAGGCCATAAAATAGCGCTCAATAAATTTTGCGTAAATAGATATGGCCACAAAATTGCAAAGCAAACAGTTGTTAAAACCGATACACACTCGTAAATTTCGTGTGCGTGTGTATGTGTGTGTTTTGAGGTGTCTAAAGGTACACACAGAGATACACACATACACACACTCACAGATACTCAAACATAGTTCACTCGATTAATGCTAATAGGACCCGCCCAAAGATGGCGTTCGCTGCGAAAAAAGAACCCTTCTGGTCTGAGCGACTTTGTGGCGTCGTTTGGGTTAATCTGCCAACTTATTTGTTTATTAAACAAAACCACTAAAATTGTTGCTGTTGACACGCCCAACACTCACCCAAGACGGTGGCCAAGAAACCGCCTCAGGTGCACACACATACTTGTTGTCGAGGATGAGAAAGTGGATGAGGATGAGGATGATGACAACGGCTGCGATTTGCCCTCAAAATGCTGCATGGAAAATTTGATGCCAAAGGCAAAAGGCAGGCTTAAGATGGGGACAAAAATTGGCGCCCCACTCAGCAAAATTACAAAGAATAGGTGTATATAAAATAAGCACAGGCGAGTTGTGTTTGAAAAGTACCTGAGTAAGTAATGGAAATAGAATTGTAACAAATGTAGTTATAGATAATTCAGATAATATTATAAGTCATTTACCTATTTTAAAAGTTGATAATAACATTAGTCAATGTTATCTAAAAAGGTTTTTTCTGAATATTTTCTCATACTAAACTGCTACGAATTAAATATTTTGCTTATTAATATTTAAAAAAAAATATATAAAATATATATGATGAATTACCTTAAATATTTTATGGATTTTAGTAATTTATTTGTTTATTTCGATATATATACAATAGTAAAAATTTTAAAATCTACATTAAGTGGAATATTTCATTATGTACATACATATATACATAAACCTGGCGACTTTTGCTGGATTCTGTATTGTTTTGACTGAGTATTGAAAAATATACAAGCAGCAGTATTTTAAGGATTAATATTTCCACAAATAGATAATAAAATATTACAGAACAAACTCAAATAATCCTTATTATACAATGCCACTAATCGATTAGAAAAGATTTGTTTATTACTATGAAATACAATAGAAAAATTTGTTTAATTTATCTTAGGTGGAATATTGATTTGCATTTTATATTTCATTAGATACATTTTTATATAAAGGGCTTTTTGGTGAATTTTTGTATGGTTTAACCTGTGAGTATTCCCATGAGAAGATAATAAAATATTACAGAATATTAAGAACTCACACCAATTATATTATTAAAAGACAGGAATCGATTAGAAAAAATGTTCAACGTATAAATATCTAAACACTTCTCTTAGTCAATTATGTCCTAATCTAATCATATAGTTAACGCAAATAGAGAATAGAGATGCGTTTTGGTAAAATGCAAACTTTATACTTTAATATTCACTTGCTGTTGCCAAATGGCAATAATATTAGTTCGTTAACTTTGCGAGTTGCTCTGTTTTATACTTGAACTTGCTTGAATTTGTCATTGCGGAGGCGTTGAGTGCTGAAATTTAATTTATGCGTAGTGGCAGCAGCAGCAGTTGAGCTCGATGCTAGGAGTACGCCTATTAAAGACCGGGTTGAAATTGCTTTGGGCAACAATGGAGCGCTTCCGGCCATATCGACGGGGACACCGCAGCCAAGTCAGAGTCAGATGGAGTCATTTATACCAGGCTAAAAAAAACTTAATTTAGTGGCGAGGTCTGTGGCCTAAACATAAACAATGCCCATGATAGCAACAATACAAACAACACCGAGAAAAACAACTACAACGTGAACAGCAGCATAAAGCGAATAAAGACAACGACAAATCGTTGATAGCTCTTTAAATATGGCTATCTCAATTGTTGGGGAACTACTTTTGGGCAACATTCTTGCCTCAAAGCAGTTACCCGATTAATAACATTGCTTGTTTGTGTCGGATGTTCTAAACGTGTTTTGATTGAATTTCTCGGAATAAAAAAAAGGAACTCCATTCCAGACAACCCAAAAGAAAATATGTTATTCTAAGCATGAATGAGCCAAATTGTCAGATTTAGATTTACATGTAATAAAAAAAACTTTCCAAAAAAGTAAAAATGCTGTAGTCGAGAAATACCCTGAACCCAATTCTTTATCTATCGTAAGATATTCACTGCTACACATTATATGTGCACCGTGAAATACAATTAAAGGCATTGCCCAAATAAATTTCCTAAAATAATATAAATGATATTGAATTATTCACTTTTTAGAGCCAAGGAGTTGAGATTTGGGGCCAATACCTTGTGTAGCTCCTTAATGCCTAGAAACTTTTGCCTCCTCCTGCCCGTAATCTAAGCTACCCTAAAGCGGTTTTCTTGTTTATACAATAAGAAATGCAACAAAAATGCTTTTTGAAAAAAATTTGTGTAAGCATTTGTTTAAAATAAGAAATTACTTAATCGCAATAAAAGAAAGAAAAAATAAAATAAATACAGTTGAGAATCAGCAGGTGGTGAGTGAGTAGGGAATACACTTGTTGTTTGTTTTTGTTCCATTGTCGTTATTCTTCTAGTAGTTTGATGGTCAAAAATCAGACGCATGAAAAAACAAAAGCAATATTTGGTGTTTTATTTTAATTTTTTTTTTTTGGTTTTTTGTGTAGTCATTTTTGGCAACAGCTGCAATCAAGAGCGAAACCGAAACCAAAATAGAAATCTAAAAATACATTTTGTGGCTTATCAGCAGCAGGCAGGAGAGCAATAAAAATGCCTTTGAAAGCCCAAGCGCTTGCCACTGATAAGAACGCATTGTTTTTCGTTGGCAGAAATACCATAGGCCAGAACAAGGTTATGACAGGAAGAGAAAGAACAAGGAAGAGGATTGGGCGGGGTTGTAAAACATCACAAAGCTCGACAAGTGAGAAAAACAAAAGCTTTACGCTAAAGAGTTGCAAGAAAACGTACAAAGAAAACTTATGCAAATATGGCATATAAGAATGTTATGCAAAATTTAACTCTCAGTTCAATTTTGTAATCTTCTATTCAAGGCACATTTGCTGCTTTTACAGTTAAACAACAAAAGAGGAGATTAACTTTTTGTTTAAATGAATATATAAAGTTTAAAGTTTTTTAATATTTGTGCTTCTCATCTTTTGGTAGGCTTTAATTGTGCCAAGGTCAAGGACTAAACTAGGCGAATAAGCTAAAATGCCCCATATCACATGCCCTATGCTTGAATAAAAGTATTCTTGTCACCATATCCATTAGCAACTAATACAAACAGCAAAAAGGAGGAAACGCAACGCGAGTTGAGAGAATAAGAAAGATAGAGAGAGAGCGAGATCAAAAGGCACACATTATTCAAGGGTAGTCGAGCTTTGCGGTCTGCTTCAGGCTTCATTCTTTGTGCTTGAATGCATTTGAATGCACAGTGCGCACACACACACACACGCACACACAGAGAGCGCATAAGGCAAACGTTGTTTAAAGACAACCACAAGCAAAATTATCTACATTCGTGTATATGTGTGTGTGCATTTGTATATGTGTACTGGATTAGCTGTTCACAGCTGGACAAAGACAACTGTTCTTCTCCAGCCACGATGTCATATTTGAGTCTGACCTTTGTCAGCAGAGGGATCAGAGTAGGTTGAGTGAGAAGGTTGCCACTTGGTCATTATGAAATTAAACTTTAATGAGACTAGCGGAAAATTTAAAATAACAAAAGTTTGGCCCAGTAATTAATGAAGGAATAATGAGCGATGTTTTTGCGAACAATTTGCATACAAATAATTTAATTGTACAAAAGCTATTGTTATAAGTGATTAAATGCTGTATTAGTAAAATACTCAAATAGCACAGCTGATTGTTATTTAGACCAGACTCCAAACTGGATATTACTCCATAAGCACTACCCTGAATTATGAGAAAGTGTGGTAAAACCAACAAAAATCCATTTCAAAAACAACATTATGTGGGTCCAGTTTATTTTACTCTATTCGATCTATCAGATAAGTACTTGTTATCAGTTGTTTTTTCAGCACATCAATTAATTAATTATTAAAAGTCTTCAACAGCTTAGCTAAATTGTAAGCTTATAATTGGCAATCAAGTCAAAAATTTCCCATGTGCACTGATTTAATTAAACACTTGAGTGATTTGTTTTGTTTAACCCGCATTCCAATTTTGATCGGGCACTTTGAACTTGCACACACAATTTAATTTTACTCATCGACCGAATTGAGTATGGAAAATAATAGAGTGTGAGGGGGGAAAGATGGCTAGAAAGAGTCTTTCAAAACAAAAGACGGGCAAATTGCGAACAAAGCGAACAAACGAAGTCAACAGAGAACATGAAGAGCAGGCAATATTTAGGAAAGTGCACATAAATTGTGAGGTGGAAGGGGTATCAATTGCCAAAAACTATTTGTTGACAAGAGAATTCTTTGGTATATGTGTGTGCGTGCTTATAGATAATTGAGCAAGAGGAAGAGTCTCTACTTCTGCCTCTGCCCACACACACAAAGGCACATATCATCAAATAGTTGTTGGGAGGTATTCGCTTGCATTTTCCTACGAAATTCGAATTTCATTTCCATGTCAAATTTAACGAACAATTTCCAGTCAAATTGTCCGTGCATCAACCGAAAGTTTGCTGGTTCAACTTGTCGGTTAACAAATAAGAGAACAAAAATGTTTGTGTTTGTCGAAAGAGAAGGGAAATATCCATAAAATCGGTAGAATTGATGAACGATGTTTGAATCATGAATTTACACCCCTTTTACCTGCCTTTAAATTTGATATGGTTGATTAGTTTGATAGTCAAAAGGTTGGTCGTCTAATAAAACTCTTAATTGGTTTATTTAAGATAAGATATCATCAATGACCAGAAATTACAAGAATTACTTTTCTTTGTGCGATATTTACTTATTTTACTTTTGTATTTATTTTGTTTTATTTGATAATTCTAAATTATTCATTTCAATTTATTATCATTCAACGGTATATTCACATATGGGTAGAACTTTTCGAAAATGTTTTGAGTTTTCATTTATTATTTAATTACAGGAACATTTTTTTTTAACGTATTTCAGAGTCAAGAGTGGCACATATATTTTTTGAAGTCATTGGGAAGAAAATTTAGCAAAGGCATATTGCTATTTTGATGCTATTTTTACTATATAGCTAATGCAATTGACCCACTCTAAGCTATATACTGTCTGTGGGTAGAGAAATCGCTTGCACAACTCCTGTCCATGGTCTTTATCTAGAGTTTAAACTGTTAAAAAGCCCGGGTTTTCGAAAATCGGTTGAGTTTGTGTACATTCTCATAGTTACCAAGTATAATCATTTAGTTCTCTCTACTTTTTACTTTTCAAGAAGGTTTAGGTTTCAAGTTTGGTTTTAACTTGTTGATAAAATGGGCGAATATTTCTACGAATCCACAGGCAAAGGTATTTGCATTTCCTCTTGCCACAAAGCATTAAGTGCCACAGGCAGTGCAACATGTTGCTTTTTACACATTACGCACTCATTAATTTGAATGCATCATGCAACAAGGCAACAGCAATAACGACAACAACCAGAACAAAACCACCTACCAAAAATTATCTGACCATGCCCGTCACGGAATGTATGCGTATAATAAGCTTACACAGGATGCCATGCCATACAGTGTCCACAATTAACAACAAACACCCGGGTTTTAATCTGCTTGTTTTGGATTACGTTGTTTGAAAATGGAATACACATAGAATATTGTGCAAATCTGCATTTACAGAAACTCGATTCAATTTATTAAAAGTTTAGGATTAAATTCTCCCTTTTATACCCTAAACGAATTAAAAATAGCTTAAAAAGGTGTATGGAAGCTGAGTAAAAATATTAATACTAGGTTTTAATGCACTTATCTATTATCTTAACTCATCAAGTATTTCAGATTGTAGATTGAAATATGATTTGGTGTGTCTTTAATTAAGTGTCTAAAAGAATTTAAGCATCGCTCGCAGCCAGCTTAGAGAATGGACTAATAATCCGGTGGCACAATGGCGTATCGAATCAAGAATTCTTATCTGTTTGCAACCGCCAAATAAATCGGATGACATTCAAATCTTTAGTCATGATGAATTTACGCCACGTCATTTGCCATGCGCTATTTTCTGTCGAAGACCTTAAAGTGTGAAATTATTTGCAATGGAATTTTTTTTCCTATTCAATTCGAGGAGACAAGTCAAAGTCGAAGATTTTTATATATGTTTTAATACACACAAAGACCCGTAGACAACATTGAGCTATAAAAAATCCGCACTTTGATGCTAAATGTTTGCGCAAACGCTAAAAAAAAGGAGTCAAATTATCAATGCAAAAATATTTCGAATACCTACATATTTTATGTATTTAAATTGTATTTCTTTTGTGACTTTTATTTATTATTATTAACATTATTATTATTGTGTTGCTTTCAAAATGTAAACAATAAACTCGAGATTTTCAGTTGAAATGCTCGACAAGGACAAAAAGTCAAAGAACCAAGAGCCACAATATATATATATATGTATAATTATATTAAAAATTTCAAAATCAAACTTTACAGACCTAATAAAAAATTTAAATATGAAATATTCCTAGAAACTTGGGATTTATGAGTAATAGAATATTTGATTAATGTATAAACCTAAAAATATAATTTAAATATATATGAATTATTATAAGAGACTGAAGAGTTGTAAAGAATTAATGTCACAATAATTCAAGAACTTTACAATGCAGAACAATTTCCCATTTACTGGCTCACATATGTATAGATTTTAAACCTCGTATATTTCATGATTTATTTGCTTTACATTTTGCCATATATTTCATCGCAAAGACTCTTGCCATAGCTTAGATGCTGCCAAACAAAATTCTTACATTTTGGGGCACAAACACGTAGACAAATTGAATTAGCACAGCGCTAAATGATCACACGGTCTCTCTAACAAAAAACTGAATGGCAATACACTAAAAAAAAAAAAAATAAATAAAAAAAATAATAATTTAGTTAGCAAAAAAATTTTCGGAAGAAATAAGAGGATGAAAATATACATGCAAGTACATTTTGTACATAAGATACAGATACAGATAGAGATATACACATAATATAGATACAGATACAGATAGAGAGATAGATAGAGATGTAGATATATATAAAAAAAGGTTGGGCGCGAAGTTCCAAAAAACACACATGGATAGAAAGACAGACACACACACACATGTGGACACACTCAGGGGCGGCAAATGCTATTTTTAGCATATTAGATGATAAGATTGTCGAGGCAAACGCGCAGAACTTTGCGGTTTCAGCGAAAAAAAAAGAAAACACTAAAAATTATATATACAACTGTATGTTTGTGTATATATTTCAATTCGTATGCACGAGCCAGCAAACAAGTTTTTTTTCTTTAGCAAATTTAGCAATATATAGAGTTTACACGCAGAAAGCCAAAAAAAAAGAATGTTTCAAAATCATATTCATTTTGCTGCTTTTATGCCCTGCGCCCATTCAAAAAAGATCAAAAGAGGTATATTAAAGTCGTGCCAAAGTATGTAACAGGCAGTATGCAGTAGACAGTGGTTCAGGGTATCTGCTAGTCGACCTCTGCGACTAGAGCATTCTTAATTGTTTGTTTCTTTATTTTTCAGCTTCTTTTGCGCTAAGACGCGTCTTGATTTACAGCCTCGCTGCAGAAAAGATGGCCAAAATTGTTTTTGTCGCAGTTGCCTTTCATTTATAAAGATAGCTAAAAATTTTGTGAATAGCTCAAACTTGAACTTTAATTGGAATACTCTGGAAATATGTACAAAAAATATTAAGAGTAGGGTATCTTTGATTTGAGCATTCTATAACATTTCGGGATGTTTTGATATAAATTTGTCCTATTTTCAGAGCTTAAAGTAACACAATAAAACTTATGAAGCCCCAAAATGAAATAAAAAAAAACAGCTTGTTTTGAGAGCACTTGATATTCTTACAGCCACAATTTAATTACAAAAATTTAAGTATTCTTTGCATTAAACGGAATTTATATTTGAATACCCTGTCTAAGAAATGATATCAACTTAAAGTTGAGAATTTTAGTTTCGAATAGAACAAAGACCGAATAAGATCAACATTGATAGAAAATCCATTTTAGAAAGAAATGTAGTTTCTGTTAATAAGCCCCGCACCTTTATTTTGTTGTTGAATGAAGTAGAAAACACCTGTTTAACTTTGTGGGCTTAGCCTGTGATATAAAGAACTCAATGAAATTGACATATTTTTACTGTTGGTTTTTTATTATATCCACATGTATGATTACTTAATATTTGCAGGTAAACAAACAAACAACGATGTCAAAACTCAAAAAATTTCCACTGGCTGTTGCCAAAAATAAGCGTTGGCAGATTTTGCTTAGAATGCGAATGCTGTAAATGGATTGTAAATAAATACATTATGTCAAGAAAGTGTTTGGACCCAGAAAAATTCATATTTTCTCATTTCTTTTGCAAAATAAGTATTTTGTTATTGGCTTTTTTTTCTTATTTTTCTCCTGTTTAACAAAAAAATCAACTAGATTCATTCATTTAAACAATTGTGAAATTTTAAAACCAAAATTAGCCATCCTTTTACTGTCAATAATTGTTGAAATACAGAATAGCTTTAGAGATATCAAATACTGTTATTTTTATATTATAACTCTTTTATACAAAAATTATCTCGCACGGACAAATTGCAACAAAGTATGTTTGCCAAGTTCATCGTCGGAAAGCAAGACAAAAAAAAACGCCTATTTCTAACGGGATCTGCCAAAAAGGCAATTTCAAAATCGTAAACAGCGGTTGTCCAAACACTTCCTTGACAGTCAAATTAATGGGTAATTTTGCTTTTATAATTTCACAATTGTTTAAATTAATGAATCTAGTTACTTCTTTTTGTTAATACAATAAGTTTTTTATTTTAAGAAGTTCACTTAATAGTAGTATTTTGTGTCCAAACATTTTCTTGATATAAATGCAGCAATCATTGCAATTGACAACTTGCTAAATGCATGCTGAGCACACACAGAAATAGAACTTAATAATTAAAAACTACTAAATGAAATTCCCTCAACATCTGCCAAAACCAGAAACAGAAACCGAGAAACCGAGTAGGAATTGAAGCAACTAGAGCGAATCTTGACACAACACAACACAGATGCATTATCAAGGTTTCCATTCATGAAATGCAATGCGTTTAACCTCTAGCTTAACAATTCCCCTTCGCCTCCCTTCCTCTCCTTTCTCCTTTTGAATTCCCAACTGGTTGCGGTTTTTGGTTGCTGAACTCAATAAATGTTACTCAAGCTTTAGCTTATAATTTAAATACGACACATCTTGCCCATTTAGTCAAGCAGAATTGTGCATCTGTTTAAGGCTTGTTTCAATTTTATTAACAGCATAGATAATATTAATGATATTTAATAATATATTTGATATATTTTAATATTTATTAAAATTACTATACAAAAAAATGCATTACTTTTGTATACTTATAGTAGGAGGAATTAAAAACGGAAGGCTTTACTCACATTTTTTGGATGGCCTTGTACCGTTGCTCTTGGCACGATCAGCGCTATTTCGAGGGCTCTCTTCTCTCTCTCTCTCTCTCTTTCTGGGTTTCGGTCTCTCCCAGGTTGCGTCGTATGTCTTACAGTTATACCGTTAGAGCTTTTCCGTTTTAATTGATTTTCATCTTAGTGATTTACATTCGTACATTTTTTGCACTGTGCATTTTGCAGTTGTACATTCTTCTTCGTATTTGCATTTGCCTTTGCCTTTTCATTGATTGTTTAGCACTTGTTCACTTTTGTTGTTGTTGGTTGTTTTTTATTATTGTTGTTATTATCGCGCCGCAATTGGTTTTGTTATTGTCGTGTATATGTCGTATTCGATTTGGTTGCTTTCTTTTAATTTAGCTTTTAATGAAATTTCGTATTAGCATTAATTATACTGAATAATACGTTACACACACACACACACGACACACACACACAAACTCACAAATACAATCTTTATATACACGAAGCTGAGCGAGAAAAGAGCGAGACAGCGCTAATGATGCATTTAACGGTAAATTTGCAAATAAATTAAATAATAATATTCAAAAAAATTTGATATATAATATAATATAGAAAATATATTCTATTTTATTTTACTAGCAGCTATTTTCAAAGGACTGAGATATAATATAATATAAAATAAAGAATATATATTTTAATTTGATTATCATTTTATTTTACAACTATGAGCTATTATCAAAGATCTGAAATATGGTTGACAACTTTTCCGAAACCTAAACCAAAATTTATGTTTTAAAATTTGTCCCCAGGGAACCTTGACAAGATAGGGTTATATTTGATGCACTCATACAAATTGATATATGAAATTTCACTTCCATTTTGTTTTGCCTGGCAACTTTGTAATAACACATTTTTACAGGCCGCCCGATAAAAATGTTTCTGGTTGAAGTTTTCTAAAAGGACCGTTATCTTTGCATTTTGTTCTCAAGTGTTTTTCTCTACGGTCGTGTTTTCCTGAGCGCTGAAAAATAAAACTTACATTTGCGCTATGCATTTTTATATATGCATATATTTTTTCACAAACATTTTTCCGCATGCTTTATGATTATAGACACATACACACTTACAGAAATCCACACACACACGCAAGCTCACACACAGGCGCA
The DNA here is from genome assembly GCA_035043445.1 of Drosophila silvestris. Lineage (NCBI taxonomy): Eukaryota > Metazoa > Arthropoda > Insecta > Diptera > Drosophilidae > Drosophila > Drosophila silvestris. Next base: position 7,185,439 of record JAWNMZ010000138.1, read on the forward strand.
CACATACGCAAATGCATCACAGATCGTAGCGAGAGAAAGAGAGTGGGAGAGTAAGAAAATAAAATACAAAACAAAGTTGAATATTAATTATCACAAATTAGTAAAGTTGCAAATATTCTTGCTAACGCATTTTGTTGTTGTTGTTATTTACGATGTTTACTTTTTTCTCTAATTTACGATAATTATTTAAAATACTATACACACACACACACACGGGCAGCAGCCGAACATTAGAAAAGTGTTGCATAAATATTTAAAATATTTGTTTTTTTTCAGTATTTTTTTTTACTTTGCAGTTGTTGTTGTTGCTCCAGAAACAAGAAACGCCGAACGATGGCGCACTCTTTTGCCCCAATCCAATCAAAAAATATAATATACAGATACAGACATACACATGTCTGCGGACATATGCATATGTATGTATGTACGTATATATGTGTCTCGTTTGTGTATGTGTGCGTGCGTGCACATAGACTTTTGTAATCCGCGAAGACCAACTTGTATCGCAGGCGAATAGAATAATACTGAAGGCGTGGAGCACAACGAACGATGAGCTGGCCCCAAACCTCGCTCTCTCGCAGACACACAGAGAGTGAGATAGTGGAGAGAGAGCAGACAAGTGAGCGCGCAATCACAGACAGCGCAGGCAGATCAAGCAGAGCAGAGTTTTTTATTCGTTGGTATGCGTGAGCAACTTTTTAGCCTGCTGCTCACTGATACAGATGCACAAACACACACACACATACATACATACCATACATACATAGGCAGACAAAACAGGCATCTGCAGCAAAATTCTATTTTTAAACTTAAATTAATATTGTTCTTTATTTTATCAGCAGCAGCAGCGCCAGTCTCTCCGTCTCTCTCACTCTCGCAAGTGACTTGCGAATGTGTTGGTATATATTTGTGTGTGTGTGTGGGTGTGCAGCAGAAAACCAGAAAACAAATAAATAGTACAACGAAACTAGAAGCGCGTATTGTTGTTGTTGTTGTTGCTGCTGAGGCTGCTGCTGGCTTAGTTAATGCTAATCAGCGAAGTCAACGACAACGCGTGAGATATCAGTGCGTGTGTCTGTGTGCGTGCGTGTATGTTTGCATGTGTGAGCGAAACAAGCTAAAAACGCAGCTCAAAAGCGCGCTCTGCTCTTTGACTGTATTTGCTGCTGTTGTTTTTGTTGTTGTTGCTGTGGATGTCGTCTGCGCTGCTATCAACGCTTGATAAGAAATACGTTAATCTTTATTATGCGCGACGTAAGCAGCGCAGTTAAGCTGCATACACACACATGTATATATATAAGAAAATATGCATTTGTGTGTGTTTGAGAAGTTTTTCATTTGTTGACATTTCCGCTAAGAATAATTCGCAATATGTAAATCAAATTCAACAGCAAATTTTTAATTATGCGCTTAAGACAAAAAACATAAACAATAGCGACAAAAATAAAAGGCAAGAAACAGCAAATAACAAAAACAACAACTTGTGGATGATTCAACTGTAAAACGCTGTGGGACAGTGGGGCAAAACAAAACTATAAAAATCGTGGCAAATGCAGCGTTAGCAAATGCCTGGGCAGAGGACGGCGGCGCTCAGCTGTTTTGTCTTCAACGTCAGAATCAAAATGCCGCAAGAATTACTCACACACACGCACACATATTTATATACGTATAATGGTATAGCAGGAGAACGAGAGATCGAGAGAGCAAAGAGAGAGAGAGGAAAGAGAGAGAGCGAGAGAGAACAGCAGGCAGCAGAGTGTCTTTCGCTCACCGATAGCGAGAGTGATCTGTTGCTTTATCAGTGGCGGGCGGCTATTTATAGACAAGCGCAATCCCACAAAAAAACCAGCCGACCGACCAACAAAAATACAAAATACATATCACCAAATTGCCCAACAATATCGTTAATTATGCCAAACACAAGTTAACTTAAAACAAAAATGCACTTATAGGCAAAACGTTTGCAGTAAGGCAACACTGGCGCAAGAGAAAAGAAAGAGAATGTGGCTGTTATTGTTGGTGCTCAGTGAATGATTATGCGGCAGGTTGTATGTGTGTGTATGTGTGTGTGCACGTGTGTGTGTGGGAGTGATAATGCATAAACACAAAGCAAACAATGCAACTGGCCAACGATGCCAACGAGATAAAAAAACTAAAAGTACTGTAAAAACAATAAAAAACGACGACGATTTAGTGAACATCATTCATCATAGACAAACGATTGCTATGCAATATCATAATGCAAAAAAAGCACTTGAAGAACAAAAATCTTCGAAGTACTTCAGCAGATGCAAATAAAGCGTAAGCTTCTTAAATCTTTTTTTTGTTTATCCCAATATGCAAACGCGAGCGCACATTAAACCATATAATTCTTATTTTTATTAGCATTTAGTAAATCTCTGAGTAAAATGTCGAAGTGTAGTTTCCGTTATTTTAGAACGCTGCACATTTTTTTTTAAATAAACCGACCCGATAAAATAGTCCGTGCACACAAGTCACACGACGACAACGACGGCATAGAGAAGCAAACTGGCGGTTAAATTTTGTGCACCGCAACAACCATTAGTAGTAGCTATCGATAGCCAGCTACCTGCCGATAGCCACCCAACTACCAATCGATAGTTTGCGCGCAATCTAAAAACAGTGTTACCGTTTGCTTAACACAAAAAATAAACTAAACAAACACGATTCCATTTTGAAACTAATAAGAATTGCGCCTTTTTCATATCATATCAAGATATTATTAATTCCCGTTAACATTGGCCGCTCCGTGGGACCCTTAATAAATGTGCCCCAGACTTGGGCAAATTCACTACGTCTGCGCAGCTGCTTTTGATTCAAAATGTTAACATTTAGGTTTTGCGCCTGAAGCTGAACGCTTCCATTGAAGTTAAAATGAAAATGATTATGAGTGATGTAAACATTCCGAACAGCTAACGGCAAGGACTGCTCTTCATTCGATAGCGCCAGAGGAAGTCCAATCGAGATTGGTTCATCGTCGTTGGGGTAACTGTCGCTATCGGAGCCAGTGAAACTGCTGTTGGATGTGTTGCAAGGCAGCTCGGTGGACATACTATTGCTATTGACGGCATGCAACTCCCTGATAAGCTCACGGCAACGTGTCTGCAAATCATTCAATTGCTCCTTCAGCTCAATGTTGTCCTGTTCCATTATTATGGGTCGCCTCTTCTTTGCCACTGGATGCTCGGCTGCTTCCACTTCGTGTTCAATTGCCAAATTCTGTATATATTCATTAATTTTCAGCGATGGTGATTTATCTGCTGGGCGATTGCTGCATGCCTGCAGCTCCAACCACTGCAACAGCCTGGAGAGCAGCACAGTAGTTAGAAGCACAATGCCGTAGCTCATAAGTATCTCATAGATACGATCGAAAAAATTATTCCGCGACGAGTTATGTGGGCAATACTTGGGCACATCCACAGCAACGGGAAGCTCTAAAAAAGAGTCGTTTAACATAATATAATACAAATATATACGTTATTTTTTGAACCTGTATAGAGTTCCACATTGTAATCTGTTGAGGAATCTGCCTGATCATCGATGGCATCCAAGTAGCAAAGCACCGACCAAGATATAAACGCCAAGGTGCACAAGAACGTGAAACTTATGTTTTGAAACATATTAACCCCTTAAAAATTTAGCAAGTGTGCGTGTGTGTGTTTAACATAAATGTGTATTTTAAACTGCAATCTCAAGTGTTAGAAATTTGAATGACTGAAATAAATGTGAAAACATGTTTATGGTATTTAAAAAAAAAACAGTCCGAATGAAGGCAGTATTAATCGGTCATGACTCACATAATATCGATTAATGTAAATCGATGTGTGCACTTGTCGCCGCGAATTGTGAGTGGCGCCGCTGAAACGTGCTAAACTTCATCATTGTTTTATAAAAACGCTTTAAAATGGAATTAATGGTATGTTGTTTCAACCACAAATTGTTAACGAGCAGAATGACTGTAAGCCAAATACGCAGCATGGCGCTTCGATGCTTTCCAGACCGGCCGAGGAATTCGGGAACGACTCGCTGGTGGAGGAAATATGGGCAGCGAAGGCACTCGAACATGCCGAAGTGCATTTCAATGTGAGTTGAATTTACGCATAGTAACTGTTAAACTAAACTCACCACCACTCAAATTGCAATTAGCTGTTAACCAGCGTGCCGCCTGCGCAGTTGAGATTGACGCCCTACGATGATCAGATCTATGCCACCTTCCGTCAGGACTTTCCCGATCTGCAGGTGGCTCGTCTCAGCGATGACATTCTCAAAGCAGCCAGCGAGAAGCTCAAGTGGCGCCAATTTGCCGAGAAATTCAACAAAATGGAAGACTATTCGTTCGGCACTTTAATGCGCGCTGATGCTAGCAAAGAATTCTCACCGGACAACTCAATATTCGTTTTTCGTGTGCAATTTTTGGCAATTGAAATTGCGCGCAATCGCGAAGGTTGCAACGATCAGGTCCACAACAGACACAGGCCGGCCAAAAAACTGGAGAGCAAAGCGGAAACGACGCAATAATAATCTGATATCAAGTTTATTTGTCCAATAGTTAAGTTATTTAGTTAATAAAGTGCAGCGAGTTTTTTTCTTCACTAAACATCCAGGAATTCCAAGAGAAGGCAACGGTAGTTCTGCAATATTTAACGTTGCCAGATCGTTGAAATTGCAAGTGAAAATACAACTATCTTACAGAAAAATTCATTTTATAGCATGGACGTGCCCAATAAATGTATGTTTTTATAGCTTAAAAGTATACATAAAGTATGGAATAGTATTGTCAGCAGCGACCTGCTCTCGATTCAATCTGCAGTCTTGCTCTACGTGTCGCCTCCCCGTGGTTTGATTTTGCAACGTGCGTTGCCAGATCGTTGAAATTGAAAGTAAAAATTCAAATCGTAGAAAAAACATTTATTTTATAGCATAGAGGCCCCTAGTAAATGTGTAGGCAGCTTTTATAGATATAATATAAGATACATATAAGCTATAGCTAAGTATTGTCCGCACTAGGCGCAGTTTTGGCCCCACACCCGCCCCGTTCTGCGCTCGCTCGCTTCACAATCATCTTTGATGCTGCGCCAATCTTCAGTCTTCTTGCTTCTGTGTGTCGCCTCCTCCGAATCTTTTACAGTCCGTTGCTATTGCACATCATGAGAATGAAGGGAATCATTGCATCTATTTGCATTTGCCCCACCAGATTGGCAAAGAACAGCTCCTCGGTCAGCTCCGATTCGAGCACGCTCAACGGTAACAGGCTGGCAAAGAGGAGATTCGCGCGCCTCGCCACCGCCTTGGCGCCGCAGTGGCAAGTGCATACAGTTGCACCCGCTTGACGTAGGCGCGCAACGAACGCTCGCGTCGATTCTGCTGCAACAGCAGCGGATTGAAGAGCAACACCAGGCGGAGCAGCCCATACTCCAGATCGGTGACATCCTGCGACTGCAACTCCTGGATAAAGTCGTGCAGAGTGCGTGTGATCTGTGCGAGCTTTGCAATCTTCGCCGGCTCAATCTTATCGATGTCGGCCACCTGGCGAACACTCTGCACCAGCTGCCCAATGATGGTGGGCACAGCCAGCTGGCGTTGACACTGCGCCAGCGCCACAGCCAACAGAGCTGGCCAAGCGCCGCGCAACAGTTTCATTTGTGTGTGGGCATCGAGCAACTCAAAGGCGGGCACCTTGCGCAACGTGTGCACCGTTAGAAAGATGATGCGTGCTCCAGTCTCGCACACATAATGCATATTGAGATAGGAATGGACGAGGGCAGGTGGCTGCACATGGAAGGCAGTGCATTGTGCCTCGGCGGGGAATAGATCCTGAATGAAGATGGCCTCGTTGGCAACAAAATCACCACGATTACAATACTCGAAATCCAGTTCCATGTGCTCGACGAGATCAGCAGCGTCCACATCCTCGGTGCCGCTATCCTCTGCATCCGAATCGCATTCGGGTTTAATGCTCAACGAGGAAGCAGCAGCAACTGTTGCGCCACCAGCAGCTGCAACTCCAGTTGTTGTTGCTGTTCCCGTCTGTTGTTGTCCACCATTCTGAATCCTGTCCAGCTGTTGCTGTATGGGCTGCAGCAACTGGAGCGCCTTATCAATGGCTCGCTTGTCCAGCGTGCTCTGGATGAGACCCACAGTCGCCGGCGTCGGCAGCGCTGTGCTCGCATCGGAGGCAGCTGCGGCAGCAGCAGCCGCTGCAGCAGCTGCATTAAAATTCAAATGTTGAGAATTATTATTGCTGGCACTGTTGGCCAACAGCTGGAGACACAACGAGCTATTATTGTCCATGGAATCATCATCGTCCTCGTCCAGCTCCGGCTTGGCCAGTTCCGGTGAGTAGCAATGAGATGTGGCATTGCTGCTTGCAGCCTGCTGCTGCTGCTGTTGTTGTTGCTGCTGCTGTGTGGCAAGCACTGTAATAAAAGGGAAACTTGTATAAAGGGGCATCTTTCGCAGTTTGCTGCACTTACTCAACGTTTGTGTGAGTTCCGCAAAATTCAGGCTCATCGGGAAGAGATTGTCGCTGAGGCCAAAGGGCGTTGTTGCCGCATTGTTGACGGGGGGCGTGGTCGCATGCTGGAATAACGTTGCAGCAGCTGCAACAGATGCATGTTGCTGCTGCTGTTGTTGTTGCTGCTGCTGCTTTGCACGCACCTGTTGCTGATAGGCCGACTTGGCGGCCGAGGCGGAGCTGCTGCTGCTGGAGGCGCCTCCACCGGTGCCCTGTGCCGAGGCACCCGACACGCTGCCCGTTGCCCCAGAGACGCAGCCATCTTTGCGATCCACAATCGGTTTGCGTTCGTGTTGCACGGCTGCAGATGCAGGTTGGTTGGTTGCAACAAAGAGAAAAATATAAAGCAATTAGCGAGTGCTTGCAGCGCGTATAACGGTAAATGTGATGTGGTCGAGTTAGCATTGTGTAAGCATGAGTGTGTGAGTGTTAGTGTGTGTGTGTTGTGTGTGTGTGTCTGTTGCGGGTAAGCAGCGGGTTGCATGCATAAGTTTATAACTAGAACACTTGTTGCTTACAAAAGCATGCCTTAATAATACCATTACAGCTAGCTACAGTCAAACTTGCCTATACTCAACTTTTATACAAAATGCATTGTTTTTACTATTATGTTTCTATTATTTGTTATTAGTTTTGCGACCGATCGATTTAGTTTATATCTAATTAAAGTACTGATGAAAATGCCTTAAACAATGCATTATAGCTAACTACAGTCAAACTTGGCTATAAACAACTTGTATATACTGCTTTTCCTAACCATACTAATTCGTTTTTACAGTGTTCTATATTATTTTCTCATCGATTTGGTTTACACCTGCTTTTTACCTAGTTAAAAGTAACATATTTGCAACCTGGTGGCAACGCATGCAAATGGCAGCCCTATCAAATGACAATCCAATTGGATGCCAATTGATCAAGTTCAACTGGTTTCTGCAAACTGCCTGCCATAATTAACTAACAAGTGTTATTATCCTATAAAGCAGTGCATGTGTGTGTGTGTGTGTGTGTGCGTGTGCAGATGTTGTTTTGGTTTGTTTTTTGAGACGACGACTTAAACGAAAATTACAATCACTTCGCATGCCGCTGGCCAAACACTTTTGCAGGCGACAGAACTGACATCGGTTGCGATGATGCTTGGTGACCTCGCAGTTCATGGCGCCGCGGCACTGGTAGCCCAACTGTTTGCGTATCGAACGCTTGAAGAAGCCCTTGCACCCCTCGCAGCTGATGGCACCATAATGGCGACCCGACGCCCGATCCCCGCACACCAAACACAGCTCAACACCCGAGGAGAGTGTGGCAGCGGCCGCGGCGGCTGCTGCTGCGGCGGCAGCGGAACTTGCCGCATTTCCGGCTGCGACAGCAGCAGCATTATTATTGTTGCTATTGTTGTTGTTGCTGTTGTTGTTGATGCTCATTGCACGAGGCTCTGCAACTAAACAAAGAAGAGAACAAATTAATTAATTAATAGTGTTGCAGCTACTTGAAAGTTGAGCTGCTTTGGTTCACCTTCGGTTTTGATGCCGCTGCTTGTGCCCATCATGAAGCCCAGTTTTACACTGTAGCCAAAACAAGTTGTTGCTTCTTTGTGCCTTTCTTATTAGAACTTGTTTTACGTAGTTTGCGCGTGTGTGTGTGTGTCTTGGGTGTGCTTGTTGTGTGTGTGTGCGTACGTGCGCTGCTTACTTAGGCGCTTAAGAAAACCACTTGGAATTTGCTTAAACACATTGTTTTTTATTAGCATTCAACTTCTGTTATGTTTACTTAACACTTTAACTTTTAATGTGTGTATTTTAAAATATATGAAGCCATTTAAAATGAGCTTTTTGCGTAGGCAAAAATCTTTGACCTTTTCGGTGAATAAGTTTCAGCGAACTGGCAACGCCGCAGTGCGTATTAGTGTGACCAGCATTTATTTTGCGGCCATTCTTAGCCCATTGTGATTCGGTTGTTAATTTTGAGAAAAATATGTACTAATTGCGCGCTAGCTTTTAAAAAATATTTAATTTTTATTGTGATTTATAAAAATACAATTTTTTTACAATTGAAATCATTCGACAAAAATATAAAAAACATACAAATACTTATTTACTTAGGTGTTTTTCTCTTTTTTCTTTGAAATTAATTACACTTTGTTATTTTTGATATTTGGTCTTACAATCGATTAAGCCACAAATTGCTCTCAAAAAATAGCTGATTGCATTAGAAAAAGGTCAAAAAATGGAAACACGAAGCGCGGGAAGCACAAAAACAGACACACACACACATACACACACATACACACACACACATCGATTCAAACTACACAGACACACACAAACACATTTGATGTACACAAGTACAGATCAGCTATCATTAGATTATTAATATCATCTACAGTCCGTTTGTGTATTATTTGTTCTTTAAGCCCATTGCACGTTTGGTGGCGCGTCCCAGCAGGATGCCAGTGAGGAAGACCAAGCCCGTCGCACTCATCAATATCACAAGGAAGAATTTACGTGCCGGCGATGTGACAACCTGTTGCACCAACTGCTGCATATCCTCCGGCGGCTGAGCCAGCGTATCATCCGCATTGCGAAACATTTCGATGCGCCGCTCCAGCTTCTCGCGACAATCTGCCTCCAGTGACTTGGGCGTCTGACGCAGCAGAGTTCGCAAACAACCGAGTTCTAAATGCAAATGGTGTAAATATTATTCTTATCTATAAATCCAATTCATTTAAGAAATGCACTGATTTTCATATACTATTTTTGATTCTCTGAACAAGTGAAACTTACTTCGTCCATCGCCGCTGATGACTTTGGAGCAGTAACGCAATAAATCCACAGTGCAGGCCGTTTCCAGTATGGGATCAACGTGTATATCCGCCTTGGTTTCGGCTATTAGAGAGGCCACCTCCAGTTGGCACTCGCGATTGATGAGCTGTTTCCTCAGAAAGGCAGCCTTGAGGCATTCCTCCACCTCGCCATGCTCATCGGCATTCATGTGCGCTGTACATAATTGCTGTATTTCAAATTTACAAAAATGCTGCAGCACCGGATTCAGTTTGTAGTTTAATGCCTGCTCCTGCAGTATTTTGATCATTTCCTGGGCGCATTTCTTATCCAGTTTCGATTGGCGGAATTTGTCCTTAAGGCATTTGATAACCTATCAGAATAGATAATCAATGAAAAATACAATTTAAATATGTAAATGAATATTTGCATATGGTCATAGGTAAACAAATTTTAATTACATTATTCAATTGCCAATTTGCGCTTGACATTGATTCGGTTCACTGAATGATTATCACAATTTGTTTGCATATATTATATATTTAAGTCGTTATTAGTCTTGTGAAATATGTATGCAGAGATAACGAAACGTAATAAGCGATCGCAATTTACAATTGTTGATGGGGCACGTCTGCTGCTCAGTTCATTCTCAGTCAGTCGAGTTTAGTTAAATGCGCAGACGTTTCGTATTCGCAATGCTAGCTTTTGGCGGCATTTTGGGCGCTGCTCTTACCATCTGGTTGGTGATATCATTGGGCACTCAAATCGATGCAGCCGAGTCAACACTGACCGTACAATTGGCCGGCGAACAGGGCGCCGTACGCGGCAATTACGGACAGACTGCATGGACGGGTCAGAGTTTTATGCAATTCCGTGGTATTCCCTATGCGGAGGCGCCCATCGGAGATTTGCGATTTCGTGTGAGTTAACTATTACTAAGCAGTTTTGAGCAGCCAGCTGATAATGAAACGTTTATGACGATAATCGCCACAAATTAGGCACCTATTGCTCGTTGGCCTTGGACTGAGACACACGACGCTTTGGACTTTGGACAACGTTGTCCGGTGACAACCAATTTGAACGCGGGGACGCCAGACGCTAAGCTGGAGGATTGCCTAAATCTATGCGTCTACACCAAGAGCGTAAGTCAAATCAATTAATCTACAGTTTACAAAAAAAAGAACAAACAATTGCTTGAAAGATTTGGCGATTGTGATTTTGATTAAAAATATGCAATTTCTAAAAGGCATTTTCAAGCTTGCTCATTAAAAAAAAACAAAATTAAGTCTTATACAAAGGAAAAAGAGGCATGCAAAATTTCAGCTGAGCAAACATATCAATGAATGAAGACAGTCTTTTCTAAGTAAATTGATATGTGACCTGAAATAATGTGCAAAAACAGCACAAATCTATTTACAAACTAAAGAAACACACAGGTTGCTCGGCAGCTGTTTTCTGTCGATCCGCGAACTTAAATTTAATGCTAAAGATTGGTTTTCTTTGCCTTTAAATTTGAAAATGTTCGAAACATATTCTACAATTAATTAAGTTAGGTTTTCCATTCGAATATCAAATTCAATTGCTTAAAATCCGTTGTTATATATTTCTGTGCTGTGTGCTTTTTCCTCACAGCTTACGGCTCGCCAGCCGGTGATGTTTTATATCTATGGTGGTGGCTATTATAATGGCTCAGCGGAAGACCATCCGCCCAACTATTTGCTGGAGCGTGATATCGTTTTGGTGGTGCCGCATTATCGGATTGGCGCCCTCGGCTGGCTGTCCACATACAGCGAGGAGCTGCCTGGCAATGCGCCCATTGCCGATATACTGTTAGCATTAGACTGGGTGCAGCAGCACATTCATGTCTTTGGCGGCGATCCCAGCCAGGTGACCATATTTGGCCAGAGCGCCGGAGCGGCAGTGGCGAGCGCTTTGCTCTTGAGTCCACGCTCCAGCGATCAGCACTTTCAGCGTGCAATTGTCCAGTCCGGCTCGATATTTGCCAGCTGGGCGAGAACATCCGATCCAGCTGGGCAGGCACGTCGCATTTGCATTGAATTGGGCTGTCAGCGTTGTGAGGAGCAGCAGCAGCTATTAGCTTGTGTGCGTGCGGCATCTGTGCTGGAGCTGCTGCAGGCGACGAAATCGGAAAGTTTTTCACCGCTTGTGGGTGATCTGCTTGGCATATTGCCGGAACAACCCGAGGAGTTGCTCAAGAATTATCAGCGTGGTGTGCCGCTGCTGACGGGCTTCACCCAGCACGATGGCTCCTTTGTGCTGGCCTGTAAGTACTCATTATCCTCATCACACTTATGCCACTGTCAACTATACTTTATACAATTTAGCATACTACGACGGTGTGGTGGCCAAAGTGTCCAATGTGAGCGCGTTGAGCGTACGTCAATTCTCGCAGAGCATGGTGGACATGGCATCGGATGCGACGGGACTGACAGATCAGCTACTATATCGATTAATGTACACGCCACAGCTATTAAACAGTCACGATCACAAGGAAGCATTGCCCGCCTACTTCGATGTGAGTGATGATTGCGAATCGTTAGTTGAGAACATTACTAGAACACTTCCTTAACACACAGCTCACTTCGACGCTGGCGATGAAGTCACCAGTCATCAGTCTGGCCAGCAAGCTGCACACACGCCAGCCATCTGCTCCTGTCTACGTCTACAGTTTTGAGTACGAGGGTCAATATACACGCTTTGGCTATGAGTTCGGCAACGCGCATTATCCGTTCAATGGTGGCGTCCATCATTCCAATGATAATATCTATCTGTTTGCCACGCATCCGCTGGAGGGCGAGGATACGCAGATGGCTGAGCAAATGGTCGAGCTGTGGACTTCGTTTGCCATCGGTGGTGTGCCCAAGGATCTGAGCGCTTTAGCCAGTCCTAGTGGACCATATAATCGCCTGGCACTGCACATAAGCCAGGCAGATGATTTGCTGGAGTCGCTGACAGCCACAATTGATGATCCAGACAATGGACGCTTGCAGCGTCCGCATGTCGAGTTTTAGGATATAAAAATACACTTTTCTTTGTATATATCAATACTATGTATATAGGAAGCAAGAAGGAAATGCATTCTTGCTTTGATTTAGCTGGCTTTTAAGATGCTTGCGAATAGTGGCTATTTCTCCTTTTCAATATTTCCCCCTATGTAAATGTATTCCTTTAAATTCTATATAATACAAAAGTGCTTTTCTAGAATTAAAAAAAATAAATAAATGCTCACCTTGCCATTGAGCTCCTCATTTGGCTGCGCTGTGTCCACAATTTTCGAGCAGTAGAGATTGATGCTCTTGCCACAGGCATTCTGGAGCGACGGATTGAAACGAAAGTCCGTATTTTGTTCGATCATTCGATTGACGACGACCAAGTGGCAGCGCTCGTCAAAGTTTGGATCATCCTTGTAGGTCTTGAGGCAATCCAATAGTTGCATCGATTCAGTGTTCGGACAGAACTTGTAGACCATCTCCTTGCAGGTGTTGAGCAGGGTGTAATCGGTGCCGCTGTCACCCAGTTCCGATCTCTTGATCATAAAGATGGCATGATGACACGCCTTGCCCAGCTCCGATGTCCTCTGGATCAAACACTCCAAAGCCTGCAAAACAAACGAGTGTTTCTCTAATAAATATTGCCTAACTTCCATTTATCTTGTTAATTGTTGTGCGTGTGTTTTTTTTTGTGGACTTGAGGTTAACAATGATACGGATGACTTGCATTCTTATTCACCTGGCCGGGACCCTTCGCTTCCGCACAAAACTCCTTCAATTCACTCTTGCAGGCAGTGCCCAATTTGGGATCCAGTAATATACTCTCGCGCTGCTGATATAGCTGCGACTTCACCTGCTGTCTGCATTCCTTGGGTATCTGCGGACGCTGGCCGCGTATGGTATCGTTGCGCATGACCTCACTGAGGCAGCCAACCACCTCGTTCTTGGTGGCGCTTGCCGCACAGAAGCGCGACACATGCGCTCGGCACGCCTCCTTGAATTTGGTGGTGAAATGATAGCTCTTCAGCGAAATGATCTGAAAATGTTCGATGGCGGCGCGACAGCCTTTGTTTACATCAGCATCGTTCTTGTGCTTGATCAGGCAATCCATCATGTTGCCTACAAAAGAAAGGATATTTGAGTTAAACAGTGAGAGATAGTAATCTCAATCTACATTTACCATTATCCTTGCCCGCATTGAGTATATCGGAGCAGTGCTGTTGCATTGCATCCGAGCAGGTCGACATTATAACCGGATTGAGTTCAATGTTGGCTGCCTCCTCCTCGGTATATTTGGTTACCACCGATTTGCATTCGGGCTGCAGTTCATCCAATCGATTTTGCAGGCACTCCATTTCGGTGCCCTTCGTGGTTAGATCACCGCAGTACTGCGACAAATCGGACAGACAATAATCTTCCACCTCGGGCATCAGATCCACGGAGATGGCACGTTGACGCATCACACGCTTCACCTCGCGAAAGCAGTCCTTGCGCAACGTTTGCTGCTCATCCTCGCTGTAGGCCATGCGATGCAGACAGGGCAGTATCATGGGACCACGCTCCGGATCCATTTGCACATCCTGTACATCATCCCATTGCCGCTTGGCGTTACAATATTTGACGGCATCGTCGCGACAATGCTTGTACAGCTGCGGATCCAGCTTGAAGTCGCGCGCCACAAAATATTCGATAATCAGCAGCGCCTGCTCACACTCCGGCCGCATCACGGCCGTTCCAATGCGTTCCATCAAGCAGCTCATTACGCGCGCCTCGCCCCCCTCGACATCCTTGCAGGCGACGTCGACGACCTTTTTGCAGGCACGCCTCAGCACGGGATCAACACGCCAATCCTCGCCGGCATCGCTCACCTTGATGAGGGTTTCGAGACCACGTTGGCATTGCGCCGTTATCCGACGCTGCGGTCGCCGTCCACGCGCATGCTTCATCAGACAGTGGATAATTTCGCCACCAGTGCTCGATTGGCCATTTACTAGCAGCGCCTCATCCGGGCAGAATTTGGGTATGTCGTCGGCACAATCGCTGAGCAATTCCGGCGACAGTTGATAGTCGGTCATCAGCATGCGACGATGATCATTCAGCTCCACGAGGCATTCGGGGGCCAATTTGGTGCCGTTCTTCGAGACGGACTCGAGGCACAACAAGATTTGCGCCAATCGCACCTGCTTATCCTCGGAGACGCCGCGTCGGCAGTGATGCAGTTTGATGTCATCCTTGCACGCCTTGGCCAGGCCATGCGACACTCGATAATCGCGTCCCAATTGCTGATCTCGGCTCGTTATCTGGCCCGCACACTGGCTGCTCAGCTTCGGATCGCTCTTGTGCCGCACCAGACACTTGTAGGCGGCTGCCGTGCCAATGCGCTCCTGCCAAGTGAGTAAAGGATTAGAAGTAGATCAAATGGACTATTTTCAGCGCTACTTACTTGTGGACAGACCGCTGTCAAATCGTTGGAACAAACTTGAAATAACTCCAGCATGCCACGTTGCTGCTCGATGGTATTGATGGCCACCTTGCAGCTCATCTCGATGGGCGCTTTTTGGTTGCCCATCGCCTGTGCCTTTAGACATTGGGCCGTGCCCAATTGGGAGAGCAGCGCTGGCAAATGCTCCACATTCAGGCGTCCACATTTGTGCTGCTCGACCAAGCTACCACATACCGCATAGAAGTCCCCAATGCTGGCATAGTCCTCGCCAAGCATCTCGTGCACCCGTCGAAGCTGCTGCCGGCAGCTGTTGCCCTTTGGCATTTGCTGACGATGATCCTCGAGGCAGCTCCACAGATCGATGGAGTTGAGGCACCCAGATAACTTCACCTGCTCGCTGGCACAATAGCTGGGCAGCAGTGTGTGCTCCACCCAATGGCTTGACTGCAATTGACGCTGCTGCTGCCATAGCGCATGCTGGCATGGCTCCGGCAGTGCCTTCAACTGGCTGGAGGTCAAACCCAAGGCACACTCGAGCATGGCCAAATTGTCGGTGGTCTTCTGGTGTGCGCAATCTTTGCGCAAATCCTGGCACTCAGCCAAATCAATAATGCTGTCCAGCTGCCTATTGTCCACACCAATGTCGATGGCGGCACGGCGTAAACGAACTTTTGCGATGGAGCTGAAGTTGGAGGCATCGTTGCCGGTTGCCGCCCATAGCCACGACAACAAAGACAGCGACAACAAGTGCGAATTGAACTTCATTTTTGGTTTAAGCAAGTCCGATGATCAATCGTAACTGAACATTTAAGCACACTCACGCACACACTTGCATCAATATTTGTATGTGTGTATGTCAATATTTAATATCAATTCGTTATACGTTTCCCTCTGCAGCCAGAGACTTCTCACAGTGCAAGCACGAAAAACGAAAAAAAAAAAATAACAAAAGGCCGGTGGAAAATGCTGCGTTTTCTTATGTTCTTGTCATGTTGTGCGGCAGTCACTGCAACGATTCTTGGATGGCCCAGTTATTCTAGTTTACGCTTAAGCAGCATATAAAATGCAAATATCAGCACTATATCAACTATTAGCTTACTTCGTTTCTTTTTATTTTAATACCAAATCTTCTAAAACCAACAGCTGCATACCATGACATTTAGAACCAATTTTGCGTTTATCGATTGGACTCTTATTATCGAATATGTATAGAACTACTTGTGACGTCATTCTACGCCCATGCTATGCGGATAACTTAAGAGTCCTTAGATTTGTTTTGTTTATTATTAATAACATTCAACGGAAATGATTTAATTAATAATCACTATAAGTTGTATTTTACATTGACATTTTATTGTTATCTTGTTATGAGCACCGTCATCTTTTCTTGTTGATATACTGCTGGAATTTTGGACATTCTTGCATGCGGCTCGTGTTGTTGGTTATGTTGCGCGTTCCTTAGGCAGAATTGTGTATATTCAGCCGGAATATGTCGTGAGCAACAAAGAAGCTGCCGGCATTGGCTTTCAGCAAAAACACTTGCGAATAAGAGTGTGGTGGATCCTCATCGCACTGTAGGCGTCCCAGCACATTAATCAGCACGCCACCATCGAATGTCGGCTGCGAGTCGATTGTGGTAATTATCCGATTGATCTTTTGAAAACTTAGGCTCTGCACTTTTTCAAGAATTTTTGGCGCTCCTTGTATTTGATGTCCCTCGAAGGTCATGAATGAGTCTGTAGTGCTGTAGAAATTAACCACATTGGGACGGTTCGCCGGATCGTCAAAGATGGCATAATATTGCTGGACAAAACCCTTGCCAACGGCCTCGTATTGTGGATTTATTGCCATGTGGAGATTCTCAGATTATTTTTGGAACTGCTGCAAATATATGTTTATTAAATATCGATACAAAAATGTTTGGTAATGTCATTTTATGTGTTGTTCAACATCGATATTTGTGTGACATACTCTTATCGATACTACTTGCCGCTTAATTTTACTAAAAATGAATGTGTTCAATTAGTTGTACTACAAGAGGGCACTACATAAAAACAAACAAACTTTTACAAGCATATATCATTAAAATCGATATTTCATGGCCAAATATCAAGAGCAAATTGTCTGAATTAATTTTACTTGCGCAGCATCTGCATTTTAACTGCAACAGTTTTTGTACTTTTCATGAATCTTTATTGTAATGTAATGCAAATAACCGTTGTGTAGTACTGTTCACAAAATTCAAACTCAAATTAAAATGTGCAGCAACTGCAGATCAATATCTTTTATAAGAACAATGTTATGGAGATTTTCCAATGCAAATTATTTAAAATATACCAATAAACTAAGACTATTGAAATATGCTATCATTTTATAACAACCATATTTGAAATTTTAATTTTATTAACTAAATTTACCGTTACAACAATAACAGGGTTGGTAAACAGCGTAAAGCATTGTCCGTATATCGTTATCGAGCGCACATGCGTTGTCTTATCGATACCGATAGCGCACCATCCTGCCGGTATGAAATTGGAATATAAATATAAAAAGATTCTATTAATAAATTTTATTATTTTTATTAGCACAGAATGTCTAAGGCAAAAGACAGCAAAATGACAAAAACGGAGACTGACTCCGATGACGACGATGACCTACAAATGAGGATGCTCTTAGAAGCCGCCGATCCCACGCTCCTCACAAATGATATGTTCAAAAAACCAAAGACTCAAAGTCAGCAATCGACAACCGTTCAATTGGATTCAACAGAAATGGGGACTGCAAAGAAAATGCCTAAAACTGAACGTTACCTGGATGAGCAATCTGTTGCAGCTGCCAGCGATCTGCAGGTCAGCAAGGAAATGCAGACACACATTTGGGGGAAACTAAGCGCAATTATTCAAAACCAAATAGAATTTTGTGAGCCCAAGCAGCAAATCCACTGTGAATCACAAGAAGAACAGTCAACTTGGACCAATCAAGTGAAACTAGTTGCCAATGCCGATTGCTATATCGTTGATACCATCGAGGAGGAAGCATTGCCGCGAAAGAAACCCACAATCAAGAGGCGATTACCGGACGAAGAGAAGCCATTGACAGGAGCTGTTGCAGTGGCAGCAGTTGCCGTCAGCGGTGAATCCATACTGAACGGCAAGGATATGAAATTCTGGGCTGAGACACGTAAATTCCGCAAAGACAAACTCTACAAATACAAAGCAGGTGTCGGGCGGGGTAACATTCTCACCCTCGTCGAGGACAGACACGATCCGTGAAGTTCAAGTCCAAGATTTCAAAATAAAATAACAAAAAATTAGTTCAAATGTGTATATATGCTTATGGTGATTTATTTTATACTTGTATAACACACAGTTAAGAACGGCTGCGGATTAAGTTTAAGATGAAGTTTAAAGTTATGTAAATATAGAGCCCACTTGGCCACATGTCTGCACTAAACGAGTTCCAAGCTGTTTACCATTGACCAAGTGTATCTGATTTGTAAATTAAACTGAGACAATGGATCAACTTAAGTATCTAAATTATTCTGGTAATTGGTCGACGAACTGGCCAAATTGGAGCTGGTATTGCCCGTTTGGCCATCGAGCAGGCCGTACAGCACTTGCTGCTGGCTATTGGCCACGTTGCTGAGGGAGATGCCTCCAGCATCTGTGCTGGCGCCCTGCAGTTCCTGCAGCATGTCGCCAACAATGTTGCCCATGCTGTTGCTGCCGGCGGCACTGCTGCTATTGTTATCATCGCCCTGCTGCATCTCGAGTATGTTGAGGAATTCGTGACGATTGAATTCTTGTTGTTGCTGCTGTTCCTGTTCCTCCAGTTGCTGCTTCTGCATGCTGCTCTGGCTCTCCTTCATCAGCTTATCGTACTCCTGCAGCACACTGTCGAATTCGGCGATTTCGGTGCGATTGCGCGCTATAACCTTGTGCTTGTAGTAATTGTGCACCTGCGTCAGGGATGTGCCTGTCTTGCTGACATATGCCTGCTCGAGTGGCACCAGTTGCAACGTTGTCATCTTTTTTAGCTTGCTATCCATGTCATAGAAGCTGCGATATTTTGCGATAAGGCTGCGCAAAAATGACTCTGCCGCATCAGTCAGTAGGATAACGGCCGCCTCGGAGCAGTCGGTGAATCCAGCCAGTCGCAGTAGGCCGCACATGGCTTTTCGCATCGCATGCCGGCACATGTTGCTGGATAACTCGGGATAGGATTGGGGATCGCCGCGGGAATATGCCGTGTCCACTGTTGGAATGAACCATATAGGTTTCTGAAACTTTTGCTCGCTGACCAAATCGGCGGCATTCTCCGGCGGAAAATCCACTTCCGGTATCATTTGGCACGGATTCAAAAGGTAGTTCGAGGATCCCTTAAAATGTGAATACAGTTAATAAGCATTGCGTATTTTATCCAGCAGCATTATCATTAGGCTAACATTTGTGTTGGAGTAGGTATCGATTAGGGATTGAAGCACTTCAGTTTGTTTCATCACTTCGATGGTTTGCGTGACCAGGGAGCTCTTCAGTTCCATTTTGTCGCTATTTAAAATGTTGTACACATACAAATATGATGAAATTCAAATCGCATCGGCAAAATAGTCCCTTTTGTACTCACTGCTTGTCCATTGGCATCGGATCTCCTTGTTGCCGTATCTCATCGAGTTTTCGCTTCTTGGCGTAAGTGGACACATAGTTGTCCGGCGTAAGCGCATTGCTCTCCACCTCTATTTCGCCCCAGTGTTCTCTTTGAATCTTTTGCATTGTGTTTAATTCATCTGCTGCCGTTTAATACAGAAGTTTCTTTAGATACACAAGCTTCTTGGCAAAATATAAATATCGATATTTTCAGGCGATATTTCTTATCGATGATATATCGGAATTTGCCGCTTAATATTATCTCAAATGATTAAACATCATTTAAATATACTAGAAGAGGGCACAACTGCATGCAAACAAAATAATAAATTAAAATGTCGAATTTCATCTAATGGTGTTGGCATATTGTGTATTTGATTTTTGTTTTGGTTTATCGTTTTAGCATTTTCATAACATACATATTTTCGTTAATTTCGAGGGATATTGGTAACTAGTTTTAAGTTAATTGGTAACAGTTTGCTTATTCAGATAGCCCATCAACGCCTGTAGACGCTTCTTAATGTTCTTCTGATCGTCCAGAGTGCAACCAAGGAGAGCACTCTCAAATTTCTTATCTATCGGACCGACATCCGCTTCAAGCACGGTACCCAGACGGCCACCGGGATCCATGGTGCTGCTGCAGCAGGCATTTAAATATATCTGGCAACGCTGACGGCTAATGACCGGATCCCCCATTTTGATCATTGTATCGATTAGGGCATTAATTTGACTAAGAGAATCCTCCTGAGAACTGTCCCTCACGGTGCGCACATTCAACTCAACAGTGCCAAGGCGAGCACTAACCCGCTGAATGTACAACATGATCTCCTCGCGTTCGGCTGTGTCACAAATTAAAGTAAATAATGATTTATAAACGTTTAAATGTTCTCTATTAAGGGTCTTATTTTTACCATCGCTCATGTTTTGCAGCATTTCGTTGCTCTTGATGAGATCCATGGACATTAAGAGGTAGTCTTTCTTCTCCTGTAAATTGAGCGCATCCTTACGAAACTTCTCCACACGTGCATCCAACTGATCGAGTATGGTTACAAATCTGTAAATGGACATATCACATTTATTTATGCTAGAGACAATTGTTATATTTTATGTGATTTTACCGTTCGTTCGCATTGCAAGGTCTACCAAATGTTGTTTTATTAATAGAAGTTGTTTTTGGTGTTGTTGGTTTTGATGGTAATATGAAAAGAGAGAAGCAAAGTTGATTGTTACGCTGTTGGTTAGGCTGTCAGCTTATATAGAAACTTAATAATACTCAAGTGGCACTCACACAACGTTTATTTTTTTTTCTTTTCTTTTTACTTCTTTTTTGGACATTGTGTGGGCGCCACTCAAAACGGATTTAAGCTACCACCACTATTATTATTATAATGAAGCTATACGAATGTAATAAAATAATGATATGCTACATAGTTTACTAAATATAAGATGGCAGATAATAACTAAAGGCGACAAATTATAAATTCAATTAATTTTTTTTTGTGTTTTCTCTAGTAGTTTTTTTGTGTGAAGTTTGGAATAACAACCTGTCCAGCGCTCTACTGTCGTCGACAAGTCCATACGAGTTACTGCCACTGGGTGAGGATGAGGATGTTGATGCTGCCGCTGCATCCGCATGCAGACCTTGTAAATAATCAAAATTCATTGATGTTTCCGAATGATAAATGTGCGAACTGTTGTTGCTGTTGTTCTGATGGTGCTGATGATGGTTGTTGCCGTCGCTGTGCTCCTGCATGCCATGCACGAATGGAGCATCAATGTCCATATCCTGCGGCTGATCCAGTGTGCCACTAAAATCTCCTGCTGCTGCTGCTGCTCCTCCGACCTGTTACAGCCGTTGTCAAGTCCCAGCGTATTTCAAAATTTGACTATGCTTATATTCCTTGTCCGTTACTACAGTTTTTAAAGTGCGCGCTTTTTTGTACAAACTGGATCTTGAAAGTATTTTTCGTTTTTTCTGGTAGCCTGTTGGCTATTTTGGAATGTGTTAAGATTTTTTTTTTTTTTGGCGTGGGTGTTTGTTGCTTTTTGTCTGATGGTGCTTTTAAATTGTTTTATATGATAGCTACACACACGCACACACACACATACACTCACACTCACCAGCTGCAATAAGAGAGAGGGAGAGAGAACAAAGAGAAGGTTTATTTGGCTATGAATTACCTATCGATTTGTGTGCTGTTTTTATATGCGTCAGCTGTCCAATCGGCATAATTCTCATCATCAGTGTACTCTTCCTCATCATTGTCGCTCTCGCAATTGGTGCTGGGATGAGGAGGCATTTGCTCATCGCAGCGTCGACGCTTACGGAAAATGCCGAGCAAATTTTCAAACATATTTACTTCTTACGCACGCACACACACACACACAAACACACACTCGTAAACAACAACAGAATTTACACTTATATTATTGCGCCATCAGAGCAAAATCAATTGTTTGTTGACGATGTGCGTAGAAAATTCCAGCAATTTCTGGCTTCTCTGAAATTGTGGAACTTTTGGTCAAGAAATGTGGCAGCAAAAAAATTACCTTTAGCAGTAGCTGATGTCAAGTTAACTAATCAAATATATTATTGATTCTGTATATTTTTTATTACAAAATTGTGTTTAATTTATGTTTACTTTGTTTCGTAAATCTTGCATGCTGAGTTTAAGTATGAACATATTTGTGCTGTGTTCTTCGTTATATATAGCGTGCGCCTTATTTATATATTTATTTGTTCCTTATAATTTAGTTGCGAAGCACAGTTTATAATTTTTATTAACAAATTTCGGGTAAACAGTGGCCAGACCACCAGTGTGACCGTATGCTAGATATTTCGGTGTTTATGGCATGACATCACGACAGTAGTATCGAGAAACGATATTTTGACTGAAACTTAGTTCCGATTATTTAGAACCGATACGGTCACTCTCTTTTACATTGGCAACAATCGATATCGATTATCTTATTACTAATCACGCGGAAAATTCAAATCGCGCACACACCTGGCCGTGCGGGACCATTTGCAGGACATGGTAATCATATCGAAATAGTAATAAAACGGGCACTGTTGCAACGTGGCATGACCCTTGACACAATAAATGAAAAACTCACAACGCTGCATATGCGGATAAAGATGCTGTCCGTGGGTCGGGCAATGTATGAGCTCATTGTTAATATCATTTGGGGACAACGAAGGCCCAATATTCTCCTCGAGCGTACATTGCGCGCGCTCTGGTAAATCACATTTGGCTGTCACGGCATTCCAGTGCAACTCCCGACTGCACTCTTGCAGTATAGCCCGTCCATAATAGCAAATGTAGTAATTATTACATCTGCTCGAGCTGCCAATATAAACGATGCGATCATTGGCCCCCGTCAGCGGCGTTATTGTGGCACAATATGTCGCCACGTCCGTGATCATGTTGTTCAACTCATTGTCGCTGTCGAGTGGCGGATTGCTGATGCTGCCGCTGCCAATGTCGCTGCCAATGCTGCATTTAGCATTTTCAGACGTATCACAAATTCGATTAACCTTGTTGTAAAACATGTTCAATGGACACGAGGCCAACACGGCATCCCCGTTGTCCTGGCACAAATAGAACAACCGACAATCAGTCGGATGCTCCACAAAACTACCACTCGCATGATTCACGCACAGGCCAAGAGCACTTTGTCGTATTGTGACCGAATTGGTAGGTTTGTGCATCCACTTCGCTTGGGACGCTATCAGCGTACTTCTAAGCAGCAGCCACAAGAATACTGCAAATAAAAGTATTTATCAGAGAAACACTAATATTGGCAGAAATGTTGCAGGATCAACCTACGTGAAATTATACTGTTCTTAGCCATTTTTCTTTGTGTGTCAAAGCACAGTAGAGCGCAATTTTATTCTAATTTCGTAATGAAGAAAGAACTTGGCATATATGCGAGTCAGAATAGTAGCAACAATAATATCAGAAAATTAACATTCTTCTGGCGTGTCAACGATTTGATAAGGCCTTCAACCAAAACAATCGTTGCCGGCAATATTTTCTGCACTATTTTATTTTCAGCCACAATCGATCGACATATTGATGAACACGCCGGAGTCACATCTTAGCTGGAGTGAAAAGGTGCACGTTATTAATTCTACAATGTCGATAAAAAAGAAACCAAAAAAAGTTTTCGATATGAGATTAGCTACAAGAGATTGTGCACATGCCAATTAAAAACCCAATTAATTATTTTATGCTCTACATTAGACAGATAGAGACGTACATACAAACATATCTGTCCTTGGTTAGAAAACTACCATATCGGTCAATGGGTTTCTCGTCTTGTTTAGTATACTTTCAGATAGCTGGCCCATTTCTCGAACTTCTGAAAACTTCATGTTGTTTCCAGCATTGATTCAACAGCTTGGTTGTGGTAGAAAAGATAATTAATGACCTTGAGCACAACACCTATTTGTCTGGATAACTGAACGCGCAATTGTGAAATAACAACTGATTTCTCTAGAATTTATCCAAGTTAATGTTTATGAAAACACCATTAATAATTAGTGCGAAGTGTTAAGATATTTGAAATTATCTTCCGATAAAGTTTCGTAGGCAATTAGATGGCGATTTAAAAGGAGTGAAGTAGGAATATTATCACATCAGATAATACATTAATAATTAGATAATACAAATCAGATTAATGGATTACTTTTAAAAGCTGTCTTGATTTAAATTCCATTTTCAGTTTCAAATATTACTATTTTGCATATTTAGTTTTTTTTTTAAGTTTATTTTAAAAATGTTTTATTATTCAATCAGTATTCAGTATTTGTGGTTTACACCCAAGAATATAAAATCATAAAAGTTCATTAAAAAAAAATTGCTATTAAATATCTTTTTATAGTCGTCCGAAGCCGACTTTATTGATTCCATTTTCAATTGTAAATCTCAAAATTTGTAAAGAAAATAAATGAATAAGCAGTAAAATTTTTGGAAAAATAGTTTTTATTTAAATTAAATTAGATTAAATTAGTTTTCATAGTCGATGTCAGTCGATAGCACTTGGCCCGACTGATCGCCACACAGGAGCGCTTCTCGTAATCCCAGCCGTAGAAAAATGGACACTGCTGCAACATTAGGAAACCATTGCGGCAATAGTAGAAATAGTTGCAGTTATCTGGATGTGGATAGATGTCAACGGTATGCGATTTACATTGCTCCCGTGCGCTAATCGTGGATCTCTGAAAAGCACATAATCAAAGAGTTTAGATATAGTCATCTATAGTAGATGTAGCTTATATAGCATTGATTTACTCACCATACAGTTGACAACTTCAGCTCTATCGCATTTGCCGGTTTTTGCATTAAAATGCAAGTTGGCGGCACAATTCATTGGCAGCGGTTTACCATGATAGCATATCGAATACTCGGTGCAGGATTTGTCATGGCCCAGCAGCACAATTTGATTATGGTTGTCTGTGGATGGACAATAATTGGCCACAATGGTTTCCACTATATTGGGTAAATAGGCAGGAGTTGTGGTCTGGAATGCAACCACCTCTGTCACAATTTCGCTGATTACATTGACAGGCGTCGAACTGACGACTGTTTCTTGCGGCTGCTCCTGCTGCTGCATATTCAGCGGCAATCCGGTGCGGCAGTCCACATCTTGCATGGGCTCACACATTGCCAGCTGAGCGTTGAAGAAATCATTCTCCTCCGGACATACACTCTCAAAGGAATCCTCGCCACTGCAAAAGATGAAATGAACGCAGCTTCTGTTGGAGGCAATGAACAAATCATTGGCGCCAGCCTGATTGCACTCCTCAAAGATATCGGCCAGCGAAGGATGCCAGATGTTGTTGACCATCATTATCAGCAGCATCAGCAGCAGGCCACTGTTCTTTGCGGTGGTATTCAGCATGTTCTCTCAATCGTTGTCAATGGCCGACTAAATAACTTGGCTGTGTCACCGGAGCGTTTTAAATGATTCCCAGCAACCGTTTGGCTTATCATCAAGTATTCATTAGAACATGTCATGCAAAACTCCGCTGTTGATTGTCAGGCAAACTTTATTATTACTTCTGCTGCTTAAAGATAAGGGTTTGTGCCAATGCATTTGCCCAGTGACTCATCGAAATGAAAATGCTGCGGGCATTGCTGCAAAAGTAAATAGCCCGAAATGCACTGATAATAATAGTTATCGTTTGCTGGATAAGGATAGACACCATCCCGACCACTCCTGAGGCAAATGATATGCAGATTGCTGCTGCTGGCTGTGGTGCTGCTGGATGCTGTTGAAGTGGTACTGGATGTTGTTGTTGTTGTTGGAGTGGTGGCGGTGCTGCTGCTACTGCTTGCTTCAAATGTGCTGCTCGGATCTGTTTCGGTTTGCTCCGGCTGCTCTGTAACCACAGTGGTAATAGTGGTGCTAGTTGTGGTGGTGCTAGTCGTGGTGGTGCTAGTCGTGGTGGTGCTTGTGCTCTGTGCAGCCTGTGTTGTGGTTTCATTTGCATCATTACAGCTAACGGGCTCGGTGCATTCATCATTACAATAATAGGAATCATCGCCATTGCAAAAGACATATTCGCTGCACTCGGGATTTGGATTCGGCACGCGATTGATGATGACACCTTCGCACTCCTGCAGGAATGCCGCCCGATTGAGCGGCAGACAGCAGCCAATTACAATTAGTAGTTTCAACATAAATAACTTGGCCTCGACAATAACTGTTGGAGAAGACACCAAAAGACGTGTGCTTTATAGGCCCATTGAGCTCAAGTACTTCGATAAGGCAATTAGCTCATATTTTTTATTTGTTTCAATACAGTTTAACACAACATAGTTCTTAATTAAAAAAATGTGTTCTTTTTTTTTTGCTTACAATCCGGCATGTCAGCGATGCGTCCACTGCAGGTGCCATTTGGCTCATTGAAGGCATAACCAATTGGACACTGTTCGACAATCAGAAAACCATCCATACAATAATAGTAATAGTTGCAATTGCCGGGATATTTATACTTTTGGGTTACGCCATGACGACACAATGACCGCACATCCATTGTGTCGGAAATTGTGGTGGTTACGGGTGTATCTGTGGTGCTGCGGCTGGTGCTGGTGCTGCGGCTGGTGCTGGTGCTGCTGCTGGTGCGAATTGTACTCCGATCCGAAGTATTTGATGAAGCTGTGGTGCTTGTGTTATTTTCATTACAGTTGAAGTCTGTATCACACCAATCTTGCGTATCACAGAACATCGAATCCACGCCATCGCAATAGATTAAGCTATGTACGCATTGCGTCTGTGGGTTATCAATAAATTCGCCATCTTTTATATCATTGCAATCGGTAATGTTCACGGCACAGACGCTGGTGCTACCGATGACGATGACGATGACGACGATGGCGGGCAGGATGTCAATGCGTATAGACTGTCTCATTTTGTGCGGCTCAATTGTGCTGTGCTTAGGTTTTTATAACCGTTTTTTGTCAAATAAAATGTTGCATTCAATTAAACAAGACATGTTTCTGTGTATTTGGGCTTATCATTAACTAGGGCGCTTATCACTTAAAAAAGTACAACAATATAGCAACAATCTATGTGTTTGTCGATAGGGCTTTATGTTGCTTAATTTGAGGAAATTCTCAATGGTGGATAGGGCTGATGGCGCTACGCCCGCCTTGAGTTCCCATAGCATTTGGCCACGTTTAGTTGCACACAGCTGCGCCGCTCAATGTCCCAGCCATAGTAGAAGGGACACTGTTGCAGCGTCAGGAATCCCTTGATGCAATAGTAGAAATAGCTGCACTTGTCCGGATGTGGAAAGAAATCGGTTATGTGTGGCAAGCACTTGTGCGTCGACGGTTCATCCAGCTGCAAGAAAGGCCAACAAATTAAAAACTGTTCTGTATAAAACAAAACCAAATAAAATAAAAAAAAGCACTCACCGCACAGTGAGCATTCTCGGGATAATCACATTGTCCAGTAAGCGCATTGAAATGGAGCTGGTTGGTGCAATGCATTTCGATGGCATGACCATGATAGCATAGATAGTAATCCGTGCATGAGGCATTGTTGGCCATAAATATCACCTGGGTGGGATCATCACTGTTCGGACAATTGGGCTTGACGACTGGCGCTGTATTTATAATATCCACATCAGTGGTCTGCTCCATAATAGGCGGCGTTGGTTCTAGTTCGGGTTCCTCTTCGACGGATGGCTCATCGCCGTCGTCGATCTCATCGAGAAAGCATTTAACATTGGCCGCGTCATCGCACGATGATGTTTCCGGATCAAAGTATTGGCCCTCATCGCATTCACCCAACATGGAATCGTCGCCATCACAATACACATACGATTGGCAATTCTGCCAACTGGATACAAAACTTTCCGATTCGGCATCTTCGCATTCCTCGAAAATATCACCTTGGCACACGGAAAATACTAGAAATAAAAACACCAACGATTTCTTATACATTTTTGACTTCGACTTTGACTTGATTCTAACAAACTGATGTTGTCCCGTTACAATTGCGCTGCATTTATGGGCTCGAATATCGGTTCAGAATTTCAGAAAAATTTGGAGAAACATATTTTTCTTTTTAGTCTAATTGCATATTGTTTATCAGCATGGCCAACGACTTGTTTGGCATCTTGATATGATACAGCTTGTTATGGTTGTGTGATTCATGGACAGACAGACAGACAGACAGATGGACAGATGGACAGACAGACAGCATCCACATTCTCAAAATTTACAACTTGTGGATGGATATTATGTCATCAGTTGCGTGAATAGTTTGACATTACAGCAGGCAACACATCGATGGTCCAGCGACTCTTCGCTTCGCGTTGTTTACATAAGCCAAAAGCTAGGGCTTTTAATTAATATTCAATAAATGCTCACCGAGTGTTTTTATTTTTTATTTTTATTTTTATTTTTATATTTTGACCAATGGCCACAGTCGAAAAAGCGTGAAAAGGCAATAGCAGCAGCAACAGCAGAAAGACAACGCATAAGAAATCATTGACCTCAACCGCACCGCATTTTGGCCGTATTTTGCTTATGGAGCCCGAAGACATCAGCGTAGTGGCTAAAAAAAAAAAAACAAACAAAAAAAAACGTGCCCCATGATATATATACACATATATATTTCGCTACAGGTGCGCTCAATGGGAATAACGATTCGATTATTCAGTTTGATACATTAACAACTATTTAGTACTTATAGCTATAATATTATAAAATAGTCTGCGATCGGCCATATATAGTTATGAAAAAGATCTCAGTTCAATAGACAACTTATGGTAAATATTGGACAGAAATATTTGGAAGCGTAGTATTTCTAACAAAAACGATCTGAAGACTGCACTTAGGGAGAGATTGGAAGCAATCATTGGAAACTACCAACAAAATCTGCTATAGATGAGAAGGGACCACAACTAATCCTTAGAATAGTATGTATTTTAATTTAGTTTAATTCATTATTTTGTAAACTATGTGTATAAATTTGTACGTCTTTTGTGTTTTTTGCACATAATTATGAAATAAATTTTGAATGAAAATAAGTCAGTTTGTCTCTTTTAAGTTTAAACAACAGTTCTGCGATTTTATTCTATCAATATCTGTTTCTTAAAAATGTTTTTAAGTGCTGGATCAAATATGCTGGAAGTGAATCAACTTTGCAAAAACTTGCCTACGCTTGAATTATTGAATTTCCATAAATATATTTGAAAATGAAAATGCGATCGCATGAAAACTATCAAACTATCATGTAACCGATTTCAGGGAGTTGTTAAAATTAAATAAACTTCATAAATACTATAGTATATAGACAAACGTACATGGCTAGATAAACTCGGCTATTGGTTCTAATGAAGAATATCATTAGAGTAGCCAGATAAGGGCAGGGGTAGATACAATTACCATTCAGCCTCTTTATGAAGAAAATATATATAAATAAATGATGGGGTCGAAGGTGTATCCTTCTGCCTAAAATGTATCCTTCCTCTGGTCCTAAAAATATCAGCTCTTTCTATCTTATGGTTGATGGAAATTGCTGATCAGCTATCAGCTCAAGCGTAGGGCGTTCAGAATGCGTTGAAACTTGGCTAAATTCCTGGTTGGCTTCTGGCTGTGATATAAATCACACATCACTAGTGCGACTGGCTCTTTTGCACTATCATGTGGTTGGGGCCAACCAACGCTAGAGTGGATCACATAAGAATTTTATGTATTCCCATTTGAAGTTTTGCACAAAATCTAATTTATTGTCAAGCATTTGGCCAATACGACGACGATAAGACAAGCCAGGTGCTGACTTTATCAGAGCTGTGCACCTGTAAGCCAAAAAGAAATGAAGAAAGAAAAGAAAGAGATGCCAAACCGATGGGGCAAACCGTTTTTTTATATTTGTTTAAACAAGTGCAAACGTAACCAATTTTATTTTGTTTTGTTCTTTAAAGACGATTGCGCTTATAAGCGATATTTGCAGGTACTAAATGCATTGACAGCTGGACGGATTGACAGATGGACAAATGACACGATCGAAGTCGCATACAAAAGGCGGCTCAATGCACACGCTTTGTGGACTCAGTTGCAAAGACAACCGTCGGACGGACAGCAACTGAGGGACAGGGAGGGACAGTAGGACGGACAAGACGAGCAGACGGCGACGTCGGCAATATGTCTGCCGGTGCGGATCTGTTTGTATGTTTACACAAGTACAGGTATATATATTTACACACACACACACACACACACACACACACACAAACACACACACACACACACACACACACATAGATCGATCAGTGAACTGTGTGTTTAATTTACAATACACATGTACCATTTATTTACAAGCATGTGTTAATTTCATTGTACAGCTTTCAAGACATTTATATTAAGGCAGCCGAAACAAAAAACAAGTGCCAGTTATTCTATATAGATATATATATATATAATATTATGTACTATATATATATGTACAGCGTACCTGAATGCTGACAATGACAATGGCTTTAAAAGTCCTGAGGGAGACAATAATATTTTTATACTTATTTTTGGATTGTAATGAAGTCATTCTTATAATTGTATTATTTTTAACAAAAGGCGCAGCAAGAGTAAAATGCCTTTTTAGAGTTAACGAAGATTTAATACACTTGTACAAATATATATATATACAGCTATAGACATGCAAATATAACAGATAAAATATACAAATTTTTAT
The DNA here is from genome assembly GCA_035043445.1 of Drosophila silvestris. Taxonomy (NCBI): domain Eukaryota; kingdom Metazoa; phylum Arthropoda; class Insecta; order Diptera; family Drosophilidae; genus Drosophila; species Drosophila silvestris. Next base: position 7,216,056 of record JAWNMZ010000138.1, read on the forward strand.
AAAATAATAACGATAAAGAACGCAGCATTTGTGTTATTTTTTAGCCTATTTAGTTTAATTAACTAACACAGCGAAGAATTCAATTTAATCGAGTTTAAAATGAAATGAAATAAAATTTGGAAAATAAGTACTTTAGTAATGTGATCTAATATCACATATATATGTATTCTTGATCAGCATCTCTGATCAATTCGATATGGCTTTGCACAAGGGTAGCAGCTCTAATTTTAGAGTAATGTGAAAGCTAATACTGCCAAATTCCCCTTTACATTGTGAGAATGAAGCAACAATGTTGTATGTATATATATGACATATATATACTCATATATCAAATGTATGCCATATGATTGTTGTCATTTCATTATTGTTAATTAGTTGTCAAAGAAGACGGAATTTAAATAATAAAGTTTAGATAAATGGCGAATCTTTATGCGCTTGATGTAGGCCAAACTGATATCTTTTGTTGCTATATGTACGTATATATATATATATATATATATATATATATATATATATGTATGTAGTTAATCAGCTATTTATTCACACCTGCTTCAGACACAACCACAAACAACATCTTTGGGGTAAGCAATATGAACATAAACAGATGCACATATTTTTAGCTGCCACATGTTCTTATGCATTATTTTCTTCATCGTTTTTTTATTTGTTATACGCTGAACCCCATTTAAAATTGGCAGAAAGGGTATAATGACGTCGTGCCAATTTAACAGTCAGTAGGAAATAGCTTCGAATCCATTAGGTATATAAATGCTTGATCAGCATCAACAATAAATCGCTTTCTCAGAGACCAAAAGAGCTAAATACATCAAATTTGGCAAACATGTTTAAATTTTATCGATAACTTACCAAATTTGCTCAATATCAATACAATTCGATCACCGATACCAATAAGTGCGACAATCTTAAAGATATATTTCTTAAATCGGATTTTCCCATACCTTGATATAATATTGATCAGCTGTAAAAGGTTCATCAATTTTTATTGATAAATAAGTCGCAAATCGTATATTCAACAATTGCAAACATTTTCTGTAAAGACTTGTGTACAGGGTATCTCGTAGTCGAGCTCTCCCTACAAGAGCATTCTTGGTTCTATTTCAGGCACAACAAATAATACAAAAAAAAAAGTCGCACAAACACAGCTGCTTTTTATGAAATTAATTATAGTCATTGAACAAAAAGGTATTGTTTAATGTGCAGTTCAAATGTTCTTCAATTGTATCTGTAGAATACGTTGAGACCAAAATAACCTTATCATAATTTTGTGCAATAATTGTGGCAACTAATTACCCGCAATGGATTTTTTTTTACCAAAAAAACCCATTTTCCTAACTTCTTCACTAAGTGTGTCAGGCAAATTTATGCTAAAAAAATAAAAACCGTTTTAGATAAGTAAGCCCCGCTGTGAATTGCTAATGAGATTCTAAGGAATTTTGGTTCCGAATGGTTTACGTTTTTAAAAATCAATTTGCAGTCCTTTGTGGAATATATCTTATTATAGAACCAGAGAAATTAAAGAACGATTCAAGTTACACCGTAGCTTCAGTTTTTTTCTTCAGATAGTACAATTTATGGATGATTAGAAAGAAAGAACTAAGAAATACCATTGTCAACAATGATAGGCAATTATATTTATGGAAAAAATAGCTGTATAATATAATAATATTCTATTAACTATCATAGAGGAAGTCATTAAATGATCAAATAAAACAAAATCTAATCAGAAGGCGCTAGGCATAATGCTAAATTATATTTTTTAAATAAATAACTAAAGTACAGATTAAAATGTTGATGCAGATAAACAACAAACACACACACACCTATATATATATATATATATATATATAGGTATATATACGAATTGCAAGCAACGAGGCAGCAGACCAGCAGACACCGACACCTAAATAGCAACAACAACAACAACAGTCACTGGCACGTAATGTATCTTGTTTTTCAGTGAAACCCAAACACACACACACAACACACACCCATACACACACACAACACACATACACACACCCATGTAGGAGCTGCGGCTTTTTGTTGTGATTCACAAATCAAATAATATAAAATAATAATAATAAAAAAAATATATATGTATATAAACATATATACATACACATATATATGTATGTATATATGTTCAGTGACTTGGGCGCTGTGCGAAAAATATTTGTGCCAGCCATAAGATACAGCAACAACAACAACAAGAAAAAAAGTATCTCTCCCTGTCTCTCTATGTAGCACCCATCTCGCTGTCTCTCTGTCTGTTCGCTGGTTCCTCTCTTTCTATACATGGCTATATATACTATGTAACTGTAAAATCCACTTGAAGCGCCAGCGCACGATCAGCGAATTGAGAAGAGCGCAAGCAAGCAAGCAAAGCACACGCAAAGAGAGTTAGATGCGAACCAAAGAGCGTATTTTATAATTTTTTTGCTTTTTTTTTTTTTTTTTTTTTTTTTGGTTTGCTTATTAGGGGCGGTGGTGTTGGGCTCGGCCCGGTTCGGTTCGGCCAGGCACGGTGCGGCAGCTAGTATGCGGGTTCAAATGCGGCCAGCATGACGAATTATTATTACACACACACACACATACTTGCAAATACAACAACAGCAAGTAAAATGAAATGTTATTTGTACACATACATTTACACACGCACATACAATGCACATTCTCAATGTGTATGTGTGTGTTAGAGCGAGTGAGTGAGTGTGTGTGTGTGTGTGTGTACATTAAACATTAAAAGAGATCTGGGACTGAGGCTGGTGTCTTTTGAACGAGAGCTGAGCTATCAAAGCTAATTGATCTGGGCTAATGAAACGATGCCAGCCTCCCCCTGCTCTTCCTCCTCCTCTCCCTCCCCTCTCTCTCTCTCTCTCTCTCTCTCTCTCTCTCTCTCTCTCACGCCCAACATTTGATACTTTCCCGGAGCTCTTCAACATTTTAATTTCGTTTGTTTTTTAACTTTGATTATTTTCTCAGAGGCAGGCGACCGGTTTAAGCCTGGCCAACAAATTCGATATACATATGGGATCAAAAAATGAAATACAACAACTTTATAGCCAAAGCTCCCCATGCTGTAAATAACTATATATATAATTATGTATGTATGTATGTATGTATGTATGTATTTGGCCTCTCTATATGTATTACACAAGCATTTGTGAAAACGTCGTCGCCATCGTCGTCATCATGGCTTCAAACCGGATCTTTGGTTTGAAAGTACATTCACTTTATGCCACTGTTGCTGCTAACGTTGCGACGCAGACGTCAACGTCGACGTCGCTGCAGCCGGGCCCAGGCAAACAAACAGCCTTCAAATGACAAAAAGCTAGCCAAGTTGCTTTTGGCTTTGGCTAACTGCCTGACGACTGGCTTGGCTTGGCCTGGCTAGCTGACCAGACTACAACAACATCAACTAAAACAACGACAGCGACGTCGACTGCACATGCGCATAGTTCAAATAACTTGGTCAAGTTGACAAGATCAACAGCAGCAGGAGCAGCGGCGGCAGTGGCAGCGCCAAGTGTTGCCAAGCGGCAGAGGCTGGAAGCCGGCCACAGCGTAGAGAGCAAGAAAAATAGCGAATGAGGGGGAAAAACCAAATCCAAAAAAACAGAGAGACCGTCGGGCGTAACCGACTGCGAAATACTTTGATGCCATAAGTAATACCAGCTGATAACAGGTAGCAGGGTGTGACCGAAAAAGGTTGATGGATCAGTTTCCTAGTAACCTTCTTTCCAAGTTTGGTAACTGTAGCTTTTAAATTACAGGAGAAATGCGGTTCTCGATGTTTTGGAGGAGAGAGTGGGCGTAGCTGAAAAGAATTATTGAGAAGCTTCCCAGTAATCTTCCTCCCAAGTTCGGTAACTGTAGCTCTTAAATTGCGCGAGAAATGAGCTTTTGGAAATTTTGGAGGCGAAAGGACGTTATCTAAATATACCTTTCAAATTTGGTGATTTTAACTTACAAATTGTGGATGATATGCGCATTTCAGATTTCTAGGAGATTACAAGCGAGTTACCCTCCAAGTTTGGTGACACTATTCTTGAAATTGTGGGAGAAATGTGGTTTTATCGATTTACACTTTCCGAAATATCGGCTTTGGCGATGGTGGGTGCTGCTGTAGGCGTGGCCATTCAAATTTGTTATCGGTTCCTAAAGTCTGGAGATATGCGGCTTTATCGATTTCCAAGCCACCCAGCGGACGTAGCACTCCAAATTTTACACTTTGTCTGAAGCGGGCACAGACCAGTATATGTTCCAAGATTTAAGTGTCGAAAAAAGTTGCGTTTATACAAAACCAATATACTATGATGCCGTCGGTATCAAAGTATAATTACAAAAATCTATAATAAAAAAAAACAGGTTAACAAATGTGGCCGCAACAGCAACAGCAACAGCAGCAGCAGCAGCACGGCAGCGTCGGAAGAAACTTGTTTTATTTTTTCCTATAAGTCTTGACTTGACGTCAAAGCCGGCTTACGACAACGACTGCGACGACAGCGACGTCGACGACGCCTGCTTACATTCACTTTACAGCACGCGCAAAGAGCGTGAAAGTTAAGTTAAGAGAGCGCGATAAGCAAGCAAAGCCGGCAACCGGCATTGTCAATGCTGCCAGCACCAGCGGCAGAGGGAGCAAAGAGCGCAAAGTACGTTAAGTCATTCACAGGCGCTCTTGCGCTTTTATTGTGTGCGAGTATGTGTGTGTGTATATATATATATATATATATGTATCTGAAAGAGAGAGAGAGAGAGAGAGAGATTGTGAGAGAGCGTATGAACAACGACGTCGACGATGACGGTGGCTGCTGCTGCTGCTGTTTCTGCTGCCACTGCTGCTTGGCAGTTCGTTCGCATTCACAAGAATTTCACCGACATATAGTTTAGTACCGTTTTTGGCTGCAGTCGCACTACGGACAATATTCTAATTGTGCTAACGAACATTTTTTTCAAAAATCTAATATATAAATATAAATACACATACATAAATTGAAATTGATATGTGGCAAACATTAAGCATATACAATTTAATTATAAACAGTTAATGCTATTAACTACACATTTTAAATGTTATTATACATGGCCAACGCCAGCCATATGGAAATGGAAATGAAAATGCGAATGGGAATGGAAAATGTGCTGCTGTCTCGTCGTACACACAATATATAATTAATAACAATCTGCTAGTGCAAATCAAATGTGTTGTTGATCAAATCAGCAAAAATTAAAAATAAATTAAAAATAAAATTACAACAAAAGTAAAAAAAAATAAAAAATCCCCCCAAACGAACGAACGCGTGCAACAAGTTAAATCCAGCTACAAGCTACAAGTTGTAAACCAAGTTAGAACTACACACACACAAACAAACATACATGTATACACACACAGACATACGCAAGTACTCGTTCGCGCTCTCACACACAGATACACACACACAGACACAAGGAGACTTTAACAATGTCAAGTGAAAACATTCTTTGGAAGCAACAGGTTTCGCCCTAATAAGTGTTATAAAGAAACGCGTCCAGAACTGTTGTTGACTTTGACTTGAAAGAGAGAGACAGAGAGAGAGGGAGAGAGAAAAAGCAAAGATATTTATAAATTGATCAACAGTTATATATATATATACAACTTTAGTTGCGCTGAATTTGCGGCAAATTAAGAGATTTGTGTGTGACTGCAACCAGGTGGAACGAGCAAGTCGAACAACAATCAACAACTAAATAACCAGAAACTTAACTAAAAAGTTCTTGGAGCGCAAAAAAACAAAAAGAGAGAGAAAAAAAAGAAGCGAAAACCTCAATATGGACTCATTCTACGATGGCGACCTCAAAGATATATGGGACTCCGATTTAGTTTCGGTAAGCGATCACCAACAAACACGACAAAATAAGAGTTCAATTAATGGCCTTATCAGTTTCACGTGTTAATTTATAAGACCAAAAGCACAAAACAAAAGTGCACGAATTCTATACAAGTAAAATTATTGTGACGCGAAGTGACGTTAAAAGTTAGTTAAAAGTACTTTGCGACTTACGATAAGAACACTTCAAACCTCACCAGACCAACAAAAACCTGCAAGATATATATATATTTATATATATATATACATATAAAAATTAATATATACTATATATACATAATAAACTTGAGTTTCTTCTGCTTGTTGATTTAAATATATATGAGTATATATATTTTTAACCTATGCATGCTGCTTTGGGAACGGTTGTCATTAAAATGGAAACCCTTGACATTAACTGAACAATATGCTATCTGCTATATGATAGGTTGCTTGGGGTGTGCTTAGGAATATGAAGTCATGTTCAGCAGAAAATCAAATCGAATTTGATTTAAGCATACAATTAATGACCCACATTAGGCTGAAAAATGCTTATCATCATCAGGCCCAGGCAAATGAACTTGCAAGCGTGCGCTGATTTCTTAGGCTCTTTCAAATGTTAATCGACTGGCTTCGATTATATTTATAAATATGTATACCACATACAGCCGCGTTCAATATTATAGTAACGATTCAAGCTCAATTTTTAATAATTCCCCTTCGCATTATCTTCGATCATCATACTTAAATATACAAACACAATCGTAGAACACAATGATAGATCGTGATTGAGTCCAGATTTCTTTTAAATCTTGTCCAAGCATCTCCACAATATGTAAGACTAAATACATTTAAAATTGAAGCTATTTTTTTATTGTTCAAACGAATCCAAAATTTGCTGTGTTTCAAAATATACACATGAAAAATAATAACCATCCCATCGTCAAGGCCGCACATTGGCTAGAGGTTTATTTAGTGGTTGAACGCATCCAAATTTCTTTTAATCCCTGAAGAAAGAATCTCTATAATAGATAAGACAAAATATTTATTTTAAAATTGAAGTTATCCAAGGCCACAGACTAAAAAGAAGTTTATTTAGTGGTCGAATGGATACCAATTTATTTATTTATATACAAGGTCTTAACACTATTTTGAAAGACATGTTTAAGAGTAGACACGTGCAAAAGAAATAAAACGGCGATTTCATGATTATGATATTGGTTGGGCGAGTTCCACGCACTCGTAAAGTATCATTAAATTGACCACAAGTGTACATAAACATATGCACATGCATGTATTTAGAGTTGGAGAAAACGCATTTGGGGAGCATTGGTGTTGCATGAAATGAGAGAAACTGTTTGAAAACCCTATGCCAGCCTAAGTCAGCCAAGTTAGGCATTTCCCTCACTGAACCAAAAAGTTGTCTTTGTGCCTGCATATTAAGCAGGCATTTTTACAAAGATCTAAAAAAGCAGCTCTACTCCCAAAAAAAAAAAAAAACTGAAAACTGAAAACTGAACACGAAACCAGTCCTATAAAACAACTTCATAAAACTGTCTGTCTCTAGCTGTCTATGAAGTCTTGAAGTCTTAGCCCGTTAGCAAACCGTCAAATCTAATCGACGTTGTTGGGCCCTAAATATGTAGATATCTGTGATATACGACGACATTGCCATACGAAAGACATATACACACCCAATTCTCGATACTCTGATTTTTTTTATTTGTTATTTCGATTTGATTTCGCACTTACTCCAAGAACGTGCCCCAAACAACTTTTGCAAATGCAGGCGTTCCAAGGTTTTCTTTTACTTCTTCTTGGTTTTTTTTTTATCTCTCTTCTGCTATGCGAAGCATCCATCAGCAATATAATTTTTCTTTTTTTTTAGTGATTTCTTGTGTTCAGAAAAATATCATTTACATGGGAACACGGGACGTGATAAGAAATTGTCGTCAGTCACAAACTATTTCTGGTCTTACGAAAATGATTTTTTTTCTTCTTTTGGTTCTTGTTTCACAAAGTGTTTTTTTCGCCTGATAATGATAATTAGAGTTTTCCAAGAAATTAAAAAAAAGAAATTTATCATTTGCCGAGCAAATTTTTGTTTTGTTCATTTTTTAGGTTTTAGTTGATTTTGATTTTTTTATATTCCGCCCCCCTCGTTCAAAACAGTTTCAATATAATGAGATATGTATGTGTGTGTGCGTGCGTGTGTGTGTGTGTGTGTGTGTGTGTGTGTGTGTTCTGGTTGAGCTTCATTTTCAGAGAGCTGCTTATCGCTGCGGAAACAGTAATGAATACATGTCGCCGTTGAGGAAGCGGCAAAACATTTATGAGACGACTCGACTCTAAAATACAAAAGAACGAAAGAATCCATTATGGCACACACAGACTCATAGAGAAACACTGAGGCGGGGCGTGTGGAGGGCACTGGTACTCGTAGCTGCAGTGATAAGACGAAATGTTATCAGCTGCGCTAAATGCAAAGTAACTAATGACTTTTGTTTTTGCCTGCCTGGCTGCCGGCTGCACTTTAAACTGACAGACGGACCTCGGGGCCGTCAGATGTCATTACTGGGCGAGATAGTACAGCCATGCCAGAAATAGGCTCTCTCACACACACACACACACACACAAAAGAACACAAAAAAGAAAAAATCAAAAACAAAATTAAAAATGTTTGCAAATGCAAATAAAAACAAAAAACACAAAAGCAACGCAAAAATTCCCGGGAAAATCGCGCGTGCAATTTTTGTGTGCTTCTCTTTTGCTTCCCCGCCCATCGATTACGTCAGTAGCTGTTTTGGTTGTGCATGTGTGTGTGCTGTGTGTGTGTCTGTGTGTGTGTGTGTGTGTGTGTGCCGTAATGATGCCAGCATAAAAAGATATTTATGAAAAACAATCGCCACAAATTGAACTTCACTTTATCGTCTTCGTTCATTTGGCATTATTATTATTATTTAAAATTCAAATTATCATTCCATAAAGTTGGAAATCATTTTACTGTCTTATCAAGAATCTTATCAGAAGAGCGTATTTTGTAAGAGGCAAAAACGTCAGATAAGACCTCAAAATAGTTTTGATTACGCTCACGAGCACTTTTGGTATACTTGGGGACCAGTAAATAAAAATAATATATGTATGTATTTATAAAGTAAGCAAAACCCTATTGGGGCTTTTCCATAAAAAATAAAGCTACATAATCTGTTTAGACGGAAACAGGCACTTCGTAATAAAAGTGAAATTAAAATATACATTTATCAGCGGTAAAATCCCGGAGAACCCGCTTTACTTTTATAGATGTATATGCAACTATATAACCCTGCCGTGTAAACAATCTGTCATTTAATTGAGACAGAATACAATGAAAATCCCCTTTCAAAGGGGGTCCCAGACAGCACGCGAGACTGTCACAATAATTATTTCTCAAGTGTATTGTTATCAGTGCTATGAGGAATGTACTCAATTCAATAATAATTGCATTACTCCAAAGAACTATGAAATTATAAGTATTCCCTGAATACATTTGCATTTTACAGAATTTACATTCGAAAAATAAAATACAATAAATAATTAAAATCACTTTCTTTGAAAGTTTATCAAGCAAGAAAGAAGACATTTTCGACCTCATAAAATATATATGTATATTCTTGATCAATATCACTAGCCGATATAGTCATGTCCATCTGTCTGTCTGTTTCTATGCCAACAAGATTTTAAAGCTGTCTTGCTGAAACTTATCATATATTCGTCGCATATACTTTTGTCGTAGCAGACCGGATCGAAACATTTGTCATATGGGAAGAATCAGTCGAGAGACGAGTTCATGTGTGAAAACCAAAAAATATAAAACCTGGTTCATCCTAGAATGGAATATGTGTTCTCTTAAAATTTAAATTTTAATTATCCACAGTAAATTGGTTGGCCCGAACATTTTGTATACAAAAAAACGTACTATAAAAATGTGTATATAGTGTGGTTCATTGTGGTGGTCCATTGATATTGATAAGGACTTCAACATATTGCTACTGCCAGCTAAAATTCTATTTTCACATTTTGTTCAACGATAAGAGGCACACGCTGCTTGGAAACAAAGCGTCACGCTAAACGAAGCTTTCAAACGAATCTTTAATTAATTTATACACAATGTAGTTAAGACTTTCATACATATATGTGAAAATGTATAATGTATAATCAGTGTACAGTGAATATAAAGGGTTATTCACTCCTAGACTAAAGTGTAGATCTACCGAAATTGAGGGAAATGTGCATATGGAGAACCATGTTTTTTTTTATTAACAATATATATATTTTTTTATATTTAATTTTATGAAATAATTAAAACTCTCTGCATAGTCTGGCAACGCTAAACGACCCGGCCATACGTTGTCTAGCTGCCTGCTATGAAACCCGCGCATTGTGTTCATCCTTTTTACAGTTATAGGAAGTTTGATTTGTTAATATTGTTGCTCTAAATATGTCCCAAAAACACAGTCTCAAATCGTTTTTGGCATTCTACCAGCTTTCAGAAGATTTGGTCTTGGTGGTCTACAATCATTTTCCTCGGTTTGGTTTTTCTATTTGTTCTTCTTGGCTTTGAAGAAATACAAAGAAACTTGGTAAAAATGATTACCTTGGGTCGACGAAAGCTAAAAAAAAAGCAAAAAAAAATCGCCTTCACAAAAGAATGCTGACCGTAAATAAAAACAAAAATGAAGCCGAAGCAGACCAAAAACTACACAGTTTTCATAAAGGTTGAGCGTTGATCGTTGAGCAAATTGGTAAGACCAAAAGTCAAGTCGAGAAGAAAACTGCTGCATTAACAAACAAGTTCAAGTTAATAAGTCAGCAAGTTTACTTGACTTTTGAACACACACAGACACGTTTGTGTCATATACATATATATTTTTTTATTTTTATTATTTCAACGTATTTTACACTTTTGATAAAACTTTCGCTTATATAAGCAAAAGTTGGAAACCAATTTGGCTAGCTCTATGAGCGTTGATAATTATATTAACAATTTTCCAAAGACAATTTGACACCCTTTGTGGAAAGCAACAACAACGACAACAACAAGAGCAAGCAAAGAACAGTTAACCATTGATGCAAATTTTGTGTGTGTGTTTGAGGTTATGTCGAATTTCTAACGGCTTAATGCAGCAGCGTGCCGCTATTTTAAAATGCACACGAGAACCCACAAAACTGAAAAACTAAAAAACGTGCTTGGCAACAACTTGTCCCAAGAGACGGCAGCTCAGCATATTTGAATAACTAGTTCGAGCCATGTCTGTCTCTGTCCGTATGTATATATATGTGCATGTATGTATGACTGTATGTAAGTATTTAGCTATGCACGATACTTTCAATATGGTATAAACTCAAACAATGACTGTATGTGTCTATGTGTGTGTATTGCTTAACTTTGACATTTCCAATAAAGCGTAGCGAGCGTTGCAATCTGCAAAAACAGGTTAAAATCCAAAGCGAATGCCAACAACAACAACAGCAACTATAAAAAAAACTTACGACGATGGCAACATTGCAAATATTTCGGGTTGTCATCGGCACTTTTCTATGAAATAAGTTCAAACATATGGCAGAAGCGCGCATAATTAAATTTGTACACCCATATACACACACACACTCACATTTATAGTATCATCGTATTACAGTTAGAGGGAGAGAGAGAAGGATAGAGAACAGAACTGCCCCCACATCATTCATTGAGTAGTCCAACTTGGAAATCCATTCATGCGAATTTTACACGCGCTGCGCAATGCAGGATGCGCATTGCAAACTATTTCGTTGTTGTTGTTTTCCGTTCTCATTCCCTCTCTCTCTCTCTCTCTCTTGGCACCTCGTGCTCTTTGCTCCGCTCTTAAGTATTGTGGGCGGTTGGCTGTCGTCGAGCAGCTGTTCATTTTACATTTGACGTCAATGTCGGGCACCAAGCAGGAGTCGCAGGCTCAGCGTAAATTATTCATTATTCGATTCGAGTTTACGCTATGTACGTACATAGACATACACATGCGCTGTGTGCGTGTATGTGTGTGTGAGGGAGGTTGTCCTCAGAAGCGTGGGAGCACCATATTGTTATTTGTCGCCACAGGTGTGTGCGTTGATGAAGTGTGTTATACAATGGCAACAAGTTTGTGCAACAGTTTGAGCTTTTTACAGGCTGAACAACAACAAGTCCAACAAGTGAAAGGTTGCTCAGCTGTAAGGCGGTGTTTAACACAGCGGCACTAATTTTGCAGAAAGTGAATCTATTATTAGGTTATTATTTCATGATTGCAAACAGGGGTTTTATATTTTGGATTTTTTTGGTCAGTTTTTGAAAGGCTTGGATCATTTTAATAGAATGCTTACCTTTGCTAATTTGTAGAGCTGTATTAATATAAATACTATGTTTTTTATTATTTTAAATTTTATTTTTTATTGTCAATTTTTTTCTTCAACATTTTAATAATGCACCTTTTGAAATGTATAGTGAATAAATTTATTTGATTTTTATTTTTATAATTTTACAAAGGATTCAAACTTTATAATAGATAATAATAATTCGTCTTCTCTTCAATATTTTTTGGGAATGGTTTTAAAAAAATGTTTTATTTTTGAAAAGTGTAAAGAAATAATTAAAATTTGAGGCTATTCGATCAGGGAAGGTTTTCCTAAAGGTCATTTTGATTTTTCGAGTTTTTCTAAATACTACATTTTTGTGAAGAAATGTTGCTTATCGCGGTTTTACTTTCCCCTGAAACACCGCAATCAATTAAATGAGTCACTCAGGCATCAAAATTGATGATCCTAAGTGAGTCACTCAATGCGCTAATAGAGTACACTTGATCAATTTGTTTGGTTTATTACGTGTGTATGTGTGTGCCTGTGTGTGTGTGCGTGATGCGTGTGTGATCTACATAACGGTTGCTTCCGCCACTTTTTTATTGTTGCTGTTTATTTATCTATTTATTGCTTGTTGGATTTTGTTTGAATTTTTGTGAATGGCGTCAAAGTCAACCGCTTTAGCCACTTTAGCAGCGAACACACAATTAACACACACACACACACAGCATATATGGCCATGCCGCAATGCCACAAAATGCGATTAGGACACCAATTGCTATACCTACTGCTTGGTTACTGGGTGTCGTCTTCACGCGTGGGTTGTGCACCCATTTTTCGCAAAAACTTTCACAACATTTCCGTTTTGCTGATTGTTGAATGTGGCTGACTTTTCCCAATTGATTAACTGGCGGGTTGCTACGTCAGGGCACCCTCTGCGTGATGTGTGTGTGCTCGTTGATGATAAGGTTAAGCCCGCATAGGACGCACGCCCCCGCTAGCCATATCGCTGGTGTTTGTTTGTCGCTGCTATTATTATACACATTGGGTTTATATTCATAACCGAAATACGCCAAAAATAAAAGTTGCTAGTATGTCGGGGATGCCCGACTAGCAGATACCCTCCATCCAAATCGATATCTATATAAAAATGTAATTTTCTTCTCGATGAAATTTGTACATATTGTTCTATATATGTTATCAAGTTTTTAATAATTGGATTACAAATATTGATCTGTGGTATATGAAAACTTATATGCCAAACTTAAAGTCTCCAGCTTTTAGATGCTGATCATGAATATATTTCTTCTGCCTGTTAGATGCACTTGTACAAGTTGATTATACCCATTTTAGCAATTTTCAATGGGTCCAGGGTATAAATAAATAATAATAAAAAAACACGCACCGATTGGCTGCTGTTTCGTTGCCAATCGAGACTTGGTCGTTTTTTGTCGCATTACGGCTTACGATACGGCGTATACATAATGGCTTATATCTACTGAATGCACAAGATCAATTAGTGATCTTATATTTAATATATGCACAAGCGTTCGATCATTTAAAGTGGAATAATATAACCAAAATATATAATAAAAACATAGAAATTGTGTAGAAAATATTAGGCAAATACGCCAGCTAAAAATGTTAAAATGGTATTAATTAGTTAAATATATTTTCAACACTATATAATATATATATTTGAAAGGCACACAACACGACACAGGGTTGCTTTTTAGCATTCTTATTTTCGTCCACTTTCTTTTTGGGCCATTTAACATTTACCAATTACCATTTACCACGCTTTTCGATTGCCAGGCAAGAGTCAAAAACGAAGAAAAAATGAAGAAAAAGAAAAAATGCCAAACACCACAAGAAACCAAAGCGCGCAAGCCAAAGCTTAGCAATTTTTCAAGTTAAAAAGCATTTTTGAATTGTGGGAGCACCTTTCACTTTACAGCGATGATGATCATCATGATGATGATGATGATGATGAAGAAGAAGAAGAAGCATAAGCAGAAAAACAGTCATAAAAATTGAAAAAAAATAAAGAGCAACTAAAAATGCTGTGCACAAAACACAAAGAAAAGCGATACATATGTTTATATATATGTATGCATGTGTACATACTGAGATACAGACATAAGTACACATGTATACACACACTCTGACGAACACACACACACACACACACACAACTGCAATTTTATAAATGTGAAAGGTTTTCGCTTGCTGCAACATTATTTAATCAATCCAATTTGCGGAGCAAGCGAAAAAGCAAAATCGAAATATCTGTAGACAAAACACAAGAAAAAAGAAAGAAAAAAACTATAACCAGTTTAATTATTTTATGAAATTGTTTTTTTTTTATTTGCTTCTTTTTTTGTTGGTTTTTTTACACCCTTTTTCTTAACTTTGCGGGGACTACACAAATTTGAATAAAATTGTATAATGGAACGAATGCGATATGCAAATGAGAAACTGATATCTTTGTATGTGTGTTGAATTAAAAAAAAAAGAAAACAAAAACAACTCAGCTCAGGCGGCTCATTTTGTCTTTTTTGAATAGATTTTCGAAATTAAGTGCAACCGAAGAAACGTTCTCATAATGAGCTGCTCACGTGACGTGAAGCACAACAGGTGCTCATTTGCATATCGATAACGGTGTGTGATCGATAGCTAAATAGATTTGTACAATCGATAACAACATATTAATGATGATCATTAGATGCTCAAGCAATTGCTGAAGTGGCGTCCACCACTTGAGGAGGGTGCAGGGAGCAGGCTCTCGTCGTCATCGAACGTTAAGTCGGTGAAAAGAGCACCTGAGACTTGCAACAATGAGTGCTGCTCAGTGATGCTCCACAACTTGGATATTTATTCGTAACTTGGCCCCCAGCGCTGCTGCCGCCATGCTACAACGATCCACAGCTGAGAGAAAGGCGGGAAAGGGGGCAGCAAGCAGCGAATGCCTGTGAGCATTTTTGTTGTTGTTTTTTTCTGTCTCTTGGCTTTCTTTCATCATCATCAAGCTCCCCACAATATCTCTCTCTCTCTCTCGCTCTGTATAGAGCCATGTGTTTGTGTGTGTTTATGTTGCCCGTTTTGGTAACATTTTTCAAGAATTGCTAATTCTCAACAATTCCAAGGTTCGTTGAACTCATCATAAATACACACACACTCACAGGCACGCACACACACACACACACACACACTTGAAGAATTTATTTACGCTTCTCTGTTGGCGCTGCTACTTGCCGATTCTTGGCCGCTGCGGAGAGACGGCTAAAATATATGGAGAAAGCACTTGTGCAGGGACATACATTCACACACATACATGCAAACGAGGGCGGCTCATAAAGCGAAGCAAGCAGAAAGTATTTTGCGGTACTTTACACACATACCTATGCATGCATGTACATATGTATTTGTATGTGCAAAGCTCAATTACTGTTAATAAAAGCTTTCGTACACAAGAATAAATGAAGCTATCAATGCAGTTGTCATTACATTTGCCCATCACGTACTTTACAAGCCTCCCTCGCACATACCAATGAATACATATGTACATACATACTTAGGCATGTATGTAAGTATGTGAGTATAAAAGGCAGATACAATGTACGCGTGCAAACGGTAATCAATGTTTAAGTTTATGTGCCGAGTACGAATAAGTGGTAAGCTTGAAAGAAGACCCACACAGAAGCGCATCGCAAAGACGGGGATGGAGACTGGGGGCCAAAGACAGGGGAGAGAATCGTATCTGCCGCGGCACGCAAGCCGGCTGTGAAACACACACACACAGACAGAGTCACAGTTGTTGCCACAACGACGACGTTCCCTTTTCTTATGGCCAAAACTGGATTTCCATTTGAGTGTTGCTTAGAATGTGAACATTCTTAAGGCAAAATACAAAAATATATACATACATATATATAGAGATATCTGTATGTACATTTATATTTTACATACTAATGGCCTTTTAAAGCCAAGCGTAATTACATGCACTTTTTATCATTCTATATAATATGTATGTATATATATACATATCCACACACACACACACACAGATGCAGCCACAACCAGAAAGTGTCGCACTTATATGGGTCAACAATTTAGAGCTGTACATTTGCTTACAGCAATTAAGCAAATTCAAGTAGTCTTTTTTTATTATACTCACACATGCATGCTATTTTGACAAAAACTGGCACATTAAGATTACATCATCGAGCTTTCAAAATACGTACCAATTTCGCATTCTGGACATTTTATAGCAGAAGAAAACTCGTTCCTGCTAGCAGCGGCAGCGGCAAATAACAAAACAAACACTTGTTGCAAATTGTCGCATTTTGGCTCATCAAATGCTCATTATGAGCATGGAAATTTATCAAGGTTGTAAATCGCGCTGCCAGCTACACAAAATATATGTTATCCATTTAAATTAAACTAAGTTATTTTTTATGCCAATCTGTTCTAGTTATTTCTTCTGTTGCAATTAAATTATTCAAGCCTTGCAAAATTAGCGATGCGTTCCGATTACGTGAAACTGTTATCGATAGTCTCACGCAAAAGGACATTCACTCGCAAACTAATCATCGGTATGGCAATACGAAATGGCTAAACTTTTGAAATCATATGAACAGACCGCTGGCATAGATTCAAAATAAAAATCACTCAATTGCACTGAGGTTCCACTTAAGTTATTATGACTTCACAATTGATAACTTGAAATTGCTTTTATTTTTTACTTTGTTTGAATCAATTTGAATTTCAAGGGTACGATAGAACCGCCGTCGTCTCTGATAAGATTGACAAACACAACGTACCTCGCAACGCATGCAGCAAGCCAGCCATCTATGTATATGTATATTTTTTTATATGTATATGTATATATATACTTAAATATATACACATATTTTTAAATATTGTATTTTTCCTATCTGCCTGGTCCGTGTGTATCTGTATCGCTGCGTTTTCGGTTTTACGTGTGCCAACGTTTCGTGCGATTCGCTTTTAAATTATTATTAATGCTTTTGTTTCTGTTTTTTTTTCTTCTTGGTTGCACAAATAAATATTTTTACGATTGTTTCTAAGTTATATAAGTGTGCTATCGCTGTGCAAAACAACTAAAATGTGTTTTTTTCAATGCCGTGTGCACATTTACTAATTACCTTTACTGTTGTTCTCTTTTTGTATTTACATGAACAGACGGAATCCTTGAAAATAAGCAGCGATCATGATATGCATGATTGGTTTTACGAGCGCGATGATGTCAAGGATCCAACAGTCATCCTACACGACAAGCTCATATCCGATGCACTCTTAAATGGCACGGGACCAATTAAAACGGAGCATTCCTATAGTCTCAACAGCGATGGTGATTCCCTGCCCGATTCACCAAAAAGTCTGCAGGCCAAAATCGATGGTATGTTTTTGCAAATTGTAGAATATCGATATATATATCATTACGTTTATTATAGGCATGTTATCGATTTTTTTTTGGATAACGGTTTCGCAAACGTTCTTCTTTACGCTTAGATTGTGTGGCGGCTAAAGCCAAGACAAATACAGTTGCCAGTTGGTGGCTCCATTGTAAATTTAGGCCATGTACATAGTGATCGACAAACGACAACATGACAAACACAACAATAAAACAGTTGAACAGCATCTGTGTGTATTTTTTGTTGTTGTACTCTTTACTGTCGCGGTAGCATTTAGCAATTTACCGCAGTACTCGTGCATGAAGTTTATATATTTTGAGGCGATATCAGTTATTGTTGTTGGTAATATTCCCGTATATATGTATGGATGTGTGCATGTATTGGTGCACTGTGTATAATTGCTGGCTTTTCTGTTTTTATTATTTGTAATTTTATGAAAACTGTACAGCAGCTGTGTAAATAAAATTAAGTTGGTAAAAAACAGAGCAGAGAGAGAGAGAAGGGTAGGGGAGAGAGAAAAGAACGTGGCTGAAAAAACAAAACGTTCATATATTCAAACCAAACAATGTAAACACATCTGCTGACGTGCTTGCCCCATTGGCAACAGATCCAAAGTTTGTCCCTGTTTGTACAGTTACAAAGTAGAATATCGCTTTATTAATCCATCCTCTAGGCCATAGAACAAAAAAAAAACTATGTGAAATGAAAATGGTTCAAAACAATATTTACGCACATATCATATTGTTTGATTTGGCGTTTGACGTGACGTAAGCAGCATTCGTACGTATTAACGTAAATATAACCGTTAACGTTACTGCTAACGGTTGCAAATCTCTCATCCAAAGAGAAAGGTATGCATAAATAACAATGTCTCCTATTAAATCGAACTCAATAGAAACAAGTTTGGCGCATTCTTCGCATTATTCGCAACGTTGCAGCACTTTAGGTTAATTACAAAATGTCTATTGTTAAGCTTCTGGTTTGTTATTTGATCTGCCTGCTAATCGAGTTTTGTTTCCCTTGTCGGCTCCTTGCAGATATGGATGATGAGTGCTACTCCGGAAGTGGGCGCGTCACCATCGATCCCAAATGCCTCACACTTCACCCGCCCGCAAGAAACAATCGCAGCACCGCAATGCTGAGCAGTGCCTGCTCCAATCCCGCACTAAACACAGCCATTACGGAGTTAACGGCTGCAAGCACAGCCCTCGCACGGCACATCAATGAGGTGGTGCAACAGAGTGGCAACACCGGCAGCAGCAACAGCAGCAGCGGCGGCGGCAGCAACAACAGCAGCAGCAGCAGCATGAATGTTGCAATGGAACATTTTCAACTACCTCAACATTTGGCGGAAATGTACGATGATAACGATTGCAGCTCATCGGTGTCATCGGCCAGGGAAGGCAGCATATCGCCCGATATCTGCTCAGACATCGATATCGATGAGGCGATCATCAAAGATGAGCCCATGTCACCCGATTCCAGCTGCCCCGCCAGTCCAAACTCACAGACCAGCAACCAACAGATGAGCCTCAGTCTGGCCAATTTGCAGACAGAACTGCTCTTCGACCAAAAGGTGAGACAATAATATAAATCATTAGAAATAATAAAAACTCAACTGTTCTTATTAATCTCAGCATGGTGGCCTTCTGCTTGCCACCAGCAACAACAGCAGCAGCCTCATCAAATCCCAGCAGCAACAGCAACAACAGCTCTTACTGCCCAAGATGGCCATCAAGACGGAGAAACAAAGTGCCGGTAGCAGCAACAGCAGCAGCAGCAGCAGCAGCAGCTCCGCTAAATCGCATGCCTATGGCATACCATTAACACCGCCGTCCTCTCTACCCAGCGACGACTCCGAGGGCAATCTATCGCCGGAACATTTGTTTGCGCCATTGTCGCCCAACGCTTCCGCCGTGACCAATGCACCTGGCAGTGGCGACTCAATGGTTAATAATGCGAGCGCGAGACGCGCTGCTGCCATCATAACCCGTGCCGCCAGTGTCAATGGTGTCGCCAGCACTCCGCCATCGACGAGGCAGCCTATACACACGCCGCTCATTAGCACGCAACCGGTAAGTCTCCAGCCACCAACAATCGAAATCACCGTTAGCGAATTAAACAAACTAATTTGTTTACTCTAAAAGTTTATTGATCTCCGTTTTATTTTTCATGCATACACAACATATACATATGTATGCAAATCTGCTAAGTTCATATTATTTTGCGCTTGCAGAAGGGCTCGACGGGCAATCTACTGTTGACAGAGGAGGAGAAACGTACGCTGCTTGCTGAGGGTTATCCCATACCACAAAAGTTGCCACTCTCCAAGGCCGAGGAGAAATCGCTCAAGAAGATACGACGTAAAATTAAAAATAAGGTAAGTGCATGCATTCACTTAACTTGGCTTTGATTGATAACATTAATAATATTTGTTTGCAGATCTCTGCTCAGGAAAGTCGTCGCAAAAGAAAGAGTATATGGATCAGTTGGAGAGGCGCGTAGAAATTCTGGTTACGGAGAATCATGATTATAAGAAACGCCTCGAGTCGCTCGAGGAGACCAATGCCAATCTACTTAGTCAGCTGCACAAATTGCAGGCCTTAGTTAGCAAGCACAATGTGAAAAAGTCCTAAACCTGATGCCAAGGCCCAGTGGCCATGGTTCAAGTTTGCCTGCCTGCCCGAGAGATATTTTTATTTTTATTTTATCTTATTTTATTATATTTTATTTGTTGTTGTAACGAGCACACGACGAACACACACTAGTGTTTTGTTTCTTTTTAAGAATTTATCAGTTTATAAAAACACAATGTATGCAATAGATATTTTGGCTTTTGGTTAGCACAAAGCGGTAAACATTCCCCAAAAAAATAATAATACCCTGCCAGCATCTCTTAAGATTTAGCAGCCCATAAATATGCCCATAACTGAAACCATATATAATTATATCTATATGTATATCGATTTAATGTTTAACTAGCTACTTATAGTTCGTATCATATATATTATTAGTCATGCATTCCTGTTATATAACCTGATATAGAGAGTAGGCAATGATCAGCAACCAACAAGCTCAAAAGAACCCCCACATAATCAGCGTCTAAAGAGAAGCTACGTAATAATATTGTTAACAAAATCAATATATATATACACATACTCACACACACAAAAACACACACATACACACACCAAAAACGCATATGGCATGCTATGATGTGGGCTCTAAAAAAAACAACGATTTGAATTTGATTTAAGAGTAATGACATGTACATTATGTTTTAATAATGCTTGATTGTACGAACTACTTTCAGAGCTGTTTCCCAAATATATTCGGGACAGTCTTTTGAATTGTTTGGCATGACTCTTGTTCCTTTATGTAGACGATATTTCTCGAAAACAAAAACGCAAAAACAACAGAAAAACAAAAACAAACAAAATGAAAAAGAAAAAGAAAAATCGACAAAAATTCCATATATGTTTATATAAATGTAGTTATATATGTGCATTATGATTATGTAGTACATAAAACAGAACTATGTCTTTATGCAGCATTTAAGTTTTTTGTTTACCAGCAGCAGCTGCAAGCATCAATTGAATATTCCAATGATTGGGCGTAGAAAATGTTTTTGAAAATATATGAATACGCATTGCAGTTGTTGCCTGGACGAATTAAACAATTTCCGAGCCAATTATAAAAAGAAAAAATATTGTTTGTTAAGTTTTATAATTTAAGTGGCGCTGCAGCAAAACGAATGAAAAAAAAAAAAACAACAGCAACAACTATAACTACAATATGATTTACTTTGCAGCAAAGATTTTGTTTTATTATTATTATTATTATTACAACTGAATTTTACGTTTTAGTGCAATTTTTTGGCATAACTATTCTTGTTTTCCGCAGGTTTTAATTATCTATATATATGTATGTTTTGTCATGTATGAGTCATTTTAGTTTAAATTAGTTGAATTAACCATACACAAAAAAATTACTTAAACAAAATTGTAAGCGAATATCGATTTCGCATTAAATCATAAATCTAAATGTATACTTACTGTAACTATTTTAATGTATGTACATAAATCATGCGGACGAAGTTGTGCAATTGTTAGTAAAATTTTATATACAAATTCTATAGAAAATTACAAGATCGAGGTGACACCAATTTGAAAATTACATTTGTGCAATGAACATTTTTATTCAAATGCGTTAAAAAACAAACTGATTAATGCACTACAATATATTTATACAAATATATATACATATATATAAATATATATAGTATGTATCATATGACCATACGTTATTTTTTGGCTAAACAAATTTTTAAACGCATAAAAAATGAAAAAATCTTTAAAAAAAATTGTAAAACATTTAATTGGTTGCTGTAATTGGGCAAAGTAAAAGTGCAATTCCAAATAAAATTGATACAACCATAACGACTACATTCATTTGTTTTATTCATTCTTTTATTTGACATTATGTTGCATCAAGCAACGCACCAACTTGTCGCTTAAGCACAGTTTACAGATAAGAAAAAAGAGACCGATAATGACAAACTCCATATAAAAAGATTGTGTTAAACAGTTCGCGAAGTATTTCATGGCGGAATTTTAACTGCCGGCTTAGATACCGTTAAACTAAAATCCACAATGTTAACTCACTGTTAACCTGTGTGGATTCTGTGAACAGCTGTTCGACGGACTTTGATAGATTTTGACGACAGTTGTCGGCAAACCACCATAGAAGCGGCAAGTACATCGAAATGGAAATAGTAAATTATGAACAAAAAATGATTTTTATCTTCGCCGTAAAGGCGAGAAAAGTAATTCATTAAATTTTTTCCTCACAGCAGACCTTTTGGTTTTTAAGTTCCACAAACGAAATATATTGCAATTTCGTTCGCGATATTTTACGTCGACCTGTAAGCTTGGTTTTAATTGAAACGATTTTCTGCAATTTTGCTCAATTTATGCGGTGTTTTTTAAATTTGTGGATATTTTACCCAAATTCAAATTGTAGCTTATGTCGGACTATCAACTTTAATTGTATAACTGTAAATGCTTATGATACCAGAAAACCTTAATTATTTTGCAATTATGTGTTTCTCAATTTTATAAAAAACATTTGTATTTGGGAACCTTCATCCCTGTAAGCTAAACAATATCTGAGTTGAATATAAACATTAACAAATCTTGTGACGTAGTTGCGAACCCAACGCCGTCTACGCAATCTGGTTAATGGTATTTTCTGTGCGATATTTCAGTTATCGATAATTCACATCGAGTCACACGTGCATTTGAACTCTCCGCAACAACACCGCAACAGCGAGTTGCTTCAGTTACTTTAGATTTACTCAAATTGAATCAAAATGGTGAAAAGAAAATAGATAATCGCATACGCGTTATGATTGAGAATGGCGTCAAGCTGGGCCATCGCACCATGTTCATCATCACTGGCGACAAGGCTCGTGATCAGGTGCCGATTCTCTATGATATACTCATCAAGTCCACTGTGAAGGCGCGTCCCAATGTTCTGTGGTGCTACAAAAACAAGGATGATGCCATCTCCAAGTGAGTCGAGGTGCTGTTTTCAATTAATTCTTCAATCTCCATGCTCAAATTTTACGTGTCCGCAGTCACGGCAAGAAGCGTGCCAAGAAGATCGCCCATGGCAAGGTGGATATGAATGAGGTGGACTTGTTTGATGCGTTCCGTGTTTCAACCACCATACATGGTCGCTACTACTCGGAGACGCACGCCATACTGGGTCGCACCTATGGCGTTTGTGTTTTACAGGATTTCGAGGCACTCACACCCAATCTGCTGGCGCGCACCATCGAAACCGTCGAGGGCGGCGGCCTAATTATATTGCTGCTAAAGACAATGCATTCGCTCAAGCAGCTCTTCACCATGAGCATGGATGTGCACATGCGATTCCGCACCGAAGCCCATCAGACGGTCACCTGTCGCTTCAATGAGCGTCTGATCCTATCACTGGCCGACTGCAAGCGCTGCCTGGTGGTCAACGATGACCTCACCGTGCTGCCCCTCAGCTCCAAGACGATCAATGTGGAGCCAGTGAATGTAAGCACCCCACAATTGATTTCGAGTTACAGTCGAGTGTTGCCAAATTGTTAACTGTTTCATTTTGTTTTGACAGCCGGTAAACATTGGCCGATCGGAGAACGAGAGTAGCCTCAAGGAGCTGAAGGAGAGCCTATTAAATGTGCAGCCCGCTGGCGCACTGGTTAATCTGTGCAAGACGTATGATCAGGGCAACGCAGTGGCCCAGTTTATTGAGACGCTGGTCGACAAGCAGCTGAAGCCGCCAATATCCCTAACTGCTGCACGTGGACGCGGTAAATCGGCTGCTTTGGGCCTGTCCATCGCTGCAGCCGTTGCATTTGGCTATGTGAATATTTATGTAACATCGCCGCACCCCGAGAATTTGATAACGCTCTTTGAGTTCGTGCTGAAGGGCTTCGATGGGCTGGAGTATCAGGAGCATGCCGACTATACCATCATTCGCAGTACAAATCCCGACTACAAGAAAGCCATCATTCGGATAAATATAACGCGGAACAGCCGCCAAACCATTCAATATATAGCACCCAGCGATACGCATCTATTGAATGCCGCCGATCTGCTGTTGATCGATGAAGCGGCAGCGATTCCACTGCCATTAGTCAAGAAGATGATCGGTCCGTATCTGATCTTTATGGCCAGCACAATCAATGGCTATGAGGGCACCGGACGTTCGCTAAGCCTGAAGCTCATCTCCCAGCTGCAGAAGGAGAACAATGCCCGTCCACCGCTTAAATTGGAGGAGTCCATACGCTATCAGTCCAATGATGATATCGAGCGCTGGCTAATCAATTTGCTCTGCTTGGACGCGAGTACCGTGCCCCACATCAGCTCCGGCTGTCCGACGCCCGATGCCTGCGAACTCTACTATATTGATCGTGATGCACTGTTCTCGTATCACAAGGCCGCCGAGTCCTTTCTGCATCGCATGGTGTACATCTATGTGTCATCGCACTACAAGAACACACCCAACGATCTGCAAATGATGAGCGATGCGCCCGCCCATCATTTGTTCTGCCTGCTCGGGCCCGTTCAGCGCATGGATCAATTGCCAGAGATTCTCGTTGTCATCCAAGTGGCGCTCGAGGGTCAAATCTCAGCGCAGAGCATCAGCGATTCTCTGGGACGCGGCAAGAAGGCCGCTGGCGATCTAATACCCTGGAACATAGCCGAGCAATACGGGGATCGTGACTTCCCAAAGCTATCCGGTGTTCGCATTGTGCGCATCGCCACCCATCCCAATTACCAGCGCATGGGCTATGGCAAACGCGCCATCCAACTGCTTAAGGACTACTATGCTCAGCGTCATGCCAATCTCGGCGATGCACCCTGCCCAACAATCAAGGTGAGCAGGTCAAGCAGGGCAGGGATTATAAAGATCATCATCATCATCAGTTGAAGGGATCATCTCCGATTGACTCCATGGACTAATGTTTTTTTTTTTATGATTGCAGCTGGCATCGAGGAGGTCGAGGAAGAGGAGATTGGTCTGCTCAAAGAGCAGATACGACCACGCAGTCGCATTCCCACTCTGCTGCAACGTCTGCATGAGCGTCAACCAGAGCCGGTTGATTATATTGGCACCTCCTACGGCCTTACCGTCGATCTGCTCAAGTTCTGGAAGAGCGCCGGCTTTGTGCCCGTCTACCTCAGCCAGAAGGCCAATGAGCTGACCGCGGAGCACAGCTGCATCATGCTGCACACACTGGCGACCCCAAAGGCGACGCTCTGGCTAAGTCTCTACTACAATGACTTCCGACGACGTGTCCTCAAGCTGATGCGCACAACATTTCGCGAATTCGAAACGAAACTCTGCCTGGCTCTGCTCAAGAACAATGCGGTTAAGGGCGATGATGTTGATGATGCATCCACTGTGCTGGACAAGCGAACGCTTGATGAATACTTTCTGCCGCACGATCTGCAACGGCTGGAGAGCTATGCACGCCAACAGTCCGAGTTTCGCCTTATACTTGATCTGCTCACCGACATTGCTCAGCTGTATTTCCAGAGTCGCATTCCCGGCCTGAAGTTGGATAATGTGCAGAAGGCAGTTCTACTGGCGCTCGGGGTGCAGGGCAAGACAGTGGACGCACTCGGCTCGGAGCTGAACATGCCGGGCAACCAGCTGCTGGCCAAGTTTTACGATGCGTTGAAGAAGTGCAATCAATGTTTCCGCATGGTGATCGAGCAGCACATCGAAGATGGCATGCTGCAGGTGGAACAACTGCCGCGTGGCGATCAACTCCAACCGCTCAGCTTGTCCCTGGACAATGAGCTGGAGCAGACTGCCCAGAAGCTAATGAAAAATCAACGCAAGGAACTGAAACGCCTCAAGGCCGAGATGCTCAATGAATACCAAATCAAGGGCAGCGATGAGGATTGGAATCAGGCACTGCAACTGACCAATGGTGGCGACAAGGGCAGCGGTCTGCTCTCCGTCAAGAGGTAAGGTAGCTATCGCTTTCACTCTCTTTTGCTTGCTCATTTCAGAGTAGAAACGATTTTAAATTAGACACTCGGCTCGTAATTTTCATTCCGAGTGACAAAATCAAACTAAATAAAAATGTATTTTGTTTTTTACTTGGTATTAAGCTGAAGTTAATCAATTTATTTATTGCAGCGGCATTAAGCGCTTGGATGCACATGTAGAGCAGGATCGGGATGCTGGTGCACCGCAGACCAAGAAGAAGAAGAATCCTAAAATGAAACGAGGCAAGAGCAAATCGCTGATCTAGTTTTTTTGGGCGGGGCGGGGGTATTCATTTATATATGTATATCTTATATATTTGTTTTTGAATAAAACGAAAAGTGAGAATTTTGACATAGTAAATTTTATCTTTATTGCGTTGATCGCGCAAATCCTAAAAGCTGACGCTGGGCTCTTTGTGGGAGTTGTGCGGGAAACGCTTCACTTAGAGCGAGTGGGCTTAAGCACAGTTTACAGATCGGCGAAATTGCAATATATTTCGTTTGTAGAACCTAAAAACAAAAAGTTGTACTGAGAGGCAAACATTTAATGTTTAATTTTATCGCCTTTACGGCGCTTATAAGTATACATTTTTCTTGAAGATTTAAATTTCCCCGCGAAATATTTCGCTGATTGTTTGATACCGTTTTTCTTAAAGGGAGTTTTTCATTATCGATAACTTTTTCTATCTGTAAAAAGTGATATAGAAGAAAAACCAATTCATACAAGTTCATATTCAAATATAAAGACAACGGACCGTTGAATTCGACTATCGAAAAATAATTGATACATTAATGCTTAAGTCTTGCGCACTATGCTTCAATTATCGATATATATCGCAATACAACAACTCTTAGCTGCAAACATTTGACAGTAACGAAACAAAAAGCAATTATAATCAGAAATAAAGTCCTCGCGAATCGCAATACTACGAAAATAAAAATGGGGAAAAAAAACAGTAAGTACTAGCGGATAGAAAACACAAAAAATAAATTGACAATTTCAACTTTTAATTGCAACTGCAATTGCAGAATATAAGAAAGATGAAAAAGAGGCTGCAGCTCCAACGCCAGCTCCTAAATCACAGCAGCCTCAACAGCAACAACAACAGCAAAGTAAGTGTAAATGCATGTGTGCGTATTGCACACGGTGTTATAGCAAAATAACTGCACCAAGAATGGCCAAAAGATAAAGCACACGTTTCGAATTACGTGTTTACCTGTGTGATATATATATATAAATAGTCGAGGAAGGGGAATCCCCAAATTAATGAAATGTATTTCATCACCTTGTGCATGTTGCACATAAATACATCATATATGTACGTAAGTGGTGTGTATGTGTTAATGAGCGTGTGTGTGTGCTGGAAAATTCTGGAAAGAAACACGATTCGCAATTTTTCCCCATCAAATCGTTTTACCTTGGTGATGTATTGAAATAAAATTTGAGTTTTTATTTCGAAGTTTGCTTGCAACTTGCTACAACGGCCACGTCAATTAATAATCATACATTGCGAGCACATATAACGTATTCAATTTGCATTTTGCAGCAGTGACTGCCGAAACAGCTCCGACGCCGTCTACAAGCGCTGCGGCTGCACCGGCGCAAGGACAACGTGGCGGCACTGCTGGCGACGGACGTGGCCCCCCAGGATATCAGCAGAGTGGCCAGCCACAGCAAGGTAAACAGGGCGGTCAATATGGTGGACAACAGGGGGCAGGCTATCAGCAGCAACAGCAGCAGCGTCAACAGGGTGGCTATCAACAGCGTGGTGACGGACGTGGCCCCCCAGGATATCAGCAGAGTGACCAGCCACAGCAAGGTAAACAGGGCGGTCAATATGGTGGACAACAGGGGGCAGGCTATCAGCAGCAACAGCAGCAGCGTCAACAGGGTGGCTATCAACAGCGTGGTGACGGACGTGGCCCCCCAGGATATCAGCAGAGTGGCCAGCCACAGCAAGGTAAACAGGGCGGTCAATATGGTGGACAACAGGGGGCAGGCTATCAGCAGCAACAGCAGCAGCGTCAACAGGGTGGCTATCAGCAGCGTGGTGCTACACAGCAACAGGGTGGCGCCATGGTCTCGCCACTGCCACAGACGGGCACCATCAAGCGCGGCACAATTGGACGGGCCGGCACCGTTGGTGTCAACTACTTGAATGTGGACCTTTCCAAAATGCCAAAATTTGCATATCATTATGATGTGGACATAACTCCCGAACGCCCAAAGAAATTCTATCGCGATGCCTTCGAGGTGTTTCGCACAAAATATTTAAAGCAGTGTGTTGCCGCCTTCGATGGAAGAAAGTCGTGTTATGCGTTGGACAAACTGGCCAGTGTCTCTGGCGAAGTGGAGGTAAGACTATTCCGCGTTTTTTTGTTTTGTTTTTTTAATTTTTTACACTGTTGCCGCCTCTGTTGTTGTTGTTCTGCAGGTGGTGGATAAAAATGGTCGGACATTGAAGTACACAGTAGCGCTGAAGAAAACCGATAACTCTGAAGTGGATCTCAGCTCACTGCACAGGTGAGAGCTAATTGCGCATTTAATTATATTATACTTAATGCATTTTGCACGCATCCAGCTATATGAAGGACCAAATCTATGATAAGCCCATGCGTGCCATGCAATGTTTGGAGGTGGTGCTCGCTTCTTGCTGCCATCAGCGTTCCGTGCGTGCTGGCCGGTCCTTTTTTAAGACATCGGGTAATGGCGCATGCTACAAACTGGGCGACGGCTATGAGGCATTGGTGGGTCTATATCAGAGTGTTGTGCTGGGCGACAGGCCGTTCATCAATGTGGATGTTTCCCACAAGTCTTTCCCAATTGGAATGACTCTAATTGAGTATTTGGAGAACTATGGCCTACAGGAGACCATTAAAGAAAATACAACTATACACTACAACGCTCAGCGATTTATAATATCATTCTTAAAGGGCATAAATGTGGTGTACGAGCCACCGAAATCTTTTGGTAACGCACCTCGTGTCTTTAGGGTGAACGGACTCTCACAAAATCCAGCGCGCAGCGAAAAGTTTAAGTGTGGTGATATTTTCATGACAGTGGAGGAATACTTTAAAACACGTTCATACAAATTGAAGTATCCGATGCTGCCGTGCCTCAGCGTTGGCAATCCAACAAAGGTCGTACTTTTGCCCATGGAGCTTTGTCGCATTGAGGAGGGACAGGCATTGAATGTGAGTAGGACTAGTACTATCAATCTCGATCGTATCATCTGAAATATATCATGCATCTTCACGGGCATTTATATATCAATTTTATATACACATGTATTACATTTTTAACACACACATACACACAGCGAAAGGACGGCGCGAATCAGGTTTCGCAAATGATTAGGTTTGCGGCAACAGCTACACACGAGCGGAAGGCTAAAATACTTGATTTGATGAAATATTTTCAACACAATCTGGATCCGACAATTAGCCGTTTTGGTCTACGCATTGGCGATGATTTTATAACAGTAAATACACGCCTATTAGTTCCACCGCAACTGGAATATAGGAATAGTAAGTTTGCAACACCAATGAATGGTTCCTGGCGTATCGATAGAAACCAATATCTGGCCCGCGGTCCAAAAGTTCACAAGTGGGCCATACTGCACTGTGAGAGCGCTCGTATGCAATACAACAAGATTATGGATTTTCAGAATATGGTAAATACTTTGCCCTTTTTTTTTTAATATGTATCACTTCTAAAATCATATCGTATTTGTATAGGTATTAAAACAAGCCAAGTTCGTTGATGTTCCACTGGAGCCCGAGGCTGATATACGATCTTTTAAGGACGACAGGAATTTGGATATGCCATTCAATGATCTGAAGAAAAAGAAATGCGATCTGGTCTTTGTCATCATACCGTCGCGTGGCGGTGCCAGCTACGAAATGATCAAGCAAAGGGCCGAGCTGCATTGTGGCATATTGACCCAGTGCATCAAGCAAAACAATGTTGAACGCCGACTGGATGACCAATTAGTTGGCAATCTTTTATTGAAGGTCAATTCGAAGCTCAATGGCATTAATCATAAGATTAAGGATGATGTACGCATCATGCTAGCGAATGTCATGTATTTGGGTGCGGATGTGACACATTCCTCGCCCGATCAGCGCGATATACCCAGCGTTGTTGGCGTGGCCGCATCACACGATTTATACGGCGGCTCTTACAACATGCAGTTTAGGTTGCAAAGCAACGGCGATGGTCGTCCCCGTGAGGAAATCGAAGAAATGCAGTCCATTGCGTCCGAAAATTTGCGCGTCTATTATCAGAAGCGAGGCCGCTATCCGGATCACATCATTTACTATCGCGATGGCGTTAGCGATGGACAATTTTTAAAAATAAAAAATTTGGAACTGAGGGGCATTTATGCAGCTTGCGACAAAGTGAGACAGACACAATTAGAAATATTCTTCTAATAACAATACTATTCACTATTTTCGTTAATAATTGTTCGACAGGTTAAAATTAAGCCAAAGATGTGCTGTGTGATTGTGGTGAAGCGTCATCACACTCGATTCTTTCCGTTGGGCACGCCGCATTTCAGAAATAAATACAATAATGTTGAACCCGGTACAGTTGTAGATCGCGTCATTGTGCATCCGAATGAGGTGCAATTCTTTATGGTTAGCCATCAGTCTATACAAGGCACTGCTAAGCCCACACGCTACAATGTCATTGAGAACACTGGCAATCTGGATATTGATCTGTTGCAACAATTGACTTACAATTTATGTCACATGTTTCCACGATGCAACCGGGCCGTATCTTATCCGGCTCCAGCATACTTGGCACACTTGGCTGCCGCGCGTGGACGTGTTTATATCACCGGGTAAGCATCATACAAATTTCGACAGCAATGGGAGTAAATGTAGTTGATTGTATTTTTCTTCTTATTTTTAGATCGAATAGGCCAAATCAATCGCCGGTGATTAATCCGGATTTCATGAAAACTAATCCCATGTACTTTGTTTAGAAATGTGTTAATATTGGCATTTCTTTCAACGTTTTTTCTTCAACTAAGTTGCCCATCTGAACGCATAGAAGGCCTTATTTGAATTTTTTTTATTTTATCACATTTTTTAAACTATATATACATATATATTAAACAATCATTATGCAAACTCCCAGCTGCTTCTCTACGCACAGCTCTGAGAGAGAGTTGAGAGTTCAAATATGTAATTTGCTCAGAACGTGTGTTCGATCGCTTATTATTATTATAATGGGAATTAATATGTTATTAAACAATTATACGGATAATTATAAAATAAAGCAACTGCGCTAAATTTGCTTGTGTAACATGTATGTATGCCAGTTGGTGTAATCGCTTACATCGCATCGAAATGGAATCTGTGTGACTCTTGCAAACGCTCCTGCCTATCCTCGCGTTTCTCCTTAATGTAGAGCACCAATATGATGAGCACAATCACAAGGCAAGTGCCACCCAAGGCCACAACACTCATCAGAATCAGTTTGCTAGGCGTGACAAAGAGCAGCGCCTTCCAGTGCTGCGAATCATCGAGCGGCTTGGGCACAACTATGATCTGAGAGTTGGGTATTAGCTGTGTCCAGTTGTGAAATTTTCCATACAGCCCCACCACCAATTGATCCACAAAATTGGGGGTGCGACCGAGGCCAAAGCATGTGTAGGGCAACTGGAGTGCAAAATAGGATGATTGCGGCAATTGGACACTGCTGCCAATTTGCTGGTCACCATCCTGTGTGGTTGTGATGTACGTAATAATCGGACCAGGCAAATTGCTGCCATATGTGCGCTTCTTACGGCCCAGCGTTGTGCGCGATGTGGGATTCTGTGGATTCACCAGACCTGTTAGCACAATCACCTTCACAAAATTGGCATCATAATCGAGAGTATTCCGAAATGCAAGTGGTCGATAATTTCCATTCGTTTGCTTCTCCATTAGTATCACATCCAAGACACCATCCTGGTAAAAGTCATAGAATGCACCAGCGACTGTATTATTACCCATGGGCCACAAGGCATTCCAGCGCACCTCAAAGGTGCGTTTGAATTTCTTGCTGCACGTCTTGCACGCCACATTCTCCAGCAGAAACGTCTGCATTATCGGCTTTGAAACGCTCAACGGTTGCAGGGTGACCAGCAAATCTGGATAGCCATCCAAATTGAAGTCGCCCATACGCGCAGTAATTGTCTTCAAATAGACATCATTGGGGTTAGGCGGCACAAATGCCCATGTGACGCCCTGTGGATCCTTAAAGTTGACATGCACATCATAAAACATGTTGCCATCATGCACAAGTATTGTCGAGTTTTTGCAATTTTCCTGCACGCAAAACGGCACCACAATATTTTGTACGCCGCGCAACTCGAAGTCCATAAAGATGGCCTGCCCGACCACGTAACCATTGCTGCCCACCAGCTCGTAGGTTATGGTATGCTGATAGCTAAAGTTCTCGCCGTCGGGCTCATTGATGCCATACCAAATCTCGTAGCCGGTTTTGGTTTGCAAAAACAGATCGGCCAGATAATCGCCATTGAGATCCAAATACGCATTCGCATTGGGTATGGTCAGAGTTTGCGTGGTGCCACCAGAGGGCATTGCCTGGTGTACGGCCTGTGGTGGCTCACGTTTGTTATTGAATATCCAGAAGCAGCGCGTTTCATTTGTGTCATTTGAATCCAGTCCATACAAATCGATGATCATGTCGCGGTTAAAATCGAGGGCCATTGCTTCGCCTTTCGTTTGGATGACTGGCTCCTTGGCGCAACTCAGCGTGGTGGTGTTGCCCCAGTTTATGTAAACGTCATATATACCATTGCTCCTCTCCACATTGACCAGGACATCCATCAGCGCATCGCCATCAAAATCACCGGGTATTACACTGACAATCCTTCTTGAACCAAAGTAACAGTTAGGACCAGGTCGCAGCAGTGGTTCCGTATCAAAGCCTGTTTATTTAAAATACATCTTTTAGTAATATTCAGATAAAGCATCCCTGCAACAGAATCGAGTGTGGGTAGTGCACAAAATATAAAGTGATTGGAATCTCTGGCAATCGAATTGCTGGAAATATTCATACTACTCATACTTTGGAATCTAAATAAAAACGAAATTTGATTGCGAAAGCACCAGTCATAATTAATTTAAATGCAATTAGCAGTATCATAAATTATGAATTTTTAAAAAATACATCAACTTGAGTGCTTGACTTGTGTTTAGAATATCAGCAATTAGTTTTTATCTATAATTTCGCCAGAGCTTCAGACAGATACATTTACTTTGTTGGCAGAGTGGGAAACGCCTTCATCGTTTAGTGAATTATATGTGTACGTATACTGAGCTTCATATCTGCTTGAATATTTTAGGTTGTATACGCACCAAATAGTATTTGTAGCATTTTTCTGTCGTCCTGAATGACGAATACGTCCGTAAGTTCATCGGAGTTAAAGTCACCAAAAGCTGCCACTACACCTTCCTTAATATCACCAAATACAATATTTGTGATATTACTGGATTGGACAACGGCCACGTAGAGCAGCCCCAGCAGCAGCCAGGCGGAATGCATTTCGCTGGTTGTTGACTAAATTTGCACTAATTGAGTCTACTTTGTTTTCTTATTATTTTTGTTGTCTCTTCGCTAAAAATCAATACTGAGTCAGATGTGAATTATCGATAACAATTGAGAGTTACCACCTGCGGTGCTACAAATCGTTTCGAAAGAATCGATATCTAAGGCATCTCTGTGTGTCGACGGTCGGAACAACAACGCAGAGAAAACTCTGCAAAATAATAACTAAATAGAAACAACTACACATACAAATAAATAAATCATGGTAAGTAAAAGGACATAATGCATCATGTATTTACGTGTGATTTCCACCAGACGAGTGTGTAGTGATATGTGTGTGTTTGTTTTGCTTGCTGCTGCTTCTTCCTGCATACAAGCGCCAGCGTACAAATTGTTGTTGTAGTTGGTGTATTTATGCAATTCGCATTCACATATAACTAAATGTGTGTCTGTATTGCATATATATTGTGTTGGCCATATTAACTAATGTTGTTTATTTTTGCAGAACAAACTGAAGTCAAGTCAACACCGTGATAAAGTGAAAAAATTCATCTCGCTAACACAAACTGGCGAACAGACAGCCATTTTCTGCCTGCAACAGAATGATTGGAAAATGGACTTGGCCAGCGATAACTATTTTCAGAATCCCGAATACTATTATCGAGAGCTAGATCGTAAGCGTATCGAGCAATTATTTATGCGCTATCGTGATCCAAGCGATGCTCTAAAGATCAGCTCACAGGGCGTCATCCGGTTCCTCGAGGATCTGGAGCTGAGTCCGGACTCCAAACTTGTGCTCATAATTGCCTGGAAATTTCACGCTGAGGTGCAGTGTGAATTCTCGCGCGATGAGTTTATCAATGGCATGTGCGATTTGGGCACGGATAGCATAGAGAAGCTGAAGTCGAAGTTGCCGTTGCTGGAACAGGAATTGAATGATGCGGGCAAATTTAAGGATTTCTATCACTTCACCTTCAACTATGCAAAGGATCCGGGCCAAAAGGGCATTGATTTGGACATGGCCATTGCATATTGGTGCATTGTGCTCAGTGATCGTTTCAAATTCTTGGACATTTGGTGCAAGTTCCTCGAAGAGAAACACAAGCGTGCGATTTCAAGGGACACTTGGAATCTGCTGCTAGATTTTGCCACCAACATCGACGATCGGATGAGCAACTATGACTCAGAGGGTGCTTGGCCCGTGCTGATTGATGATTTTGTCGAGTGGTGTCAAGAAAATAATCATCTTGCCACAGATCAGCAGCAACAGCACACGCAGCAATCAACGTCCCAGAAGAACATATCTAACGCTTACCAGACCTCGCATAGTACAAATATGAATTATGGCTAACGATTGTTGCGCTTTATACATATATATTCTCATTAATGATTAATTATGCTTTTTATTCGGATTATTTTAAATAATCATGATAATAAGCAATGCAAATTAATTTACATTTCTCTAAAAAAAAAAACATAACGTAATAAATAAAATTAGTAAATGTAACCAAAAGTTTTACTGGCACCTCTTGCAAATACATTCATTTTTTTGCGAATGGCTTACTCGATATAAAATAAGCGATACATCGCAGAGATTCTTATCGATTTATATTTGGCTTATCATCCCCAACTTGGTGTGTGTGAAGTGTGACCGTAGCATATAAAAGCCAATTGATATTGTTACAACGATTTTTCGTCGCTCTGGTTGCTTATTAGAAGCTATACTTATTAAATTGCTAAATATATTTGTGCGTGCGGCGCACGTGCATGTGCGAGGTTGTTTTGCATGCGTAGATCATGTGTTGTGAAAATAATTCAAAGTGCATGTACGGTGTGTAACAATCAATTGTTGCCCACACTCTCCGTGCAAGTGTGAGTGTGACCAAGAGTGCGTGCTGTGCGTTTGTGTGGGGGTACAAGGCAGTCAGTGGGCGGCCGCCCATAAGGAGTGTACCCACTGCCAGAACACACACACACATCACAAAACCCGTGTGTTTGCAGCACAATAATAAGGATGTATTTGCCTTGTTTCTAAGGTGTGGAGCAGTCGGTGCTGAATGACAAATGTATGTGTCACTGTTGTTGTTGTTGCTGCTTGTGATCATAATTAACTAGATTCCATTTCCATTTCGCATTAAATCCTTCAAATAGACACCTCTTCTCCCTCTATCAAACTGCCCTTGAGCTTAAACAACCATTTGGCAAATAATAAAACAAATTAAATTATCATGCGAACAAAATTTAAACAAACACACAGACGCACATACACACGCGAAAAAAACATACACATAGGGGCACAGTTATATGTGTAAATAGGTGCCACTAAGCGTATATAAATAAAATGAAAACAAACTCAACACTTAACTGATAACCGCAGACCAGACGTCGACGGCGACATCGTGACTACGACAACTAGCGACTCACGACGATTGCACCGTTTTTGTATACCCTTTCTACGTAAATACATCCACACATACATATATACATACGCACATACATTTATACATACAAACGCAAGTCTCCTTGTCATTCTTACACAGGGTGTCGCGCTTTATAATTTTTATAATTATGTTTATAATGTTATCATAGCAATCGACATTTTCAACCCTTAAGTGATATTTAAACAACTTTTTTTATTACTATTATTACACTTTTTTATACTTTTGTAGAGGAAATAATAATTTAATATATATTCTTGATAGTCGATATAGCCATGTCCGTCTGCGTCTCTGTACTCATTATTTGATTAAGTTGAAACTTGGCATATATATACATGTATGTCTTATTGCTTTACAAAGGGCGTCGATGCGGACCGGATTCACTATATCATACAGATGCCATAGGAGCAATCTTTAGAAAGGTTTAATTGGTGGGATCGAGATAGGCGTGGACACAAATGTAAACGTTTCTGACACAATATATATACAAAAATGTTAAATACTCAATTCATAGCCAGACAATTTTTTTTATAAACATAATGTTTCGAATATCGGACTAAAATTTAGATGTCAAGATTATTTAATCTTGGGAGTACTTAAGATAGCTGTTATTTCTTGTTTTTATTTTCTTATATGCGTCTAGCGTTGTTTATTAATCAGTCAGTTACGTAATTTCACTTCCTTTCCTTTTCCTAAAATGTTCGATATTACCTAGTAAGCTGAAGTTTAAATAATTGTATTTTAAAAATAACGCAATTTGGACATTAACTTAAAAGTTCCTTCGAAGCTTGAAGGCCGTTTAGTATATTTCTTTTTATAAACTTCTCGTTTAAGATCTGTTGAGATTCGTTTTTTTATTTGATATTGGTTTTTGTTGAGTTTAATAAACTAGTGAAACGGATAAATAATTAACGACACGACTTCTTAACTTGTACATGTTAATTGTGCGTGTCAATAAAGTTAAAAATATCCATTTGTGCGAAGACTTTGTACGCTTACTGTATATAAATTATATATGTATATATAAATATACATATGTACGATATTTGTGATCACTCATTCAGCAGCTGAACTATTTAATAATATAGGTGTGTGCCATATTTATAATGAAATTTCCACTGACGTGTGTGAAAATGGAAATTCAAGAAAAATGATCATTTAGTATTTGTTATCTGTGTGCCTTGGATGTGTGTGAGTTTGTATGGGTTTGATTTAATAATCAATTGCCAGTGTCTGGGGACGTTTTCAGCAATATTGTCGGCGGCATGCTAATTATTGTTTTCGGTTATTTTGCAGAAGCAATTGCAGCAGTCGCCATGACAGAAAGCATCAAACGCAATCAATTTAACAGCAGCATGCAAGTGTCTTAATTGCAAGGATCTAGCAAATCAACGACAGGATCATGAGTCGTCAGGAGACATCGTCGCCAGGAGCGACATCGACAGCAACATCTACAACAACAACAGCAGCAGCAGCGAGCATAGC